>CM035421.1:114974975-115004975 GCA_020310875.1 Ceratopteris richardii
GAGCATTTGTGGAGGATCCTAAGCATGGGTTCAAGAGAATTGCCAAAGGAAAAAAGACAAGTAGACTATTCACTTTTGAACTTTAGGATACAAGGAACATTGCACTTTATAGTTATAAAGATCAAACATTATCAGAGCTTGAAATTTGGCATAAAATATTAGGGCATGTAGGTGAAAGAACCTTGAAACAAATATGCAGAGATCAATGTGTGCTTGGGATACCTAATGTATCCAAGCAACACATGATTTATAAATGTGGTGCTTGTCAGTTTGGAAAGTCTCATAGGTTACCCTTCTCAAGGAAAGGTTACATGCATGAGGACTACCTAGAACTTGTTCATACAGATGTATGGTGACCAAGCAAGGATCCCTCAATCTCTTGATCAAGGTATTATGTATCCTTCATTGATGATTATAGAAGATGGATTGTATTGTACTTTATGAAGCACAAAGATGAAGTATTTAGTTGTTTTAAAAAGTATCTTGCACTTGTTGAGAATCAAACAAGGAGAAATCTAAAAAGGCTAATGTCAGATGGAGGAGGTGAGTACTTCTCAAATTATTTTGATGCATTCTTGCAGGACAGAGGAATCAAGAGAGAAATTACCACAAGGTATACTCCTGAGCAGAATGGGGTAGCAGAAAGAAGAAATAGATTGATTGTTGAGATAGCTAGATCAATGTTAAATGAGAAAAAATTACCTAACTACTTGTGGGCAGAGAGTGTATCTACTGCCACTTATCTTGTAAACAGATTGTCATCCAAATCTCTTGATGGGATTATGAAGTAAGTGTGCTAAGTCAGTTTATGCACAAGCCTAGGGCACCCCACTTGGAGGCTACCAAAAGAATCTTGAAGTACCTTAAGGGTACCCAACATCATGGTTTGTATTTCCCTTATACATCACACTTGGACATTAAGATCTACTCATATGCAAATTGGGCAGGATGCAAAGATGATAGGAGTACCTCAGGATACCTTTCATCTGCAGGTGATAAGCCAATATCATGGTCTTCAAAGAAGCAACCTACTACTGGTTTATCTTCTACAGAGGCAGAGTATAGAGGATTGGCCAATGCTACTCAAGAGGCCATATGGATCAGATTGTTGTATATATAATTGGGCTTGCATACTACATCTCTAATGATCTCTGGAGATAATACAAGTTCTCTACATCTTGCAGCTAATCCTATTTATCATGCTAGGACCAAGCATATAGAGGTACACTATCATTATGTGAGAGAGAAGCTATTGAGCAAGGATATTCAGTTGGCATATGTATCAACTAATATGCAATGTGCAGATTTGTTGACTAAAGCTTTAGATGGTACAAAACTTTGCAGGTTTAAATCAATGATTGGATTGCAGGATATTCATGAAGATTAAAGATAAAGACTAAGCCAAAATGTTTGGCTTGAGGGGGAGCTATTGGTGCAAAGTCCAAGCCCACACATTTGGCTTGAGGATCATAAAGATATGAAGTTCTGTGGAAACCATTGCTAGTGAAACTCTATCCTTTTACATTTGTAAGAGTCATTTCTTTTGACTTGAGAATATTTGTAATCACCTAGCCAAAAGTCGTTGTTGGAACTCAAGGTCAAGCACAAGCATGGAAGCACATCAGAAAGGTGGACACACACAAGAAGAAGGAGCAAGTAGGGAGCTCCATGAAGTACATGTCAAACTTTTAGAAGAATCCCCTACAAAAATAGTGATTTCCATCACTAAAAACCATTGTAAATACCATTTTCTATTTTTGTAACTCCATTTTATTCAAGCCAAGAAGTCCTTGAGCTTGAGGAGTATTAGAAGTATCATCCTATCAATTTTCATAATTTTTAGACTTCACTTGAGCCCTCAAATAAGCCCTGGAACCTAATTTTTAACTAGGCTGGACACTAGGTCTGGACAGGGCCAAAACTAGTCAAAAAACTATAAAAAGAGCTAGAGAGCTCATTTTTGAGGTTAGCTTGTTACAAAATAGAGCTTTGTAAGAGAACTCTCTTTCCAATCAAAGCTTTCCATTATTCCTCTCTTTGATCTTACCTTGTCCGCATGTGTGTGTGTATGTGTGTGTATGTGTGTGCATGTTTGTGTGCTTTCACTCACGCACTTGTGTCTTCACTTGCTCATGGTCTTCATACTGGTCCTCACGTCTCCACGGATTGACAAGTAAAGGAGGTGGTGCTTACGCTTGAGCTACACCAAATTTTGGCACCGTTGCCGGGGAGAGAGCTTCGAGGACGAGCGTTGTGATGGTAAGATCATAGATTTGCGACGTTGGAAGGTAAACAAAACTATCATTTTTGTTCATTTTCTGATTTTTCTTCTTCATCATCATCATCACCATCTCCATCTTCTTCCATCTTCTTCTTCATAGAAATTTCTTAAGTGCATTTTCACCATTTTCATACCATCTTTCATGCATTATTGTGCGAGGAGGAGTTAGGAAGTGCAAGAGAGAGCAAGCGCTTGTATTTTTTCATGATTTTCTACACATACGGAGCTCGCCATTGCTCGGCGCTCAAAAATTTGAATTTCCCGCCAAAAGACACAATTCTGTGATGAAAATCACGATTCTGTGAAAAATTCAAATTTTTTTGAAAATCACGATTTTCTATTTCCCACCTAAAATTTTGCTAAAAGAAACACGATTCTATGGTCATTCTCAGAATCGCGATTCTTTGGTTGTGCTCAAAATCGCGATTCTCACAAATCACGATTTTCAGCCAAAAACACGATTGTGATCAAACACGATTCTCTGAGACAAAATCGCGATTCTCAAAAACACGATTCTCTGCTGGCAATCGTGATTCTCAAAAACACGATTCTCTGCTGACAATCGCGATTCTCAAAAACACGATTCTCTGCTGACAATCACTATTCTCAAAAACATGATACCCTACTGACAATCGTGATTCTCAAAAAACACGATTTTCTGTTGGCAATCATGATTCTCTAAAAACACGATTCTCTAAAAACACGATTCTCTAAAAACACGATTCTCTGTTGGCGATCACGATTCTCTTGGTTTCACAAGATCGCGATTCTCTTGGTTTCACAACATCGCGATTATCTAATTTCATAGCATCGCGATTCTCTTGGTTTCACAGGATCACGATTCTCTTGGTTTCATAGCATCGCGTTTCTCTGAATTCACAGCATCACGATTCTCTGATTTCATAGCATCACGATTCTCTGATTTCACAGGATCGCGATTCTCTTGGTTTCATAGCATCGCGATTCTCTTGAGATTCACAACATCGCGATTCTCTTGAGATTCATAACATCACGATTCTCTTGAGATTCACAAAATTGCGATTTTCTCATAAGTGCCTGTTTCCCTATTTTGATCCCCAAGAGCCTGATTTGACATAACTTTTTCATCCAAAGTCCAATTGCGGTTGCGGGTTGGTTTGTTTTACTCTCTTGTATCCAAAACCTTTCCGAAAGCTAGAGCGTAGCTTACTGTTAGCCCACAAAATGGTTGGTTTTGATGCACTAATGTGGTTCTATTTGGCAGGAAAATACGTTTGGTTTCAAATATTTGAAGAGTGATTCGATGATTGACGAGAATTATATGGGGACTATACGCTCTTCACATCCTCCTTGAAAAATCTCTTCTTTTCTCTTGTATGCTCCGTTTGCTCTTCCTTTGTCGCATGCCATGCACCTTAACTCCCCTAGTATCTTTCTCTCCTCCCACCTTTCCATAAACAACGTTACCCTCTCATGTGCACTTCCCCATAGACTTTCCACAACCCCTTGTATCTCTCTCCTCCTTCACTCTGAACGACTGAGACCTCTCCGAGTTTTCTAATAGAATTTCTGTAGTCAAGGAATCTTAGAGAGACATTTTTTTACCATTAGTGTAGAGGATGTGGATTCTGTCTTTCTCACACTCAGGAATGCCCAAGAAGATGCATGCATGGAGCCTTTATTTTAGGAAGATTCACACAAAAACAGTTCACCAAGCAATAGAACAAGAATATATGTTATGAATATGGGAAGTCTAGCTGATCATGATATAAATTGGATGCAATCCATCTCATGCGGTCCTCTCGAGTGCAAATGAAAGATTGGCTGAAAAAGCTATCCAAACGTTGGAGGCTAATCCTGCAAAAGGCCAAATCATTTCAGTACAACGTAGGACATTGTACTCATTAATTGTCTAAGGTTGTTGTGATAAAGAGGTTGTACATAAAAAAAAAAGGGCCGACCCTTTGTCAGAAGTAACAAAAAAATATAACAGCTTTTGGTTGTTTATTTTGGAGGGATATGCAGCAGACTCAGTCTGTTCAAGAATGAAGATCGGATAAGCACATGGGGGCGCCACTCGGAATGACAAGTAGTGATGCGGATAAAACGAAGGGGAATGCACATGGCTGAGGGAGGTCATATCCCCATTTGCTCATAGAGAGAGCAGATTTGACGTGTTCTAAAGGGGGCTGCTGGTCATTGGCAGAGATCGAGGGGGTGCAGATCGGAGGATAGAAGGTAGCAATGGGGGGAACTCTCCACTCCTGGGATGGTTGCCATGGACACCCCCTTCAGCAGCTCGAGGCGGCCTATTTTTGTTGGTTGATTTATTGAGTTGCGGGGTGGAGCGTAGTGACTATCGTGTGGTTTGGGAAGACTCGAATGTTGTGGATGCAGTGCTGGAGAACGCCTTCAGTAGCTGGTTCGTGGGGAATTAAGTGTCTGGTTCATTGCCATTTTAATGGGTACTTTGTTCTCCTATGCAGTTGGCCAGTCGGCCATTTATTTTCACCAAGTATCGTTGTTTTCATTTCTTTGTTGGAAATGTCTTATCCCCTCAAGCTTTGAATTCCGGTATCGAATACTCTGTGATGACTGATCGGTAATGAAATGCTATTGATTAGTTGGTTATGTTTAGGTAGTAGGTACTCTGTACTCTTGAAAGGCGTTGCTACTTGCAAGTTTTTCGCAGTAAGTTTTGTCCAGATCTGTATCGTGTGAGGCCGCTTCCGTAAGTAGGACATTCCGTTTCAAGCAGCACTTTGGGCCGTCTGCATTGCGCAGGTTGATTCTGTTAGCCTTTGCATAGCTTCTTTTTTTTCACTCTGCAAGTGATAGCTTAGACATGGCCGAGGAGGGATACAAAGAGCGTGGATTTTTTTGGATCCGATAAGCCAGGTAAGGAAGAAGCCGACGAAGAGAAAGGAAGTGGGGGGGTTCTTTAGGAAGGTAAAACACTTCGTTTAATATACCATTGGGTTTGGGAAGCCCACTGCTGCTGTCTCTGGTTTTCATATCCTTCACATATCCCTCGAGAAAGTAGACATCGTGGTCGATGTCCTGGTAACAAATCCCAATCCGATTCCTATACCCCTTGTTGACATCATTTATCTTATTGAAAGTGACGGTCACAAGCTCATATCTAGAACTATTCCTGATGCGGGAACTGTACGTGCTCATGGTTCTGAGACCATCAAGATCCCTATCTGTCTCATATATAGAGATGTTAAAGATACATATGACGACATCCAACCTGGTGAAATAATACCCTATCGAGTATCTGTCGAGCTTCTCATTGATGTGCCAATTATTGGACGCGTCTCATTGCCTTTGGAGAAGAAAGTGGAGACACCTGCTCCATACAAACCAGATGTGGATCTCGATAAGATTGAATATGATCGTTTTTCCCTCGAGGAGACCACCGCCTCCCTCCATCTCAAGGTGGAGAACAAGAACAAGTTTGACTTGGGCGTGAACACCCTAGAGTATAACTTTACATTAGGTGACGATAACATAGCAAACGCAACATTGAGCGAGTCTACTAAAATTAAGGCCTATTCAAGAAATTTGGGAATTATTCAAGTCCCATTTATATTACTTAGTATGTTAACTTCTTAAATTTGAGGCCAATCTTGACATCCCAATATATACAATTAGCCTTAATATTAAAGTATCAATTTAATATACTCTAATCAAGAGATAATAACATTTTGTAGTATGTGAATGAGTCAAAACATAAAACATTGGGACACAAAGAACTGTCTCAAAATACTGTGTAATTCCCATTTTTCCTGAATAGGCCTTAATTGGACAATGTGGTGAGGGTATCCTGGAAGTACCCATCACTTTTCGTCCTAAGGATCTTGGTTCTGCTATGTGGGATATAATCAGAGGCCGTGGAGCAGGCTATAGTATGAAGGGAAAGCTGGAGGTGGATACACCATTTGGACCCATGAACATTCCTTTTTCTAAAGAGGGTGGGAAAGAGCAAGTGAAAGAGAGATCGAGGAACTAAAGGGACTCGGAAGGTGTGAGTAAGGGGGGAGGAAGGTCCCGAGAGTTAACCACTAGAGTTGGTTTCCCCTTGTGCATGTATTTTCCCGTATCCTCCATCAATACTTTGGAGTGAAATTGGGGACTTAGGGTGATAAAAGATGACCTTGCATCAAAAAGTTTGGGGCAAAATGAAGGCTTTCACAATCATCTTTTCCTTGGGCATTAGGACTGAACATTTTGGTGCGTTTGCCGGGAAACATATGATCAAGTGCATAGATTAAGGAAGTATCCATCGTGAGATCATTGTGGGTTCCAAATAATCCAAGTGGACCAATTCCACGGGGTTTGAGCAAAATAAGGGCTTGTATAAGCATCTTTTTCATGGGCATTAGAACTTAACATTTGGCGATCCTGCTGGGGATTGGCTTAGCACATCTCATCGAGAGTGCTACGAGTTCGCTTGGTGCCCCAATCGTGTGGCACAGCCAATGCGATCCCAAATCTGCTTTGACCTTCATGAAAGAAATGGCTCAACAAAGGCAAGCCTGTGGTTTTGAGAAGACCAACATGAGGCAAATGAATTCTGGACGAAATAGGAGATGCATATATTCTCATTCGACCATGAGAGATCATGCGAACCGAGGGTGGCGATTTGGCCCGATATCGAATTATGTGAGATGCTGGTGTTGCGAGCAGATTGGGCATATAGCCAAATATTGCCCTCGTGTATGCTCCCCGTTGGATTTTGTCCCCACATGTGAGGACTGCGGGAAAAAGAGACTATGCGAGCACGTGTGTGGCTCAAAAGAGATGAGTGACACAAAGGTTGCAACGAATCAAGTCGATAAGTGCTTATCCTCTTTGTATGTGGAAGTTGACAAAGGTGGAGTTACTTCGTCGACGGAGACTCCGAGAGCAAGTGGAAGCAAGGACACTCGATCTCATGATCGAGACTTGATAGAACTTGTGAAGAGCTTGGAATGTCAAGTCAATTGGTTGCATGTGGAGCGAGATAACGAGAGGATCAAAATAGCGAAATTAGAGGAAAATCAAGTGAAAATGGCCGAGGTCCTAGGAACTTGGGAGAAGCAAGTACGAATGTTGAAAAACGAAAACAAGGAAAGGAAAAGAGTAAACAAAAGCTGGAGGAAGGATCGTGTGATGCCTGAGAGTGAAAACGTGGTCTGGGACTTGAGATCCGGTTTGATGGTAGCCGACTGCTTTGGAGTTGCAATCGAAGAAGAGCTCTCAAGAGACGAGGATGACCTAATGAGGAGAGTCGAAGGAATGGAGCATGAAATTGAAAAGGTACAAAGCATAATCCGTCGATACAGTGATCAAGCGGGTAAGGCATGTGACGAGTTCCACCTGGAGTTAGAAAGAATGAAAAGTGCCCAAGCGGAGAGTGATGAGAAAATGAGACGTGTAGAGAAAGAGAATGCAAGGCTGAGTAGCAAGCTCGGTAGGTGGATGAATCGTAAAGATGACGAGACGTGAGGACAGGTGGAGGATCCGAGAGCGAGGAAAACGGAGGAAGAGCTGAAAGCGGTGTTGGATAGGTTGGATGCGTTCGGAGCAGAGTTAGAAAGAACGAAGAATGAATTGTCGAAGAAGGTAGATGATCTGGATGAAGAAAATATGAGTAGGATTTGGGAGGAGAGGTCGATTCGAGAAGAGGTTGAAAAGTTGTCTGGCCAAGTCGAGAGAAGCGAGGAGGTTCCTTTGGAAATACAAAGAAACATGAGCCATTTAGAAGAGGAGAAGAAGAAAATGTGGGTTCGGTTCCATCAAGTGGATGATGAGATTTTTCGACTCCAAGGCAGTGATGAGCGAAAAGAAGAAGGGATAAGGGATTTAGCTTTGAAGCTCGAGGCATTAAGAGGTGTAGTAATGAATGGTGGCCTCCCTGACCGTATCGCCTGGCTAGAGGACAATATCAGCAAGCTGTCGAATCATGTGGAATCTCTGCGACGCAGAGGATGGAGATGAAAAAGAAAAAGATGATATGATGGATGCCGGTTAGGACGGCTTGAGTTTGATTAGGGTTTGCTTTGCGGATTGCGAGTCAAAGATGTGAGGACGGGTGGACCAAGTGTGTTGTACACTTAGGAACTAAAGTGACACTTTTTGAGGTTTCAGGTCGACAAAGTGGTTAGTATGTGCGGGTTTTGCGAGGACGGGTTGACCATGGCATTAGTGGCTGGATTTTGGCTTGAGTGGCAGCAGAGAGGAGATATGTCTCATTGGAATGTCCACGAGGGGATATATGTGTGTGTGTCGTGATTGGGATGGTTGGGAAAAGATCCTTTCTTTTGTCTCCTAATTCTCGAGATGCGGGAATGAAAAGAAAATGAGAAAAATATATGTTTGTGTATGTGTGAGTGTGGCTATGCGCCTATGTGGGCCGATAGGTGGGTGGACCCACTTTGGCCGGGTGGTCAAAGCCACGAACCGACGTCGGTTTCACATAGGGCTAGCTGTCTGTGTGTCACGCGCTACGTTGGGTTGGTAGATGGGTGGAACAAACTCGATCGGGTGGTCGAGTCCACGAGTCGCATCCAGCTTCAGCGTAGGCCGGCAAGTGTGAGTAAAGATGTGAAAAAAATGATGAAAAAAGAGAGAAAAAAATGTGGAAAAAATGAATGAGAAGAATTCCTCGCTCTAGGGGGGACATAAGAGAGGTGAGAGAGCATGATGCTCGGATGGGAATATATGTGTTTGTGTTGTGGGGATTTGGGTTATGTGTGGGCTCCCGATGAAACATGTCAAATTGAAGCTTAAGCTCGGCTAGGGTTTTGGTTGCGATGTGTCTATGGAAAGCTTGGACTTGAGGGATCCAATCGTGCTAGTTGCATTGTTTGTCTGCAAACCTTCCGGAAGTGTTCAGTTTGGCTCTTAGGTGGTGCAGTGACTTGTGAAGTTCGGAATCGCGTCGACGATGAGTGATCTTGTTAGAGTGAGCTCGTGTTAGGCTTGAGTGGTCTTTGCCGCATGTCCATCGATTCAAGAGGTGGTGGCGACCAAGCATAGGATCTGATTGATGAACAAAAGAGCATAGAGTAGATGAAAAGGTAAGTGGGAATCGAAAACCCTAGGTGGGAGAAAATGGGAAATTGGCAAGAGAACTCGGTTAGAAATGAGACAAAGGGATCAGCAAAACGATCGTGTGACCGGGAAAAGTATCGAAAACAGAACTCGGAAATGGTTTTTGATGGTGTGTGTAGAAAGTGTGTTGATATGCGGAGTAGAGATTCATGACGTGTTGAACGAACAGTCTAGAAGAGTGACGAGAGGGAATGTGGATTGGCTTTTTGCTTGCATGTGTGTTGTTCGTGACGAGAATGCATGTGTGACACGGATCATGATGTGTGTGCTGAATATATATGTGTGATGTGGATGAAGGATATAATTGTCTTTTTCATTTTGGTTGTACATATTGTGATTTGATGAAGAAAGGTTCTAATGTTTTAATGAAGTTTGCAGACAGGTGGACATATCAATGAAGAAGCAAGAAGATGGACAAAGATGGTAAGTGAAATGATTGGATTTTGGTATTGACCGATGATTGTACGAGGGTGATCGCAGGTGCTACATTGAGGAAAAAGAGAATAGGCATGCAAGGTAAAGATTTGTATTTGATTGAGTGATGAGCACATGTTGGATGATTTGAGCACAGGAACAATTTGGCTCATCGGGGATGACTTCGCAATTAAGAAGAGGGGAGTATGTTAGCCCACAAAATGGTTGGTTTTGATGCACTAATGTGGTTCTATTTGGCAGGAAAATACGTTTGGTTTCAGATATTTGAAGAGTGATTCGACGATTGACGAGAATTATATGGGGACTATACGCTCTTCACATCCTCCTTGAAAAATCTCTTCTTTTCTCTTGTATGCTCCGTTTGCTCTTCCTTTGTCGCATGCCATGCACCTTAACTCCCCTAGTATCTTTCTCTCCTCCCACCTTTCCATAAACAATGTTACCCTCTCATGTGCACTTCCCCATAGACTTTCCACAACCCCTTGTATCTCTCTCCTCCTTCGCTCTGCACGACTGAGACCTCTCCGAGTTTTCTAATAGAATTTCTATAGTCAAGGAATCTTAGAGAGACACTTTTTTACCATTAGTGTAGAGGATGTGGATTCTGTCTTTCTCACACTCGGGAATGCCCAAGAAGATGCATGCATGGAGCCTTTATTTTAGGAAGATTCACACAAAAACAGTTCACCAAGCAATAGAACAAGCATATATATTATGAATATGGGAAGTCTAGCTGATCATGATATAAATTGGATGCAATCCATCTCATGCAGTCCTCTGGAGTGCAAATGAAAGATTGGCTGAAAAAGCTATCCAAACGTTGGAGGCTAATCCTGCAAAAGGCCCAATCATTTCAGTACAACGTAGGACATTGTACTCATTAATTGTCTAAGGTTGTTGTGATAAAGAGGTTGTACATCAAAAAAAAAGGGCCGACCCTTTGTCAGAAGTAACAAAAAAATATAACAACTTTTGGCTGTTTATTTTGGAGGGATATGCAGCAGACTCAGTCTGTTCAAGAATGAAGATCGGATAAGCACATGGGGGCGCCACTCGGAATGACAAGTAGTGATGCGGATAAAACGAAGGGGAATGCACATGGCTGAGGGAGGTCATATCCCCATTTGCTCATAGAGAGAGCAGATTTGACGTGTTCTAAAGGGGGCTGCTGGTCATTGGCAGAGATCGAGGGGGCGCAGATCGGAGGATAGAAGGTAGCAATGGGGGGAACTCTCCACTCCTGGGATGGTTGCCATGGACACCCCCTTCAGCAGCTCGAGGCGGCCTATTTTTGCTGGTTGATTTATTGAGTTGCGGGGTGGAGCGTAGTGACTATCGTGTGGTTTGGGAAGACTCGAATGTTGTGGATGCAGTGCTGGAGAACGCCTTCAGTAGCTGGTTCATGGGGAATTAAGTGTCTGGTTCATTGCCATTTTAATGGGTACTTTGTTCTCCTATGCAGTTGGCCAGTCGGCCATTTATTTTCACCAAGTATTGTTGTTTTCATTTCTTTGTTGGAAATGTCTTATCCCCTCAAGCTTTGAATTCCGGTATCGAATACTCTGTGATGACTGATCGGTAATGAAATGCTATTGATTAGTTGGTTATGTTTAGGTAGTAGGTACTCTGTACTCTTGAAAGGCGTTGCTACTTGCAAGTTTTTCGCAGTAAGTTTTGTCCAGATCTGTATCGTGTGAGGCCGCTTCCGTAAGTAGGACATTCCGTTTCAAGCAGCACTTTGGGTCGTCTGCATTGCGCAGGTTGATTCTGTTAGCCTTTGCATAGCTTCTTTTTTTTCACTCTGCAAGTGATAGCTTAGACATGGCCGAGGAGGGATACAAAGAGCGTGGATTTTTTTGGATCCGATAAGCCAGGTAAGGAAGAAGCCGACGAAGAGAAAGGAAGTGGGGGGGTTCTTTAGGAAGGTGAAACACTTCGTTTAATATACCATTGGGTTTGGGAAGCCCACTGCTGCTGTCTCTGGTTTTCATATCCTTCACATATCCCTCAAGAAAGTAGACATCGTGGTCGATGTCCTGGTAACAAATCCCAATCCGATTCCTATACCCCTTGTTGACATCATTTATCTTATTGAAAGTGACGGTCACAAGCTCATATCTGGAACTATTCCTGATGCGGGAACTGTACGTGCTCATGGTTCTGAGACCATCAAGATCCCTATTTGTCTCATATATAGAGATGTTAAAGATACATATGACGACATCCAACCTGGTGAAATAATACCCTATCGAGTATCTGTCGAGCTTCTCATTGATGTGCCAATTATTGGACGCGTCTCATTGCCTTTGGAGAAGAAAGTGGAGACACCTGCTCCATACAAACCAGATGTGGATCTCGATAAGATTGAATATGATCGTTTTTCCCTTGAGGAGACCACCGCCTCCCTCCATCTCAAGGTGGAGAACAAGAACAAGTTTGACTTGGGCGTGAACACCCTAGAGTATAACTTTACATTAGGTGACCATAACATAGCAAACGCAACATTGAGCGAGTCTACTAAAATTGGACAATGTGGTGAGGGTATCCTGGAAGTACCCATCACTTTTCGTCCTAAGGATCTTGGTTCTGCTGTGTGGGATATAATCAGAGGCCGTGGAGCAGGCTATAGTATGAAGGGAAAGCTGGAGGTGGATACACCATTTGGACCCATGAACATTCCTTTTTCTAAAGAGGGTGGGAAAGAGCAAGTGAAAGAGAGATCGAGGAACTAAAGGGACTCGGAAGGTGTGAGTAAGGGGGGAGGAAGGTCGCGAGAGTTAACCACTAGAGTTGGTTTCCCCTTGTGCATGTATTTTCCCGTATCCTCCATCAATACTTTGGAGTGAAATTGGGGACTTAGGGTGATAAAAGATGACCTTGCATCAGAAAGTTTGGGGCAAAATGAAGGCTTTCACAATCATCTTTTCCTTGGGCATTAGGACTGAACATTTTGGTGTGTTTTCCGGGAAACATATGATCAAGTGCATAGATTAAGGAAGTATCCATCGTGAGATCATTGTGGGTTCCAAATAATCCAAGTGGACCAATTCCACGGGGTTTGAGCAAAATAAGGGCTTGTATAAGCATCTTTTTTGTGGGCATTAGGACTTAACACTTACCTTCTTTCCTTTCCTGAAAGCTGGCTAGGCGAGGAGGGATTCGAACCCCCGACATTTTTTTTTTAGCTCTATAGCTCGTTGGAAAGCTCGTTTCGAATCCTACATGGCCTCAACTATTTTTTATAATAATAACGCATTGATTTTCAGATAGGATAATTTGAAGTTGACCCTCAAGTGGGACTAGGAAACCAAGGGGGCTCCAAGGGATTTTGAGCAATACAAAGGGGAATTTGGGGATTAGAAGACAAAGCTTATGAACCTGAGATCTGGTAGACACCTAGGCAAGGATATACAAAGCATTAGATCTTCTCAATCTAGTGTCAACCATACAGCTAAGTCTTGGGCACAACAACTAAGTGCTTGTCCTTACGTACTAAACTCTGACACAAGTGACTCAGAAATGTCTTTTAGCATGGGGAAACCTACAGGTGGCTCAGGAACTGCCCATCTACAAACACCAAAAGGTCCCTATAAGACACAATTGGAATATATTCGGACCAACCGATTAGGTGCTCGCATCTATGAGGATGGCCTGAGGCGATCAGTGGTCCAACTCAAAGATCAACCCTTTGGACTTGAACATGTTACATAAAAACAAGCTCTAAAGTAGTCTTGTGGATTTTATTAATTATTAAAAATGGTATATGGAAGCTTGTGGATCTTATTAGTTATGAAAAATAACATGTGGAGGCGTTCACATCTCCAAATTTAGAGCAAAAGTAGATAAAAGTAGATAAAAGTAGATAAAAGTAGATAAAAGTAGAAGGAAAGGAGAGGTGTCTATTTTTAGACAAGGAAGGTGCTTCTGTTGATAGCCTCTCAATAAAAAGAGTGGTTCTCTTAGTGTAGGTGTCCAAATTGAGTGATTATTGTTGCATTGTGAAGCTTAAAACTTGTACTATATAAATAGATCAGTTTTTGTACAATTTACAATGAGGAAACTCTACGCAAGTAGGCATTTTTGCAGATCTTCTTTCTTGTGTCTATCTGGTGCCTTATCAGAGACATACCTCTCTTCAAACTTTCATATCTCAGTCGTTATGAGGTCTTTTTGAGTGATTTCACTTGGAGGAGTTTCTTTAGCTCTCATAACTTTTATCCATATCAAAATTTCTCATAGATCGTGAAGTTTTATTGCTTGTGTACATCAGTGTTCAATTCAGATAGTTAGTCATACCTTGCTGTTGCAGATGTCTTCTTACCTTGACTTCAAGCTGTTGATTTGGGAGCTATACTCCACCTTTTTTTATGTTTTTTGTTTCTAAAGCATGCTACTCAGAGTCTACTTTCAGAAGATATGATTATTTTTGTCAAATTCTACTCAAAAAGTTTCTGGTGATCATTTTTCTACAGTGATATATTTCTGTTTTTTGGAAAGTTTGGCGGAAAGTTTGTTTTTGAAGTTTGGAAATATTTGGTTGGTGTTTTAACGATCTTGGGAGGTCTCATCATGTTTCATTGTGTACTTTGACTTTTACAAGTTTGTAAACACAACATTGTGGTATCAGAGCTTTTGTTTTTTTGTTTTATCAAATCTTTCATACAACTTATTGAATTATCTTCTTTGTTTACAACAATTCAACATGGCAGATTTGAGTGCATCGATTGAGAAGTTATCTGATGGGAGAAATTATCCCATGTGGCAATTTAGAATGGAGTCTTATCTCATGTCTAAAGGTCTTTGGGGATTGATAACAAGTACAGAAGTGAAGCCGGTATTACCAGAAGCTCGTACACAAGCGAATCGAGCAAGAGAGCAAGAATGGATCGAAAGAGACAGAAGAGTTCTGTTTATTATATCACAAACCGTTTCCAATAATATGCTTGGGCATATAAGAGGTTTGAATACTAGTAGAGAGGCTTGGGAGTCTCTAGAAAGGTTATTTGCAACTACCAACAGAGCGAGGCAAACACAACTTATAGGTGAGCTGACAAGAGTAAAAACAAAACCACGACAATCAGTTAATGATTATGTTCTTGAGGTAAAATATCTTATTGAAGCATTAGCCTCTATTGATGCATCTGCTAGTGAGGATATAAAGTTTAATAGCATGCTAAATGTCTTGAGAGAAGATGAAAGATCGAAGTCTTTCATTACCTCTATCATGACTCGAGAGAATCTACCATCCTTTGAAGATTTACAAACACTCATGATGATTGAAGAAATCAACATAGAAGGTGGGAACTCTTATCATTCGCAAAGAGGTAGTCAAGGACAAGCTCTTTATACTTCATCAAATAGATCAAGAGGTAGAGGAAATTGGAGAGGAGGAGGAAGATTCAACAACAATGCAAGAGGAAGAGGAAGCTTTAATGTGACTAGAGGAGGAAGAACAATACAAAAAAGTCAAAAAACTCAACCAAATCAGCAAGGTAACTTTGCCTGCCATTATTGTGGTAAAGTTGGTCATTATGCTAGGGATTGTTTCTCCAATCCGAATAGAAGAGGTGGTTTTAGAGGACGACAAAGAGGAAGAGGCCAAGATCACATGCATCACAACAACAACATAGTACAAGAGGAGGCTCAAACATAGAAGGAAAATGTTATTATGGCTATGCATACAGAGACACATAAGAGGAAGGTAAACAACAAAACTTGGTATGTAGATAGTGGTTGCTCAAACCACATGAGTCACAACATGAATATGTTTGTGAACTTACACAAACCTGATTCAAGAGTCACAGTTGCTACAGGAGATAGTACTGAGCATGAAGTAGTTTACATTGGTGATTGTCCACTTAATGAACATGCCACTCTTAGAGATGTTTTGTTTGTTCCTACCATTACCAGAAATTTGATTTCAGTTGGACAGATGGAGGACAATGGAGTAAAGGTCGATTTTGACAATAATCAGTGGTAGGCTTATTAGAAGAAGGATGGAAATTTTATTATAAAAGGACAAAAGGTAAACAGATTATAATGAAGTTGAAGTTCCAAATTATGCAAGTTATACAACGGTTAATGGGACTCAAGTAAGTCAATTGCATTTATGGCATAAAAGATTAGGACACATCAGTGTTGGCAGGTTAAAAGATATTGCAAAGAAATCATTGGTTGAAGGTTTATCACAATTACCTAAGCAAGATTTGGATTTTGTTTGCGAGGCATGTCAGTTTGGAAAACAGGTATGAAGTCCTTTTTCAAAAGCAGGATTGCAAAGCAGAGGTATTTTGGACTTGATTCATATTGATGTATGGGGTCCATCTCAAGAAGAGTCCATGGCAGGTAGCAAGTACTTTGTCACATTTATTGATGACTTCTCAAAGTTTACATTCATTTATTTTATGAAATACAAATCCGAAGTGTTTGAGATATTCAAAAAGTTTAAATCATTGGTTGAAAAGCAAACAGGTCGAAGCATAAGAAGGTTGAGATCAGATGGAGGAGGTGAATATTTTTCTAATCAATTTCTTGCATTTTTGGAGGAAGAAGGAATTAAAAAGGAGACTACAAACAGATACACACCTCAACAAAATGGTGTGGCCGAAAGAAGAAACAGGTCTATCTTGGAGATGGGTAGGTGCATGTTAAATGAAAAGGACTTACCACTTATTTTTTGGGCTGAAGCATGCAATATGGCAGTTTATGTGATGAACATGTTACCACCTACTCAAAGTCAGGTACAGCAAGCACCTTATGAATTGTTTTATGGATCAAAACTAGATATTGCTAATTGTAGAATTTTTGGAAGCATATGTTTTGTTCATGTTCCACAACAGTTAAGGTCAAAGTTGGATCCAAGGTCACAAAAAATGGTTTTCATTGGTATGGCACAAGGGCAACCGGGATATAGATGTGTGAACCTAGATACGGGAAAGGTAATTGTTTCGAGAGATGTTATTTTTCATGAAGATAAATCTTGGTAAAAACATGAAGCGCAGGTAGATGAAGAAGAAACTACAAGAAGTCACGAAGAAGAGCCAAGTTCTCCAAGTTCACTAGAGAGTCAAATTACACATGAAGAGGCAACTCCCCCCAATCAGAAGTTGAAGAAAATTCTTGATTTGATTTCAAAGGAAATTGAGTCACAGGAAGAAGAAAGTGAAGGTTCTACATCAAGAAGAACTCAAACTCGAAGGCAAGAAAAGCATGGTAGGACAAGAAGCCAATCAAGGTATCCAGTAAGAGAAAGAAGGCAACCGCAAAGATTTTCTCATGAAGCTTATACTGCAAAACTTCTTGAGGAGCAGGAACCAGCAACTTTTAAAGAAGCGTCAAAGGTAAAGAAATGGGTTAAAGCAATGGATGAAGAAATGACAGCTTTGTATGAGAACAATACATGGAGTTTAGTTCCAAGGCAACCTAACATGAAGGTAATTGGTAACAAATGGGTGTACAGGATAAATAGAAATAGTGATGGTTCAGTAAGTAGATATAAGGCAAGGCTTGTTTGTAAAGGTTATGCACAGAGTTATGGCATCGATTATGAGGAGACATTTTCTCCTGTTGCCAAGATATCAACAATAAGGACATTAATAAGTGTTGATGCAAGCAAGGTATGGAATCTTTATCAATTAGATATAAAAAATGCATTTCTCAATGGTGATTTAAAAGAAGATGTGTACATGGAAGAACCAGCAAGTTATGAAGATTCCAAGAAGCCTACTCATGTATGTAAACTCTTGAAAGCATTGTATGGTCTTAAGCAAGCTCCAAGGGCTTGGAATTTCAGATTGGTAAAGTTTCTTGAAAAGCAGGGATACAGGTGTTCAAATGCAGATACTTCTTTGTATGTTAAGGTTGAAGGATCATTGATTGTTTATATCTCAATTTATGTGGATGACTTGATAATAATAGGAAACAATGAAGGTGAGATAGCCAAGATCAAAGCAGATCTTGGACCTGAATTTAAAATTTCAAATTTAGGAGAACTGACGTACATTCTTGGAATCGAAGTTATGAAGAAGGAAAATGGCATATATCTTCTACAAAGAAAGTATATTTCAGATTTGTTAAAGAAATATAGCATGGATCATTGCAAGAGTATCAGTAATCTGATGGAACCCAATGTGAAGTACAATGTTGAAGATGGTGAACCTTTAGAAGATCCACTTATCTACAGGTCTTTGAGTGGTTCTCTTATATATGCAACTTTAACAAGGCCGGATATTACATTTAGTGTAAGTCTCAATTCATGAACAAACCCACAGATGTTCATATGCAAGCAACAAAAAGGGTCTTGAGATATTTGAAGGGTACATTAAATGAAGGTTTGGGATATAAATATCATGAAGGTTTGGATTTGAAAGCATACAGTGATGCAGATTGGGCTGGAAATAAGGATGATAGAAGGAGTACAGGTGGATATCTGATATTTGCAGGTAATAATTTGGTTTCATGGAGTTCTAAAAAACAGTCTACAGTAGCACTTTCAAGCATAGAAGCTGAATATAGAAGTCTTACAAATGCAACATGTGAGATTATGTGGTATTTGAAGCTTTATGAAGATATGAATCTATCTATAACACGTCCACTACTCTTTGGAGATAATAAGTTCATTACAGCTCGCATCTAATCCAGTGTACCATGCAAGAACAAAACACATTGAAGTGCACTATCACTATATCCGAGAGAAGGTGGTGAATGAAGATATTGATATTCAACATGTTGGAACGAAAGATCAATTAGCAGACATACTCACAAAAGTAGTGGATGCTCATAATCTTAAGCGAATCAAAGTACTACTTGGAGTGAAAGCTTTGGATTTAGAGCTTGAGGGGGGCAATGTTACATAAAAACAAGCTCTAAAGTAGTCTTGTGGATTTTATTAATTATTAAAAATGGTAAATGGAAGCTTGTGGATCCTATTAGTTCTGAAAAATAACATGTGGAGGCATTCACATCTCCAAAGTTAGAGCAAAAGTAGATAAAAGTAGATAAAAGTAGAAGGAAAGGAGAGGTGTCTATTTTTAGACAACGAAGGCGCTTCTGTTGATAGCCTCTCAATAAAAAGAGTGGTTCTCTTAGTGTAGGTCTCCAAATTGAGTGATTCTTGTTGTGTTGTGAAGCTTACAACTTGTACTATATAAGTAGATCAGTTTTTATACAATTTACAATGAGAAAACTCTGCGCAAGTAGGCATTTTTGCAGATCTTCTTTCTTGTGTCTATCCGGTGCCTTATCAGAGACATACCTCTCTTCAAACTTTCATATCTCAGTTGTTATGAGGTCTTTTTGAGTGACTTCACTTAGAGGAGTTTCCTTAGCTCTCATACTTTCTATCCATATCAAAATTTCTCATAGATCTTGAAGTTTTATTGCTTCTGTACATCAGTTTCCAATTCAGACAGTTAGTCATACCTTGCTGTGCTAGACTTCTTCTTACCTTGACTTCAAGCTGTTGGTTTGGGAGCTATACTCCACCTTTTTTGACGTTTTTGTTTCTAATGCATGCTACTCAGAGTCTACTTTCAAGATATATGATTACCTTTGTCAAATTGTGCTCAGAGAGTTTCTGGTGATCATTTTGCTACAGTGACCTATTTCTGTTTTTTGGAAAGCTTGGTGGAAAGTTTTTCTTTGAAGTTTGGAAATATTTGGTTGGTGTTTTAACGATCTTGGGAGGTCTCATCATGTTTCTTTGTGTACTTTGATGTTTACAAGTTTGAAAACACAACAGGACACCCAATGGTCAAGTTCAAAGAGGGTTCATACATTGATAAGGAAGGAACCATGTATGTGGTCACCAACCTACCGGATAGGACCGATGAGTTTGGAAATATCATTCATGAGAATGAGAGAGGAGACCTAGAACAAGGAAATGTAGGACAAGGACCCCAGATGCCTAGAGGTAAGTCAATTTTGACCAGAGTGATCACTCCATATTGGATCCCTCAAGACAACAAAAGCATAGAACTATTCTTGAATAGAGAAATAGAGGAAGCCTTTTGGAGATTCAAACTATATCAACCTAGCCAACTGGGCATAGTCATCATCTATGAATTCAAAGATCCTATGATACCAGGAAAAGTTGTGTACCTAGATAACACATCAGAGAAGATATTCTTGGTAACAGAACATGATAGACATGCATATACTTGGAAGAGTGAATTGATTTTCCCTCCATCAAGATCCAATGTTTCCCATGGCCTCCAAGGAGTAGGATCATCCTAAGCTCATGAAGCCCAGAGAGAAAGAAATAGAGAGAGACCTGAGGTAAGTTTTGCACACCCTTTGGGTAGGAATAGATCAGGAGTTGAAAATGAAAGACCTGAAAGAGAGAGACATCAAGCACATAGGCAACAAAGAGATGAACAGGATTTTCCATTGCCTAGACCCGGAGAGCACACAAGAACCCTTAGACCCACTCAAGTGATCAAGGCAATGAAAAATTATTTTGACGGAACAGAAGATCCTTATGATCATGTGGTCGAGTTCAAACAAGTGTTAAGAGCTGAACAGGTTGAGGATTTGTTCACCCAGTACGAGGCATTTGGTTTGACTCTTAAGGACACTGCCTTAGCTTGGCTTCAGCCACTGAGTAGTCGAAACTATCGCGATATAGGTCAGCTGCTAGACGAATTCATTGTAGAATTTTCCAAGAGTGGTATCAGGCATAACACATCATCTTTGATCCACAATTTCAATTAGAGACCCCAAGAAATAGTGCGACTAGTAGGAAAAAGGTTCAGACAGTACTTAGAAAGATGTCGTGTTCTAGAGTTGCCCACACCAGCCAAACAAGTGGCCTTGTTCTTAGATGGCTTGCTGAGCACAAAGTTAAGATCATATGTATACTTGAAAGAGCCTAGATCCATAGAAGAGTGCGTGCGGACATGCATTGACATAGAAGGTAACTTGGGTGAGGAGTTAGGATTGTCCAAACTCTATAAGGATTCTGATAGTTCTACTAGTCATACTTCAAAAATCTCCACAGAAATAGATTAGATAGCTGAGCAAGTTGCCAAGAAGCTGGGAATCCAAAATAGACAAACACAAAGAGTCACCTCATTGAACTGATGCTATAACTACGGAGGGGACCACATGGCTAACGTATGCCCAATGCAAAACCAAAACATTAGAGAAAGGAATGCTCCATATTGCACTATTGAGAGAAAATACACAAACCACATGGCTTAGACAAACTTATCAGCAACCTTACCAACAAGGTAGGTATCAGAACCCATACCAACAGCTATATTATTGATCACAATAGCAATATCAGGCACAATATAATCCATAACCAGTCTTGGGAAACCAACCACCAGCTCCTGCCAATGTGATTCCAGTCAAGTATGCTGTGGGAGAGGAAAATCCAAATAGAGCATTGGTGCCACTGACCCCATTGATACCAGATAATGACTCTCATGCTCATAGTTCAGACTACTCCCATGAAGGTAGTCCACATGCTTATTACACTGAGTCGCCTGAGCATAGTGAGATTTACTCGTATCAATATGAGGCACCACCTATGGAGCAAAATTGGGAGCCAGAATACTTCAATGTCATGTACACAAATCCTAACCCTAGGCCCCAATTGAGACAAATGAGACCACAAGCCCTTAGAGGATCTTGTTTTAGATGTCATGGTGACCATTTCATTCGTGATTGTCCCCACCCACCATCTCCGAGTCAAGGTCAGGTTATCACAATACAAGCTTTTTGTCCTGAATGTGGCAAAGACCATCTTCCCAGAGATTGTCCAAGAAACCCCTTTAGTGCACCCAAGATTACACCCATTAATGTGGTAGGCTTAGTGGCGGATTCAAGTTCAAGTAGTAGTAATGTGGCTCCTATACAAGTTGTCACTATAGCACAAGCCTTAAAACAAGATAAACCAGTAGAGCAATCGGAGTCGAGCGAATCAGGAGAACCTAGTAAGAGGAAAACAAGAACATGGAAGGATACTAGAGAGAAGGCCAATCGCAAGTGGAATAAAAAGTTATCGGAACTAGAAGAAAGCTTGAAAGACGCAAAAACAAAAATAGAAGACATTGCATCTCAAAACCCCTCGGATGCCGAAACTCCATCCACTCCATCTCATCCCACCCCACCACCCATTGTAAATAGGCCGCAACCAGGGTCTGTTCTTGCATATCCAACCCCAGAAGGCTTGGACATGATGTTCAAGGCCTACCAGGCTCGACTTCAAGAAGGGCCAACAGCTGCAAACCTAGACAAGAGTTACCCTAGAGCGGATTTAGAGATTGAACGGATGAAAATGTGCATGAAAATGGTAGGACAAGCTCAAGCTATACTCGAGACTAGTCAAAAGTTCAATTAGACAAACTCTGTCAAATCGGATTTGCATTTCTAGGGCTTACTAGAAAGATTAGAGCAGTTGGTAAACAAACCACAAGATTCTTTACCTCCACAGGCTCAACTAGTTATTGAGAGAAGAAGCTCACCACCAATGGGAGCTTATGTTCCTAATTCCACGGATGTTGGAATACCTCCTTCAATTCAACAGTACTCTCAAGAGTTCTTGCGGGAAATACAAGAAGAGAAATGGGCCAAGGAGAAGGGTAATTTCCCTCCTATTCACGAGATTGATGATCTTCATGATCAATTTCCCCAAGACATTCCATCCATTTACGGAGATCAAATTGAGCAACAAGAAGACGAAAGGATAGATTTTGAATCTAATACCTTAGAAGAACTACCTCAATTTCCAGGCCCATGGGAATCAAAATCTCTTTAGATCAGATCTCCCACAATACTGGTCAGACATGAAGACTCAATGGTCCCAAGGAACACTGATGTCGTGAAGAACACTAAGGTTCAATGTCATCTCACTGTAGAAGAGCTGCTCAAAGCAAAACCTGAGCTATGGAATCATGTGAAGGATCAAGTCCCAGAAATTGATTCCGATATGCCAAAAACAGGCTCTAAGCAAAAAGTTCCAGAGATACCTCTCGATAAAATAGGAGACATGTGTGAGGGTGAAGAAGGTAATACTTATCTTCCAATCACCTATCAAGGTTACACAACCAAAGCAATCATAGATTCAGGTGATGGTGTTGCTATTGCAACCACCTCCTTGTGGAAGCAATGGGGCAAACCGACATTAAGACCAACTAGAATGAAGCTTCAAATGGTAGACGATCATTTTGAAAGACCTCTAGGATTGCTAGAAGGGATAACTCTAACCACTTGTGGTGTAGAGTTTGAACATACATTTGCTATATGTGACTTTGAGAAAAATAATGTTTATGAGATGATCCTAGGAAGACCCTTCCTATGACAATTGCAAATAGTACAGGATTGGGGAACCAACTCCTTGTACTTGCAACACTTAGGGGTCACCACCAAGGTCAATTTGAAGGATTACTCCTTAAGAGATGTACCACCCCTACAGTGGAATCCTATCCACAAAGCGAAAGAAGATTCCATCTTTGTGCATTCTGAAAGTTCACCTGATCCATCATGGCTGCATGAAGATACTCATTTGTGGATGTGCAAGGTCGCAGAGGAAGAGGAAAAATGCTTGAATGCAAGAGAAGAAGGAACTTCACCAGGAGATAGACCAGTTAGAGACCCGGCCTACACACCGATGATCTTTCCGGATGAGGAATTTGAGCCTCATGGCTGGCCAGAAATCTTAGCCACCATGGACATTGCTGTCAACAAAGAACAGTGGACACCTCATTGTGATGAGGAGGGTTATGATATCTCACTGTTCATGTGTCAGCCCTTGCTATAAGAATGTGACCCTAGTGATGTCATAGAAGAAGAAGAGAATGACAATGATGTAGAGTCCATTGTGATGGATAGTTCCTTTAACTCAGAGCAGCACTATCTAGAAGATATAGGAGTGTTCACCCAGAAAGAAGAAGAACCTCTCATAAGTATTAAAACGGTAAATTCAAAGGATGGAAGTGAGAACAATCAAAAGAAAAAGAAAAGAAAAGCAATGAAACAAGAAGAGGAGGAATCATTGTTTGAAGTACCAGAAAACTTCAAGAAATATGAAGTTGACGACCGTAAAATTTTGGTACGAATGCCTAAGAGAGAGGCCATCATAGGAGAATCATATGATAATAAAGAAAAGACCAAGAAAATTGTAGTGACCATTGAAAAGAACGAAGAGAGATGCACATATATAGGAGATGACCTAAGTGCAAGAGAAGAAATGGAGCTCGTAGCTCTATTAAGGGAATATAGGGATGTGTTTGTGTGGCACTATAGAGACTTGAAAGGGGTAGATCCAAGAATTTGCTCTCATACTATCCCCATGATTGCTGATGCCAAGCCCACCAAACAGAAGCCCTACACATATAATGATACATATGCAGCTAAAATAAAAGAAGAAATTGATAGGCTAATTGAAGCTGGATTCATCTATGAGATTGAGCATACTGAATGGGTGTCCCCCATTGTAGTGGTGCCCAAGAAGAACGGGAAGTTGCGAGTGTGTATTAACCTTAAAAAAGTTAATGCTGCTACAATCAGAGATAGCTATCCGCTTCCAATCACGGAACACCTATTGGAGCATGTTGCAGGCAAGGAAGTTTATAGCTTCCTTGATGGATTTTCAGGCTACAATCAAGTAGCCATTGCCCCAGAAGATCAACACAAAACAGCTTTTGCCACAAAGTGGGGAATCTTTGCATTTCGTGTGATGCCATTTGGACTCACAAATGCACGTGCCACATTCCAAAGGCTCATGTGTCATGTTTTCAAAGAGTTCTTGCGGAAGAGCTTAGAAGTATATGTGGATGATTTATGTGCTCATTCCCAAGAAAGAAGATTTCACATCCCTGAGCTCAGACAAATCTTCAACAAGTGTAGAGAATATCGAGTGTGTATAAACCCAAAAAAGTGTGTGTTCATGGTGCGTCAAGGTAAAATCTTAGGTCATATTGTTTCTAAGAATGGAATCTCAACAGATGAAGATAAGGTATGAGCCATAGCGGAGCTGCCAAGGCCAAGGAATGTTAAAGAGGTACAAGCCTTCATGGGCCATTGTGGATATTACCGTAGGTTTATCCACATGTACGCGATCATAGCTAGACCCCTTTATGCCTTGTTGTCTAATTTTGAGTGGAACGACGAATGCGAGAATTCTTTCAATGAACTGAAGAAACGTTTGTGCACAGCACCAATATTGACCACTCCTGATTGGAATAAACCATTCCATGTCCATGTGGATGCATCTGATCATGCCATAGGATGTGTGCTAGCACAACCCACAGGTGAAGGAAACTTAGATTTGCCCATAGCATATGCTAGTAGACAGCTCACCGCAGCTGAACAAAACTCTACCACAACTGAGCGAGAGGGCTTAGGCATGGTATATGTTGTGAAGAAGTTTAGACACTATTTATTGGCCAACAAGTTCAAGTTTTTCACTGATCATCAAGCTTTGTTATATTTGGTCAATAAACCTTGCAATACTGGACGCTTAGTAAGATGGTTCCTCTTACTAATGGAATATGACTTTGAAGTTGTTGTCAGGAAAGGTAGAACCCACCTTCGGGCAGATCACCTTTCTCGCATCACTTCAGGAGAGTCACCGCAAGGAGTGTCTGATGAATTACCCGATGCTTATCTATTCAATTTAGAAGTTGTTCCTAAATGGGCAAATAAGTTGGTACCTATCCTAACCTTCAACCCTGCAAATAAGAATGTGAAAACATCACAAGAAGAAATTGTAAAATCAAAAAAATATCACATATTGGCAGGAAGCATGTACAAACAAGATACTGAGGGTGTATTAGCTTGTTGTGTTGAGAACGATGAACATAGTAGTTGGTTGCAACAAGCTCATGAAGGATTGCTAGGAAATCATTATTCAAAACAGCGCACATTACAAAATCTGAAACGTTTAGGAGTGTATTGGCCTAGCATGGACAAAGAAATACATGAGTGGATTAAGAATTTTCCAATGTGCAGAGAGAGACCACCAGTGGAGCATGCCACCCTTTATCAAGTGTCATTAATTCCTGATTGGAGTGCTCCATTGGTAGAGTTTATGAGATCGAGAACCTTACCCAAAGAGGCTAGTTTAGCAAGAAGACGAAGCATGGAGCAAGAGGCTCAAGACTATGCTTTAGTTGGAGACAACTTATATCGACGAGGCAAAGATGGTTATCTAAGATTGTGCGTTCACGAATCAGACTATTTGAAAATCTTAGAAACTGCACACAACAGTGTTGCAGGTGGACACTTCGATCCTGATCGAGTAATCAAGACCATTCTATTCTAAGGACTTTTGTGGCCCACTCTTCATATGGATGCTCATACCTATGTGAAGAAATGTGACACATGCCAACGTGCACAATATCCAGTTAGAAAAGATGAGATGCCTTTGAGGCCAATGATGGGAGGGCATGCATTTTCAAAGTGGGGCATAGACTTCATAGGTCCTATTAACCCCCTAGCTAGAAACTCCCATGCACAGTATATTATTGTAGCCACAGATTACCTTACAAAGTGGGTAGAAGTGAAAGCCACAACAAAGAATGATGCTCAGACTACGGCTAAGTTCTTATTTGAGAATGTGTTCACGAGATATGGGCTACCAATAGAGTTAGTGAGCGATAGAGGCACACACTTCTTGAATGAGGTCATTGAAAATCTTCTCCAAGAATTCTTGGTGATACATAAGAAGTCTGCCCCCTATCATCCACAAGCTAACGAACAAGCCGAGAGCAGCAATAAGATCCTCTGTAATGTATTGACAAAACTGGTAAATAATAAACACTCTGATTGGGACAAACAGCTACATCATGTTGTTTGGGCTTATCGAGTTGCCTATAAAATGATACTGAATGCCACCCCATTTCAGATGGTCTTTGGACAGAATGCGGTACTACCATTGGACTTCCTCATCCCAGCCTTAAAAGTAGCACAAGAGCATGAGTGGCAGGGACATGAATTGTCCTCTAGGATCTTTGATCTCGAACACTTAGGTGGGACGAGGCTACGAGCAGCAGTAGGCATCTACGCTACAAAGAAGAGGAAAAAGGCATACTTTGATGCACACATGAAGGATAAGGGATTGAAAGAGGGAGATCTAGTGTTGGTTTATACACTAAAACAACATGCCCGTAAGTTGGAAAAAAGAGGATACGGACCCATGATCATTAATAGAATTTCCACTAGTGGTGCAGTTCAGTTGGCCACTCTAGAAGGAGATATCTTGCCAAACTATATTAGTGGTTGTAGAGTCAAGCTATATCAAGAACCTCTTACTGAGGATATGCTAATGAGACTCAACACTACTAAGAAGCGAAAAGAAGAAGAGTTAAGAGTGAGAGAAGAAGCAGAGGCAGAGGCCAGAGAGCGTATTAAGCGAAATAAGTTAAGGTGACTAGGCCTAGATGTCAACTCAAAAGCCCCAAAATATCACATGGATATGTGCCAAAAATCAGGCATAATTACTTCTCAAGTCATTGACCGACGTCCCTTTGTGACCATAGAGATCGGACAAGGAAAGGGTGCAAGGAGTGTGAAAGCATTGATTGTCTCAGGTGCAGCAAGTAGTGCAGTTAGATTGTCCTACTGCCAAGACTTGCAGCTAAACATCAATCCCATAGAAGCTTATCTCATAGGATTGGGAGGTGTGGAAACCCCTTGTGTGGGCGAGGTGGAACTTCCCATCTACCTTCAAGATGTTCCAATGAAAGTCAAAGCGCTAGTGTGTCAAGATGAGAACCTTACAGAACCACTTGTCTTGGGTCAAGATTGGATCTATGACCATGTTGTTAACTTAAACCTAAGAGGTCAAATCCTTCAAGTTTGGGTACAGGAACAATGCATTACAATAGAATTGAAGAACTGCATGCTCACAAATACAGATGTCCCACATTCTCATAGTTTTTCTAAGACTCATATGGAAGAAGATGTTGTATGTGTCAAAAGCTTTATGATGCAGAAGGAGTCAATCGTGGAAGAACAAGTTCGAAGACAGGTGGATATTTCTTCTTCTCCAAAGACTCAGGTGGCCACAGTCATTCCACCACAAAAACAAACACAAATGTTCATGACAACCGCTAAATCAAATAGAAAGACACCATTCAACAAGAAAGCAGTTTCGGGCATGAAGTAGATCTGGGTACGCAAAGGAGATCAACCACCAGCGTTGCCCCCACAAATTCCCTCCAAGCAAGCCCACCAAGCCAGCAGACGAACAAAGAAGCTAGGGGAAGCTGAACCACAAGGTATTCGACAAATTTGGGTGCCCAAGAAATTAATTGCAACTCAACAAGCGCGATTACACATGTGGGTTCCCAAAGGACTCTTACATGCACATAGGCCTATGCTCTCCACCATGCAAAAGGTCTCAATCAAGAAGACAAGGAGAGATAAGGGGAAGAACCGAGCACAGAAACCAAAGGGATATAAACTCACCTCTTCAACAGGAGTTAGAAGACCAGCAACAATGGTATGGGTATGGAAGCCAAAAGCACCAGTAGGCCCCACAGAACTAAATAGCCAACCACAAAGGATCAAAGCCTCAAGAAACCATCCAAACATGGAGCAGCCAAAGGAGATCACTAAACAGTCAAAGACCATTCTCAAATGGATCCCTACAAGGAGGAAGGATCAGTTGTCATCTCGAGATCCAATGGATACCTCCAAGAAAGATGGCATCAACATCCAGAAATAACATCGAAGGCCTCAACGAGCGACAACCATGTGCTCCTTGCACAACCTTGTCTTTTGCACCATTCAGGTCATGTGTTTCCAAAGTATGCATTAATATAGGGCCACATTACATGGTTGTGCATAGACACATTTGAGAGTCCCATGCACAAGAGCACATTGACACATGTAAACCATTTTCTGATACTAACCTTTGTCTTCTTGTTTTGTGACATTGTTTTGCAAAAAAAAAAGAGAGAGAGAGAGAGGAAGAACTTGTTCCCAGGTTTGGCTCATGGAACATGAATGACTCATGCTTAGTTGAAGGTGGAACCATTGATTACTGGGCATTTATCAGTTTTGATAGAAGTATGTCTCGGCTAGCAGATGATATTATTGTTGCCTTATCTGGTAGATGTCAAGCACCTGGCATGAACAGGGCATCCACAACTACTGTTTCCCCTTACCATGGTAGGAGGGAAGAGCTTGAAGGTCCACAACTTGAGCGATGCTTAACTACTGTATGTACTAGAGCATCCAAGGAGATATCTGCAAAGGGTAGTTTTGGTACATTGCAAATCCTTGTATGTATATTGGATGAGAAGACTCCTGCTTATGGTGAGCTAACGAGAAGATTTGAAACTAAGCTTGGTGTAGTTACCCAATGTCGTTTGTCAAGGAATATAAAGAAATTCAACTCTCAGTATTTGGCAAATGTTGCTTTGAAGAGTGCAGACGAGACCAGGCACTCAAAGAATTTCATCAGTGGATCTTCAACACGGACATTCATCAACAATGTCCATCACAAATGCCGGGAGCACAACAGGACGAGATAAACTCGATCGATGCTTCACCACGGTAAGTATCTTTTACCTTGGCAACACCATAACCATGATAGATTAGAAAACCTCTTCGTCGGCATACCCTTGAGCACTTAGCTCAAGACCCCAATTTCTACACCATACTTCTTCCAATGCATTTTCCAAGTAAGCATGTATAGGGCTACATTACAAGGCCGTGCACAAGGCACATATTTTCCTCAACCCATGCACGAACACACTTACCCATCATCCATTATGGGTTATGAGTACTTGGCATGAATACTATGAACATCAACTTTGGAAGATCTAGAGGACATCGACGGAGACTCACAACGACACAGTCATGCTGGAATCCAACGAAGATGTACATACCAAGGCACTACAACTACCAAAGGCTCGCAGTGATAGAGGAAGAACCGGACAACCAACCCTGCCACATCTAGAAGCGAGACGACTTTTGTTCATACAGAAGCGACACTCCCTCTCAAAGCACTACTTGGAACAACCACTACAACAAGGGTCTGTCAGGGACGACAGACTCGAGAGGGGGAGGAGTGTTGGAACTCAAGGTCAAGCACAAGCATGGAAGCACATCAGAAAGGTGGACACACACAAGAAGAAGGAGCAAGTAGGGAGCTCCAAGAAGTACATGTCAAATTTTTAGAAGAATCCCCTACAAAAATAGTGATTTCCATCACTAAAAACCATTATAAATACCATTTTCTATTTTTGTAA
>CM035421.1:115017475-115037475 GCA_020310875.1 Ceratopteris richardii
GTGGATATGTGTCAACCTACAAATTAAGCTCCATAAATAACTTCTTAATCCACATTAGCTCACATGTGACTTGAGCGAATGCTCTATACTCAGCCTCAGTAGAAGATAATGCCACCGTGGGTTGCTTCTTTGAAATCCATGAGATGATATTGCTACCTAGCATGACTAGGTAACCACTTGTACTTCTTCTATCCTCCTTCGAATCGGCCCAATCGGCATCAAAATAAGCTTTGACCTGCATATCATCATCAAATGAATAGAACAATCCTTCATTTATAGTGGCCTTGAGATATCATAACATTCTTCTTGCAGCTTGAAAGTGTGTAGTCCTTGGACTATGCATAAATTGTGATAACACTCCAACCATATGCTATGTCGGGCCTAGTTATTGTGGCATAGATGAAAGAGCCTACAATAGATCGATACAAAGTTACATGCTCTAATGGCTCTCCATCAATGGATCTTAGCTTTACATTAACTTCCATGGGATTTGAAATAGACTTGCAATGTAGCATCCCAAACCTCTCAAGTAGGTCTAGAATATAATTCCTTTGTATGAGCATAATACCTTCTTCTTTGTATACAACTTCAATGCCAAGAAAATACCTAAGATCTCCAAGATCAGAGATCCTAAACTCCTTTCCAAGCTTTGCCTTGATCTCCTCAATGCCCTTTGTATCATTACCTGTAATGATAAGATCATCTACATACATACACATCTAGACTACAAGTTCTCCTCTTTGTTTGATGAAGAGAGATGGATCCGCCTTGCATTGATTGTAACCACATTTGATCGAATAGTCCACCAATCTTTGGTTCCAAGCCCTTGGAGCTTGCTTTAGGCCATAAAGTGCCTTCTTCAACCTACAAACATGATGTGGAAACTCTTTATGAACAAAACCTAGTGGTTGCTCCATGTATACCTCTTCTTCCAAGTCTCCATTGAGAAAGGCATTCTTGATATCCAATTGGAAAAGCTTCCATCCTTTGCTAGCAGCCATTGCAATGAGTGTCCTAATGGTGCTCATCTTTGCCACGGGGCTGAATGTCTCTTCAAAGTCCACTCCATAGGTTTGTGCAAAACCCTTGGCCACCAATCTTGCTTTGAACATAGAAATAGATCCATCTGAATTCCTCTTTACTTTATACAGCCACTTATTACCTATTACCTTCATGTTCTCCTTCTTGGGCACTAGAGTCCATGTTTGATTTTCCTCAAGTGTTTCGATCTCTTCTTGCATTGCCTCTTTCCATTCGGTGTACCTGCTTGCATCTTCATAGCAATCGGGCTCATGATCTTCTACTACTTTGTTCATAAATGCATAATGTGTTGCCATGTATGAATCATAAGTAAACCTTTGAGTTGGATACTTAACTCTAGAAGACTTCCTTTCTTCGCCTTTTGGAGGAATAAACCTCCTTTGCCTTGGGAACTTGATCTCTTTCTTTGACGTGGCTTCTTTCTCCATCATGTGTCCATCATCTTCAACTTCATTACCTTCTTCATCCAACCCCACCAATGTTGCTTTTCCTTTGTTAATTGATTGTGCTTCATAGCTTGATGAAGATCCCCCCCTCCATGGTGAGTTCATGCTTGAACTATCTTCATTGATGGAACATCTTGGGCCGCTTAGCTCTAGGTCGATTTGTTCTTCATCATGTCCATGCTTTTCTTCTTCATAGTCTTGCATACAATCATACTTCTTATACCAAGTGAGTAGCTCATCAAATGCTACATCCCTTGATATCCTCAAGTCCTTTCTATTTGGATTGAAGCACCTATAGCCTTTATGATCATTTGAATATCCTAGAAACACATACTTTTCTGCCTTTGGTTGTAGCTTGTGCCTCAATTCACTTGGCACATGTACATAACAAGTACATCCAAATATCTTCAAGTGGGAAAGATCAGGTTTCTTACCATAATAGGCTTGATATGGTTTCAAGCCATGGATCCCTGAGGTAGGAGCCCTATTCATAAGATACACGGCGGTATTTGTTGCATCACTCCAAAACATGTTAGGTACATTCATCTCATTAAGCATTGCTCTAGCGATCTCAGCAATGTATCTATTCTTTCTCTCTGTTACTCCGTTTTGTTGGGGTGTGTACCTGCATGTTACTTGCCTCTTGATGCCTTGATCCATTAAAAAATCAGAAAACTCATTGGAGAAATATTCTCCCCCTCCATCGGACCTTAGCTTCTTGATATATGTACATGTTTCCTTCTCTACCATTGCCTTGAATGTTTTGAAACATGTAAACACATCTGATTTGTTTTTTATGAAATAAACCCAAACCATCCTTGTGCAATCCTCTATAAAAGTGACAAAGTACTTGTTATCTCCAATGGATTGCTCTTTGGTTGGCCCCCACACATCTGTATGCATCAACTCTAATGGATGTTGGCTTATGTAGCCGCTCTTCTTGAATGGAAGTCTTGCTTGCTTCCCTAGTTGACAAGATTCATTTAAATGCTTCATACCTTGTCCTTGAAAGTTGGGAAGACTTTCAACCAGCCTCTTGAATTGCATTTCCTTCATTCTTTGTATGTTGATGTGACCTATCCTCTTTTACCACAAGTCCAACTCTGAAATCCTCTTGTTTCCATATGTGAAGTAGACATGTTGAGTAGAATGAGAATTTACCTCCAAAGTGAAGAGTCTCTATTTCCTCTTGCTATGACCTTGTAACCTTGCTTAGGGTTCTCCACAAAGCATCCACCTTTGTTGAACCTTACTTGATAGCCTCTTTCAACCATTTTCCCAACGGACACCAAGTTCTTTGTGATGGTAGGTACATGCAAGACATCCTTGAGACATCTTCCTTCCTCCTTGTCATCCAAAGCTACATCTCCAACATGAGAGATCTCATGGGCTGTATCATCACCTGTTTCTACATGTCCTTTACCTTTGGGAACATGTAGATTAGTAAACCAAGAAGTATTGCAACTCATATGGTTGCTACATCCACTATCAATATACCAAGTGGTATCTACGTTGCTTGAATTCCCATTCATGTGCATCATCAAGAGATTATCATTTTCTGAACTTGTGGAAGCATAATTACCTTGGCCTTTGTATGAAGAACCTTGATTATAGCTTCTTTGGTTTCCTCCTTGTTAGCAATCTCTAGCATAGTGGCCAAACTTGCCACATATGTAACATCCTTCGCCATCTTCATTCCTGTTTTGTTGATGTCGTCCTCCTCTTCCTCTTGATCTTCCTATACCTCTTTGTGATGAGGTTCCTTGGTCATTTCCTTGATTGCTAGAGTGTCCTTGCCTTCCTCCAAACCTTCCTTTGCCCCTTCCTTGTCCTCGTCTTCCTTTGCCCCTTTGATTACCTGCATAGAAAACTTGTGCATCCTTGCTTTTAGTTGAACTTCCACCTATGTTCATCTCTTCGGTGACCATGAGAGAAACCAATTGCTCATAATCGCTAAGATTATCCCTTACATATACTGAAGTGGTAAAGGGTTTCCACTTCTCATCATCTCTCAAACCATTGAGAGTATAAGCCACAAGATTGTCATCTGTCTACGTGGCCTTCAATGGATCCCAATGCATCTGATAACTCCTTGACCTTAAGTATGTAGTCATTTATGCTACTCCCTAAGCTCTTCCTAAGGTTGTTGAGCTCATTCTTGAGTTGGATCTTCCTTGCTTTGGTGCTTGTTGAATAAAGCCTTTCAAGTGCTCCCATACCTTCATGCTTGAATCCAAGTCTTGGATATGGCCGATCATGCTATTGCTAATGTGTTGGGGAAGGATAAAGATAACCCTCTTGTCTCTTTCATTCCATTCCCTAAAGGCCCTTCTCTAGTCATTAGTTGGATTTTCATCCAACCTAGGTCTTGGCTCACTTCCACTAATCAATCCCCAAAGGCCCTTACCCATAAGGTAGTTGGAGACTCTAAATCTCCATGGTTGATAGTTCCCCTTGTCTAGTGTTAAAAGTGCGCTTTCGTCACAGACACTTTTAAGCTATTTTCGAGTTCTTGGGGATGGTAGGGGTCTGATAAATCACAGGCCCTATATCTTATTTTTCCCACTTAACTCATCAAGCAAGTAGTACATTAATATTCAGTATCGAATTCTTTATACAGGTTTACTGTTCATAATCGTGTTAAGCTTTTCATAGTACGTAACGCAGGAATTATTAATTAATGTCACACAGACTTATTATCAGCAACATACCATTACTGCGTTAATCACCAATTAATGTAACTTAACAAGGTAAAGTAATAGTACTCAAAAATAAGGAATACTGCACTACGGCATCTCCACAGGCCGCAAATCGCCCGGACAGATAGTCTGGCGATCCCGTTCCTCGCTATCGGAGAACCACCGAAAAAGTGCCTTTTCATTAATTGATAGAAAGATACAACACTTTGCTACGACCTTTCTGTGCGTGCGGTAATAGAAAATAGGAATTACATAATGCCAATCCGTTTTCGACCTTACACTGGCACGCACGGTGGACTTGAACCCACAACGGAAACAAAATTAAGGCTCGTCTACGATGCCTTGGATGTACATGGTTCTAGCTAAATTGAAGGTTCTGGTAATTTTCTGTTTAAGCCAATCCAGCATTAGCTTTAAGGTTTCCAGCTCTACTAATTGGGCGTCTGAACGTACAGAACTGGCTGCAATTACTTGACTCATCAAAACTTCAGCCTGAGTCTGCAAAAATGCCTCTTGCAAATAAAAATCATTGGCAAGGGTTGTGTCATGGCTCACTCTCATATCCTCCATTTGTTTATCGATTCTCGATAGACGCTCTGCTTGATATCCCAACTGCTTTTCTCGTCTCTCCAGCTCTTGAGCTTGATACTGAATAGTCTAGTAATATGCATCTCTTTCCTTCTTAATCCCTGCTATCTCCTTCTGAAGTTGAACAGTCAGACTCATTTTGGCTTTAAGATCAGAGTTCGCCTGAAATAAATTAGTAGTTGCAGTCTGAAGTTCTGTAGTAGCTTGTTTAGCTAAATCCGCCATCTCCTGTCCTCTCTGCACAACTTCATTGAGCTGGAGTCGTGTTTCTTCCAAAAGGTTGCCGAGAGCGATTCGAGCATCCTCCTTATCTTGTGCCAACTGAGTGAGTTGTTGGATTTCTGCATCACGAGCAGTTAACAAATCATCCTTGACTTTTAATTCAGCCAACGCTGCATCTCTTTGGGCAATCAAAGAATCCTGCTCTGCAATCTGTGCTTGAAGTTGCTGAATCTGTAATTGTAGGGCATGATTTTCTGCTTTCACCGCATTAGTTTCTTCTTGCAATGGCGCAATGTCGGCCTCTAAGACATCCGCTTTGTGTTGTAAGTCTTGACGGATACTATCTGTTGCCATCTTCAATTGCTTTGGTAACTTTTGTGAGAATTGGATCAACATGCGACCCATAGACTCAAGTTCATGAAACATGGGGGTTGGAACCGGAATGGTAGGAAGGGATTGGGATGTAGAAGCAGAGAACAGATGAGGGGAAGATGGTGGAGAATAGGTGGGAGAAGAAGATGAAGAAGGGGGTACGTCGGGAACAATAGGCTGGACTGGGGCAACTGGCACAACAATAGTCATGTTGGGCATCAGCACAATTCCGATAGGCTACCGCGTGGTCGCTTCAATTTGGTCAATGACAGCATCGACCAGAGCAATCACTTCATTGACAACCTCAGTAACAATGGCTTGCACATCCTCGTGAGTTTACTGCTGAGAATCCTCCTTGGAAGAAATTTCGTCGGATTCAGTGGTGGACGCACTTTTTTCTTGCTGTTGGATTGGAGAAGACAGGGCGAAGGAATCAATATGGATAGAAGTGGCGGTGTCATGGAAGACTTCTTCTTCATGTGCGGCGGTAGATCCTTGCACCTGACTCTCAGACGAACTTATACGGGTGCGTTTCCGACGAAGAAGTTGGAAGAGATCTTCATCCTCATCCTCTTCATCTTCAAGCATCCAAGTGGATTCTTCACATAATAAGAAGGGAGCATTGAGCGGAGGTTGCGCGGCTTGAATGGCTGGAAAGAGAAACGTGAGGATATGGGGAAGAAATGATCGTGGAAGATCACCCTTATTGACATGTTTAATAACTGTAACACATTGACGGTGAATGCGCCGAAAATAATAAGAGGCGAAATTGACAGGCTCACGAGAAGCCATATCAATCATCGAATAAAAGGGACACGAAATCCCGTAGGTATGTTTTTGCAAATTCAAGATCGCAACTAAGAATTGTAATGTGGTACATTCAGGATTAGGGCGACACAAAATGGCATATTCATTAGATGAGTGCCGTGGAAATAATGCGGTCATGGTAGCGACAGGAAGAAGAGGACCATTCTCCAAGCCTTCCATGGGAAGATGAAATGCTTCAGCAAATGAGGCCAAAGTGATCACTACGCGTGTCAGTAAGCAAAGAATAGGCCAACTCTGCTCTGTAGCAGGTGTGGCAGCGATAGCGGCAATAATCTGTGCATAAAATGGGTGACACTCCACTGAATGGCAAGGCAATTGAGCAAAGTTCAAAAGGCCTTGGATACGCAGAAACTCACTCACTTCAGGGGTGAGTCCTTCACGGAAGGTAGCAAAGTTGGCTAGTGCTTCCATGACACGCACGCGAAAGTACAAGAACACAGAGAACACAGACCACACAGAGCACAGAAACACACAGACACAATAGCGATTATCAGTGAAAGAATGAAGATTAAGTAGACACACGACAACGTGAGGCGATTGAAAACCCTAATCATCGCACGGTATTGAAATGATAACTTCCATAATTATGGCGTGCATGCATGAACAGAAACAGTAACACAAGGTGGCGATTAATCATAGTTAGATATCAAAACGAGAAAATTTACGGTCTATATTCAACCAAAATGCGGAACTTAAACAGAAATAAATGACACGCGAAAAAACGAGGGACACGTCAATGGTGATCAGGCGATTGGTAATATGGGCGTAGCTTGGAACCATTGATTACTTTGCGAAGAGGAACTCCGGTCAAGGTAACCGAAAAGTAGTTGGTCCCACTCGCTCACTAATCCGGTAAGGACCGAACCACCGTAATTTAAATTTCCCAACAGAACGATTTGCTTTAGCATTATAAAATAGCACAAGTTGGCCCACCGTAAAAATTGGAGTCTTGAGGAAACGATCATGGGTACGGGCTTGCCGCAACTGAACTTCTTGAAGAACCAACAAACTTTCCCAACGATGTTCATCCAATGCTCTGAGTGCTTCCAACCAAAATGGCAAAGAGTCTTCGGGCAACAATTTCTCAGTTAGGGCCACGCATAGGCTTGGCACTACAATCTCCATTGGTGCTATTGCTTCCAACCCATAAGCCAGCTTGAAAGGAGTCATTCCAGTGGCCACTTTGTATGTAGTCCGGTATGCCCATAAAACTGCGGGAAGTAATTGATCCCAACGTTCTGGAGATTCCACGATCAATTTGCAAAGTATACTCAACAGCGTCTTATTGGTGCTTTTAGCCAAACCATTAGCACGTGGATAGTATGGTGAACTGAATTTATGCAGAATTTGAAAAGTGTGCGTTAGTACTCGCATTAAATTGTTGGTAAAATGTATGCCCTGGTCTGTCATAAGTTCCAGGGGTAATCCATAACGCGAAAAAACGTCCTTCATCAGGCATTTTGCCACCGAATTAGTTGTGGCGGACCGTAAGGCCCAAGCTTCTGCCCAACTGGTAGCGTAATCTGTACAGGTCAGTATATATCGATTGTTGCTAAGGGTCGTTCGTGGTGTTATTGGCCCAATAAAATCAAGACCCCACTTCTAAAAGGGTTCCAAAGATAATACAGTTTGCAGAGGAAAGAAGTGGCGCTGTAATGGTTGTCTAGACCATTGACAAGTGTCACACTGCTGCACAAATTGAGTCACATCTTTGTACATGGTAGGCCACCAAAGCCCACTTTGCAGAATTTTTTGGTGAGTAAGATCGGCTGCAAAATGTCCACCGGAGGGTATTGAATGTGCCATAGCAATAACCGAGTCTGCTTCATGTGGTGGGATACAACAAAGTAAGACACCAGTATGATCCAGGTAGTACAGCTGACCGACAATCAACCGGAATCTGCAACTATAAACTGCAATTTTCCGCTGCAAAGCAAGAGGAGTATGAGGAGGAAGACACCCTTCAGTTAGAAAAGTGAGTAGCATATCATAGTAAGTAGGCGGCACAGTGCTCAGAGATAATATGGCCGAGGAGTTTGCCACAAGAGACCGCAAAAACTGACTTTGTTGGATTCAAGCATAATCGGTATTCGCCACATTTTTCAAAGCAGAACTATAAATGATACAGGTGCGCCGCAATTTTCCCAAATAAGGAAAAGTCATCCAGATATACTTGCATAAAAGTAGTCAGGTAGGGTGAAAAGATTTCTTGCATACAACGTTGAAATGTGCTTGGAGCATTCCTTAACCCAAACCACATTACCATACAAGCATAAACACCCCAATTCGTGATGAAAGTTGTTTTCGGGATGTCCTGTTCCGCCATTTGCACCTGGTTATAACCACTGTAGCCGTCCAAAAAGGAGTACATCTCATGCCCTGCCACTCTGTCAAGCATTGTGTCGAGAAAGGGGAGAGGAAATGGATCAGGTACCGTGGCCGCATTCAGTTTTCGGTAATCCACACAGATACGCAGCTGTTTATTTTTCTTCAGAACAATCACGATCGGAGATATCCATTCAGCGTGCTCGATTGGTACAATGAATCCCACCTTCAATAATCGATCGAGTTCTACTTTAATCTGTGCGGCATAATTGGATTCATTCGGTAACTGGATTGTTTAATTGGCTTCGCCTCTGGTTCGAGCACTACCCGATGTTGATAGATCCGCGGATCAAGACCTTTCATATCGTGATAGTCCCAAGCAAAAACATTGGAAAACTCACGCAGGAGTCGGATCAAATCTTCTTGGAATGCCTCAGACAATCCTGCCTTAATCTTAACAGGTCGCGGGTTAGCCTCATCACCCAAATTATATGTTACTAACTGGTCTTCCGGAACATAAAATTGTCGAGGTTTCACTAGATCTTCTGCTGACTGTAGAAGTTGATGTAGGGTGGCTCCATCCATAGCAACACTATCATCTGCATCGCCCTCTCTGGTCACTGGAACAACCGTACACGTTGCCGGACTCCACGTTTCTGCTACTGATTGAAGATCTATAGTACCTAAGGAAATCAGATCTTTATTGTTCTTCAGAAACGCCTCTTCCTCATTGTCAGATAAGCCATCCAACATGTGGAGCGGCTCCGCTACATATGGTCTGGCATGAAGCTCGTAGGGCTGGATGGCATCCAGTTTAACAACATATTTACGGTGATTATCTTTGAAAGTCAATTCCTGCGTTGACCAATCATGTACAACTTTGGCTTGTTTCAACCATGGTCGACCGAAAAGGAGATTGTAGTCGAGGCTGGATTCTGGTAGTTCTAAGACTACAAAAGTCATTTTGAACGTGGTACCCTATAGAGTAATCGGGATATTCCATACTAATCCCACCGGATGAACTCGGGATTGGTCTACCATTCTTACAAAAAACTGGGCGGGCTCGATTTGGGTCCACCCCAATTTCTTGCAGAGGGCTGCAGTAGCTATATTCACACCCGAACCGCCATCAATTAGCACTTGCATAATCTTTTGATTTTTATGCCAGACAGTGATTAATGGGACTGAATGATCCACCGTAGAATCAGTTTCCGGTTGTATGGTTGCAGTCACCGGAGTACCGGGAGATCCAGGGCTGACCTGTTGTTGAAATTGCTGCCTAACTCCTGGCACCAATGCGAGCAATTGTCCCAATAGGAGTGTAATTGAAGCCTTATAAAAAATCTCCCATACCTAATTTGTTTGAATCGTACTCCTCACCGATTTGGAGAATGATTTTGCTGTTACTAGGCTAGGATTTTGTTCATTCACTCTCGCCTTTGGCAGGGGAACCTGCGTCACTGGAATTGGATCGGGGTTGGCTCTTTAGCAGTCCATTGACTAGCCTTTGTATACAATCGTTGTTGCTCATGGATACTAGGTTTGAACACCTCAGCTGCTGATTGAAACTGCTTACTCGATCTTGTCTGGACCACTGCTGCTTGTGATTCCACTGGTGAAATATAGACCATGTTGGTCATCGGGTTTTGATGCTCCTTTTTCCTTTTGTTGTATTCTGCTGCATCCTTACAAAATCTCCAGATGTGGCCAATCTCACCGCAAAAGTGACATCGAGGTGGTGGTAGAGAAGTACTCTCCGCTGATGTACCCGCCTACCATCGAGTTGCATTGAAATTGGTATTCCGCTAACCCCGGTAATTTCTGTATCCTTGTGATTGATTGTTTCGTATGTCTGGTGGCACGTAATGGGTTGCAGGCTACCCGGGTTCCTAGATAATGGCATTTACAGCTGCTCGTACCTGCACCTTGGCATTATACGCATAATTTTCTGTTGAGTGTCCGGTTGTGTTATATGGTGCAATACATCTGATTAAGGGCACATGTAGCACTGGTGTGCCCTGGATTTTTGCACCTAATACAATACATCTGTTTAGCCGGATCATCTATAACATTCTTACTAGCTTTCAACCACTCCAAGTCTTCGGTGAATCCCCCAACTTTATGCTCTAGTTGCAGGGCCATCGTTATAACAGCATCGAGTGTCATAGCCCCCACACAGCGGATGATCATGATTTGTCTTATCTGTGGGATCAAACCATAAATGAACCACTGGGTTATAACATCATCTGGTAAATTAGCATGTGCCGGAGGCAATTGTCTTAAATGAGTTCTAAACAATGTGGCATATTCCTGAACAGTCTGGTGTGGCTTCTGTCGGTTATTCTGCAAATAGTCAAAGATTTTGGCGGGATTCTTCTTCAACCGAAACCTCTGTAAAAACGCATCCCTTATCGCATCATAGTTAACGAAATGGTTGATATCATACTCTATTAACCACCTCGCGGCTTCATTGACTAATGTTGCCTGAAATATGATGGCCTTGTACGTCGGATCGGGTGGATGGTTCAGCATTGCATAGCTTATCTCGAAGGTTCGCACATGTGCATCAGGGTCGTCACCTGGAAATCCACCGAACTTTGTGTAAGTCACCCCAGTTGGAACCGGTCGAAGGGGAGGTGGTTGTTGCTGTTGCTACTGTTGTTGTTGCTATTGTTGCTGCTGTTGACCACTCATTGTGCTATTAGTGGTATTGTTGCTGTCTCCTGAGTTTTGAGGGGGTGTCTCTTGTCCTTCGAAATCTGTATTATCAGACTGCTCACCTTCCGGCTCGAAAATAGCGTTCAGTCTCTTATGTATCTCCAAATCAAATAGTCTATCCTCAGCTTTGGTATCAAAGGTAGGAAAATTTGCCCCGAACAGCGGTGTACGCAATAAAGATCCACCAAGGAGTATCGCACTGTCACCGAAAAACTGTAAATTACCACCAACTTCACCGGAACTTGTCGAACTTTCACCGAAACAGGGTATACTTCCTCCGATAATGATCTCTCTGGGTAACACAACTCTATCCTCGAAAAGGTTCAAATTCTGACCAAATGGTATCGCATCAATTGCGCACTACGTCCCTGTACACTCAGAAGTTACTGCACTTTCTTCAGAACGCACCGGAATTACACCAGAATCTACCGAAATCTCATCATTTATCACCGAACTACTACCGGAATCTCTACTAACTGGCTCCGATTCTTCGGCAACTGGGTTTAAATGGCCTGCAGCTCTACCACCTGGGGGTGTCCCTAATAAATTTGGTACTGTCCAGGGATGCTGATCTCTCCTGTACTTCGGATACGACTCGTCGGACTGAGTAACCATCATATATCACCTCTGCACCACTTGCCTTACGTGCTGCTCCACCTTATTGATTATTCTCAATCCATTGCCATCTTCCCACAGACGGCGCCAGTGTTAAAAGTGCACTTTCCTCACAAACACTTTTAAGCTATTTTCGGGTTTTTGGGGATGGTAGGGGTCTGATAAATCAGAGGCCCTGTATCTTATTTTTCCCACTTAACTCATCAAGCAAGTAGTACATTAATATTCAGTATCGAATTCTTTATACAGGTTTACTGTTCATAATCGTGTTAAGCTTTTCATAGTACGTAACACAGGAATTATTAATTAACGTCGCACAGACTTATTATCAGCAACATACCATTACTACGTTAATCACCAATTAATATAACTTAACATGTTAAGCAGTCGATGGACGAAATGAACAAGGAAGAGTGCTATATCTAGGACTAAGAAAAAGGAAGGCCGCTATATGTAGGTACTTTTCAATCCTGTGGGCGAGTCACCGCCATTGTAGAACAAGAAAGATGAATATTTGAGAGAACCCTTCCATGTTGTACTTTTCTGTACTGCTTTAACGAGCACCAAGGAAGAAGAAAACGAAAAACCTACGACGGGAATCTAACTCTTCGGCAGACCTCGGCGAGCAATCGGAGATCTCGGAAGGAAGACTTAGAGCTTTAATGGAAACCTTCATACAGTGCTGATTCATGGAGTTGGCTCATCGTCACAGCAACAACACTTTGGCGATTGTTCGATGCTGTAGCTATAATGGCGTCCGCTCAGAGACGAGCAAAGGTGTAACCGTGGGCATCCCTTCTGTCACGAGCGCCAGTCTGTGAGGTGTGGAAAGCCCCTTGATGCTTTCAACCTTTGCGGTAGGCGACGGGCTCAGAAGCTCATATTCATCACACGACGGCAATGCTCAAATCAACAGACGATAGATGACTTCAAATCCTTTTCACCTTAGAGAAAGCGAAGTTCGGAGAAACCTTACGACCTGCAACAGCGGAGAGGCCGCGATCGTCTCCCTGGGCTGCCGGTATCGCGATACCTCCACTGGAGGTGTCGTTGGATCCGCCCTGGGTTGAGACCGATGTCGCGTCTCTCCCCCGGTATCGCGTCTCTACCCTACGATACAATTCCGCCCGCTGGGTCCCACCACTCTTTTATCTGATCTTGTGGTATCGCGTGGGCCCTGCGATCTAGTGTCGGTATCGTTCCGATTCACGGGGCTTTATGTATCGTGCGCGACGGGTTTCATGTATCGTGCCAAGGTTCTGGTGAGTGAAGTATCGCGATCCTCCGCAACTCACGCGCGCGGCTCCAAGTTCGTGGGTCGCCTGGCCCCCCCCCTTGTTTGAAAGCTCGGGAAAGAAAAAAGAGAAAAAATCGACGAAAAAAAGAAAGCTTCAAAAAGAAGGATTTCTAACTCTGGTGCTTCAGGCGGGAACGCGAATTTGAGAGCCACGGGCGTTCAACTGTGGGTTGGCAGGTACCCGACGGCCGCGTGGCAGGCTCGTGAAGGGCCCATTCAAGTGGTTCAATAAAGTCGGCTGTCGCCATCGTAGTTCGTTAGTATTTTAGTAAGGAGCTAAAGGAAGTTAAGGCGTCTGCTCGTCCCTTCTCGGTAGTTGGCGGGCGCCCTGTAGGTCATTAAGTGCCGCCATTCGCTCTGGTCTTAAGGGAGTCCTTTTTCGCTTTAGCGCTTGGAAAAAAAAAAAAAAGAAGAAGAGAGAGGAAAAGAAAAAGAAAAAGAAAAAGAAAAAAAAAAGAAGAAGAAAAAGAAAAATATATAAAAGAAAAAAGAAAAAAGAAAAGAAAAAGAAAAAAGATTCGAATAAGTAGAAGGGAGCTCGTGGGATTTTTGGCCTTTTAGTCTTTCCCTTTTAAAGGAGTGTTAGGCTTCGATGTGATCGGAAGGGGGAGTCTTCCTTGTTTGTGATCAGTTTTCTCTCCATGTTGGAGGGTTCTGCCTTTGGATATTGAAAAGTGAAAGTGGTGCAAGTTCCTTTTGGCCATGGATGTGGCTTCATCCTCTCTCGTGAAAAGTAATCGGGCCCCTCCCCCTGGGGAGACCGATATCCTGGCCGCTCTGCTGGAGGGGGGGTCGTGTGCCGCCCCTGGGGCATCCGAAAGGGTTGAATCCCCCATCGTGTCCCTCAGTAGACCCGCAGTTCTGTCTGCTCAGGAGGAGCTCAAGGAAGTGTGCCTCGTTGGCCAAGTGTTTGGCCCTAGGCCCCCGCTCGAAACTGTGCGACAATGGCTTCGAAAAGAGTGGTTCCCTAGAGGACTAATTGTTAGCAAATGTCAGTTCTTACCAGCGAACCACATGCTGCTAGTCTTTGAAAATGAAGAGATGGCGTTCCAAGCCCTAAGCGTTGGCACCTGGCAGCTCGGTCGGGCGACCCTGTGCCTATTCAGATGGTCCCCGGACTTTACTCCCGACAAATCGAAAACGCTTCGGTACCCTCTTTGGGTTGAGCTCCCGAATCTTCCTTACTTCTTGTACAACTTCGTGTGGGACATTGTCTCTCCTATCGGCAAGCCGCTGGCCTCACGCGATGACATTGGTGGTCTCATCTATGAAGGCGCAAGACACTCGTTCAATGCTAGGTGGCACCCCCCAATCTGTGTCGAGGCCGATCTCAGTTCGCCGCTTCCATCAATGATCAAAGTGGACATGGGCGAAGGAGATGTGTGGGAGCAGGACATCATCTACAAGAACCTTCCCAACGCGTGCTTTCGTTGTGGCCAGCAAGGTCACAGGATTAAAGATTGCCCTCTCAGGCAAAAAAACAAGCGCTTTCAAGAAGCCTCCAAAACTGCTCAAGACAACAATGGCGATTTGACCCACTCGACCAAGGAAGGGGAAGGCAAGGGCCTCCTGAATCCACAAGCTGATGCTGATGGCTTTACTGAAGTAAGAAGAAGAAGGAAAAGAAGCCCTAGGGCCAACGGTGCGAGAAACAACCTGCCACATACCCCCTATAGCAACTTGTATTGCAATCTAGAAAAGGAGATCAATGAGCTTGACTACCCAGGTGGGAAACTACTTGAGGTAGACATCTACGACAAAGCCCTAGAGATCCCCGACATTAAAGAAACCCCCCAGGAGGGCTACACTACAAGCAAAGAAGATGGTTTCACCACTAGTAACGAAGACAACATGGACAGTGAAAGTTCCATCATTGGATCGACGATCCCGGAAACGGTGCCGAGCACGGGGCCCAAGTCTCCCCAGCAAGGGGCGTCCCGCAAAGGAAAACAGCCCATGGAGTTACCCTGGAAAAGCCCCCACAAGAACAGATTTCTAAGTCGGGACCAGATCCCAGCGAAAAAGAAAGATGAAGCCAAGAGAAGAAAGGACAAAGCTCCCTCCCGCAAAGAGGGATCAATACAAAAATGATTGTCATCTCGCTAAATGCTAGAGGGCTAACCGACCCCTCAAGAGCGACCATCATTGGTCAATGGCTTCGCGACATTAGCTTAAACCCAGACTTTATATGCATTCAAGAGATCAAAATTGACGGAGAAGACCTCCAGAAACGGCTCAGGCAGGTCTCCTCGGCGCATGTGTGGATCCCAACGAAACACCCGCGGGGGTCTGGAGGAACGGCTATCGGTGTTAAACAACTCTGGTTTGAAAAGCTTGAGAACTTCATTGAAGATGTAAGTCACCGCTGGATTGCTGTTTCTTTCGGAGCTCCTCTTTGTGTTACTATGGTTTCTTTGTACGCCCCTAACGGGGATTTGGAGAGACGGAACACTTGGGCCTCCTTAGACTCGCTTCCCCACAACGTGCTCATATGTGGTGATTTCAACATGGTGGAGGACCCTATGGACAGATGGATGGGCAAGGGCAGGGTCATCGACAGTCGGGAGAAAGAAACGTGGGACATGACCAAACTGCACTTGGATTTGGTTGAATTCAAAGACTCGAATGGCTTTTCTTGGTCGAATCTCCAAGCGGGCGAGGACCTGAGGAAAGCTAGACTCGACAGATGCTACATTTCTCAGAGTTTTACCCATCAGTGGGGCCATCCTACCATCACGCAACGCACTGACCTCACCATCTCTGATCACTACCCGATCGTTATCACTTTTCAACCTTCCAACAAGATCCGCAAGGCTCCGTGGTTCCATGCCAACGCATCCACCTTCTCTCTCCCCTCCGTCCATCAAGAAATTGCCGACGTGTGGAAGGTGGCGTTCGCCTCTGGCTTGGCCCCAGCCAAGTGCTGGAGAAATGCGGTCGACAAGTCTCGTAAGATCATGATCAGAACTAAGAAGATGCTCGAGACTGTGAGGCGGGCTCGTAGGGTAGCTCTCTACCACAGACTCTGGCGGCTCGAGGAGGAAGTGAACAAAGGAAAACACCAAGCCCAGAAAGGTCTCCGAAAAATCAGAGCAGTGTTGAGATACGAGGAAGAAATACAAAGGAAAAACTTGCAAATCTTCTTCAAGGAGTGGTGGGCTGGCAAAGCCGGCAAACCCACCAAAGAGATGTGCCGTATCCTTAAAAGGAAACACAACAGAGAATCGATCCCCCTACTGCTAGATCCACTTGGCAATGTATGCAATTCAGAAGAAGATAATTTTGGCATCATCGAAGGGCACTTCACGAGACTCCTGGGAACCTCGAACCCCCTCTCCCACCATAGAAGGGACTGTATGGCTGCCATCTCTAGGGTTTCCCCCCGGAGGATTCCACCCAACCTCCACTCCCTGCTTCATGCTCCGATCTCTGAATCAGAAATCATTGAGGTCATTGATGCCCTCCCTCTCGGTAAAAGCCCGGGACCCGACGGACTCACTAACGAGTTCTTTAAATCCTTCAAGCTGGTGGTTGCCACCCCTCTTCGGATGGTTTGGCAAGAAGCGCTAAAGTTTGGTGCTCTTCCGTCTTGTCTAAATAATGGAATTATCAAGTTGATACACAAGAAGGGGGAAAAGAACAGAATCGAGAACTGGCGGCCTATTACGATGCTCCAAACAGGATACAAGATCATCGCCAAAGTCATCACCAACAGACTCTCGTGCCACCTGAGATCTTGGCTTAGTGAGGACCAAAAAGGTTTCATCAAAGGCAGGTCTATCCTGGAAACCATTATGGATATTTGGGAAGGTATTCAATTTGCAAATGAGTCTAACCAAGATGTGGTCTTCCTCAAGATCGATTTTGACAAAGCCTACGACAGGCTAGAATGGGACTATATTCTGCAGTCGCTCCAAGATCTCGGATGTAGTCAGAAATTCACCAAGATGATCGCGACCCTTCTCGGAAACGCAACGACCCAAATTAACGTTAACGGCAAACTTTCGAAGGCGATCCATCTTAAAAGGTCTATTAGACAAGGGTGCCCTCTGGCCCCCCTTCTTTTTGCCGTCGCCACTGAGGGGCTGAGCAGACTTGTGACACATCATGTGGAGGCTGGCAATATCAAAGGCCTCCGGCTGCCTCACGACCACGGTCAAATCATCATGAGACTTTTTGCCGATGATATGAACGCATTCGTTCACAATGATAATACTAGCCTGGAGACTTTCTGGAGGTGTCTTGCTACCTTCTGTGATGCCTCTGGATCCAAAATCAACCACTCTAAGACCGCCTTCAGGGCTATTGTGGGACATCATCCTGGCCTTCTCATTGATCATGGCTTTCAAATCATTCCGCAGGGCCAAATCTTTCGACTTCTTGGAATCCCCTTGGGGTTTGGCGTCTCTATGGAGCAGCGATGGAACTGGGTGCTAGCCAAACTGGAAAACAAGCTTAACTATTGGAGAGGTATGCAAATCAATCTTGTTGGACGTGTGATGGTTATCAACACGTTCCTCCTCTCTTCTACCATCTATTTCCTTTCTTGCTGGAGACCGAACGAGCAAGGCCTGTCCAAACTGAGTAGTATTTGTAGAAACTTTCTTTGGACGGGCGATCATAACAGAAGGGGGGTGCCTAAAATCAAATGGGCCATCTGCACTAGCCCTAGAGATAGCGGGGGGCTGGGTATCCTGGACATTGGGTGTATGGCCAACAAACTGGCAGCCAAATGGATGATTAAGGCTTGGTGCAATAGGGAGGCCTCGTGGGCCAAGCTGATCTTCAGAAACAAGCATGAGTTGGCCCTCATGGGGTGCCCGAACTGGAAGAATCTCGACATCATGACCCTACTGTTCTCCCTGATCCCCGTCTTCCCGAAAGGCTCCAATCTCGTGTGCTCCCTTTGGAAGGGCTGGAATAAAGTCAAAAGCTTCACAAGAATTAGTGAAGACTGGAAGTGGGCGGCCGGAATCAGACAAAACGACTCTATCTGGTTTCCGATACATGGCATCCGGAGTGTGGAGTCGTGGAACATTCAAAATGCCAAGAAGTTATGGAACAAAGGATTCAAAAAAAGGAAACACCTCTGGAAACATGACACCAACAGCTGGATCAACTTCGAGGATATTGACCCTCGCATAAACATCTCCTACGAAGAATGGAACACTTTGCAAAGCAGATGCCTCGCTTGGGATCGTCACAAGACTCGCCTTCTCATGGGACACGACACACCGAACGCGCGTGGTCTCAAATGGCACAATGGAAATAGCCTACTCAAAATCCCGAACATCAAAGAAACGACTGACCTCCAGATCAGCCTCAACAAGAAGTGGTGCCTGTCTTGGACGCGGCTTCGGTGGGACATGAAATTCATGGGTATCTGGCACCCACTTATAGAGATTAAGAAGTCTGTCCTCTTATGGCAAATTCTTCATCGAGGAATTTGGACCAACCATAAGGCAAGCAAACTTTGTGGGATCCCTCCTTGGTGCAAACGCTGCCACCGTGCAATCGAAGATGTCCCACACATCTTCCTTACTTGCCCCAACTCCTACAGAATCTGGCAGACGGTTGGAATGAAAATCAGACTTCAGAAACAGCTTAGTTGGAAACAAGTCCTTTTGGGAGAAGCAATTGGCTGCTCTGCGGCACTCTGGAACGCAATCAGAGGGGAAGTCTTATGGAAAATTTGGCGGGAGAGGTGTGCTCTCAACTTCGGCGATCCCCCCAGGGAGTGGTCGATTGAGAAATCACTATTCCTCCTTGGCAAAAGGATTGTCAACAATAAGAAATCCCCCCCCTTCAGGCACCATCAAGTCCTCCTTTTGATCAACAACAAGCTCAAACCCAAGTGGGCCCCGCATGAGGGCGACGAGAGGGTGATCAACCTTCTTTGTAATGCAACCTAGGATTCAATCAAGCTTCCCCTGCTTTGTGGGATTTGGGGGGTCCCGTGGGCACTAGTCCCCTTCTATTGTACCTTTGTTTCTTAATTTAATTCAAGTCCGGGAGAGTAGGCTATTGCCGAACTTCCTTTATATTAAAAAAAAAAAAAACTTAACATGTTAAAGTAATAGTACTCAGAAATAAGGAATACTACACTATGGCGTCTCCACAGGCCGCAAATCACCCAGACAGACAGTCTGGCGATCCCATTCCTCGCTACCGGAGAACCACCGAAAAAAGTGTCTTTTCATTAATTGATAGAAAGATACAACACTTCGCTACGACCTTTCGGTGCGTGCGGTAATAGAAAATAGGAATTACATAATGCCAATCTGGCGACCTTACACTAGCTTCTCAATTTGAGTGTTGAAGTCTCCCATATCTAGTCTTTAATACTTGACCTAGCCCTTGGCTAATGCTCCAATGTGTGTAAAATGAAAATGAGGCTCTGAGGTTACCTCAATCCAAAGCTTTCCTTAGATGGACACCTTTTGCTCTTGAAAATTTGAGTAGAATAGCTCCCCCTTGATGTGAGCTACCTCCAAGAAGCTTTTGTTGATGCAAATCTTCAACCACCAACTCCAAGAGGTCTTGTTCCTTGTATTTGATGTCTCCAAGATGCCAAAATGCTCTGATACCACTGATGGGGGAAGTATCTCGACCCCTATGGAACGCCGAAGCGCGAATGACCTCCACAGGTATCCTTCTTTGACCTCTGCACACCAAAAATGCTCTTTCTCATAGCACATGCAGAGAACTGCAGTGAGCTTCTGTAGACATGTAGTAGACACCAAGGGCTTTCCAAAAAAATAAATTTCACTTGCAATGGATGCTTACACAAAGAGAAGCAATGTCTACAACAGTAGCTAGTTGAATGCTCACAACTGCTAGTCAAGCAGA
>CM035421.1:115044975-115054975 GCA_020310875.1 Ceratopteris richardii
AACTATAAAAAGAGCTAGAGAGCTCATTTTTGAGGTTAGCTTGTTAGAGAATAGAGCCTTTGTAAGAGAACTCTTTTGCAATCTAAGCTTACCATTGTTCCTCGCTTTGATCTTACTTTGTGCACGTGTGTGTGTATGTGTGTGCATGTTTGTGTGCTTTCACTCACGCACTTGTGCCTTCACTTGCTCGTGGTCTTCATACCGGTCCTCACGTCTCCGCGGATTGACAAGTAAAGGAGGTGGTGCTTACGCTTGAGCTACACCAAATTTTGGCGTCGTTGCCGGGGAGAGAGCTTTGAGGACGAGCGTTGTGATGGTAAGATCGTAGATTTGCGACGTTGGAAGGTAAAAGAACTATCATTTCCGTTCATTTTCTGTTTTTTCCTCTTCATCTTCATCATCATCATCATCATCTCCACCTTCTTCCATCTTCTTCTTCATAGAAATTTCTTGTTTTTTAGTGCATTTTCACCATTTTGATACCATTTTTCATGCATTATTGTGTGGGAAGGAGTTAGGAGGTGCAAGGGAGAGCAAGCGCTATGTTTTTTTCATGATTTTCTGCTCATACGGAGCTCGCCATTACCGGCGCTCAGAAATTTGAATTTCCCGCCAAAAACGCGATTCTGTGATGAAAATCGCAATTCTGTGATGAAAATCGCAATTCTGTGAAAATTCAAATTTTTTTGAAAAATCACGATTTTCTATTTTCCCGCCTAAAAGTTGGCTGAAAGAATCAGGATTCTGTGGTCATTCTCATAATCACGATTCTGTGATTGTGCTCAAAATCGCGATTCTCACAAATCATGATTTTCAGCCAAAAAAATACGATTCTGAAAGCACGATTCTGTAAAAACACGATTCTCTGCTCAAAATCGCGATTCTCACCAATCACGATTTTTAGCAAAAAAACACGATTTTGTGAAAACGCGATTCTGTGGTTGTGCTCAAAATCGCGATTCTCACAAATCACGATTTTCAGCCAAACCACGATTCTGTGAAAACACGATTTTTTGTTGGCAATCGCGATTTTCATGTCAAAAATGCGATTATGTGAAAAGACAATTCTCTGCCCAAAATCGCGATTCTGAAAAATCACGATTTTCATGTCAAAAACACGATTCTGAGAAAACACGATTCTGTGATTGCGCTCAAAATCGCGATTCTCACAAATCACGATTTTCAGCCAAAAAAACACGATTTTCAGCCAAAAAACACGATTTTCAGCAAAAACACGATTTTGTGAAAACGCGATTCTCTGAGACAAAATCGCGATTTTCATGTCAAAAAAAAAAACACGATTCTGAGAACCACGATTTTGTGCTCAACATTGCGATTTTCACAAACACGGTTTTCCGCTCAAAATCACGATTTTCAAAAACACGATTTTGTGCTCAACATCGCAATTTTGCGATTTTCAAAACATGATTTTCTGCTCAAAATCGTGATTTTCAAAAACACGATTTTGTGCTCGACATCGCGATTCTTTGACTTCACAGCATCGCGATTCTCTGAAAGTTCACAAAATCGCGATTCTCTTGAAGTTCACAAAATCGCGATTCTCTGAAAGTTCACAAAATCGCGATTCTCTGAAAGTTCACAAAATTGCGATTTTCTCCAAAAATCCTGTTTGCCTGTTTTGATCCCCAGAAGTCTGATTTGACATAACTTTTTCATCCAAAGTCCATTTTTTGAGCTCTATAGCTCGTTGGAAAGCTCGTTTCGAATCCTACACGGCCTCAATTGTTTTTTATAAGAATAATGCATTGATTTTTAGATAGGATAATTTGAATTTGGGCTTCAAGTGGGACCTGGAACCCAAGGGGACTCCAAAGGATTTTTGAACCATACCAAGGGGAAATTTTGGACTCTTAGCCAAAGCTTATGAAATTGAGATCTGGTAGACACCTAGGCAAGGATAGACAAAGCATTAGATCTTCTCAGTCCAGTGTCAACCATACAGCTAAGTCTTGGGCACAACAACTAAGTGGTCATCCTTACGGACTAAGTTCAGACACAAGTGACTCAGAAATGTCTTTTAGCATGGGGAAACCTGCAGGTGGCTCAGGGACTGCCCATCTACAAACACCAGAAGGTCCCTATAAGACACAGGTGGAATATATTCAGACCAACCGATTAGGTGCTCGCATCTATGAGGATGGCCTGAGGCGATCAATGGTCCAACTCAAAAATCCAGATCAATCCTTTGGACGTGAACACCCGGTGGTCAAGTTCGAAGAGGGTTCATACATTGATAAGGAAGGAACCATGTAAGTGGTTACCAACCAACCAGATAGGACCAATGAGTTTGGAAATATCATTCATGAGAATGAGATAGGAGACCTAGAACAAGGAAATGTAGGACAAGGACCCCAGACTCCTAGAGGTAAGTCAGTTCTGACCAGAGTGATCACACCAGATTGGATCCCTCAAGACAACAAAAGCATAGAACTCTTCTTGAATAGAGAAACAGAGGAAGCCTTTTGGAGATTCAAGCCAGATCAACCTAGCCAATTGGGCATAGTCATCATCTATGAATTCAAAGATCCTGAGATACCAGGCAAAGTTGTCTACCTGGATAACACATCAGAGAAGATATTCTTGGTAACAGAACATGATAGACATGCATATACTTGGAAGAGTGAATTGATTTTCCCTCCACCAAGATCCAATGTTTCCCATGGCCTCCAAGGAGTAGGATCATCCCACGCTCATGAAGCCCAGAGAGAAAGAACTAGAGAGAGACCTGAGGTAAGTTTTGCACACACCGTGGGCAGGAATAGGTCAGGATTTGAAAATGAAAGACCTGAAAGAGAGAGACATCAAGCACATAGGCAACAAAGAGAGGAACAGGATTTTCCATTGCCTAGACCTCGAGAGCACCCAAGAACCCTTAGACCCACTCAAGTGATCAAGGCAATGAAGAATTATTTTGACGGGTCAGGAGATCCTTATGATCATGTGGCCGAGTTCAAACAAGTGTTAAGAGCTGAGCAGGTTGAGGATTTGTTCACCCAGTATGAGGCATTTGGTTTGACTCTTAAGGGCACTGCCTTAGCTTGGTTTCAACCACTGAGTAGTCGCAACTATCGCGATGTAGGCCAACTGCTAGACGAATTCATTGTAGAATTTTCCAAGAGTGGTATCAGGCATAACACATCATCTTTGATCCATAGTTTTAAGCAGACACCCCAAGAAACAGTGCGACTAGCAGGTAGAAGGTTTAGATAGTACCTAGAAAGATGCCCTGCTCCAGAGCTACCCACACCAGCCAAACAAGTGGCTTTGTTCTTAGATGGCTTACTGAGCACAAAGTTAAGATCATATGTATACTTGAAAGAGCCTAGATCCATAGAAGAGTGCATGCGGACATGCATTGACATAGAAGATAACTTGGGTGAGGAGTTAGGATTATCCAAACTCTATAAGGATTCAGATAGTTCTACTAGTCATACTTCAAAAGTCTCCACGGAAATAGAGGAGATAGCTGAGCAAGTTGCCAAGAAGCTGGGAGTCCAAAATAAACAAACACAGAGAGTCACTCCATTGAATCGGTGTTATACTTGCGGGGGCGACCACATGGCTAATGTATGCCCAATGCAAAACCAAAACATTAGAGAAAGGAATGCTCCATATTGCACTATTGAGAGAAAATACATGAACCACACGGCTCAAGATTGTCCCTACAATAGGCAGGCTGTTAGACAAACTTATCAGCAACCTTACCAACAAGGTAGGTATCAGAACCAATACCAACAGCCATATTATAGACCACAACAACAATATCAAGCACCATATAGGCCACAACCAGTCTTGGGAAACCAACCACCAACTCCTGCCAACGTGATTCCAGTCAAATATGCTGTGGGAGAGGAAAATCCAAATAGAGCATTGGTGCCACTAACCCCATTGATACCAGATAATGACTCTCATGCTCATAGTTCAGACTATTCCCATGAAGGTAGTCCACATGCTTAATACACAGAGTCACCTGAACATAGTGAGATTTACTCGTATCAATATGAGGCACCACCTATGGAGCAAAATTGGGAGCTAGAATACTCCAATGTCATGTACACAAATCCTAACCCTAGGCCCCAATTGAGACAAATGAGACCACAAGCCCCTAGAGGATCTTATTTCAGATGTCAAGGCGACCATTTCATTCGTGATTGTCCCCACCCACCAGCTCCGAGTCAAGGACAGGCTATCACAATACAGGCTTTTTGTCCTGATTGTGGCAAAGACCATCTCCCTAGAGATTGTCCGAGAAACCCCTCCAGTGCACCCAAGTTTACACCCATTAATGTGGTAGGCTTAGTGGCAGATTCAAGTTCAAGTAGTAGCAATGTGGCTCCTATACAAGCTGTCACCAGAGCACAAGCCTTAAAACGGGATAAACCAGCAGAACAATCAGAGCCGAGTGAATCAGGAGAGCCTAGTAAGAGGAAAACAAGAACATGGAAGGATACCAGAGAGAAGGCCAATCGCAAGTGGAATAAAAAGTTATCGGAACTAGAAGAAAGCTTAAAAGAAGCGAAAACAAAAATAGAAGACATCGCATCTCAAAGCCCCTCGCATGCCGAAACCCCATCCACTCCACCTCATCCCACCCCACCACCCATTGTAAATAGACCGCAACCAGGGTCTGTTCTTGCATATCCAACCCCAGAAGGTTTGGACATGATGTTCAAGGCCTACCAGGCTCGACTTCAAGAAGGGCCTACAGCTGCAAACCTAGACAAGAGTTACCCTAGAGCAGATTTAGAGATTGAACGGATGAAAATGTGCATGAAAATGGTAGAACAAGCTCAAGCCATACTTAAGACTAGTCAAAAGTTCAATCAGACAAACTCTATCAAATCAGATTTGCATTTCCAGGGCTTACTAGAAAGATTAGAGCAATTGGTAAACAAACCACAAGTTTCTTTGCCTCCACAGGCTCAACCACTTATTGAAAGAGGAAGCTCACCACCAATGGGAGCTTATGTTCCTAATTCCACAGATGTTGGAATACCTCCTTCAATTCAACAGTACTCTCAAGAGTTCTTGCGGGAAATACAAGAAGAGAAACGGGCCAAGGAGAAGGGTAATTCCCCTCCTATTCCTGAGATTGATGATCTTCATGATCAATTTCCCCAAGACATTCCATCTATTTACGGAGATGAAGCAGAACAACAAGAAGATGAAAGATTAGATTTTGAATCTAATATCCTAGAAAAACTGCCTCAATTTCCAGGCCCATGGGAATCTGAATCTCTTTAGATCAGAGCTCCCACAATACTGGTAAGAAATGAAGACTCAGTGGTTCCAAGGAATACTGATGTCGTGAAGAACACTAAGGTTCAATGTCACCTCACTGTAGGAGAGCTGCTCAAAGCAAAACCTGAGTTATGGAATCATGTGAAGGATCAGGTCCCCGAACTTGATTCCAATATGCCAAAAACAGGCTCTAAGCAAAAAGTTCCAGAGATACCTCTCGATAAAATAGGAGACATGTGTGAGGGTGAAGAAGGTAATACTTATCTTCCAATCACCTACCAAGGTTACACAACCAAAGCAATCATAGATTCAGGTGCAGGTGTTGCTATTGCGACCACCTCTTTGTGGAAGCAATGGGGCAAGCCCACATTAAGACCAACTAGAATGAAGCTTCAAATGGCTGATGGTCATTTTGAAAGACCTCTAGGATTGCTCGAAGGGATAACTCTAACCACTTGTGGTGTAGAGTTTGAGCAGACCTTTGCTATATGTGACTTTGAGAAAAATAATGTCTATGAGATGATCCTAGGAAGACCCTTCTTACGACAATTGCAAATAGTACAGGATTGGGGAACCAACTCATTGTACTTGCAGCACTTAGGGGTCACCACCAAGGTCAATTTGAAGGATTACTCCTTCAGAGATGTACCACCCCTACAGTGGAATCCTATCCACAAAGCGAAAGAAGATTCCATCTCTGTGCATTTTGAAAGTTCACCAGATCCATCATGGTTGCATGAAGATACTCATTTGTGGATGTACAAGGTCGCAGAGGAAGAGGAAAAACGCTTGAAGGCAAGAGAAGAAGGAACTTCGCCAGGAGATAGACCAGTTAGAGACCCATCCTACACACCGATGATCTTTCCAGATGAGGAGTTTGAGCCTCACGGCGGGCCAGAAATCTTAGCCACCATGGACATTGCTGTCAATGAAGAACAATGGACACCTCATTGTGATGAGGAGGGTTATGATATCTCAGTGTTCATGTGTTAGCCCTTGCTAGAGGAATGTGACCCTAGTGATGTCATAGAAGAAGAAGAGAATGACGATGATATAGAGTCCATTGTGATGGATAGCTGCTTTAACTCAAAGCAACACTATCTAGAAGATATAGGATTGTTCACCCAGAAAGAAGAAGAACTTCTCACAAGTATTAAAACGGTAAATTCAAAGGATGGAAGTGAGAGCAGTCAAAAGAAAAAGAAAAGAAAAGCAGTGAAACAAGAAGAGGAAGAATCATTGTTTGAAGTACCAGAAAACTTCAAGAAATATGAAGTTGATGACCGCAAAATTTTGGTACGAATGCCTAAGAGAGAGGCCATCATAGGAGAATCATATGATAATAAAGAAAAGACCAAGAAGATTGTAGTGACCATCAAAGAGAATGAAGAGAGATGCACATATATAGGAGATGACCTAAGTGCAAGAGAAGAAATGGAGCTTGTAGCTCTATTAAGGGAATATAGGGATGTGTTTGCGTGGCACTATAGAGACTTGAAAGGGGTAGATCCAAGAATTTTCTCTCATACTATCCCCATGACTGCTGATGCCAAGCCCACCAAACAGAAGCCCTACACATATAATGCTACCTATGCAACCAAAATAAAGGAAGAAATTGATAGGTTGATTGAAGCTGGATTCATCTATGAGATTGAGCATACTGAATGGGTGTCCCCCCTTGTAGTGGTACCCAAGAAGAACGGGAAGTTGCGAGTGTGTATTAACCTTAAAAAAGTTAATGCCGCTACGATCAGAGATAGTTATCCACTTCCAATCACAGAACACCTATTGGAGCGTGTTGCAGGCAAGGAAGTTTATAGCTTCCTTGATGGATTTTCAGGTTACAATCAAGTAGCCATTGCCCCAGAAGATCAACACAAAACAGCTTTTGCCACAGAGTGGGGAATCTTTGCATTTCGTGTTATGCCATTCGGGCTCACAAATGCACCTGCAACATTCCAACGGCTCATGTGTCATGTCTTCAAAGAGTTCTTGCGAAAAAGCTTAGAAGTGTATGTGGATGATTTATGTGCTCATTCCCAAGAAAGAAGGTTTCACATCCCTGAGCTCAGACAAATCTTCAACAAGTGTAGAGAATATCGAGTGTGTCTGAACCCGGAAAAGTGTGTGTTCATGGTGCGTCAAGGTAAAATCTTAGGTCATATTGTTTCTAAGAATGGAATCTCAACAGATGAAGATAAGGTACGAGCCATAGCGGAGCTACCAAGGCCAAGGAATGTTAAAGAGGTACAAGCCTTTATGGGCCATTGTGGATATTACTTTAGGTTTATCCACATGTACGCGATCATAGCTAGACCCCTTTATGCCTTGTTGTCTAATTTTCAGTGGAATGACGAATGCGAGAATTCTTTGAATGAACTGAAGAAACGTTTGTGCACAGCACCAATACTGACCACTCCTTATTGGAATAAACAATTCCATGTCCATGTGGATGCATCCAATCATGCCATAGGATGTGTGCTAGCACAACCCACCGGTGAAGGAAATTTAGATTTACCCATAGCATATGCTAGTAGACAACTAAACCCAGCCGAAAGAAATTATACCACAACCGAGCGAGAAGGGTTAGGCATGGTATATGCTGTGAAGAAGTTTAGACACTATTTATTGGCCAACAAGTTCAAGTTTTTCACTGATCATCAAGCTTTGTTATATTTGGTCAATAAACCTTGCAATACGGGACGCTTAGTAAGATGGTTCCTCTTACTAATGGATGTATGGATTTGAAGTTGTTGTCAGGAACTACAACAACCTATGTTCTCCCACATGCGCAAGGTCTCAACAAAGAAGCCAAAAAGAGAAGAGGGTAAGAACCACGTACAAAGACCGAAAGAAGATCAAATCAGCTCTTCAACAATAGTAGGAAGACGTGCAAAAAGGATATGGGTTTGGAAGCCAAAAGTACAAGTAGCCTCCATCGAACCAAAGTGCCAACCACATTGGATACCACAGTTCAGAACGCATCCAAAGAGGAAGACGCCTAAAGTAATCTCTACAGTGCCGAAGGCTGTTCTAAAATGGATCCCTATAAAGAGGAAGGATCAGTGGTCATCTCGAGATCCAATGGATACCTCCAACAAAGATGACACCAACATCTGCAAGTGACATCAGGCCTCGACGAGCGACAACCATGTGCTCCTTGCACAACCCTATCTTTTGCACCATTCAGGTCATGCATTTCCAAAGTATGCATTAATATAGGGCCACATTACACGGTCGTGCATAGACACACTTGAGAATCCCAGGCACAAGAGCACATTGACTTATGTCAAAGATTTTTATTGATTGATACTAAACTCTGTCTTCTTGTTTTGTGATATTGTTCCAAAAAAAAAAAAAAAAAAGAGAGGAAGAACTTGTTCCCAGGTTTGGCTCATGAAACATGAATGAGCCATGCTTAGTTGAAGATGGAAGTGTTGATTACCGGGCATTTATCAGTTGGGATAGAAGTGTGTCTCGGCTAGCAGATGATGTAATTGCTGCCTTATCTGGTAGATGTCAAGAACTTAGCATGAACATGGCATCCACACCTATGGTTTCCCCTTACCATGGTGGGAGTGAAGATCTTGAAGGTCCACAACTTGAGTGATGCTTAACTACTTTATGTATGAGAGCATCCAAGGAGATATTTGCAAGAGTTTGTTTGGTATCCCGAAAATCCTTGTCTATATACTAGATGAGCAGACTCCTGCTTATGGTGAACTAAAGAGAATATGTGAAACTAAGCTTGGTGTAGTTACCCAATGTTGTTTGTCAAAGAATATAAAGAAATTCAATTCTCAGTATTTGGCAAACGTTGCTTTGAAAAGAGAAGACAGAACCAGGCACTCAAAAAAATTTTCGGTGGACCAGCAACATGGACATTCATCGACAATGTTCCATCACAAATGCTGGGTATACAACATGAAGAGATAGACATCAATCCACCCTTCACCATGGTAAGTATCTTTACTCTAGCAACATCATAACCATGATAGATTAGGAAACCTCTTCGTCAGCATACCCTTGAGCACTTAGCTCAAGACCCGCAATCTTTCCACCACACTTCTTCCAATGCATTTTCCAAGTAAGCATGCGTAGGGCTACATTACAAGGCCGTGCACAAGGCACATATTTTTTTCAACCCATGCACATACACACTTACCCATCATTCACTATGGGTTATGAGTACTTGGCATGACTACTCTGAACATCATCTTTAGAAGCGCTAGAGGACATCCTGGGGCAACATCAATACCTAGGAAGCAATTCGAAGTTAGCAATTGCTGCAACTCAATCTTGATACGCATTCATGCGGGAATCCATGGAAGAAGCACATACCAAGGGACTACGGCTTGCAAAGGCGTGCAGTGACAAATGAAGGACTGGACAACCAACACTGCCAAATTTGGAAGATAGACGGCTCTTGTTCTTACAGAATGGATACTACCTCCCAAGCACTACATGGAACAACCACTACAACAAGGGTCTATCAGGGACAACAGACTCGAGAGGGGGGGAGTGATGAAGCTGAAGGTCAAGGAAAAAGCATGGGAACGCATCTAAGAGGTGGACACACAAGAAGAAGGAGCAAGTAGGGAGCTCCAAGAAGTACATGTCAACTTTTCAAAAGAATTCCCTACAAAAATAATGATTTCCATCACTAAAACCATTGTAAATACCATTTTCTATTTTTTTAGCTCCATTTTGTGCAAGCCGAGGTGTCCTTGAGCTTGAG
>CM035421.1:115059975-115067475 GCA_020310875.1 Ceratopteris richardii
CAGCCTCGGTGGAAGATAATGCCACCGTGGGTTGCTTCTTTGAAATCCATGAGATGATCTTGCTACCTAGCATGACTAGGTAACAACTTGTACTCCTTCTATCTTCCTTCGAACCGGCCCAATCGGCATCGGAATAAGCTTTGACCTGCATATCATCATCAAATGAGTAGAACAATCCTTCATTTATAGTGGCTTTGAGATATCGCAACATTCTTCTTGCAGCTTGCAAGTGTGTAGTCCTTGGACTATGCATAAATTGTGATAACACTCCAACTCCATATGCTATGTCGGGCCTGGTTATTGTGGCATAATTGAAAGAGAGATCGATACAAAGTTACATCCTCTAATGGCTCTCCATCAATGGAGCTTAGCTTTACATTAACTTCCATGGGATTTGAAATAGGCTTGCAATGTAGCATCCCAAACCTCTCAAGTAGGTCTAGAATATACTTCCTTTGTATGAGCATAATACCTTCTTCTTTGTATACAACTTCAATGCCAAGAAAATACCTAAGATCTCCAAGATCAGAGATCCTAAACTCCTTTCCAAGCTTTGCCTTGATCTCCTCAATGCCCTTTGTATCATTACCTGTAATGATAAGATCATCTACATACACACACATGTAGACCACAAGTTCTCCTCTTTGTTTGATGAAGAGAGATGGATCCGCCTTGCATTGATTGTAACCACATTTGATCAAATAGTCCACCAATCTTTGGTTCCAAGCCCTTGGAGCTTGCTTTAGGCCATAAAGTGCCTTCTTCAACCTACAAACATGATGTGGAAACTCTTTATGAACAAAACCTAGTGGTTGCTCCATGTATACCTCTTCTTCCAAGTCTCCATTGAGAAAGGCATTCTTGATATCCAATTGGAAGAGCTTCCATCCTTTGCTAGCAGCCATTGCAATGAGTGTCCTAATGGTGCTCATCTTTGCCACGGGGCTGAATGTCTCTTCAAAGTCCACTCCATAGGTTTGTGCAAAACCCTTGGCCACCAATCTTGCTTTGAACCTAGAAATAGATCCATCTGAATTCCTCTTTACTTTATACACCCACTTATTACCTATTACCTTCATGTTCTCCTTCTTGGGCACTAGAGTCCTTGTTTGATTTTCCTCAAGTGTTTCGATCTCTTCTTGCATTGCCTCTTTCCATTCGGTGTACCTGCTTGCATCTTCATAGCAATCGGGCTCATGATCTTCTACTACTTTGTTCATATATGCATAATGTGTTGCCATGTATGAATCATAAGTAAACCTTTGAGTTGGATACTTAACTCTAGAAGACTTCCTTTCTTCACCTTTTGGAGGAATAAACCTCCTTTGCCTTGGGAACTTGATCTCTTTCTTTGACGTGGCTTCTTTCTCCATCATGTGTCCTTCATCATCTTCAACTTCATTACCTTCTTCATCCAACTCCACCAATGTTGCTTTGCCTTTGTTGATTGATTGTGCTTCATAGCTTGATGAAGATCTCCCCCTCCATGGTGAGTTCATGCTTGAATTATCTTCATTGATGGAACACCTTGGGCCGCTTAGCTCTAGGTCGATTTGTTCTTCATCATGTCCATGCTTTTCTTCTTCATAGTCTTGCATACAATCATACTTCTTATACCAAGGGAGTAGCTCATCAAATGCTACATCCCTTGATATCCTCAAGTCCTTTGTGTTTGGGTTGAAGCACCTGTAACCTTTATGATCATTTGAATATCCTAGAAAGACACACTTTTCTGCCTTTGGTTGTAGCTTGTGCCTCAATTCACTTGGCACATGTACATAACAAGTACATCCAAATATCTTCAAGTGGGAAAGATCAGGTTTCTTACCATAATAGGCTTGACATGGTGTCAAGCCATGGATCCCTGAGGTAGGAGCCCTATTCATTAGATACACGGCGGTATTTGCTGCATCACTCCAAAACATGTTAGGTACATTCATCCACATTAAGCATTGCTCTAGCGATCTCAGCAATGTATCTATTCTTTCTCTCTGCTACTCCATTTTGTTGGGGTGTGTACCTACATGTTACTTGCCTCTTGATGCCTTGATCCATTAAAAAATCAGAAAACTCATTTGAGAAATATTCTCCCCCTCCATCGGACCTTACCTTCTTGATATATGTACCTGTTTCCTTCTCTACCATTGCCTTGAATGCTTTGAAACATGTAAACACATCTGATTTGTTTTTGATGAAATAAACCCAAACCATCCTTGTGCAATCATCTATAAAAGTGACAAACTACTTGTTACCTCCAATGGATTGCTCTTTCGTTGGCCCCCACACATCTGTATGTATCAACTCCAATGGATGTTGGCTTATGTAGCCACTCTTCTTGAATGGAAGTCTCGCTTGCTTCCCTAGTTGACAAGATTCACATAAATGCTTCATACCTTGTCCTTGGAAGTTGGGAAGACCTTCAACCAGCCTCTTGAATTGCATTTCCTTCATTCTTTGTATGTTGATGTGACCTATCCTCTTGTGCCACAAGTCCAACTCCGAAATCCTCTTGTTTCCATATGTGAAGTAGACATGTTGAGTAGAATGAGAATTTACCTCCAAAGTGAAGAGTCTCCCTTGCTTCTTTCCTCTTGCTATGACCTTGTAACCTTGCTTAGGGTTCTCCACAAAGCATCCACCTTTGTTGAACCTTACTTGATAGCCTCTTTCAACCATTTGCCCAACGGACACCAAGTTCTTTGTGATGGTAGGTACATGCAAGACATCCTTGAGACATCTTCCTTCCTCCTTGTCATCCAAAGCTACATCTCCAACATGGGAGATCTCATGGGCTGTATCATCACCTGTTTCTACATGTCCTTTACCTTTGGGAACATGTAGATTAGTAAACCAAGAAGCATTGCAACTCATATGGTTGCTACATCCACTATCAATATACCAAGTGTTATCTACTTTGCTTGAATTCCCATTCATGTGCATCATCAAGAGATTGTCATTTTCTGAACTTGTAGAAGCATAATTACCTTGGCCTTTGTATGAAGAACCTTGATTATAGTTCCTTTGGTTTCCTCCTTGGTAGCAATCTCTAGCATAGTGGCCAAACTTGCCACATATGTAACATCCTTCGCCATCTTGATTCCTGTTTTGTTGATGTCGTCCTCCTCTTCCTCTTGATCTTCCTCTCCCTCTTTGTGATGAGGTGCCTTGGTCATGTCCTTGATTTCTTGAGTGGCCTTGCCTTCCTCCAAACCTTCCTTTGCCCCTTCCTTGTCCTTGTCTTCCTTTGCCCCTTTGATTACCTGCATAGAAAACTTGTGCATCTTTGCTTTTAGTTGAACTTCCACCTATGTTCATTTCTTCGGTTACCATGAGAGCAACCAATTGCTCAAAATTGGGAAGATTATCCCTTACATAAACTGAAGTGGTAAAGGGTTTCCACTTCTCATCATCTCTCAAACCATTGAGAGTATAAGCCACAAGATCGTCATCGTCTACGTGGCTTCCAATGGATCCCAATGCATCTGATAACTCCTTGACCTTAAGTATGTAGTCATTTATGCTACTCCCTGAGCTCTTCCTAAGGTTGTTGAGCTCATTCTTGAGTTGGATCTTCATTGCTTTGGTGCTTGTTGAATAAAGCCTTTCAAGTGTCTCCCATACCTTCATGCTTGAATCCAGGTCTTGGATATGGCTGATCATGCTATTGCTAATGTGTTGGGAAAGAATAAAGATAACCCTCTTGTCTCTTTCATTCCATTCCCTAAAGGCCCTTCTCTAGTCATTGGTTGGATTCTCATCCAACCTAGGTCTTGGTTCACTTCCACTAATCAACCCCCAAAGGCCCTTGCCCATAAGATAGTTGGACACCCTAAATCTCCATGGTTGATAGTTCCCTTTGTCTAGCTTTTCAATTTGAGTGTTGAAGTCTCCCATATCTAGTCTTTGATACTTGACCTAGCCCTTGGATAATGCTCCAATGTGTGTAAAATGAAAATGAGGCTCTGAGGTTACCTCAATCCAAAGCTTTCCTTAGATGGACACCTTGTGCTCTTTGAAACTTTGAGTAGAATAGCTCCCCCTTGATGTGAGCTACCTCCAAGAAGCTTTTGTTGATGCAAATCTTCAACCACCAACTCCAAGAGGTCTTCGTGCTTGTATGTGACGCCTCCAAGATGCCCAAATGCTCTGATACCACTGATGGGGGAAGTATCTCAACCCCTAAGCAACGATGAAGCGCGAATGACCTCCACAGGTATCCTTCTTTGACCTCTGCACACCAAAAATGCTCTTACTCAGAGCTTATGCAGAGAACTCCAGTGAGCTTTTGTAGACCTGTAGTAGACACCAAGGGCTTTCCAACAAAATAAATTTCACTTGAAATAGATGCTTACACAAAGAGAAACAATGTCTACAACATGAGCTAGTTGAATGCTCACAACTGCTAGTCAAGCAGAGACCTCACTTCACTCCAGCAAACTTTTCTCAGAGATTATACAGAGAATGGATCTCAAACTTGAGTCAACTTTAGAGCACTCTAATAGCTACCCAATGACACCAAAATCATAGCAAATGGATACATAGAGAAGGAGAACCAGCCCTTACAGCAGAGAGCAAAATATTTCCAACAGAGCCTACACAAAGAGAGAGATATCAATCACACAACTTCACTAAAATGAATGTTGCTCCCAGCTTACTCAGAGAATGCTCCAGAGAATTGCTAAGCATAAAATAGACTCTTATAGCTATCCAATGAGACAAGAATTACATCAAATGGATACCATATGAGGGAGAACCAATGCTAACAACTCAGGGGTAGAGAGTTGCAACACTGCCTGCGCACACACATAGATATGCCTACTAAAAGAAAACAAACAAGCAAGCAAGGGGGTTGCTTAAGCAAGGGGCTTGCTTATCACAACTCCAGCACTTAGTGCTCACTTTACATGAGCTAAAACTCCAAGAAGACGGCCCAAAAGAAGTCGGGATACATGCTCCTTTTATAGTGAGAGGTGTGCCCCTAAAATCTAGGAACTACCTTTCCAAATCAGCCTCCTAACTTGGAGGAATTAGTTGAGATGACTTGGGGAGTGGTTGAGTGACTTTTCTTGATGGAATCTCGTGGCTTTTGGCTTCCTTTGATTGCTCCACATGCCCATCAAAGATTCCCCATGAATTTTTAGCTTGAAGCTTGACTTTTAACATATGTATATGTATATGTATATGAATATGTATATGTATATGGATATGTATATGGATATGTATATGTATATGTTTATGGATATAGATATGGATATGGATATGGATATGGATATGGATATGGATATGGATATGGATATGGATATGGATATGGATATGGATATGGATATGGATATGGATATGGATATGGATATGGATATAGATATGGATATGGATGTGGATATGGATGTGGATATGGATATGGATATGGATATGGATGTGTATATGGATATGGATATGGATATGGATATGGATATGGATATGGATATGGATATGGATATGGATATGGATATGGATATGGATATGGATATGGATATGGATATGGATATGGATATGGATATGGATATGGATATGGATATGGATATGGATATGGATATGGATATTGATATGGATATGGATATGGATATGGATATTGATATGGATATGGATATGGATATGCATACGGATACGGATACCGATACCGATACCGATACCGATACCGATACCGATACCGATACCGATACCGATACCGATACCGATACCGATACGGATACGGATACGGATACGCATACGGATACGGATACGGATATGGATACGCATACGGATACGGATACGGATACGGATACGGATACGGATACGGATATGGATACGGATACGGATACGGATACGGATACCGATACCGATACGGATACCGATACGGATACGGATACGGATACGGATACGGATACGGATACGGATACGGATACGGATACGGATACGGATACGGATACGGATACGGATACGGATACGGATACGGATACGGATACGGATACGGATACGGATACGGATACGGATACGGATACGGATACGGATACGGATACGGATACGGATACGGATACGGATACGGATACGGATACGGATACGGATACGGATACGGATACGGATACGGATACGGATACGGTATGTATATGTATATGTATATGTATATGTATGTGTATGTGTATGTGTATGTGTATGTGTATGTGTATGTGTATGTGTATGTGTATGTGTATGTGTATGTGTATGTGTATGTGTATGTGTATGCGTATGCGTATGCGTATGCGTATGCGTATGCGTATGCGTATGCGTATGCGTATGCGTATGCGTATGCGTATGCGTATGCGTATGCGTATGCGTATGCGTATGCGTATGCGTATGCGTATGCGTATGCGTATGCGTATGTATCCGTATGCGTATCCGTATGCATATGCGTATGCGTATGCGTATGCGTATGCGTATGCGTATGCGTATGTGTATGCGTATGCGTATGCGTATGTGTATGCGTATGCGTATGCGTATGCGTATGCGTATGCGTATGCGTATGCGTATGCGTATGCGTATGCGTATGCGTATGCGTATGCGTATGCGTATGCGTATGCGTATGCGTATGCGTATGCGTATGCGTATGCGTATGCGTATGCGTATGTCTATGGGTATGTGTATGTGTATGTGTATGTGTATGTGTATGTGTATGTGTATGTGTATGTGTATGTGTATGTGTATGTGTATGTGTATGTGTATGTGTATGTGTATGTGTATGTGTATGTGTATGTGTATGTGTATGTGTATGTGTATGTGTATGTGTATGTGTATGTGTATGTGTATGTGTATGTGTATGTGTATGTGTATGTGTATGTGTATGTGTATGTGTATGTGTATGTGTATGTGTATGTGTATGTGTATGTGTATGTGTATGTGTATGTGTATGTGTATGTGTATTGTGTATCTGTATGTGTATGTGTATGTGTATGTGTATGTGTATGTGTATGTGTATGTGTATGTGTATGTGTATGTGTATGTGTATGTGTATGTGTATGTGTATGTGTATGTGTATGTCTATGTGTATGTGTATGTGTATGTGTATGTGTATGTGTATGTGTATGTGTATGTGTATGTGTATGTGTATGTGTATGTGTATGTGTATGTGTATGTGTATGTGTATGTGTATGTGTATGTGTATGTGTATGTGTATGTGTATGTGTATGTGTATGTGTATGTGTATGTGTATGTGTATGTGTATGTGTATGTGTATGTGTATGTGTATGTGTATGTGTATGTGTATGTATATGTATATGGATATGTATATGTATATGTTTATGTATATGTATATGGTATGGATATGGATATGTATATGTATATGTATATGCATATGTATATGCATATGTATATGCATATGTCTATGTATATGTATATGCATATGTCTATGTATATGTCTATGTCTATGTATATGTCTATGTGTATGTCTATGTGTATGTCTATGTATATGTATATGTCTATGTATATGTCTATGTATATGTATATGTATAT
>CM035421.1:115074975-115079975 GCA_020310875.1 Ceratopteris richardii
TCACTTCACTCCAGCAAACTTTTCTCAGAGATTATACAGAGAATGAATCTCAAACTTATGTCAACTTTAGAGGACTCTAATAGCTACCCAATGACACCAAAATCATAGCAAATGGATACATAGAGAAGGAGAACCAGCCCTTACAACAGAGAGCAAAATATTTCCAACAGAGCCTACACAAAGAGAGAGATATCAATCACACAACTTCACTAAAATGAATGTTGCTCCCAGCTTACTCAGAGAATGCTCCAGAGAATTGGTAAGCATAAAATAGACTCTTATAGCTATCCAATGAGACAAGAATTACATCAAATGGATACCATATGAGGGAGAACCAATGCTAACAACTCAGGGGTAGAGAGTTGCAACACTGCCTGCGCACACACATAGATATGCCTACTAAAAGAAAACAAACAAGCAAGCAAGGGGGTTGCTTAAGCAAGGGGCTTGCTTATCACAACTCCAGCACTTAGTGCTCACTTTACATGAGCTAAAACTCGAAGAGGATGGCCCAAAAGAAGTCGGGATACATGCTCCTTTTATAGTGAGAGGTGTGCCCCTAAAATCTAGGAACTACCTTTCCAAATCAGCCTCCTAACTTGGAGGAATTAGTTGAGATGACTTGGGGAGTGGTTGAGTGACTTTTCTTGATGGAATCTCGTGGCTTTTGGCTTCCTTTGATTGCTCCACATGTCCATAAAAGATTCCCCACAAATTTTTAGCTTGAAGCTTGACTTTTAACACTCCCCCTCAAGCTTCAATTCTTCATCCTCATCCAAGCTCCTTCATGTTGATGCATTGCTTGAATTTTGAAATCTTCATCCCATCCAAAGCCTTTGTAAACATGTCCGCAACTTGGTCCTTAGTACCAATATGATGTACTGAAACTTCCTTGGATATCACCTTTTCCCTTATGAAGTGATAGTGCACTTCAATATGCTTGGTTCTAGCATGATAGACAGGGTTCGATGCTAGATGAATGCTACTCATGTTGTCACAAAAAATTGGATATGTGTCAACCTGCAAATTAAGCTCCATAAATAACTTCTTAATCCACATTAGCTCACATGTGACTTGAGCCAAAGCTCTATACTCAGCCTCGGTGGAAGATAATGCCACCGTGGGTTGCTTCTTTGAAATCCATGAGATGATCTTGCTACCTAGCATGACTAGGTAACCACTTGTACTCCTTCTATCTTCCTTCGAACCGGCCCAATCGGCATCTGAATAAGCTTTGACCTGCATATCATCATCAAATGAGTAGAACAATCCTTCATTTATAGTGGCTTTGAGATATCGCAACATTCTTCTTGCAGCTTGCAAGTGTGTAGTCCTTGGACTATGCATAAATTGTGATAACACTCCAACTCCATATGCTATGTCAGGCCTGGTTATTGTGGCATAATTGAAAGAGCCTACAATAGATCGATACAAAGTTACATCCTCTAATGGCTCTCCATCAATGGAGCTTAGCTTTACATTAACTTCCATGGGATTTGAAATAGGCTTGCAATGTAGCATCCCAAACCTCTCAAGTAGGTCTAGAATATACTTCCTTTGTATGAGCATAATACCTTCTTCTTTGTATACAACTTCAATGCCAAGAAAATACCTAAGATCTCCAAGATCAGAGATCCTAAACTCCTTTCCAAGCTTTGCCTTGATCTCCTCAATGCCCTTTGTATCATTACCTGTAATGATAAGATCATCTACATACACACACATGTAGACCACAAGTTCTCCTCTTTGTTTGATGAAGAGAGATGGATCCGCCTTGCATTGATTGTAACCACATTTGATCAAATAGTCCACCAATCTTTGGTTCCAAGCCCTTGGAGCTTGCTTTAGGCCATAAAGTGCCTTCTTCAACCTACAAACATGATGTGGAAACTCTTTATGAACAAAACCTAGTGGTTGCTCCATGTATACATCTTCTTCCAAGTCTCCATTGAGAAAGGCATTCTTGATATCCAATTGGAAGAGCTTCCATCCTTTGCTAGCAGCCATTGCAATGAGTGTCCTAATGGTGCTCATCTTTGCCACGGGGCTGAATGTCTCTTCAAAGTCCACTCCATAGGTTTGTGCAAAACCCTTAGCCACCAATCTTGCTTTGAACCTAGAAATAGATCCATCTGAATTCCTCTTTACTTTATACACCCACTTATTACCTATTACCTTCATGTTCTCCTTCTTGGGCACTAGAGTCCATGTTTGATTTTCCTCAAGTGCGTCGATCTCTTCTTGCATTGCCTCTTTCCATTCGGTGTACCTGCTTGCATCTTCATAGCAATCGGGCTCATGATCTTCTACTACTTTGTTCATATATGCATAATGTGTTGCCATGTATGAATCATAAGTAAACCTTTGAGTTGGATACTTAACTCTAGAAGACTTCCTTTCTTCACCTTTTGGAGGAATAAACCTCCTTTGCCTTGGGAACTTGATCTCTTTCTTTGACGTGGCTTCTTTCTCCATCATGTGTCCTTCATCATCTTCAACTTCATTACCTTCTTCATCCAACTCCACCAATGTTGCTTTGCCTTTGTTGATTGATTGTGCTTCATAGCTTGATGAAGATCTCCCCCTCCATGGTGAGTTCATGCTTGAACTATCTTCATTGATGGAACACCTTGGGCCGCTTAGCTCTAGGTCGATTTGTTCTTCATCATGTCCATGCTTTTCTTCTTCATAGTCCTGCATACAATCATACTTCTTATACCAAGGGAGTAGCTCATCAAATGCTACATCCCTTGATATCCTCAAGTCCTTTGTATTTGGGTTGAAGCACCTGTAACCTTTATGATCATTTGAATATCCTAGAAACACACACTTTTCTGCCTTTGGTTGTAGCTTGTGCCTCAATTCACTTGGCACATGTACATAACAAGTACATCCAAATATCTTCAAGTGGGAAAGATCAGGTTTCTTACCATAATAGGCTTGATATGGTGTCAAGCCATGGATCCCTGAGGTAGGAGCCCTATTCATTAGATACACGGCGGTATTTGCTGCATCACTCCAAAACATGTTAGGTACATTCATCTCATTAAGCATTGCTCTAGCGATCTCGGCAATGTATCTATTCTTTCTCTCTGCTACTCCATTTTGTTGGGGTGTGTACCTGCATGTTACTTGCCTCTTGATGCCTTGATCCATTAAAAAATCAGAAAACTCATTTGAGAAATATTCTCCCCCTCCATCGGACCTTAGCTTCTTGATATATGTACCTGTTTCCTTCTCTACCATTGCCTTGAATGCTTTGAAACATGTAAACACATCTGATTTGTTTTTGATGAAATAAACCCAAACCATCCTTGTGCAATCATCTATAAAAGTGACAAAGTACTTGTTACCTCCAATGGATTGCTCTTTCGTTGGCCCCCACACATCTGTATGTATCAACTCCAATGGATGTTGGCTTATGTAGCCACTCTTCTTGAATGGAAGTCTCGCTTGCTTCCCTAGTTGACAAGATTCACATAAATGCTTCATACCTTGTCCTTGGAAGTTGGGAAGACCTTCAACCAGCCTCTTGAATTGCATTTCCTTCATTCTTTGTATGTTGATGTGACCTATCCTCTTGTGCCACAAGTCCAACTCCGAAATCCTCTTGTTTCCATATGTGAAGTAGACATGTTGAGTAGAATGAGAATTTACCTCCAAAGTGAAGAGTCTCCCTTGCTTCTTTCCTCTTGCTATGACCTTGTAACCTTGCTTAGGGTTCTCCACAAAGCATCCACCTTTGTTGAACCTTACTTGATAGCCTCTTTCAACCATTTGCCCAACGGACACCAAGTTCTTTGTGATGGTAGGTACATGCAAGACATCCTTGAGACATCTTCCTTCCTCCTTGTCATCCAAAGCTACATCTCCAACATGGGAGATCTCATGGGCTGTATCATCACCTGTTTCTACATGTCCTTTACCTTTGCGAACATGTAGATTAGTAAACCAAGACGCATTGCAACTCATATGGTTGCTACATCCACTATCAATATACCAAGTGTTATCTACTTTGCTTGAATTCCCATTCATGTGCATCATCAAGAGATTGTCATTTTCTGAACTTGTAGAAGCATAATTACCTTGGCCTTTGTATGAAGAACCTTGATTATAGTTCCTTTGGTTTCCTCCTTGGTAGCAATCTCTAGCATAGTGGCCAAACTTGCCACATATGTAACATCCTTCGCCATCTTGATTCCTGTTTTGTTGATGTCGTCCTCCTCTTCCTCTTGATCTTCCTCTCCCTCTTTGTGATGAGGTGCCTTGGTCATGTCCTTGATTTCTTGAGTGGCCTTGCCTTCCTCCAAACCTTCCTTTGCCCCTTCCTTGTCCTTGTCTTCCTTTGCCCCTTTGATTACCTGCATAGAAAACTTGTGCATCTTTGCTTTTAGTTGAACTTCCACCTATGTTCATTTCTTCGGTGACCATGAGAGCAACCAATTGCTCAAAATCGGGAAGATTATCCCTTACATAAACTGAAGTGGTAAAGGGTTTCCACTTCTCATCATCTCTCAAACCATTGAGAGTATAAGCCACAAGATCGTCATCGTCTACGTGGCTTCCAATGGATCCCAATGCATCTGATAACTCCTTGACCTTAAGTATGTAGTCATTTATGCTACTCCCTGAGCTCTTCCTAAGGTTGTTGAGCTCATTCTTGAGTTGGATCTTCCTTGCTTTGGTGCTTGTTGAATAAAGCCTTTCAAGTGTCTCCCATACCTTCATGCTTGAATCTAGGTCTTGGATATGGCCGATCATGCTATTGCTAATGTGTTGGGAAAGAATAAAGATAACCCTCTTGTCTCTTTCATTCCATTCCCTAAAGGCCCTTCTCTGGTCATTGGTTGGATTCTCATCCAACCTAGGTCTTGGTTCACTTCCACTAATCAACCCCCAAAGGCCCTTGCCCATAAGATAGTTGGAGACCCTAAATCTCCATGGTTGATAGTTACCTTTGTCTAGCTTTTCAATTTGAGTGTTGAAGTCTCCCATATCTA
>CM035421.1:115084975-115094975 GCA_020310875.1 Ceratopteris richardii
CCATACCTCTGGGGTTGAAATTCTACTTCATGGAAGTATTCTTCATCTGATGCAAATGGTGGGTCCATAATGATTGACTCTAGATCGGAGTCACTTGCATCCTCAAATGCATCAGGGCTAGGTTCGCATTCTTCTAAAACTGCCTCTCCCATGATTGGCTCTATGGAGAAGACTGAAATGTCATAGCCATCCTCATCACAGTGAGGTGTCCATTGTTCTTCGTTGATGGCTACGTCCATTGTTGCTAAAATTTCCGCCCAGCCATGGGGTTCAAACTCCTCATCTGGAAAGACTATAGGTGCATAGGCTGGGTCTTGAATGGGTCTATGAGTTTCGTTCGCACCTACCTCTCTGGTTTTCTCTCTCTTCTCTTCTTCTACTGCTACCTTGCACATCCATAAGTGAGTATCTTCATGCATCCATGAGGATCCCGACCCTATGGAATGCACCGATTCTGTATCCTCTTTGGCTTTATGGATGGGATTCCATTGGATAGGAGGGACATCTCTATGAGAATAATCCTTGAGATTGACTTTGGTTGTAACACCTAGGTGCTGTAGGTACAAAGAATTGGTTCCCCAATCCTGTACCACTTGCAACTGTCGCATGAATGGTCTTCCTAAAATCATCTCATAGGCATGATTTTTGCTGAAGTCACATATAGCAAAACTATGCTCGAACTCAACACCACAAGTGGTGAGAGTTATTCCTTCTAGCAATCCTAAGGGTTTCTCAATATGACCATCGGCCATTTGCAATTTCATCCTCATTGGCCTGAGTGCTGGCTTGCCCCAACGCTTCCATAAGGAGGTGGTGGCAATTGCAACTCCTGCACCTGAGTCCAAAATCGCTTTGGTGGTGTACTCCTGGTAGGTGATGGGAAGATAGGTGTTCCCTTCTTCACCTTCACACATATCTCCTATCTTATCCAAGGGAATTTCTGGCACTGTCCTATGGGATCCTACCTGGGAACGAGGTTTTGCTATTGAAGGGGTTCGGTGTGGAGAAGAAGAGGAGGAAGGAGGAGATGGAACGAGAGAGAAGAGAGGAACGACGCGCGGATATGCGTGGGAGCCTCGAAACCCACACAATGAACTCTCTTGAGGCAATGCTCTATATATGATGTATATATATGAATATGGGGGTAAGGTCACATGACCCTTACATCCCCAACAATCTCCCACTTAAGGGTCAATGTGACCATAAGTGGTAACATATACAAAGAATGATGTAGGACTATACAATAATGTACAGGAAGAGTCCGGATCTCTACCCATACCAGATCAGCCTACACCAACTGCCTCGAACAAGGTGTATCCATGCACCTCAAACTGCTCTAGACTCATATCGATAAGAGTCGAGCTCACATCTGACTGATGCAAGAACTGATGAAGTTCCTGCAAAGCTCCCACTCGCTCCATGCCTATGTCAATCATCGAACGACTGACAACTCCAAGTGCAAATGCTCCAATAGCAACTGCAATGTCTGGTCTCGAGCATAACAACTCGTACATCAAACTCCCGAATGCTGACGAAACATGTGCTATCCTGGCTAACCTAAGCATGTCAGCCATGCCTCTATCCAAGGCATCCAAAGCACCATCGTCAAGACCAACATGTCCTGACATATCTATGTCAACATCTGGCATGAGCGAATCCAAGAATGACTGCATAATAGCTGACTCCTCAGCATCTAAATCAGTCATCCTATCAACCAAGGATGTGTCTAGGTGTGCATCCTGAGAGCTAATATGCTCTACCATACACTGTGTATCATGAGAGCAATCCTGCTCTACCACACCAAGTGTATGATCATGCTCCACATGAGCTAACTGCACAACATCAACACCAAGGTCAAACTGATGATCACACTCTAACTGAGTATCATCATAATGCTCTATATGAGCATCCAGATCATGCTCTAAAGCATCCAACTGATCATCTGAAGTATGCTCCATATGAGCATCCATATGATCAACCAAACCATGCTCTATATAAGCATCATGAGCATCCAAAACATGCTCTACATATGCATCCATCTGAGCATCTGAATCCTGCCATACATGTGCATCATGAATGTCAATAGACCTATCTGTAGGTAGACAAAATGAGACATGACGAGTCTCACATCGCACATAAGGCTGAACTCCCACTGAGACAAGACTGTCTCTCACATGAAGTACCTGCAGTGGATACATGTGCCCAATCCTGACACCTCTGACAAGCATAAGCTGTCCCAACTGCAATTGAAAATGATGCTCGCCAAGGAATGCATAACATCTGCTCTCTTGTAACTGGCTAACTGAAATCAAGCTCATAGGGAATGAAGGCACATAGCGTACATGTCTGAGCATAAGTGATGCTCCACTAGGTAGCATAAGGCATATATCTCCTGCACCCTCAATGTCATATGTCGTACCGTCAGGCAACTGCACACATCCACGACTCTCACGTGAGAATCGACAAAACCACTCACGATGTGGAGTAACATGAAAAGTAGCTAATGCATCAAGCAACCAAGCCAAATGCGTGCTATCCAATGAACAAGAGGAATCCTGAGATGAACCATAGGAGAAAGTGATATCACCATCACTAGCATAATCAACTGTCATAGACTCTCCTGAAACCACTACCTGACCTGCATCACATGCATATCTCTGACATCGTCGTCGCATCCGCCTGAAGCAACGTCGTCGAATATGGCCCTCACGACCACAATGCCAACATCGAAGTCGTCGATGTGATCTATGTCTCACATGAGTCAATGGACTCGCATACATATCATGTAGTCTCTGCCATAATGCACTACTCGTCTCCTCATACATAACAGACTCATATATAGAATCCACAAGCTGTAATCGGATAGTGGAGCTGGCTAATGCATCCATATCCATCCATAAATGGTCGGGCATGTCACGAGGCCTCTGTGCATCTCTATGCACATACATGTGTAACCCTGCACGAACCAATGTATGCCACATCTGAGCTTTCCATCTCGGAAAGTCAGTGCCATCAAATCGAGAAGACACCATGCTGGCAATCCAATAGACTAGCAATATAACAAGAGACTAGAAACAATACTCTATCCTGAATAGGATCACACCTGCATATCCATATGCATAATTCACATCACATATGTCTCACTGGAGAAGAAAACCATGTGAACCACCTGTCACATAACCATGCATCTACCATGCATATAAAACCATGAGCATAAGCCTGCTCACCAAGTCTCCAAACTGACTAAGTAGATAGATATGAAAGAATCCTGGGAAAAATTTGACAGAGTATCCCCTGAAAACTGAGCAATCAAACAAGATAACCAATCACCAAAGAACAATGAATAATCTGTCACCACCTGTCACTGATATAAATCAAGAAGATAATGGCAACTACATGTGCCAAAAAACTAATGGCAATACACGCCAATACAATGGCAATACAACTCCCACTCAAGAATAAATCCTGCAAGATGGTCCAACTTGTCACAAACAACCTGTGACCAAGTCCAAGTGAATGGAGATAGTCAATGATCCAAAGCTATCGCAAAAGCTTCAAGATCCACAAGAGCTCCTTTCTAGCATAAAAGCCGATGAAATTTCGGCAGCATCTCCTCTGTAAAATGGACTCTAGAACCAAAATAACCATGTGGGAATCACCATCCACATATGCCAAGAATCACACTGGCAAATACATATCAATCAATGACCAAATGCTAATAATGATGACAAACGAATGTGTAACTGAGGCTCCAATCTGGATCATGTACCTGCAAAGAAAACAAAAGATACAAGTACCAAACAAGATCCAAAATCAACTCTCATAAAAGTATGTGCAACCGGCAAGTAAATCCATAACCAAGTGGCATAAGCAAGATGTAGACCACAATGCCACTATACATCCATGATCGAACTCATGATGACATAAACCTCAAAAAGAGTATACCACAATGTCATCTTACATGCCAAACATGTAACAAGATCATGCTCTACTCTCATATGGAGGAGCTAACACAATGATCATACATGTAGAATGTCTTGAAGCTCTGAAAATAAGAGCTTGCACACCAAAAATTCTCTCTCGAAGAAGTTCCAAAGCAAATTCAACCTCCAAGTGCAATTAGGGTTGTTTGGGCAAAACTGTACTGCTCTGTGTTTTGCTGTTTCAGAGGTGATAACCTCTGAATCTGAACTTTTGGTCTTCAGCAAACTTCAAGATCTGCTTCTTGGCTACGTAACGACATAAAGAACACCTCAATCGGAGGTGCGTAGCTCAAGATATGTTCAAAATAAGCACCTGCTGTCAATTTCACTTTCACTTGCAACAGTACTGCTCTGTATTCTGCAATTTCGGTGACCTTGCATTGGGAATCTGAATCTGAGTTCTTCTACAAAGTTGTAGCTAACTTTTCAAGCTACGAGCAGCAAGTTGAATCATCGCATTCCGAGCTGTAGAACTCAAGTTATGACAAAAAAACCGACCTGCTATCCTACTCAATGTAGATTCGCCTTCTACAATTCTCTGCGTTTTTCAAATTTTCGGCACTTCAGAAGTCCGAACCAGGTTTTGCGCCCTTCTGTGAAGTTGTAGCTCTCTGTGTTAGCTACGCACAGAACTTTAAAACGCGTCAATCCGAGCTTCCTAGCTCGAGTTATGACCGAAATACTTAACTGCTGTCAAGAGATGCCGATCTGCACTTCTACCTCTTCTCACCTAAGCTTCCATTGAAGCTTCTTGCACACAAGCCTTCAGCATGCTCTGATACCAATGAAGGGGTTTGGAGTGCAGAACAAGAGGAAGAAGGAGAGATCATTATGTGGGTTTCGAGGCTCCCACGCATATCCGCGCGTCGTTCCTCTCTTCTCTCTCCCTCCATCTCCTCCTTCCTCCTCTTGTTCTGCACTCCAAACCCCTTCAGCTATCTCTGGTACTTGTTTGGCTACATGTTTCCATAATTCAGGTCTAACCTTGAGTAGCTCTTCTAACTTGAGATTACACTGCACATTAGTGTTCTTCACTACCTCTGTGTTCCTAGGTATGACTGAGTCGTCGCTCCTTACCATGACTGTGGGTGCTCTCATACATGTGGACTTTGCTTCCCATGGGCCTGTGAAGTGGGGTAGCTCTTGTATGGAATTAGACTCGAAGTCTAATCTCTCGTGAGACTGAACACTCTCATGCTCCCCGTAAATAGATGGGATGTCTTGTGGGAATTGGTCGTGTGCATCGTCCACAAGTTCAAAAGGAGGGGCGACCTCGCTTTCGTTATCCCATTTGTCTTCTTGAATCTCTCGTAGGAAGTCTGGTGCAAACCGATTCATAGAAGAAGAAGTGTCTGGCTCCGTAGAATTAGGCACGTAAGCAACCTGGGAAGGAGGGCTTATTCTATCGTTGGCTCTCTCCTCGTTCCCACAGATGGCTGGAGCACAAGCTTCTTAGAGAGGATTACTTATTCTATTACTCTTCCGAGCAGGCTCATATGCTCCCAGAGAAGGAATGTGGGTCACCTGTGGAGGTACATAAGCTTTCGGGGGAGGCTCATCTGCCTGTTGGGGGGGAAGATAAGCTTCTTGAGGAGGCCCACGGGCTTCCTGAAGAGGCTGGCTTATCCGTTCTCTTGCCCTTTCCTTTCTTTGAGGGGTAGGTTCCTTTTCTGGCTGTGCTATTGGCCTCTCTATTCTTTCTAAGGATGGGAAGTTGTCCGGTTTAGGGGCATTGGCCACATACACTTCTGATTGGGAATGATTCCTGTTTTTGCTTGCTTTTTCTTGGTCTTGATTTTTTTCTTCCTTGTCAGATCTTGCAATTATCCTCTCTAACTTCTCTAGGAATCCATCCAAGTGTAATTGCGTTTTGGCTGAGCCTGAGTAATTGAAAAGGCGACTGGCTTCAAACATAGTCTGAGCCAATGCGACCATTTTCGCGCATAGTTTGGTTCTTTCTATCTCTAGGTCAGCTCTAGGATAGCACTTGTCATGATCCGTGACGTTTGGCCCTTCTTGGATTCTGGCCTGATATGCTTTAAGCATCATGTCTATGTCTTCGGGAGTGGGATCAGCTAATACCGATCCTGTTTGGGGTGGTGGGTGGGTTACGTGGGCTGTCTTAGAGGGTGAAGGGATGGAGGGTGATGGGGATGGTAGCGGTGGGAATGTGTGAGAGTGCGGTTGAGATGTGATCTCTATGATTTTAGCCTTGGTTTCTCGTAGACTTTCCTCAAGTTCACTCATCTTCTTTGCCCATTGCCTTTTCATACGTTCGCGGCTATCTTTCCAAGCTCTTGTTCTCTTTTTACTTTGGCTCTCAGTATCGCTAGCATCTGGGCTCTTTTCCTGGCCTACCCCTTGGTTTTGCTGCAAAGCTTGAGCTCGAGTGACTACCTGTACTGGTGCAGTGGAAGTGACACTTCCTGAGGAGTCTACCACTAACCCAACAACGTTGATAGGGGTGATTTTTGGCATGCTATTGGGGTTCTTAGGGCAATCTCGTAAGAGATGCTCTTTTCCGCAGTCTTGGCAAAAGCCTTGTATAGTCACGGACTGAGTTTGTGTAGGCGGAGGTAAGGGACAATCACGAATGAGGTGATCACCTTGGCATCTGTAGCACGGTCCTCTTGGGAATGGAGGTCTGACTTGCCTAGATTGAGGCCTAGGATTGGGATTTGCATACATGACGTTCGTGTAGTCTGACTCCCAACTAGGTTCGCTTGTCTCTTCACTATAATAGGACTCACCATGCTCAGGAGACTGCATGTAGTAGGCCTGGGGGCTATCAACATGGGTAGAATCAAAGCTATGATCACTTGGGTCATTTTCAGAGATCAAGGGTGTTACTGGGATTATAGCTCTATTCAGGTTCTCTTCTGCAGCAGTATACTTTACCGGAATCACATTAGCTGGGGCTGGGGGTTGTTGTGCTAGCACAGGCTGAGGCCTTTGTTGGTTTTGATATTGAGGTTGGAAATTTTGTTGTGGCCTGCCATATGGTTGTGGAGGGTACTGGTTCTGGTATCTGCCTTGTTGGTAAGGCTGAGGGTAGGGTTGCCTAACCGCCTGCTTGTTGTATGGGCAATCTTGTGCGGTGTGGTTGGTGTATCTCCGTTCTATGGTGCAGTACTGGCTACTAGGGTTTACTTGGGGTTGAGCCATAATGGGACAGACGTTCGCCATATGGTCACCACCGCATGTATAGCATCTTTTCACTGGGGCAAACCTTGGGATTTGTTTGCTAGTTACTCCTAATTTCTGGGCCACTTTCTCTGCGAGTTCCTCAATTGATGTGGATTGCGTGGAAGAGTGACTAGATGCACTGTCTGAATCTTTGTAAATTTTGGACAGCTCTAGCTCTTCTCCTAGGTTGTCTTCAATGTCAATGCACATACGTACACACTCTTCTATAGTCCTAGGGTCTTTCAGATACACGTAGGATCTCAATTTTGGACTCAGCAATCCGTCAAGGAATAAGGCTACTTGTTTAGCAGATGTGGGTAGCTCCAAAATAGGGCACCTTTCAAGATATTGTCTAAATCTTCTTCCTGCAAGTCTCACAGTCTCTTGAGGGGTTTGATTGAAGCTGTGGATCAGTGAGGAGGTGTTGTGTCTTATGCCACTCTTGGAGAACTCAATAATAAATGCTTCTGGGAGTTGGTCTATGCTCCTGAACTGGCGCTCATCCAATGGTTGAAACCATGTAAGTGCCGTATTCCTCAGGGTTAGACCGAAGGCATTGTACTGCGTGAATAGATCCTCAACTTGTTCGGCTCTCAAGACTTGCTTGAACTCCGCCACATGATCATAGGGATCTCCTGTGCCGTCAAAGTAATTCTTCATGGACTTAACTAGCTGGGTGGGTCTCAAAGTTCGTGTGTGCTCTCTAGGCCTCGGCAGAGGGAATCCATCTACATTTCTTTGGTTCCTGTGGGCTCTAAGCATCTCAGGTTCTACCCTATTCGTCTCCGTTCTCGTTCTTTCTCTGCCCACTGGATTGGCAAAACTTACTTCTGGTCTGTCTTTACTTCTGTCTCTTTGCATACCATGAGCCTGGGATGTTCCAGCTCCAGGGTGACCATAGGATACATTTGATCTTGGTTGGGGGAAAATGAATTCGCCCTTCCAAGTGTAAGCATGCCTATCATTTTCTGTCACCACAAAGATCCGATCTGAAGCATGATCTAAGTAGGTCACTCTGCCTGGGCTATCCGGATCCTTAAACTCATAGATCATGATTGTTCCTATATCAGTTGGGTGATCCGGTTTATATCTCCAAAAGGCTTCGTCCGTTTCTCGATTGAGAAGCAAATCTATGCACTTGTTATCTTGGGGGACCCACTCAGGCGTGATAATCCTAGTGAGCACTGATTTACCTCGAGGGGTTCTAGGTTCCACTCCCATGTTTCCTTGTTCCAAGTCACCTAAGTCCGCTTCTGAAATTACATTTCCAAATTCATCTGTCCTATCTGGATGACTGGTGACTACGTATATGGTTCCTTCCTTGTCCAGGTATGCACCGTTTTCAAACTTGACAGCTGGGTGCTCTAGTCCTATGGATTGGTCAGGGTTTTTAATCTGGACCACAGATCTTCCTAGGCCGTCCTCATAGATGCTCGCACCTAATCGGTTGGTCCTAAGGTATTCCAACTGTGTTTTGTAAGGGCCTTCTACCCTGTACAAGTAAGGCACACCTGAACTTCCCGTAGGTCTGTCCATACCTTGAGACATCTCTGACTCACTGGTATCAGAGCTAGGGTAATGAGAGTGGCGACTCAACTGCTGGGCCCAAGACCTTGCAGTGTGATTGACACTAGCCTCTGAAGACCTAAGGCTTTGTCTCTCTCTTACTAGGTGTCGTCCTGATCTAAGGTTCATATGCCTGACGGATTAGCCCAATTTTTTTGAGTACAACCTCGTTGCCGATCAATTGGTACCAGTCACTTGATTCTTTTTAGTTATTCCTCATGTTTAAAGTCTTATCTGTTATTACGTCGTCAGGAATACTTAAATGTTCTTCGTACTTTCAGGTTGATCGTTCCACGTTAGGTTCTTTCCTTTATGTTGCCGACAGTACAGAGATTAAGTTTTTAGCTTGAACTTGAGTTTTTAGGTAGTCTTCAACTTGATAGTGGCCTATCGTCGCCCTGACTTACTCCTACTTCTACTCGTTCTTAGCCTAAGCTAGGAATTGACGAAGAGGAGTTGAGAATATTCCGACCTTTCTTGCCGAACCTTGCTCTTTAGTGCTCGAGAAGTTGATTCTCAAGCGTGCGCAAAACCCTTGGTTGGAAGCTTTCAATTACTTCTCAATAGACCTGCATAAGTCCCAAGATTAGCTTCAAGTAGACCTTTCAATTAACAGACAATTTATTTCAGACACTTTGTTCCCCCTTATGTATTGCTAGAAATTTCCTCTAGAGCTCCCTTGGTGTTTCTACCCCTCTGTGGGTCAACTTCCAAATATCCTATCTGAAAATCAACGCGTTATTCTTATAAAAAACAGTTGAGGGCGTGTAGTATATGTCACGAGCTTTCTGACAAGCCCTAGAGCTCCGAAAATGGATTTCGTACGCAAAAGTTATGACCGTTCAGGGTTTAGGGGGTTACTAGACAGACAGAACCTTTCGGGGGTTTTAATGCATTTTCTAAGGCCTTCGTAAGTATATGAGTACATGAAAGTGCAAATATGCCCAAAATTTAGCCTAAATTTCCAAAAATTCACTCCTTAATTTTTTGCCGAAAATGCCTGTCTATCGCGATAGACGGTGTCTGTCGCGATAGACACAATCTATCGTGGGGGCTGTCTGTCGCGATAGACGGTGTCTGTCGCGATAGACAGTGTCTATCGTGGATTTCTGTCTGTCGCGATAGACGGTGTCTGTCGCGATAGACGGTATCTGTCGTGAAATTCTGTCTGTCGCGATAGACGGTGTCTGTCGCGATAGACGGTATCTGTCGCGGATTTTTGTCTGTCGCGATAGACGGTGTCTGTCGCGGATTTCTGTCTGTCG
>CM035421.1:115102475-115184975 GCA_020310875.1 Ceratopteris richardii
AGGAGAATTTCAAAGGGTGAAAAGACAGGTAGATTGTTCACATTTGAGTTACAAGATACTAAAAAAATTGCTCTCTTTAATTATGGTAGTTAGACACTCACAGAGTTGGAAGTATGCCACAAAAGGTTAGCACATATTGGTGAAAGATCATTGAAGAAAATTTGCAAGGTCCAAAGTGTACTTGGATTCCCTAACTTTTCAAAACAACACATGATTTATAAGTGTAGTGCATGTCAATTTGGAAAGTCTCACACGTTACCATTCATGAAGAAAGGGTATATGCATGGAGATCTCTTGGATTTGGTTCATACAGATGTATGGGGACCTAGCAAGGATGCTTCAATATCTGGATCAAGGTATTGTGTCTCCTTCATTGATGATTGCAGTAGATGGACTATATTATATTTTATAAAACACAAAGATGAAGTCCTTTCATGCTTCAAAAGATATTTGGCTCTTGTGGAGAATCAAACAAGTAAGACATTAAAAAGCTAAGGTCAGATGGAGGGGGAGAGTACTTCTCCCATGAATTTGACTCCTTTCTTCAAGAAAGAGGAATCAAAAGAGAGATCACTACAAGGTACACCCCTGAGCAAAATCGAGTGGCAGAAAGAAGGAATAGGACAATTGTTGAAGCTGCAGGGTCTATGCTAAATGAAAAGCACTTACCTAATTACTTATGGGCTGAGGTTATATCCACAGCCACTTATTTGATTAATAGGTCACCTACAAAATCACTTGATGGCATGACACCATATGAGGCTTGGAATGGAAGAAGACCAAGCTTGGATCATTGTAAGATTTTTGGATGTATTGCTTATGCTCATGTTCCTTCACATGTTAGAGGCAAGATGGATCCCAAAGCAGAAAGGTGTGTATTCATTGGATATGGCAAACCTTATGATCTTGAAGAAGATTTTCCAAAACTTGTTAAGGATAATCCTTCTAAAGTTGAAGAGCAGGAAACCTCAGAAGAGGATGAAGCAACTCAGTATGAAAAATTCAAAATGTGGAATTCTAAAGGTAAAGCAAAAATGCAAGAACTTGGACAAGAGGCAAAATCATCACATCATGGCCTAAGGAGGTCCATGAGGGAGAAAAGAAAACCAAAAAGGTATGGGTTTGATACTTCTCTAGTCACTAAACATTCAATCTATCTAGTAGAGGACATAAATCAAGAGGAACCCTCAACATTTGAGGAAGCAAAGAACAAATCAGAATGGAGGCATCCAATGGAAGAAGAAATTGAAGCTCTTGAGGAGAATAACACTTGGGAGTTGGATCCCAAGTCTCCATCAATGAAAGGGATAGGCTCAAGATGGATCTACAAATTGAAGAAGAACTTAGATGGCTCCATTAAGAGGTATAAGGCAAGGCTTGTGGCAAAAGGCTTTGCACAAAGTCAGGGAATTGATTATGAAGAGACCTTCTCTCCTGTGGCAAAGATGCCTACAATTAGGGTCCTGCTTAGTATTGCCTCTTCCAAGAATTGGAAGATACTTCAATTGGATGTAAAAAATGCATTTCTTAATGGATGGATAACAGAAGAGGTATACATGGCACAACCACCTGGATTTGAGAATCACATATATCCTGATTATGTGCGTAAACTTAATAAAGCTTTGTATGGACTCAAATGAGCCTGAAGAACTTGGAATCATAGGCTTGTCTCATTCTTGCAAGACAAAGGATTTTAACCTAGCAAGGCAGATCCATCACTATTCATAAAAAGGAGTAATTCTGAAGTCATCTATTTATGTATGTATGTGGATGATATTATAGTAACACGAAATGATGTAGATGGAATCTAGAAATTCAAAGAACAGATGAAAGAAGAGTTTAAGATAAGTGACTTAGGGTCACTCACATACTTCCTAGGATTGGAAGTGGTTTACAAGGATCATGGTCTACATCTTACTCAAAGAAAGTATATTAAAGACTTTTTGACAAAGTCCAAAATGCAAGATTGCAGGATTTTAGGTACTCCAAAAGAGGTTAATCATAAATTGAGCTCACATGAAGGTGAAATCATAGATGTGATAGGTTATCAAAGCCTTGTGGGTAACTTGAACTATGCCACATTGACAAGGGTAGATATATGTTATAGTGTGAGTATGCTAAGTCAATTTATGCACACACCCAGGAAAGCTCACATGGAGGCTACCAAGAGGATACTCAGATATCTCAAAGGGACCATGGATGAAGGGTTATATTACCCTTATGTATCTGATTTAAGTTTGAAATTCTTCTCTAATGCAGATTGGGTTGTCTCCAAGGAAGACACAAGGAGCACCTCAGGATATCTTACCTTTGTAGGTTCAAAACCTGTCTCATGGTCATCCAAGAAGCAACCCATAGTTGCTCTATCTTCTATTGAAGATGAATACAGAGGTCTTTCCATAGCTACTCAAGAAGCAATGTGGATGAAGACACTATTCACATATCTTGGATTGGAGATTGGAACTCCAAATATTTTTTGTGACAATATGAGCTCCATTCACTTGGCTGCCAATCCAATTTTCCATGCAAGGACTAAGCATATTGAAGTACATTATCACTATGTAAGAGAGAAAATTGTGAGCAAGCAAATTCAGCTATCTTATGTGTCAACCCATCAACAATGTAAAGATATCTCAACCAAGGCACTAGATGGAACCAAACTCAGCAAATTTAAAGGAATGATTGGCTTACAGGTAATCCTCGAAGATTGAAGACCTCAAGCTCACTTGACTTGAGGGGGAGCTATTGGAACAAGTCCATGGCAAGTCTAAGTGGTGGCTTGAGTCATCCAAAGACATAGAAATTTAAAGGAATTGACAATCCTTTGTAGAGTTCACTTGTGAGCTCACTCTTGTAATTTTTGAGGTTTTACTTGATGTAAAAGTAAAAGCATCTAAAGTGGTTAAATCCACTTGATGGAGAGGAAGGAGAAAAGCCACAAATTTGTGATTGAGTGAGTAGGAGAATCAATCACTAAAAGATTGGAGAGTGATTTTAGGAGAGATTCAAATTCAAAATTAGGCTCCAAACATCACTATATATACATGACCTTCTAATCGCGGTTTTTGTACCTCCATCAACAGAGCTTTATGTCATATCAAAGTGTGGTTTCAAGGCACACATATGTACCAGTAATTTGATTGTTCTCTACAATCAATATACATTCATTCTCATGATCATTTGTGTCCATATCTTCATGCTTTTGTGAGTGTATTGTTCACTACCATATCTCTTAGTTTTTTTTAGTGAATTAGCACAGATGATTTCTCTAAGCATGATCCGTCATTTTCATTTATTTAAGATGGTAAAGTTTTCTCTTAAGTCTACTATATACTCACAAAAACTCATTGCAATAGGTTGTTTCAATCTTGAGATATGTTCATTTGAAGTCGACTATATCTCTTCATACTTTACTTCTCTCTCAGCACTCCATCAGATCAGTGATTTTCTCATAATTTGTTCTCAATGTGTAGTAGTTGATCATTTTCCATGATTTAAAGCTTGATAGAATCTGACTATTGTCTATTATATGCCTAAAAAATTTCATAAGAATTGCTTCTTGGAATCTCGAGATATTAACATATCTTTGCTCATAGTTCTAAGGACTCCTACAACCCATGAAAATTGGGATGATGTTGTGACTTGCTAAGCTCTTTTCTCTTTATGTAGTCCATCATTTTTTATGAAATCACTCATGATTGTTGCTTATTAAGTTAATAAGAGTTATTTAAAGGAATTAAGTCAATTGTTGTTGTGCTTACAGAATTGTTCAAAACACTAAGCAGGTGGATGAACCAAAATAGCAAGTTTTTTATCTTTGGCTCAACTTCTACCAATTTGTTTTGATTCATCTTTTTGAGCGTGATATTCCAAGGTACATGTTGGTGCATTTTACCCAAGCCTACATGCTTGATATATTTGATATCATCCTCATTTGTAAGTCACATGAGTAGTCATGTGAACACCTCTTGTAAAAGAGTTCATTTTTATCTCTTGTAATTGAAAAAAGAAAAAGGAAAAGGATGGCTTACCTCATCCATGATGTAAAAGCAAATTTGTGGCTCTAACTACCTAAAACCACAAAATTTAGAGCTGAGGGAATCTCTCCTAACTTTGGGGATCACTTTTAGGTGGAGCCATTCGAATTCGAATTCAAAACTCCCTCCAAGAATAGCTATAAAAAGAGCAAGAAGGAAGAGGCGATTAGCAAGCCTTGTACATGACCACTTCATGTCATTTTGTAGAGATTGAAGAGCTTAGTCCATAGCTCTATCATTCTACTCCCATTGTGCAAAGATTCATTGCCAATGTGGTTGTAATCATATATGAATTTATACATTTATCATCATTCACTTCTCTGTTTTGTTCTCTGCTATACTCACTCAGAGCAGTACCTTCAAAAGGTCATATCTCGAGTTCTACTGATCCTTTTTCAGTGATTTAACGAGCGTTGAATAGCGCTTACTGTCTAGTTTCTGCATATCAATTTTTAAAGTCATTAAATTTATACTTTTGGAGATATCTGCATTTTACTACTCACTGGTCTATCTCTGCAGAGCCCCGAGAATGGTGGGCATGTTCTAGAAATTGATAAATATTGTTCTCAGTGCTCAGTCCATCATTTGAAGTGTTTTAACTTGGATTGGGAAGCTTGCTAAGTCTATTTGCTATGCCCAAAAGGAATTTTTCTAATTCCTTCCAGGTTGAGAGCACTGTTCATTTTTTCCAGCAGGTGTATGTCCAAAAATAGCAAGTTTTGGGAGCTAGTCATTTCGCAACTTGTCTGTCTTGACTTAAACTTTTGGGATACATGTTCCAAAGTACTTGGATGATATTTTGGTGGATTTAGGAAGCTCAAAGGGTCTTCTAATCATCTCTGAAGTCTCAGTTGGCTGGTGTGAAGCTGGTTGTAGCAGCACCAACTCATCTTTGGATTGCATCCACCATCTCTCTTCACAGTGGTATCAGAGCATAGTCAAGCAACATGGGAGATGGATTTCCATCAACAATTGATAAATTGGATCGAAACAACTACCCGGCATGGTCTCTAAGGATGGAGGCTTACCTTCAAGGGAGGAATCATTATGGATTCATATCCGGAGATGAAGCAATGCCAACCATGAGGAACAAAGGGCAACCATCACATGAAGAAGTGGAAGGACTTTCGAATTGGTGCTCGAAGGATGCACTTGCAAGGTCCTATATTCTAAACTCAATCTCTGATTTTCTTTTACCTCATGTCAAGGGATGCAAGACATCAAGAGAGACCTGGAATGCACTTGCTTCTTTCTTCTCTTCCAACACTCGAGCAAGGAAGAACCAATTGTGGATGGAGTTCACAACAATGAAGAAAAGCCCGAAGCAAAATGTGACTAATTATGTCACAAAGATGGAGATTTCCGACCAACTTGGAAGCATTGGAGAGGTAATTGAAGAGGAGCAAATCATAAGACAAATCATGAATGGAATCAAAGCAGACGATAAGTAGGAGTCATTCACAACAGCCATGGATTTATACATGGATATGCATGTACCCGACCTCAACACACTCATGGGCCAACTCTTCACTCATGAAGCAAAGATTAGCAAAGGTGGTGAGTCCTCAAGAGGTAATCAAAGTTCTGCCTTATATTCAGATAAAGCTAAGGTCAAGGACAAGTCAAAGAATAGGAAGAATGAAGATGAAGGTAGCTCTTTCCAAGCAAACTTTGCAGGTAGAGGAAGAGCTAGAGGAAGAGGCAGAGGTGGAAAGCAAGGCAGGGGGAGATTCCAATCATCTCAACCTTGCAACATATGTGGCTTAACTATCCATACTACTGAAGAATGTTTCAGGAATCCAAGGAACTCAAGAGGAAGAGGATTCAATAGAGGTGGCTATGGATCAAATAGAGGCAAATACAATGGAGGCTACAACAACAACTACTACAACAACAATTACAACAACAACAACAACTATCAAAGTGGCCATAGAGGAAGAAGAGATTACAATAACTATGCAGAGGACCAAAGTCAAGAAGATTCATTATTGATTATGAATCTATCAGCGAAGAAGGGTAAGGATGATGATCACATATTTTACATTGATTCGGGATGCTCGAACCATGTAGTAGGAAATGTGGCTTTACTTTCTGATTTGGAAGATCCTCATAACAAGCATGAAGTGCAGACAGGAGATGATATAAAGCACTCAGTGGAGAAGATAGGTAATGTGAAGACATCAGATGGGAATATGAACCTCTTAAGCAAAGTCTTGTATGTCCCTACAATTACCAAAAATTTAATAAGTGTTGGACAGATTGTTGAAAAAGGATTGCAGGTTAGATTCAACCGATTTGGAGCATATGTTGAAGTCCCAAGGCAAGGCTTTCGAAGGATTGCCAAAGGAGAAAAGACAGGAAGGCTTTTCACTTTTGAAGTGGAAGATACAAAGAACATAGCTTTGTTTAGCTATGGATCTCAAACTCTAACAGAGTTGGAGATATGGCACAAAAGGCTTGCTCACATTGGTGAGAGGACACTCAAACAGATTTGCAGGGACCAAAGTGTACTTGGTTTGCCTAATATCACAAGGCAACACATGATTTATAAGTGTGAAGCTTGTCAACTCGGCAAGGCTCATAGACAAACTTTCAATAAGAAAGGATATATGTATCAAAATCCTTTGGATCTAGTGCACACGGATGTGTGGGGTCCAAGTAAGGAGCCATCTATATCAGGCTCAAGATATTATGTGTCTTTCATAGATGATTGTAGCAGGTGGACCATTCTGTTTTTCATGAAGCACAAGGATGAAGTGCTTAATTGCTTTAAGAAGTATATTGCTCTTGTTGAAAACCAAACAGGTAGGACTTTGAAACGACTCAGATCAGATGGTGGAGGAGAATACTTCTCTTCTGAATTTGATGCCTTCTTGCATGAAAGAGGCATTAAAAGGGAAGTCACTACAAGGTATACACCCGAACTCAATGGTGTAGCAGAGAGGAGGAACAGAGCTATTGTCGAAGCAGCAAGGTCCATGCTCAACGAAAAGGGATTGCCGAACTACCTATGGGCAGAGGCTGTGTCGACAGCCACATATCTCATAAATAGACTTCCATCTAAGTCACTAGATGGAACCACTCCATATGAAGTATGGAATGGAAGAAGACCTAGTCTAGAGCATTGCAAAATCTTTGGATGCTTAGCCTATGCTCACATTCCTTCTCAAGTAAGAGGGAAATTGGATCCCAAGGCAGAGAAGTGCGTATTTATTGGTTATGACCAAAACCAAAAAGGATATAGATTGTACAATCCAACCAATAAAGGATTTTCTGTGAGTAGAGATGTAATTTTTGATGAAAACAAATCATGGTTTGATGATGACAAGAAAGTGAAGCTGCCTTATGACTTGGATGAAGATTTTCCATCACTGCAACCAAAGAAGCCAAAGCAGATTGAAGAAAGTGATTTGGAGATTGACCTAGAAGACTTGGAAAGACTAAAGCTATGGAAGAACAAAGGAAAAGCAAAGATGCAGGATGCTACATATGGACCCGAGAGCTCACATCCACCACTTAGAAGGTCTTCAAGGGAGAAGAAGAAACCAGAGAGGTTTGGTTATGATACTTCTTTGGTCACCAAGCACTCAATCTACATTGCAAAGGATTCAACCAATGAAGAACCTGTTGGGAGTGATGGTTGGATGCACTCAGAAGATTGAGTTGGTACTGCTAATCCTGCTTTGTACCAACCCTCTTTGATCTTTTCCTTTGTTTCTACTCCTTGATGATGCGATGAGGATTGAGCCTTGCGGAAAATATAAGACAGTGCTCTAACTTTTCTAAAAATTCACCGAAATTTCACTGGACCGAAATTTCACCAGACTGCCACTGTACTGTCACCGTAATTTTACCAGAATTGTACCGGAATGAACTATAATTTTGTTTATCATTACTTCAAGTGAACATACATGAAGTAAGTAAGTGACATATGAACTCTCTTAACTAACAGAACTTTTTCTGAAGTTTAAGAAAAAACTTCTCTAGTTCAGACAGTCTCTTTTCGGTCAGACTTTGTGCAGTGTATAGATATCTTTTCCACCGGAAAAATTGATCAACTAAAAGTAGAGATGTTTAGCTATAGAGTGAGCTATCTCTCATAAGAAACTTTGCATTACTCTGCAAGATCTACTTCGTTCTTCTACCGGAAAATTACTAGTTTACCGTAAGAACTGCAACAGTGATCACTTTGACTGTAATTTCTTGAAATTGACTGAATCAAGTTGCTTCAAAACTTTGTGTGTTTGTGATATGCATAGAGCTGAATCTATCAAGCTTTGAATCACTTGATTTGGTTCAGTAGATCCTGAGATATACTTCTTCAAGGTTGACAGACTTGAAGATAATGACTCAGAGAATCACAGAGTAAATGAATGTAAGTATTTGTATTAGATCATGTAAATGTACATTCCCATTGGCATGATAAACATAGCTCAATGGTACTCAGAGGTGTAGGCTATATAGTAGACCTCACAACCTCAGTGATTGATACAGTAATGCTTCGGGGTTATTGGAGCGCCTCGGGATGATTGAAGAACACACCGCGACATTTTTTCTTGTAGCTTTTATAGGAATTGAGTGATGACTTGAATTAGAATTCAAATCAATCTCCTAAAATCTTTCACCTAAAAAAAAGTTGATTGAGATATTCTCTCGATCAATCAACCGCCTTTTCACGACTTCCAATCAATTCGGCGTGATTGCATAATGATGCGCCAGGTCATTTATATTTTTACAATAGATAATCTGGTAAAAAATCATAGGCATAAGTTCCTATGGTCTTCGCGTCATGTACAGTCTTCAACGTAGATATCCAGGCCAAATGTGAAGGCTTGTGTTACACCAACAGCTCCCCCTCAAGCCAAACACTTTGGCTCAAGTCTTTAGCTCAAGTCTTTATCTTTAGTCTTCAATTATTTCCTGCAATCCAATCATGGATTTAAATCTGCATAGCTTGCTTCCATCCAGAGCTTTAGTAAGCAGATCTGCACATTGTATATCAGTAGACACATAAGTCAACTGAATATCTTTACTAAGCAACTTCTCTCTCACATAGTGGTAATGAACCTCTATGTGTTTAGTTCTAGCATGATAAATTGGATTAGCCGCAAGATGAAGAGAACTTGTGTTATCCCCAAATATGATTGGTGGCCTTGTGTATACGCCTAGTTCTGAATATAAAAGCTTTAACCATATGTCTTCTTGAGTTGCATTTGCTAGTCCTCTGTACTCTGCTTCAGTAGATGACAAAGCTACTGTGGGTTGTTTCTTGGATGACCAAGAAATTGGTTTATCACCTGCAAAACATATGTAACCAGATGTACTCCTCCTGTCATCCTTGCAACCTGCCCAATCTGCATCTGAATACACTTTAATATCAATATCTGATGTATAAGGAAAGTACAAACCATGGTTCTGAGTTCCCTTTAGATACTTCAAGATCTTCTTAGCTGCTTCTAGGTGAGGTACCCTTGGTTTGTGCATGAATTGGCTAAGCACACTAACACCATATGATATATCAATCCTGGTTAAGGTAGCATAATTTAAACTACCTACCAAGCTTTGGTAACCTGTAATATCTTTGAGTTCTTCTCCTTCATGTGCACTGAGTTTGTGGTTGACCTCCATAGGAATGTTTGAGACTTTAGCTTCCTGCAAATTAAATTTCTTGACCATGTCCTGTATGTACTTCTTCTGAGTAATATAGATACCTGAATTTGTGTAGATCAATTCAAGTCCTAGGAAGTATTTCAATAATCCAAGATCATTGATCTTGAATTCCTTCATCATCTGTCCTTTGATGTGTCTAATTCCCTGAACATCATTTCCTGTAATAATGATGTCATCAACATAGACACATAAATATATTACTTCTGTACTGCTCCTCTTTATGAACAGAGAAGTGTCAGCTTTACTCATCACAAATCCTTGATCTTGGAGATATGTTGTCAATCTGTAATTCCATGCTCTAGGTGCCTGCTTTAAACCATACAGAGCCTTCTTTAATTTACAAACATGATTTACCTTATTGGGATTTTCATAGCCAGGTGGTTGTGCCATGTAGACTTCTTCAGATATCCATCCATTCAAGAATGCATTCTTCACATCCAATTGGTACATGTTCCAGTTCTTGGATGCAGCTACACTCACCATAACTCTGATAGTTGGCATTTTAGCCACCGGAGAAAATGTTTCCTCATAATCAATGCCTTGGGTTTGTGCAAAACCCTTGGCTACCAACCTAGCTTTATACCTGTTTATTGTACCATCTGAATTTCTTTTGAGTTTGTAGATCCATCTGGATCCTATCACCTTCATAGAGTCCTTCTTGGGTACCAAATCCCAAGTATCACTCTCTTTGAGAGCCTGCATTTCTTCATCCATTGCTTCCTTCCATTCTGGTTTAGTGATTGCTTCTTCAAATGTACCTGGTTCTTCATTCAAGAGATCTTTTGCAAGATATACAGAATGCTTGGTTACTAGTGAAGTATCATACCCATACCTAATAGGTTTTTTCTTTTCTCTTTGAGATCTCCTCATAGCTTGAGTTGAGGATTCTGGATTATCTTCTAGTTGCTTCATCTTCATCTTCCCTTTGGATTTCCAGGCTTTGAACTCTTCAATGTTGATGGTGTCTTCATCATCTGAGCTTGTGTCCTCTTTCTGAATTGGTTCTTGCCTGATAAGCTTGGGAAAATCTTCTTCCATGTCATAAGGTAGGCTAACTTTCCTGCACTCATTCTCATACCATGAGTCATTCTCATCAAAGATGACATCTCTGCTTACCTTGAAGCCTTTGTTTGAGGGGTTGTAGAATCTGTACCCTTTCTGGTTCAAGTCATAACCAATGAAGATACACTTTTCAGCCTTAGGGTCTAGCTTTCCCCTTACCTGTGAGGGAATATGCACATATGCAACACACCCAAAGATTTTGCAGTGATCCAGAGATGGTCTCTTACCATGCCAAGCCTCATAGGGTGTCATTCCATCAAGTGTCTTTGATGGCAACCTGTTAATTAAATATGTGGCAGTAGATACACTCTCTGCCCAAAGATAATTTGGCAACTTCTTTTCATTAAGCATAGACCTCACTGTTTCTACAATGAGTCTATTCCTTCTTTCAGCTACCCCATTTTGTTCAGGTGAGTACCTTGTAGTAATCTCCCTCTTGATGCCTCTTTCCTGCAAGAAATCTTCAAAGTCATTGGAGAAGTATTCTCCACCACCATCTGACCTTAGCCTCTTCAAATGTCTACCTGTTTGATTTTCAACTAATGCAAGATACCTTTTGAAACAATTAAATACTTCATCTTTATGTTTCATGAAGTATAAGACAGTCCACCTGCTATAATCATCAATAAAGGACACATAATACCTTGATCCAGATAAGGATGGCTCCTTGCTAGGTCCCCAAACATCTGTATGCACCAATTCTAGATAATCTTTATGCATGAAACCTTTCTTGGTATAAGGCAACCTGTGTGACTTACCGAATTGACAAGCCTCACACTTGTATATCATGTGTTGCTTGGATATATTAGGTATCCCAAGCACACATTGATCCCTGCACATTTGCTTTAAGGTCCTTTCTCCAATGTGACCTAACCTCTTGTGCCAAATCTCCAATTCCGATAGCGTTTGATCCTTGTAATTGTACAGAGCAATGTTTTTGGTGTCTTCAAGCTCAAAAGTAAATAACCTACCTGATTTTTCTCCTTTTGCTATTCTTCTGAATCCATGTCTTGGATCCTCCACATATGCTCCATGTTGTGTGAATCTGACCTGTAGACCTTTTTCCACAATCTGACCTACACTCATCAGATTCTTGGTGATTGTTGGAACATACAACACTCTGCTTAATAAATTCTGATTACCATCACTTGTTTTGACATTGCCTACTTTAATAACTGAATGTTTAGTGTCATCACCTGTCTGCACTTGATGTTTGCCCTTGGGTTCTTCCAAATCAGAAAGTAATGCAACATTTCCAGCTACATGATTAGAGCAACCTGAATCAATATAGAATAAGTGATCATCATTGATACCTGACTTAGATGTCATGTTCATGATCAACAAGGAATCATCTTGCTCCTCTGCATAATTGTTGTAGTCTTTCCTATTTCTGTATCCACCTTGATAGTTGCTATTGTGATTGTAGTTATTATAATTATTGTTGTAGCCATGGTAGCCTTGAGATTGGTTAAATCTGCCTCTGCCTTGAGAGTATCCTCCTCTAGAGTAGCCTCTTCCTCTCTGATTCTTATAATTTCTGTAGCACTCATCTGTGGTATGGTTAGACAAGCCACAAATATTGCATGGAGATTGATTGTAGGATCTCCCCCTACCTGACTTACCTCCTCTGCCCCTTCCTCTAGATGATCTTCCTCTCCCTGCATAGTTTGCTTGGGAGGTAGAGCCTTCTTCATCAACCTTCTTATTTTTACCTTTGTCTTTTACCTTTTTATCAGTGTAAAGGGCAGAAGAGTTGTTACCTTTTGATTGTTCTCCATTCTTTGTGATCTTTGCTTCATGTGTAAAGAGTTGTCCAATCAGAGTTGTTAGATCAGGTGCTTGGATGTCCATGTACAAGTCCATTGCTGTGGTAAAGCTCTCCCACTTGTCATCTGCCTTTAGTCCATTGATCACTTGTCTGACTATTTGCTCTTCCTCAATTTCTTCTCCAACACTTGCAAGTTGATCTGCAATGTCCTTGACTTTGGTGACAAAATCTGAGACACATTGTTTTGATTGCTTTCTGAGAGTTGTAAACTCAATCCATAGCTGATTCTTTCTGGCCCTTGTGCTTGATGAAAAATATGTTGACAAGGTTTCCCAAGTCTCTTGGGAAGTTTTGCAATTCCTTACATGAGGTAGAAGGAAATCAGAAATAGAGTTTAGAAGATATGACCTTGCCAAAGCATCTTTTGCACACCATTGATTTAGCTTCTCATGTTCATCCTTTGTAGGTAGGCCTCTGGTCTTGAACGAGGGCAATTCCTCATCTCCTGATATGTATCCAAACAAGCTCCTTCCTTGTAGATAGGTCTTCATCCTTAGAGACCAAGCTTGATAATTGTTCCTGTCCAATTTGTCAATGAATGAAGGAAAACCATCACCCATGATTACCTTATTCGCTCTGATACCACTGTTGGGAGTGATGGTTGGATGCACTCAGAAGATTGAGTTGGTACTGCTAATCCTGCTTTGTACCAACCCTCTTTGATCTTTTCCTTTGTTTCTACTCCTTGATGATGCGATGAGGATTGAGCCTTGCGGAAAATATAAGACAGTGCTCTAACTTTTCTAAAAATTCACCGAAATTTCACTGGACCGAAATTTCACCAGACTGCCACTGTACTGTCACCGTAATTTTACCAGAATTGTACCGGAATGAACTATAATTTTGTTTATCATTACTTCAAGTGAACATACATGAAGTAAGTAAGTGACATATGAACTCTCTTAACTAACAGAACTTTTTCTGAAGTTTAAGAAAAAACTTCTCTAGTTCAGACAGTCTCTTTTCGGTCAGACTTTGTGCAGTGTATAGATATCTTTTCCACCGGAAAAATTGATCAACTAAAAGTAGAGATGTTTAGCTATAGAGTGAGCTATCTCTCATAAGAAACTTTGCATTACTCTGCAAGATCTACTTCGTTCTTCTACCGGAAAATTACTAGTTTACCGTAAGAACTGCAACAGTGATCACTTTGACTGTAATTTCTTGAAATTGACTGAATCAAGTTGCTTCAAAACTTTGTGTGTTTGTGATATGCATAGAGCTGAATCTATCAAGCTTTGAATCACTTGATTTGGTTCAGTAGATCCTGAGATATACTTCTTCAAGGTTGACAGACTTGAAGATAATGACTCAGAGAATCACAGAGTAAATGAATGTAAGTATTTGTATTAGATCATGTAAATGTACATTCCCATTGGCATGATAAACATAGCTCAATGGTACTCAGAGGTGTAGGCTATATAGTAGACCTCACAACCTCAGTGATTGATACAGTAATGCTTCGGGGTTATTGGAGCGCCTCGGGATGATTGAAGAACACACCGCGACATTTTTTCTTGTAGCTTTTATAGGAATTGAGTGATGACTTGAATTAGAATTCAAATCAATCTCCTAAAATCTTTCACCTAAAAAAAAGTTGATTGAGATATTCTCTCGATCAATCAACCGCCTTTTCACGACTTCCAATCAATTCGGCGTGATTGCATAATGATGCGCCAGGTCATTTATATTTTTACAATAGATAATCTGGTAAAAAATCATAGGCATAAGTTCCTATGGTCTTCGCGTCATGTACAGTCTTCAACGTAGATATCCAGGCCAAATGTGAAGGCTTGTGTTACACCAACAGAACCTACCACATTCGAAGAAGCACAAAGCAAGAAAGCTTGGAGAGATGCAACGGATGAAGTAATGGAAGCCTTGAAGGAGAATGACACTTGGGAGCTTGTACCTAACAAGCCATCTATGAAGATAATCGGATCTCGATGGATATACAAAATCAAGAGGAATCCAGATGGAAGTATAAATAGACATAAAGCAAGGTTAGTTGCTAAAGGGTTTGCTCAAACCCAGGGTATTGATTATGAGGAGGCTTTCTCTCCTGTTGCAAAAATGCCTACAATTAGGGTTCTCATTAGTCTTGCTGCATCTAGAAATTGGAATCTTTATCAACTTGATGTAAAGAATGCTTTCTTGAATGGATGGATTTCTGAGGAAGTGTATATGGCACAACCTCCTGGATATGAGGATGCACATCATCCTAACTATGTATGCAAACTAAAGAAAGCTTTGTATGGATTGAAGCAAGCTCCAAGAGCTTGGAATTTCAGATTGGTGACTTATTTGCAAGACCAAGGATTCAAAGCTAGCAAGGCGGATACCTCTTTGATCATAAAGAGGAATGGATCTGAAGTGATCTATTTATGTGTGTATGTTGATGATATTATTATCACAGGCAATGATCTTGAAAGAATCAAACAGGTAAAGAGTCAGATGAAGGAGGAGTTCAAAATAAGTGACCTTGGACCACTCACTTATTTTCTTGGATTGGAGTTGATCTACATAGATTCAAGTATATACATCACACAAAGGAAGTATGTCCATGACATGCTCGTCAAGTTCAAGATGGAAAATACCAAGTGTGCAGGTACACCTATGGAGCAAAATCATAAGCTTAGTGCTTATGAAGGAGAGCCAATTGAAGACATCACAAGCTATCAAAGCTTGGTTGGAAGTTTGAACTATGCAACTCTCACAAGGGTGGATATATGCTATAGTGTTAGCATATTGAGTCAATTTATGCATAAGCCGAGAAGACCACATATGGAAGCGGCCAAGAGAGTCCTCAAGTACCTAAAGGGGACCATGAATGAAGGTTTGTTTTATTCATTTACTTCAGATATTGAGCTAAAGGTCTACTCAGATGCAGATTGGTCCGGATCTAAAGATGATAGAAGAAGCACATCAGGGTATATATCATTTGCAGGTTCAAAAATCATTTCCTGGTCATCGAAGAAGCAACCAACCGTGGCATTATCTTCTACTGAAGCAGAATATAGAGGTTTGGCTAATGCAACTCAAGAAATCATGTGGTTAAAGTCTTTGTACACAGATCTTGGACTTCATTCTTCAACACCTCATATTTTTGGTGACAACACAAGCTCACTACATCTAGCAACTAATTCGGTATACCATGCTAGAACCAAGCATATTGAAGTCCACTACCATTACGTAAGGGAGAAGCTAATGAGCAAGGATATTCAACTATCCTATGTCTCTACAGATATGCAATGTGCCGACATGTTGACTAAAGCTCTTGATGGTACAAAATTAAGTAGATTCAAGTTGATGATTGGCTTGCAGGAAATCAAGGACAATTGAAGACTTATTTGAAGGCCAAGCATGTTAGGCTTGAGGGGGAGCTGTTGGTGCATTTTACCCAAGCCTACATGCTTGATATATTTGATATCATCCTCATTTGTAAGTCACATGAGTAGTCATGTGAACACCTCTTGTAAAAGAGTTCATTTTTATCTCTTGTAATTGAAAAAAGAAAAAGGAAAAGGATGGCTTACCTCATCCATGATGTAAAAGCAAATTCGTGGCTCTAACTACCTAAAACCACGAAATTTAGAGCTGAGGGAATCTCTCCTAACTTTGGGGATCACTTTTAGGTGGAGCCATTCGAATTCGAATTCAAAACTCCCTCCAAGAATAGCTATACAAAGAGCAAGAAGTAAGAGGCGATTAGCAAGCCTTGTACGTGACCACTTCATGTCATTTTGTAGAGATTGAAGAGCTTACTCCATAGCTCTATCATTCTACTCCCATTGTGCAAAGATTCATTGCCAATGTGCTTGTAATCATATATGAATTTATACATTTATCATCATTCACTTCTCTATTTTGTTCTCTGTTATACTCACTCAGAGCAGTACCTTCAGAAGGTCATATCTCGAGTTCTACGGATCCTTTTTCCGTGATTTAACGTGAGTTGGATAGCTCTTACTGTCTAGTTGCTGCATATCAATTTTCAAAGTCATTAAATTTATACTTTTGGAGATATCTGCATTTTACTACTCACTGGTCTATCTCTACAGAGCCCCGAGAATGGTGGGCATGTTCCAAAAATTGATAAATCTTGTTCTCAGTGCTCAATCCATCATTTGAAGTGTTTTAACTTGGATTGGGAAGCTTGCTAAGTCTATTTGCTATGCCCAAAAGGAATTTTTCTAATTCCTTGCAGGTTGAGAGCACTGTTCATTTTTTCCAGCAGGTGTATGTCCAAAAATAGCAAGTTTTGGGAGCTAGTCATTTCGCAACTTGTCTGTCTTGACTTAAACTTTTGGGATACATGTTCCAAAGTACTTGGATGATATTTTGGTGGATTTAGGAAGCTCAAAGGGTCTTCTAATCATCTCTGAAGTCTCAGTTGGCTGGTGTGAAGCTGGTTGTAGCAGCACCAACTCATCTTTGGATTGTATCCACCATCTACATAGGGTGTCTAATACATCCTTTGGCAAGCTAAAAGGGTCCACTTCATATCCCTGAAGTTTATTTGGCTGGTGTAGTGCAAAGTTTTTGTAGCACCACTTCATCTTCTCCAAGTTCAAATCCATCTCTTCACATATATGTATATGTATATATATATATATATATATATATATGTATATGTGTATGTATTGATGGGGGAAGTATCTCAACCCCTAAGCAACGATGAAGCGCGAATGACCTCCACAGGTATCCTTCTTTGACCTCTGCACACCAAAAATGCTCTTACTCAGAGCTTATGCAGAGAACTCCAGTGAGCTTTTGTAGACCTGTAGTAGACACCAAGGGCTTTCCAACAAAACAAATTTCATTTGAAATGGATGCTTACACAAAGAGAAACAATGTCTACAACATGAGCTAGTTGAATGCTCACAACTGCTAGTCAAGCAAAGACCTCACTTCACTCCAGCAAACGTTTCTCAGAGATTATACAGAGAATGAATCTCAAACTTGAGTCAACTTTAGAGCACTCTAATAGCTACCCAATGACACCAAAATCATAGCAAATGGATACATAGAGAAGGAGAACCAGCCCTTACAACAGAGAGCAAAATATTTCCAACAGAGCCTACACAAAGAGAGAGATATCAATCACACAACTTCACTAAAATGAATGTTGCTCCCAGCTTACTTAGAGAATGCTCCAGAGAATTGGTAAGCATAAAATAGACTCTTATAGCTATCCAATGCGACAAGAATTACATCAAATGGATACCATATGAGGGAGAACCAATGCTAACAACTCAGGGGTAGAGAGTTGCAACACTGCCTGCGCACACACATAGATATGCCTCCTAAAAGAAAAACAAACAAGCAAGCAAGGGGGTTGCTTAAGCAAGGGGCTTGCTTATCACAACTCCAGCACTTAGTGCTCACTTTACATGAGCTAAAACTCCAAGAAGATGGCCCAAAAGAAGTCGGGATACATGCTCCTTTTATAGTGAGAGGTGTGCCCCTAAAATCTAGGAACTACCTTTCCAAATCAGCCTCCTAACTTGGAGGAATTAGTTGAGATGACTTGGGGAGTGGTTGAGTGACTTTTCTTGATGGAATCTCGTGGCTTTTGGCTTCCTTTGATTGCTCCACATGTCCATAAAAGATTCCCCACGAATTTTTAGCTTGAAGCTTGACTTTTAACACTCCCCCTCAAGCTTCAATTCTTCATCCTCATCCAAGCTCCTTCATGTTGATGCATTGCTTGAATTTTGAAATCTTCATCCCATCCAAAGCCTTTGTAAACATGTCCGCAACTTGGTCCTTGGTACCAATATGATGTACTGAAACTTCCTTGGATATCACCTTTTCCCTTATGAAGTGATAGTGCACTTCAATATGCTTGGTTCTAGCATGATAGACAGGGTTCGATGCTAGATGAATGCTACTCATGTTGTCACAAAAAAATTGGATATGTGTCAACCTGCAAATTAAGCTCCATAAATAACTTCTTAATCCACATTAGCTCACATGTGACTTGAGCCAAAGCTCTATACTCAGCCTCGGTGGAAGATAATGCCACCGTGGGTTGCTTCTTTGAAATCCATGAGATGATCTTGCTACCTAGCATGACTAGGTAACCACTTGTACTTCTTCTATCCTCCTTCGAACCGGCCCAATCGGCATCGGAATAAGCTTTGACCTGCATATCATCATCAAATGAGTAGAACAATCCTTCATTTATAGTGGCTTTGAGATATCGCAACATTCTTCTTGCAGCTTGCAAGTGTGTAGTCCTTGGACTATGCATAAATTGTGATAACACTCCAACTCCATATGCTATGTCAGGCCTGGTTATTGTGGCATAATTGAAAGAGCCTACAATAGATCGATACAAAGTTACATCCTCTAATGGCTCTCCATCAATGGAGCTTAGCTTTACATTAACTTCCATGGGATTTGAAATAGGCTTGCAATGTAGCATCCCAAACCTCTCAAGTAGGTCTAGAATATACTTCCTTTGTATGAGCATAATACCTTCTTCTTTGTATACAACTTCAATGCCAAGAAAATACCTAAGATCTCCAAGATCAGAGATCCTAAACTCCTTTCCAAGCTTTGCCTTGATCTCCTCAATGCCCTTTGTATCATTACCTGTAATGATAAGATCATCTACATACACACACATGTAGACCACAAGTTCTCCTCTTTGTTTGATGATGAGAGATGGATCCGCCTTGCATTGATTGTAACCACATTTGATCAAATAGTCCACCAATCTTTGGTTCCAAGCCCTTGGAGCTTGCTTTAGGCCATAAAGTGCCTTCTTCAACCTACAAACATGATGTGGAAACTCTTTATGAACAAAACCTAGTGGTTGCTCCATGTATACCTCTTCTTCCAAGTCTCCATTGAGAAAGGCATTCTTGATATCCAATTGGAAGAGCTTCCATCCTTTGCTAGCAGCCATTGCAATGAGTGTCCTAATGGTGCTCATCTTTGCCACGGGGCTGAATGTCTCTTCAAAGTCCACTCCATAGGTTTGTGCAAAACCCTTGGCCACCAATCTTTCTTTGAACCTAGAAATAGATCCATCTGAATTCCTCTTTACTTTATACACCCACTTATTACCTATTACCTTCATGTTCTCCTTCTTGGGCACTAGAGTCCATGTTTGATTTTCCTCAAGTGCGTCGATCTCTTCTTGCATTGCCTCTTTCCATTCGGTGTACCTGCTTGCATCTTCATAGCAATCGGGCTCATGATCTTCTACTACTTTGTTCATATATGCATAATGTGTTGCCATGTATGAATCATAAGTAAACCTTTGAGTTGGATACTTAACTCTAGAAGACTTCCTTTCTTCACCTTTTGGAGGAATAAACCTCCTTTGCCTTGGGAACTTGATCTCTTTCTTTGACGTGGCTTCTTTCTCCATCATGTGTCCTTCATCATCTTCAACTTCATTACCTTCTTCATCCAACTCCACCAATGTTGCTTTGCCTTTGTTGATTGATTGTGCTTCATAGCTTGATGAAGATCTCCCCCTCCATGGTGAGTTCATGCTTGAACTATCTTCATTGATGGAACACCTTGGGCCGCTTAGCTCTAGGTCGATTTGTTCTTCATCATGTCCATGCTTTTCTTCTTCATAGTCCTGCATACAATCATACTTCTTATACCAAGGGAGTAGCTCATCAAATGCTACATCCCTTGATATCCTCAAGTCCTTTGTGTTTGGGTTGAAGCACCTGTAACCTTTATGATCATTTGAATATCCTAGAAACACACACTTTTCTGCCTTTGGTTGTAGCTTGTGCCTCAATTCACTTGGCACATGTACATAACAAGTACATCCAAATATCTTCAAGTGGGAAAGATCAGGTTTCTTACCATAATAGGCTTGATATGGTGTCAAGCCATGGATCCCTGAGGTAGGAGCCCTATTCATTAGATACACGGCGGTATTTGCTGCATCACTCCAAAACATGTTAGGTACATTCATCTCATTAAGCATTGCTCTAGCGATCTCGGCAATGTATCTATTCTTTCTCTCTGCTACTCCATTTTGTTGGGGTGTGTACCTGCATGTTACTTGCCTCTTGATGCCTTGATCCATTAAAAAATCAGAAAACTCATTTGAGAAATATTCTCCCCCTCCATCGGACCTTAGCTTCTTGATATATGTACCTGTTTCCTTCTCTACCATTGCCTTGAATGCTTTGAAACATGTAAACACATCTGATTTGTTTTTGATGAAATAAACCCAAACCATCCTTGTGCAATCATCTATAAAAGTGACAAAGTACTTGTTACCTCCAATGGATTGCTCTTTCGTTGGCCCCCACACATCTGTATGTATCAACTCCAATGGATGTTGGCTTATGTAGCCACTCTTCTTGAATGGAAGTCTCGCTTGCTTCCCTAGTTGACAAGATTCACATAAATGCTTCATACCTTGTCCTTGGAAGTTGGGAAGACCTTCAACCAGCCTCTTGAATTGCATTTCCTTCATTCTTTGTATGTTGATGTGACCTATCCTCTTGTGCCACAAGTCCAACTCCGAAATCCTCTTGTTTCCATATGTGAAGTAGACATGTTGAGTAGAATGAGAATTTACCTCCAAAGTGAAGAGTCTCCCTTGCTTCTTTCCTCTTGCTATGACCTTGTAACCTTGCTTAGGGTTCTCCACAAAGCATCCACCTTTGTTGAACCTTACTTGATAGCCTCTTTCAACCATTTGCCCAACGGACACCAAGTTCTTTGTGATGGTAGGTACATGCAAGACATCCTTGAGACATCTTCCTTCCTCCTTGTCATCCAAAGCTACATCTCCAACATGGGAGATCTCATGGGCTGTATCATCACCTGTTTCTACATGTCCTTTACCTTTGGGAACATGTAGATTAGTAAACCAAGAAGCATTGCAACTCATATGGTTGCTACATCCACTATCAATATACCAAGTGTTATCTACTTTGCTGGAATTCCCATTCATATGCATCATCAAGAGATTGTCATTTTCTGAACTTGTAGAAGCATAATTACCTTGGCCTTTGTATGAAGAACCTTGATTATAGTTCCTTTGGTTTCCTCCTTGGTAGCAATCTCTAGCATAGTGGCCAAACTTGCCACATATGTAACATCCTTCGCCATCTTGATTCCTGTTTTGTTGATGTCGTCCTCCTCTTCCTCTTGATCTTCCTCTCCCTCTTTGTGATGAGGTGCCTTGGTCATGTCCTTGATTTCTTGAGTGGCCTTGCCTTCCTCCAAACCTTCCTTTGCCCCTTCCTTGTCCTTGTCTTCCTTTGCCCCTTTGATTACCTGCATAGAAAACTTGTGCATCTTTGCTTTTAGTTGAACTTCCACCTATGTTCATTTCTTCGGTGACCATGAGAGCAACCAATTGCTCAAAATCGGGAAGATTATCCCTTACATAAACTGAAGTGGTAAAGGGTTTCCACTTCTCATCATCTCTCAAACCATTGAGAGTATAAGCCACAAGATCGTCATCGTCTACGTGGCTTCCAATGGATCCCAATGCATCTGATAACTCCTTGACCTTAAGTATGTAGTCATTTATGCTACTCCCTGAGCTCTTCCTAAGGTTGTTGAGCTCATTCTTGAGTTGGATCTTCCTTGCTTTGGTGCTTGTTGAATAAAGCCTTTCAAGTGTCTCCCATACCTTCATGCTTGAATCCAGGTCTTGGATATGGCCGATCATGCTATTGCTAATGTGTTGGGAAAGAATAAAGATAACCCTCTTGTCTCTTTCATTCCATTCCCTAAAGACCCTTCTCTGGTCATTGGTTCGATTCTCATCCAACCTAGGTCTTGGTTCACTTCCACTAATCAACCCCCAAAGGCCGTTGCCCATAAGATAGTTGGAGACCCTAAATCTCCATGGTTGATAGTTACCTTTGTCTAGCTTTTCAATTTGAGTGTTGAAGTCTCCCATATCTAGTCTTTGATACTTGACCTAGCCCTTGGCTAATGCTCCAATGTGTGTAAAATGAAAATGAGGCTCTGAGGTTACCTCAATCCAAAGCTTTCCTTAGATGGACACCTTGTGCTCTTGCAAATTTGAGTAGAATAGCTCCCCCTTGATGTGAGCTACCTCCAAGAAGCTTTTGTTGATGCAACTCTTCAACCACCAAATCCAAGAGGTCTTCTTGCTTGTATGTGATACCTCCAAGATGCCCAAATGCTCTGATACCACTGATGGGGGAAGTATCTCAACCCCTAAGCAACGATGAAGCGCGAATGACCTCCACAGGTATCCTTCTTTGACCTCTGCACACCAAAAATGCTCTTACTCAGAGCTTATGCAGAGAACTCCAGTGAGCTTTTGTAGACCTGTAGTAGACACCAAGCGCTTTCCAACAAAACAAATTTCACTTGAAATGGATGCTTACACAAAGAGAAACAATGTCTACAACATGAGCTAGTTGAATGCTCACAACTGCTAGTCAAGCAGAGACCTCACTTCACTCCAGCAAACGTTTCTCAGAGATTATACAGAGAATGAATCTCAAACTTGAGTCAACTTTAGAGCACTCTAATAGCTACCCAACCCAATGACACCAAAATCATAGCAAATGGATACATAGAGAAGGAGAACCAGCCCTTACAACAGAGAGCAAAATATTTCCAACAGAGCCTACACAAAGAGAGAGATATCAATCACACAACTTCACTAAAATGAATGTTGCTCCCAGCTTACTTAGAGAATGCTCCAGAGAATTGGTAAGCATAAAATAGACTCTTATAGCTATCCAATGAGACAAGAATTAAATCAAATGGATACCATATGAGGGAGAACCAATGCTAACAACTCAGGGGTAGAGAGTTGCAACACTGCCTGCGCACACACATAGATATGCCTACTAAAAGAAAAACAAACAAGCAAGCAAGGGGGTTGCTTAAGCAAGGGGGTTGCTTAAGCAAGGGGCTTGCTTATCACAACTCCAACACTTAGTGCTCACTTTACATGAGCTAAAACTCCAAGAAGATGGCCCAAAAGAAGTCGGGATACATGCTCCTTTTATAGTGAGAGGTGTGCCCCTAAAATCTAGGAACTACCTTTCCAAATCAGCCTCCTAACTTGGAGGAATTAGTTGAGATGACTTGGGGAGTGGTTGAGTGACTTTTCTTGATGGAATCTCGTGGCTTTTGGCTTCCTTTGATTGCTCCACATGTCCATAAAAGATTCCCCACGAATTTTTAGCTTGAAGCTTGACTTTTAACATGTATATGTATATGTATATGTATATGTGTATGTGTATGTGTATGTGTATGTGTATGTGTATGTGTATGTGTATGTGTATTTGTATGTGTATTTGTATTTGTATGTGTATGTGTACGTGTACGTGTACGTGTACGTGTACGTGTACGTGTACGTGTACGTGTACGTGTACGTGTACGTGTACGTGTACGTGTACATGTACGTGTACGTGTACGTGTACGTGTACGTGTACGTGTACGTGTACGTGTACGTCTACGTGTACGTGTACGTGTACGTCTACGTGTACGTCTACGTGTACGTGTACGTCTACGTCTACGTGTACGTGTACGTCTACGTCTACGTGTACGTGTACGTCTACGTCTACGTGTACGTGTACGTGTACGTCTACGTGTACGTGTACGTGTACGTGTACGTGTACGTGTACGTGTACGTGTACGTGTACGTGTACGTGTACGTGTACGTGTACGTGTACGTGTACGTGTACGTGTACGTGTACGTGTACGTGTACGTGTACGTGTACGTGTACGTGTACGTGTACGTGTACGTGTACGTGTACGTGTACGTGTACGTGTACGTGTACGTGTACGTGTACGTGTACGTGTGTGTGTCTGTATGTGTATGTGTGTGTGTGTGTGTATGTGTATGTGTGTGTGTGTATGTGTATGTGTATGTGTATGTGTGTGTGTATGTGTATGTGTATGTGTATGTGTGTGTGTATGTGTATGTGTATGTGTATGTGTATGTGTATGTGTATGTGTATGTGTATGTGTATGTGTATGTGTATGTGTATGTGTATGTGTATGTGTATGTGTATGTGTATGTGTATGTGTATGTGTATGTGTATGTGTATGTGTATGTGTATGTGTATGTGTATGTGTATGTGTATGTGTATGTGTATGTGTATGTGTATGTGTATGTGTATGTGTATGTGTATGTGTATGTGTATGTGTATGTGTATGTGTATGTGTATGTGTATGTGTATGTGTATGTGTATGTGTATGTGTATGTGTATGTGTATGTGTATGTGTATGTGTATGTGTATGTGTATGTGTATGTGTATGTGTATGTGTATGTGTATGTGTATGTGTATGTGTATGTGTATGTGTATGTGTATGTGTATGTGTATGTTGGTGTAGCTCAAGCGTAAGCACCACCTCCTTTACTTGTCAATCCGCGGAGACATGAGGACCGGTATGAAGACCACGAGCAAGTGAAGGCACAAGTGCGTGGGTGAAAGCACACAAACATGCACACACATACACACACACGCGCACAAAGTAAGATCAAAGAGAGGAACAATGGAAAGCTTAGATTGCAAAAGAGTTCTCTTACAAAAGTTCTATTCTCTAACAAGCTAACCTCACAAATGAGCTCTCTAGCTCTTTTTATAGTTTTTTGACTAGTTTTGGCCCTGTCCAGACCTAGTGTCCGGCCTAGTTAAAAATTAGGTTCCAGGGCTTATTTGAGGGCTCAAACGAAGTCTAAAAATTATGAAAATTAGTACGATGGTACTTCTAATACTCCTCAAGCTCAAGGACTCCTCGGCTTGAACAAAATGGAGTTACTAAAAATAGATAATGGTATTTACAATGGTTTTTAGTGATGAAAATCACTATTTTTGTAGGGGATTCTTCTGAAAATTTGACATACACTTCTTGGAGCTCCCTACTTGCTCCCTTTCCTCGTGTGTCCACCTTTTGATGTGCTTCCATGCTTTGTCCTTGACTTTGAGCTTCAACACTCCCCCCCCTCTCGAGTCTGTCGTCCCTGACAGACCCTTGTTGGAAGGGCTGTTCTGTGTAGTGCTTTGAGAGGTGGTGTCCATCCGTTGTATGAGCTGGTTCCTTGGATTCCAGCAAGAATGTGTCGTTGTGAGCTTTCAAAACTGCAAGTTGCTCAAAAGAGGTTGTCAAGAGTGATTTGGAGCAACTGCTGGCTTCAATTTGCTGCCGAGATATGGATGTTGTTCCCATGATGTCCGCTAGCTCTTTTAAAGATGATGTTGAGAGCAGTCATGCCAACTACTCATAACCCATAATGAATGATGGGTAAGTGTGTTCGTGCCTGGGTTGAAAAAAGTATGTGCCGTGTGCACGGCCTTGTAATGTAGCCCTACGCATGCTTACTTGGAAAATGCATTGGAAGAAGTATGGTGCAAAAGATGCGGGTCTTGAGCTAAGTGCTCAAGGGTATGCTGACGAAGAGGTTTCCTAAACTATCATGGTTATGGTGTTTCCAGAGTAAAGATACTTACCATGGCGAAGGTTGATGGATGTTTGTCTCTTCGTGTTGTACCCTCGGCCTTTGGGATGGAACCTTGTTGATGAATGTCCATGTTGATTGTCCACTGATGAGATCTTTTGAGTGGTGGATCCCCTCTCCTCTTTTCAAAGCCACATTTGTCACTAACAATGTGCATTTCTGAGCTTGGGCTCATGCACGTTCACTTCCCTATATTGACACTCAGAGGAATATTGGACACGTGCCGGTTTCTAAGAGATTACCATGCTGATTGACATAGACCATTCACCAGTGCTACTGTCATATACTGGTTCAGGAAATACTGAGAATTGAATTGCTTTATATTCCTTGGCAAGCAACATCGGGTAACTACACCAAGCTGAGTTTCACATATTCTCTCTAGCTCACCATATGCAGGAGTCTTCTCCTCCAGAACTACCTTTTGCAGATATCTCCTTGGATGCTCTGGTACATGAAGTAGTTAAGCATCCCTCAAGTTGCGAACCTTCAAGCGCTTCATTCCTACCATGGTAAGAGAGAATCATAGTTGTAGATGCCATGTTTATGCCAAATGCTTGTCATCTACCAGATAAGGCAGCAATAATCTCACTGCTGGCCGAGAGACACTTCTATCCAAATTGATAAATGCCTAGTAATCAACAGTTCCACCTTCAACTAAGCATGACTCATTCATGTTTCATAAGCCAAACCTGGGAACAAGCTCTCGCCCACTTTTCTTTCTCTTTTTTTTTTTTTGTTTTTTTTTGAGGAAAAGGATATCACAAAACAAGAACACAAAAGTTAGTATCAATAGAAATGTTTGACATATGTCACTGTGCTCTTGTGCATGGGATTCTCAAGTGTGTCTATGCACGGCCGTGTAATGTGGCCCTATATTAATGCATACTTTGGAAATGTATGACCTGAATGGTGCAAAAGATAGGGTTGTGCAAGGAGCACATGGTTGTCGCTCGTTCGAGGCTTTCGATGTTATTTGCGGAGGTTGATGCCGACCTTGGTGGAGGTATCCATTGAGTCTCGAACTGATGTAATCCTCCTTATTGGAGTCCATTTTAGAACAGTATTTGGCACTGTAGAGATCACTTCAGGCGCCTTCCTCTTCGAATGCGTTCTGGACTGTGGTATCCAGTGTGGTTGGCGCTTGGGTTCGATGGAGGCTGCTTGTACTTTTGGCTTCCACACCCATATCCTTTTTGCACGTCTTCCTACTATTCGTGAAGAGCTGATTTGATCTTCTTTCGGTCTCTGTACGTGGTTCTTACCCTCTTCTCTTTTTGGCTTCTTGGTTGAGACCTTTCGTATGTGGGAGAACATAGGTTGTTGTGGATGTAAGAGCTTCTTAGGTACCCACATTTGTAATTGCCCTTGTTGAGCTACAGCTAACTTCTTAGGCACCCAAACTTGTTGGATACCTTGTGATTGAGCTTGTCCGAGCTACTTTCTTCGTCTTCTGACTTGGTTGGCTTGCCTGGATGGGATTTGTGGGGGCAAGGCTGGTGGTTGCTCTCCTTTGCGTACCCATATCTGCTTCATGCTCGGAACTGCTTTTTTATCGAATGGTGTCTTTCTATTTGATGTAGCAGTTATCGTGAACGGTTGTGTTTGCTTGTGTGGTGGACTCACAACAGTGGCTACTTGATTCTTTGGAGAAGAAGGAAGATCCACCCGCCTGCGAACCTGGTCTTCCACGATTGACTCCTTCTGCATCATAGAGCTTTTGACACATACAACATCTTCTTTCATATGATTAGTCTTGGAAGAACTAAGAGAGTGTGTGGTGCCATGATTTAGGAGCATGCAGTTCTCTAATTCTAATGTAATGCATTGTTCATGTACCCAAACTTGAAGAATTTGACTTCTTAGGTTTAAGTTAACTGCATGGTCATAGATCCAATCTTGACCCAAGACAAGTGGTTCTGTAAGGTACTCATCTTGACATACTAGCGCTTTGACTCTCATTGGAACATCTTGAAGGTAGATGGGAAGTTCCACCTCGCCCAAACAAGGGGTTTCCACACCTCCCAATCCTATGAGATAAGCTTCTATGGGATTGATGTTCAACCCCAAGTCTTGGCAGTAGGAAAGTCTAACTGCACTACTTGCTGCACCTGAGTCAATCAATGCTTTCAACGTCCTTGCACCCTTCCCTTGTCCTATCTCTATGGTCACAAAGGGTCTTCGGTCAATGACCTGAGAAGTCGCTATGTCTGACTTTTGACACATATCCATGTGATATTTTGGGGCTTTTGAGTTGACTTCTAGGCCTAATCGCCTTAACTTATTTCGCCTAATACGCTCTCTGGCCTCTACCTGTGCTTCTTCTCTCACTCTTAACTCTTCTTCTTTTCGCTTCTTCGCAGTGTTGAGTCTCATTAGCATATCCTCAGTAAGAGGTTCTTGATATAGCTTGACTCTACAGCCACTAATATAGTTTGGCAAGGTATCTCCTTCTAGAGTGGCCAACTGAACTGCACCACTAGTGGAAATTCTATTAATGATCATGGGTCCATATCCTCTTTTTTCCAACTTACGGGCATGTTGTTTTAGTGTGTATACCAACACTAGATCTCCCTCTTTCAATCCCTTATCCTTGATGTGTGCATCAAAGTATGCCTTTTGCCGCTTCTTTGCAGCGTAGATGCCTGCTGCCGCTCGTAACCTCGTCTCACCCAAGCGTTCGAGATCAAAGATCCTAGAGGACAATTCATGCCCAGTCCACTCATACTCTTGTGCTACTTTTAAGGTAGGGATTAAGAAATCTAATGGTAGCACAGCGTTCTGTCCGAAGACCATCTGAAATGGGGTGGCGTTGAGTACCGTTTTGTAGGCAACTCGATAAGCCCAAACAGCATGATGAAGTTGTTTGTCCCAATCAGAACGTTTATTATTCACCAGTTTTGTCAATACGTTACAGAGGATCTTATTGGTACTCTCGGCTTGTCCGTTGGTTTGTGGGTGATAGGGGGCAGATTTCTTATGTGTCACCAAGAATTCTTGGAGAAGATTTTCAATGACTTCATTCAAGAAGTGTGTGCCTCTATCGCTCACCAACTCTATTGGTAGTCCATATCTCGTGAACACATTCTCGAATAAGAACTTAGCCGTAGTCTGAGCATCATTCTTTGTTGTGGCTTTGACTTCTACCCACTTTGTAAGGTAATCTGTGGCTACAATGATGTACTCTGCATGGGAGTTTCTAGCTGGGGGGTTAATAGGACCTATGAAGTCTATGCCCCACTTCGAAAATGCACGTCCTCCCATCATTGGCCTCAAGGGCATCTCGTCTTTTCTCACTGGATATTGTGCACGTTGGCATGTGTCACATTTCTTCACATAGGTATGTGCATCCATATGAAGAGTGGGCCACCAAAGTCCTGAGAATAGAATGGTCTTGATCACTCGGTCAGGACCAAAATGTCCACCTGCAACACCGCTGTGTGCAGTTTCTAAGACTTTCAAATAATCTGATTCGTGAACGCACAGTCTTAAGTAACCATCTTTGCCTCTTCGGTATAGGTTGTCTCCTACTAGGGCATAGCCTTGAGCCTCTTGCTCCATGCTTCTTCTTCTTGCTAGACTAGCCTCTTTGGGTAATCTTCCCGATCTCATAAACTCTACCAATGGAGCACTCCAATCTGGAATTAATGACACTTGATAAAGGGTCGCATGCTCCACTGGGGGTCTTTCTCTGCACCTTGGACAATTCTTAATCCACTCATGTATTTCTTTGTCCATGCTAGGCCAATACACTCCTAAACGCTTTAGATTCTGCAATGTTCGTTGTTTAGAATAGTGATTTCCTAGCATTCCTTCATGGGCTTGTTGCAACCAACTACTATGTTCATCATCCTCCACACAACAAGCTAATACACCCTCAGTATCTTGTTTGTACATGCTTCCTGCTAATATGTGATATTTTTGTGATTTTACAATTTCTTCTTGTGATGTTTTCACATTCTTATTTGCAGGGCCAAAGGTTAGGACTGGTACCAACTTATTTGCCCATTTAGGAACAACTTCTAAATTGAACAGATAAGCATCGGGTAATTCGTCAGACACTCCTTGCGGTGACTCTCCTGAAGTGATGCGAGAAAGGTGATCTGCCCGAAGGTGGGTTCTACCTTTCCTGACAACAACTTCAAAGTCATATTCCATTAGTAAGAGGAACCATCTTACTAAGCGTCCAGTATTGCAAGGTTTATTGACCAAATATAACAAAGCTTGATGATCAGTGAAAAACTTGAACTTGTTGGCCAATAAATAGTGTCTAAACTTCTTCACAGCATATACCATGCCTAAACCCTCTCGCTCAGTTGTGGTATAGTTCCGTTCAGCTGCAGTGAGCTGTCTACTAGCATATGCTATGGGCAAATCTAAGTTTCCTTCACTTGTGGGTTGTGCCAGCACACATCCTATGGCATGATTGGATGCATCCACATGGACATGGAATGGTTTATTCCAATCAGGAGTGGTGAGTATTGGTGCCGTGCACAAACGTTTCTTCAGTTCGTTGAAAGCATTCTCGCATTCGTCGTTCCACTCAAAATTAGACAACAAGGCATAAAGGGGTCTAGCTATGATCGCGTACATGTGGATAAACCTACGGTAGTATCCACAATGGCCCATAAAGGCTTGTACCTCTTTAATATTCCTTGGCCTTGGTAGTTCCGCTATGGCTCGTACCTTATCTTCATCTGTTGAGATTCCATTCTTAGAAACAATATGACCTAAGATTTTACCTTGACGCACCATAAACACACACTTTTCTGGGTTTAGACACACTCGATATTCTCTACACTTGTTGAAGATTTGTCTGAGCTCAGGGATGTGAACCCTTCTTTCTTGGGAATGAGCACATAAATCATCCACATACACTTCTAAGCTCTTTCGCAAGAACTCTTTGAAGACATGACACATGAGCCTTTGGAATGTTGCAGGTGCATTGGTGAGCCCAAATGGCATCACACGAAATGCAAAGATTCCCCACTCTGTAGCAAAAGCTGTTTTGTGTTGATCTTCTGGGGCAATGGCTACTTGATTGTAACCTGAAAATCCATCAAGGAAGCTATAAACTTCCTTGCCTGCAACACGCTCCAAAAGGTGTTCTGTGATTGGAAGTGGATAACTATCTCTAATCGTAGGGGCATTAACTTTTTTAAGGTTAATACACACTCGCAACTTCCCGTTCTTCTTGGGTACCACAACAATGGGGGACACCCATTCGGTATGCTCAATCTCATAGATGAATCCGGCTTCAATCAACCTATCAATTTCTTCTTTTATTTTTGCTGCATAGGTATCATTATATGTGTAGGGCTTCTGTTTGGTGGGCTTAGCATCAGCAGTCATGGGGATAGTATGAGAGCAAATTCTTGGATCTACCCCTTTCAAGTCTCTATAGTGCCATGCAAACACATCCCTATATTCCCTTAATAGAGCTATGAGCTCCATTTCTTCTCTTGCACTTAGGTCATCTCCTATATATGTGCATCTCTCTTCGTTCTCTTCAATGGTCACTACAATCTTCTTGGTCTTTTCTTTATTATCATATGATTCTCCTATGATGGCCTCTCTCTTAGGCATTCGTACTAAAATTTTGCGGTCGTCAACTTCATATTTCTTGAAGTTTTCTGGTACTTCAAACAATGGTTCCTCCTCTTCTTGTTTCACTGCTTTTCTTTTCTTTTTCTTTTGACTACTCTCACTTCCACCCTTTGAGTTTACTATTTTAATACTTGTGAGAGGTTCTTCTTCTTTCTGGGTGAACACTCCTATATCTTCTAGATAGTGCTGCTCTGAGTTAAAGCAACTATCCATCACAATAGACTCCAGATCATCGTCATTCTCTTCTTCTTCTATGACATCACTAGGGTCACATTCTTCTAGCAAGGGTTGACACATGAAAACTGAGATATCATAACCCTCCTCATCACAATGAGGTGTCCATTGTTCCTCATTGACAGCATTGTCCATGGTGGCTAAGATTTCTGGCCAGCCATGAGGCTCAAACTCCTCATCTGGAAAGATCATCGGTGTGTAGGCTGGGTCTCTAACTGGTCTATCTCCTAGCGAAGTTCCTTCTTCTCTTGCCTTTAAACGTTTTTCCTCTTCCTTTGCGACCTTGCACATCCACAAATGAGTATCTTCATGCAGCCATGATGGATCAGGTGAACTTTCAGAATGCACAGAGATGGAATCTTCTTTCGCTTTGTGGATAGAATTCCACTGTAGGGGTGGTACATCTCTGAAGGTGTAATCCTTCAAATTGACCTTGGTGGTGACCCCTAAGTGCTGTAAGTACAAGGAGTTAGTTCCCCAATCCTGTACTATTTGCAATTGTCGTAGAAAGGGTCTTCCTAGGATCATCTCATAGACATTATTTTTCTCAAAGTCACGTATAGCAAATGTGTGCTCAAACTCTACACCACAAGTGGTTAGAGTGATCCCTTCTAGCAATCCTAGAGGTCTTTCAAAATGACCATCAGCCATTTGAAGCTTCATTCTAGTTGGTCTTAATGTGGGCTTGCCCCATTGCTTCCACAAGGAGGTGGTCGCAATAGCAACACCAGCACCTGAATCTATGATTGCTTTGGTTGTGTAACCTTGGTAGGTGATTGGAAGATAAGTATTACCTTCTTCACCCTCACACATGTCCCCTATTTTGTCTAGAGGTATCTCTGGTACCCTTTGCTTGGAGCCTGCTTTTGGCATGTTGGAATCAAGTTCTGGAACCTGATCCTTCACATGATTCCAAAGCTCAGGTTTTGCTTTGAGCAGCTCTTCTACAGTGAGATGACACTGAACCTTAGTGTTCTTCACGACATCCGTGTTCCTTGGAACCACTGATTCTTCATTTCTTACTAGTATTGTGGGAGCTCTAATCTGGAGAGATTCAGATTCCCATGGGCCGGGAAATTGAGGCAGTTCTTCTAAGGTATTAGATTCAAAATCTAACCTTTCGTCTTCTTGTTGTTCTGCTTCATCTCCGTAAATAGATGGAATGTCTTGGGGAAATTGATCATGAAGATCATTAATCTCAGGAATAGGAGGGGAATTACCCTTCTCCTTGGCCCATTTATCTTCTTGTATTTCCCGCAAGAACTCTTGAGAGTATTGTTGAATTGAAGGAGGTATTCCAGCATCTGTGGAATTAGGAACATAAGCTCCCCTTGGTGGTGAGCTTCTTCTCTCAATAACTGGTTGAGCCTGTGGAGGTAAAGAAACTTGTGGTTTGTTTACCAATTGCTCTAATCTTTCTAGTAAGCCCTGGAAATGCAAATCTGATTTGATAGAGTTTATCTGATTGAACTTTTGACTAGTCTCAAGTATGGCTTGAGCTTGTTCTACCATTTTCATGCACATTTTCATCCGTTCAATCTCTAAATCTGCTCTAGGGTAACTCTTGTCTAGGTTTGCCGCTGTAGGCCCTTCTTGAAGTCGAGCCTGGTAGGCCTTGAACATCATGTCCAAGCCTTCTGGGGTTGGATCTGCAAGAACAGACCCTGGTTGCGGTCTATTTACAATGGGTGGTGGGGTGGGATGAGGTGGAGTGGATGGAGTTTCGGCATGCGAGGGGCTTTGAGATGCAATGTCTTCTATTTTTGTTTTCGCTTCTTTTAAGCTTTCTTCTAGTTCCGATAACTTTTTATTCCACTTGCGATTGGCCTTCTCTCTGGTATCCTTCCATGTTCTTGTTTTCCTCTTACTAGGCTCTCCTGATTCACTCGACTCTGATTGTACTGCTGGTTTATCCTGTTGTAAGGCTTGTGCTCTAGTGACAGCTTGTATGGGAGCCACATTGCTACTACTTGAACTTGAATCTGCCACTAAGCCTACCACATTAATGGGTGTAATCTTGGGTGCACTGGAGGGGTTTCTTGGACAATCTCTGGGGAGATGGTCTTTGCCACAATCAGGACAAAAAGCCTGTATTGTGATAGCCTGTCCTTGACTCGGAGATGGTGGGTGGGGACAGTCACGAATGAAATGATCACCATGACATCTGAAACAAGATCCTCTAGGGGCTTGTGGTCTCATTTGTCTCAACTGGGGCCTAGGGTTAGGATTTGTGTACATGACATTGGAGTATTCTGGCTCCCAATTTTGCTCCATAGGTGGTGCCTCATATTGATACGAGTAAATCTCACTATGTTCAGGTGACTCTGTGTAATACGCATGTGGACTACCTTCATGGGAGTAGTCTGAACTATGAGCATGAGAATCATTATCTGGTATCCATGGGGTTAGTGGCACCAATGCTCTATTTGGATTTTCTTCTCCCACAGCATATTTGACTGGAATCACGTTGGCTAGAGCTGGTGGTTGGTTTCCCAAGACAGGTTGTGGCCTATATGGTACCTGATATTGCTGTTGTGGTCTATAATATGGCTGTTGGTATTGGTTCTGATACCTACCTTGTGGGTAAGGTTGCTGATAATTCTGTCTAACAGCCTGCCTATTGTAGGGACAATCTTGAGCCGTGTGGTTTGTGTATTTTCTCTCAATAGTGCAATATGGAGCATTCCTTTCTCTAATGTTTTGGTTTTGCATTGGGCATACATTAGCCATGTGGTCGCCCCCACAAGTATAACACCGATTCACTGGAGTGACTCTCTGTGTTTGTTTATTTTGGACTCCCAGCTTCTTGGCAACTTGCTCAGCTATCTCCTCTATTTCCGTGGAGATTTTTGAAGTATGACTAGTAGAACTATCTGAATCCCTATAGATTTTGGATAATCCTAACTCCTCACCCAAGTTATCTTCTATGTCAATGCACGTCCGCACACACTCTTCTATGGATCTAGGATCTTTCAAGTACACATATGATCTTAACTTGGTGCTCAGTAAGCCATCTAAGAACAAAGCCACTTGTTTGGCCGGAGTGGGTAACTCTAGAGCAGGGCATCTTTCTAGATACTGTCTGAATCTTCTACCTGCTAGTCGCACTGTTTCTTGGGGAGTCTGCTTGAAGCTGTGGATCAAGGATGATGTGTTATGCCTGATACCACTCTTGGAAAATTCTACAATGAATTCGTCTAGCAGTTGACCTATATCGTGATAGCTGCTTCTACTCAATGGTTGAAACCAAGCTAAGGCAGTGCCCTTAAGGGTCAAACCAAATGCCTCGTACTGGGTGAACCAGTCCTCAATTTGTTCGGCTCTCAGCACTTGTTTGTACTCGGCCACATGATCATAAGGATCCCCTGTCCCATCGAAATAGTTCTTCATTGCCTTGATCACTTGAATGGGTCTAAGGGTTCTTGGGTACTCTCGGGGTCTAGGCAATGGAAAATCCTGTTCATCTCTTTGTTGCCTATGTGCTTGATGTCTCTCTCTTCCAGGTCTTTCATTTTCAAATCCTGCCCTATTCCTGCCCACGGTGTGTGCAAAACTTACCTCAGGTCTCTCTCTAGTTCTTTCTCTCTGGGCTTCATGAGCTTGGGATGATCCTACTCCTTGAAGGCCATGGGAAACATTGGATCTTGGTGGGGGGAAAATCAATTCATTCTTCCAAGTATATGCATGTCTATCATGTTCTGTTACCAAGAAAATTTTCTCTGATGTGTTATCCAGGTAGACAACCTTTCCTGGTATCTCTGGATCCTTGAACTCGTAGATGATGACTATGCCCAATTGGCTAGGTTGATCTGGCTTGAACCTCCAAAAGGCTTCCTCTGTTTCTCTATTCAAAAATAGTTCTATGCTTTTGTTGTCTTGAGGGATCCAGTCCGGAGTGATCACTCGGGTCAAAACTGACTTACCTCTAGGAGTCTGGGGTCCTTGTCCTACGTTTCCTTGTTCTAGGTCTCCTATTTCATTCTCAGGAATGACATTTCCAAACTCATCAGTCCTATCTGGTAGGTTGGTGACCACATACATGGTTCCTTCCTTATCAATGTATGAACCCTCTTCGAACTTGACCACCGGGTGTTCAAGTCCAAAGGATTGATCTGGATTTTTGAGTTGGACCACTGATCGCCTCAGACCATCCTCATAGATGCGAGCACCTAATTGGTTGGTCCAAATATATTCCAACTGTGTCTTATAGGGACCTTCTGGTGTTTGTAGATGGGCAGTCCCTGAGCCACCTGCAGGTTTTCCCATGCTAAAAGACATTTCTGAATCACTTGTGTCTGAACTTAGTAAAAGATGACCACTTAGTTGTTGTGCCCAAGACTTGGATGTATGGTTGACACTAGCCTCAGAAGATCTAATGCTTTGTTTATCCTTACCTAAGTGTCTACCAGATCTCAGGTTCATAAGCTTTAGTCAAGAGTCCAAATTTTCCCTTTGGTATGGTTCAAAATTCTTTGGAGCCCCCCCTTGGTTCCCTAATCCCACCTGAGGGTCAACTTCAAATTATCCTATCTCAAAATCAACGCATTATTCTTGAATAAAACAGTTGAGATCGTGTAGGATTTGAAACGAGCTTTCCAACAAGCTATAGAGCTCAAAAAATGGACTCTGGATGAGAAGGTTAGGTCAAATCAGGCTCCAGGGGGTCAAAACACGCAAACAGGACCTTTGGAGAAAATCGCGATTTTGTGAACTTTCTGAAAATCGCGATGCTGTGAAGTCAAAAAAATTGCGATGTTGAGCACAAAATCGTGTTTTTGAAAATCGCGATTTTGAGCAGAAAATCGTGATTTGAAAATCGCGATGTTGATCACAAAATCGTGTCTCTGAAAATCGCGATTTTGATCACAAAATCGTGTTTTTGAAAATCGCGATGTTGATCACAAAATCGTGTTTTTTGAAAATTGCGATTTTGATCAGAGAATCGTGATTCACAAAATCGTATTTTTGGCTGAAAATCGTGATTTGTGAAAATCACGATTTTGAGCAGAAAGTCGTGTTTTTCACAAAATCGTGTTTTTGCTGAAAATCGTGATTGGTGAGAATCGCGATTTTGAGCAGAGAATCGTGTTTTTTGAAAATCGCGATTTTGAGCAGAAAGTCGTGTTTTTCACAAAATCGTGTTTTTGCTGAAAATCGTGATTGGTGAGAATCGCGATTTTGAGCAGAGAATCGTGTTTTTTGAGAATCGCGATTTTGAGCAGAGAATCGTGTTTTTCACAAAATCGTGTTTTTGCTAAAAATCGTGATTGGTGAGAATTGCGATTTTGAGCAGAGAATCGTGTTTTTTTGAGAATCGCGATTTTGAGCAGAGAATCGTGTTTTTTTTTTTTTTTTTTTTTTTGAGAAAAAACACAGAATCGCGATTCTTTTCAACCAACTTTTAGGCGGGAAAACTGAAAATCGTGATTTTTCAAAAAATTTGAATTTTCACAGAATCGCGATTTTCATCACAGAATCGCGTTTTTTGGCGGGAAATTCAAATTTCTGAGCGCCGGCTATGGCGAGCTCCGTATGAGCAGAAAATCATGAAAAAAAAAACACAGCGCTTGCTCTCCCTTACTTCTCCTAACTCCTTCCCACACAATAATGCATGAAAAATGGTATGAAGATGGTGAAAATGCACTAAAAAACAAGAATTTTCTATGAAGAAGAAGGTGGAAGAAGGTGGAGATGATGATGATGATGAAGATGAAGAGGAAAAAATAGAAAATGAACTGAAATGACAGTTTTTTTTACCTTCCAACGTCGCAAATCTACGATCTTACCATCACAATGCTCGTCCTCGAAGCTCTCTCCCCGGCAACGGCGCCAAAATTTGGTGTAGCTCAAGCGTAAGCACCACCTCCTTTACTTGTCAATCCGCGGAGACGTGAGGACCGGTATGAAGACCACGAGCAAGTGAAGGCACAAGTGCGTGGGTGAAAGCACACAAACATGCACACACATACACACACGCGCGCACAAAGTAAGATCAAAGAGAGGAACAATGGAAAGCTTAGATTGCAAAAGAGTTCTCTTACAGAAGTTCTATTCTCTCAAATGAGCTCTCTAGCTCTTTTTATAGTTTTTTGACTAGTTTTGGCCCTGTCCAGACCTAGTGTCCGGCCTAGTTAAAAATTAGGTTCCAGGGCTTATTTGAGGGCTCAAACGAAGTCTAAAAATTATGAAAATTAGTACGATGGTACTTCTAATACTCCTCAAGCTCGAGGACTCCTCGGCTTGAACAAAATGGAGTTACTAAAAATAGATAATGGTATTTACAATGGTTTTTAGTGATGAAAATCACTATTTTTGTAGGGGATTCTTCTGAAAATTTGACATACACTTCTTGGAGCTCCCTACTTGCTCCCTTTCCTCGTGTGTCCACCTTTTGATGTGCTTCCATGCTTTGTCCTTGACTTTGAGCTTCAACATATGTGTATGTGTATGTGTATGTGTATGTGTATGTGTATGTGTATGTGTATGTGTATGTGTATGTGTATGTGTATGTGTATGTGTATGTGTATGTGTATGTGTATGTGTATGTGTATGTGTATGTGTATGTGTATGTGTATGTGTATGTGTATGTGTATGTGTATGTGTATGTGTATGTGTATGTGTATGTGTATGTGTATGTGTATGTGTATGTGTATGTGTATGTGTATGTGTATGTGTATGTGTATGTGTATGTGTATGTATATGTATATGTATATGTATATGTATATGTATATGTATATGTATATGTATATGTTTATGTATATGGATATGTATATGTATATGTATATGCATATGCATACATATGCATATGCATACATATGCATATGCATACATATGCATATGCATACATATGCATATGCATATGTATATGTATATGTATATGTATATGTATATGTATATGTATATGTATATGTATATGTATATGTATATGTATATGTATATGTATATGTATATGTATATGTATATGTATATGTATATGTATATGTATATGTATATGTATATGTATATGTATATGTATATGTATATGTATATGTATATGTATATCTATATGTAGTATATGTATGTAAGATACCATAGTGATTCCTCCCAAAATAAAAAGATGTGTAGGTAATAATGAAATTTCATGTTTATAATATTTTGATCATGTCTCCAGAATTTTGTAACAATAAGTTTTTACATTCTCTCTCTAGAAAGTTGTCGCATGAAATTTTGTGTTAAATTTGATCATGAAGGCTAAGGAATTAGAAAAAGTGTTGTACGAGAGAAAGGTAGATTAGTCTTAGCAGAAAAATTGTACCTGATTGAAAATTTTGTAGTTCCTTTGTTTTATTCTCATTTAGATGCATGTTGTGCCAAATTTTCTCAGTTTTTGTGGGTTAGGAAAAGGAAAGATATAGTATTGGGACTATTGAGATAAGGACATCAAATTTGTACATGGAAAGATATCTATCCTAGACTAAGCTTAGAAAGTCAAGAGAATGTTGGATTGAGCAATGTTTTATGAGAAGTAGCCCATATTGCAATAATTTAAACTCACAACTACGTTTGTTTCTTCTTGGAGTGGGATGAAATGATGAGTGTATGCTCAAAGAATATCATGAAAGGAAGATATAAAAATGATCAACATTTCTTACTAGTCAATCTTAAATAGGAGTTAATTATTGGAAGAACAATGTCACATTTGTTGGGAGAGATGGTTGGATGCACTCAGAAGATTGAGTTGATGCTGCTAATCCTGCTTTGCACCAGCCCTCAATGACTCCAGATATGATTAGTAGACTCCTTGAGCTTCCAAGTGATACCAAAATATGCTATATGTACTTTGGAAAAGGTTTGAGTAATGACTTGATCAAAACAGATAAGTTTGTAAATCACAAAGCTCAAAAACTTTCTATTTTTGTCTTGATACCTGCTCAGTCTTTCACTCAGTATGACCAGTGTAGTTACAATTGGAAAAATTCCTTCTAGGGATATTCTATTCGCTTAGTAAACTACCATTTGCAAGTGAAATGAGATAAAATGATAGACTATACTCGGAGAAATCACTTTAGCAAAGTTAGGGACACTCCCGACTTTTTAGGAGCTCTGCAGAAAAATACCAGAGAGCAGTTCGATGGCGATTTCTCGAAAATGGCTGAACCAAACTTCTTCAAACTTTGTAGTCTTGTAGAATAATTTGTGCTGGTTCCAACAAGCCTTGAATCACTTGATTTGGTTCAGTAGATCCTGAGTTATGCCTCTTTGAAGTTGACAGACTTGGAGATGATAACTCAGAAAAAATCAGAGATAATGAATGTAACTCTTTCTATTAATTCACATGAATGTACAATCTCATTGGCTTGTTAGATGTAGCCTAATGAGTTGGAGATGTGTAGGCTATGGTGTAGCACTCACACACTCAATGATCACAGATGTTAGCCTCGGGAATGGTGCTAGACTGCCGCGACTTTTGACTTACACTTTTTATAGGAGTTAAGTTGAATTTGAGTTTGAATTCAAATTCAAATCTCCTATGATCACTCCACTAAATTTAGGGAGATATTCTCTCCATTAATCAACTACCTTTTTCCACGAATCTATCAAGTAGGTGTGATTACATGAGATGCCAAGTCATATAGACTTTTACAATGGGTAAAGAAGTAAGAACCTATAAGCATAAGTTCACATGGTCCTTTCTTCTAGTGAATTAAACTTCCAAGGTTTCAACACCAAATTTCCAAGGTTCCAAGCCAAGTGTGAAGGCTTGAATTGCACCAACAGCTCCCCCTCAAGCCAAACATTTGGCTCAAGTCTTCATCTTCATTCTTCAATCACATCCTGTAATCCAATCATGGATTTAAATCTGCATAACTTGTTTCCATCCAAAGCTTTTGTAAGTAAATCTGCACATTGCATATTAGTGGACACATAAGTCAATTGAATGTCTTTGCTTAGCAATTTTTCTCAGATCACATAGTGGTAGTGAACCTCTATGTGTTTGGTTCTAGCATGATATATTGGATTAGCTGCAAGGTGAAGAGAGCTTGTGTTATCTCCAAAGATAATTGGAGGTCTAGTGTATAGACCTAACTCTGTATATAAAAGCTTCAACCAGATAGCTTCTTGAGTGGCATTGGCTAGCCCTCTATACTCTGCTTCAGTAGATGACAAAGCTACTATAGCTTGTTTCTTGGCTGACCAAGAAATAGGTTTATCACCTGCAAAACATATGTATCCTGATGTGCTCCTCCTATCATCCTTGCATCCTGCCCAATCTGCATCTGAATATACTTTAATGTCAATATCTGATGTATAAGGAAAATATAAACCATGATTCTGAGTTCCCTTTAGATACTTCAAGATCTTCTTTGTTGCCTCTAGGTGAGGTACCCTTGGTTGGTGCATGAATTGGCTTAGCACACTAACTCCATATGCTATGTCAATTCTGGTTAAGGTAGCATAATTTAAACTACCTACCATACTTTGATATCCTGTAATGTCTTGGACTTCATCTCCTTCATGAGCACTAAGCTTTAGGTTGACCTCCATTGGAGTACTTGAGACTTTAGCTTCCTGCAAATTAAACTTTTTCACAATGTCCTGTACATACTTCTTTTGAGTGATATATATACCTGAATTAGTGTAGACTAACTCAAGACCTAAGAAGTATTTCAATAATCCAAGATCATTGATCTTGAACTCCTTCATCATCTGTCCTTTGATGTGTCTAATACCATTGACATCATTTCCTGTAATGATGATGTCATCAACATAAACACACAAGTAGATTACCTCTGTACTACTCCTCTTTATGAATAGAGAAGTGTCTGCTTTACTCATCACAAATCCTTGGTCTTGGAGATATGTTGTCAATCTGTAATTCCATGCTCTAGGTGCCTGCTTCAATCCATATAGAGCCTTCTTCAATTTACAAACATAATTTACCTTCTTGGGATCTTCATAGCCAGGTGGTTGTGACATGTAGACTTCTTTAGATATCCATCCATTCAAGAAAGCATTCTTGACATCTAATTGGTACATGTTCCAATTCTTGGATGCAGCTATACTCACCAATACTCTGATTGTTGGCATCTTAGCCACAGGAGAAAATGTCTCCTCATAATCAATGCCTTGGGTTTGTGCAAAGCCCTTGGCTACCAACCTAGCTTTGTACCTGTTGATTGTTCCATCTAAGTTTCTCTTTAGTTTGTAGATCCATCTGGATCCTATCACCTTCATAGAATCCTTCTTGGGTACCAAGTCCCATGTGTCACTCTCCTTGAGAGCTTCTATTTCTTCATCCATAGCTCCTTTCCATTCTGGTTTGGTGATTGCCTCTTCATATGTACCTGGTTCTTCATTCAACAAATCCTTTGCAAGATATACAGAATGCTTAGTTACAAGAGAAGTGTCATACCCATATCTGATAGGCTTCTTACTTTCTCTCTGAGATCTCCTCATTGCTTGAGTTGAGGATTCTGGTATATCCTCTAGCTTCTTCATTTTCATCTTCCCTTTGGACTTTCATGCCTTGAATTCCTCAAGGTTAATTGTGTCATCATCATCTGAGCTTGAGTCTTCTTTCTGGATTGGTTCTTCCTTGGTGAGCTTTGGAAAATCTTCTTCCATATCATAGGGTAGACTAACCTTCCTGCATTCATTCTCATACCATGAGTCATTCTCATCAAAGATGACATCTCTGCTTACCTTGAAGCCTTTGTTTGTTGGGTTGTAGAATATGTACCCTTTTTGGTTCAAATCATAACCAATGAAGATACATTTTTCAGCTTTAGGGTCTAGCTTTCCCCTTACCTGTGAGGGAATATGCACATATGCTACACAACCAAAAATTTTGCAATGATCCAATGATGGTCTCTTACCATGCCAAGCTTCATAAGGTGTCATGCCATCAAGTGTCTTTGATGGCAACCTGTTAATAAGATAGGTGGCAGTAGATACACTCTCTGCCCAAAGATAATTTGGCAACTTCTTCTCATTAAGCATAGACCTAGCTGTTTCTACAATGAGTCTATTCCTTCTTTCAGCTACCCCATTTTGTTCAGGTGAGTACCTTGTAGTTATCTCCCTTTTGATGCCTCTTTCCTGCAAGAAATCTTCAAACTCATTGGAGAAGTACTCTCCTCCTCCATCTGACCTTAGCCTTTTCAAGTTTCTACCTGTTTGATTTTCAACTAGTGCAAGATATCTTTTGAAACAATTAAACACTTCATCCTTATGCTTCATAAAGTATAACACAGTCCATCTGCTATAATCATCAATGAAGGACACATAGTACCTTGATCCTGAAATGGAGGGATCCTTGCTAGGTCCCCAAACATCTGTGTGTACCAAGTCTAGGTAGTCTTCATGCATGAAACCTTTCCTTGAATAGGGCAACCTGTGAGACTTACCAAACTGACAAGCACCACACTTGTAAATCATGTGTTGCTTGGACACATTAGGTATCCCAAGCACACATTGATCCCTGCACATTTGCTTTAGGGTTCTTTCACCTATATGACCTAACCTCTTGTGCCATATTTCTAATTCTGAAAGTGTTTGATCCTTGTAATTGTATAAAGCAATGTTCTTGGTGTCTTCTAGCTCAAAAGTAAACAATCTACCTGATTTTTCTCCCTTGGCTATCCTTCTGAATCCATGTCTTGGGTCCTCCACATATGCTCCATGTTGAGTGAACCTGACCTGCAAACCTTTCTCCACAATCTGACCAACACTCATTAGGTTCTTGGTAATGGTTGGTACATAAAGTACCCTGCTCAATAGGTTCTGGTTACCATCACAAGTTTTCACATTTCCAATCTTTACAACAGAATGTTTAGTATCATCACCTGTCTGTACCTGATGTTTGCCCTTGGGTTCTTCTAAATCAGAGAGTAGTGCCACATTACCAGCTACATGGTTAGAACACCCTGAATCAATATAAAATAAGTGATCATCATTTGTACCTGCCTTGGAGGTCATATTCATGATCAATAGGGAGTCATCTTGCTCCTCTGTGTAGTTGTTGTAATCCCTTCTATTTCTAAATCCACCTTGGTAGTTACCATTGTGGTTGTGGTTGTAATTGTTGTTGTATTGATTGTTGTATCCATTGTAGCCTTGATGTTGGTTGAATCTGCCTCTACCTTGAGAGTATCCACCTCTTTGATAGCCTCTTCCTCTCTGATTCTTATAATTTTTGTAGCACTCATCTGTGGTATGGTTAGACAATCCACAAATGTTGCATGGTGATGAGTTGTAGGGTCTCCCCCTACCTTGCTTACCTCCTCTGCCCCTACCTCTTGAAGATCTACCTCTCCCTGCATAATTAGCTTGGGAGGTAGAGCCTTCTTCTTCTTGCTTCTTCCCTTTACCTTTATCCTTAACTTTCTTATAAGTATATAGAGCAGAGGGGTTATTACCTTTTGATTGATCTCCAGCCTTTGTAAACTTTGCTTCATGTGTGAATAGTTGGCCCATGAGAATTGTGAGATCTGGGGTATGCATGTCCATGTAGAGATCCATTGCAGTGGTGAAGCTCTCCCACTTATCATCTGCCTTTAGTCCATTGGTTACTTGCCTTACTATTTGTTCCTCTTCAATCTCCTCTCCAATGCTTGCTAATTGGTCTGCCACATCCTTGATCTTGGTCACAAATTCTGAGACTGATTGCTTTGGTTGCTTTCTAAGGGTTGTGAATTCAATCCACAATTGATTCTTTCTAGCTCTTGTGTTAGAAGAAAAGTATGATGACAAGGTTTCCCAAGTCTCTTGGGAAGTCTTACAATTCCTTATGTGAGGTAAAAGGAAATCAGATATAGAGTTAAGAAGATAAGACCTTGCCAAAGCATCTTTTGCACACCATGTGTTGAGCCTCTCTTGTTCATCCTTGGTGGGTAGTCCTCTAGCTTTGAATGAGGGCAATTCCTCATCTCCTGATATGAATCCAAATAAGCTTCTTCCTTGTAGATAGGTCTTCATCCTTAGAGACCAAGCTTGGTAATTGTTCATGTCCAATTTGTCAATGAATGAAGGAAAACCATCTCCCATGTTACCTTATTTGCTCTGATACCACTGTTGGGAGAGATGGTTGGATGCACTCAGAAGATTGAGTTGATGCTGCTAATCCTACTTTGCACCAGCCCTCAGTGACTCCAGATATGATTAGTAGACTCCTTGAGCTTTCAAGTGATACCAAAATATGCTATATGTACTTTGCAAAAGGTTTGAGTAATGACTTGATCAAAACAGATAAGCTTGTAAATCACAAAGCTCAAAAACTTTCTATTTTTGTCTTGATACCTGCTCAGTCTTTCACTCAGTATGACCAGTGTAGTTACAATTGGCAAAATCCTTCTAGGGATATTCTATTAGCTTAGTAAGCTACCATTTGCAAGTGAAATGAGATAAAATGATAGACTATACTCAGAGAAATCACTTTAGCAAAGTTAGGGACACTCCCGACTTTTTAGGAGCTCTGCAGAAAAATACCAGAGAGCAGTTCGATGGCGATTTCTCGAAAATGGCTGAACCAAACTTCTTCAAACTTTGTAGTCTTGTAGAATACTTTGTGGTGGTTCCAACAAGCCTTGAATCACTTGATTTGGTTCAGTAGATCCTGAGTTATGCCTCTTTGAAGTTGACAGACTTGGAGATGATGACTCAGAAAAAATCAGAGATAATGAATGTAACTCTTTCTATTAATTCACATGAATGTACAATCTCATTGGCTTGATAGATGTAGCCTAATGAGTTGGAGATGTGTAGGCTATGGTGTAGCACTCACACACTCAATGATCACAGATGTTAGCCTCGGGAATGGTGCTAGACTGCCGCGACTTTTGACTTACACTTTTTATAGGAGTTAAGTTGAATTTGAGTTTGAATTCAAATTCAAATCTCCTATGATCACTCCACTAAATGTAGGGAGATATTCTCTCCATTAATCAACTACCTTTTTCCACGAATCTATCAAGTAGGTGTGATTACATGAGATGCCAAGTCATATAGACTTTTACAATGGGTAAAGAAGTAAGAACTTATAAGCATAAGTTCACATGGTCCTTTCTTCTAGTGAATTAAACTTCCAAGGTTTCAACACCAAATTTCCAAGGTTCCAAGCCAAGTGTGAAGGCTTGAATTGCACCAACAACATTGAGGGGTTGAAATTAAAATTTCTAGAAATTGTTAAAATGGTCAAAATGGTCAACATGCTAAAAATGGTTTTACATAGGCATCAAGACCTATCTAATGATATATAGCACATGACCATGAGAGATCCTTTAGGGCCATCAAAACCCTAACCCTAGTTTTCAAAGTAGAGCTTTTCAAAAATAAACTACCTATTCTTATAGCTCTCAACTCATGATCAAGGAAACGGCAATCTTATAGATGTTTCATATCATTTCCTAGGGTATTTTAATTAATTCATTTTTTTGTAGTTCAAAAGTACTTTTTCGTACAAAATCATGTGAATTGCTATAAACATATGCTTTTACGTATGCTCTTATTAAAACAAGTCATGTCCAATCACAAAGCCACAAAAAGAGGTCTATGGGCTCATTTTAACACATCAACTCACATATTTGTTCATCAACAAGTGTGTTCTAAGCCTTGAATCTGCTTTATAGTTATTAAGAGGTCCTATTTGTTGCCATTTCTTGGTTATTTGTTTATCAATAAGTGGGCTCTAGGCCTTTGAACTACTTTAAAGATATTGGGAGGTACTATTTGTTAATATTTCTTAGGGATTTTTTGTTGCTCTCTTCTCCTTCACACACATTGGAGTTTATGATGGTTAAATCTTGTAAGTGGCTACAATATTCAGTTTTTCGTCCATTATTACTACTATACCAATTTTTATGACCTAACTACTATCCACGATCAAGGCACTTGTTTGAGGATGTAGACTCTTCTTCCAAAAAGCATGTTGCTCTCATTTTTTCCTAACAGATGGAAGAGGAAGAAGAACAAGAATGAGTTCTCTCATCATCCACACATAAAGGGAAGCACATTCAACCTTTTAAAGAGCAATCCAAATGGGATTCTGGAGATTCCCAAGCACTCCCACTTATTGTTATGGGTGTGAACCATCATAATATTCCTCAAATCAGGCCATGCAAAACATCATGTCAAGCTTGGTTGGAGTAGGAGAATCTCTATCAAAGCGAAAATCCTGCTAGGGAATCTCATATAAGGAAGCAATTAGCCAACATATATATCAAAGTTAGTGAATCAATACAAACTTATATTCTAAAGCTTAAGGATGTTCATGATCAACTTCTAAATGTTGGGGTAGGCATTTCTTATGAAGAGATGAACTTCTAAATGTTGGGGTAGGCATTTCTTATGAAGAGATGCTAAACACACTCATCAATTAAAACTTCCATCTACATATCATTCTTTTGTTACTTCTCTTCCTCTCTCTACAAGAGATAGAGAAATATCATTTGAAGAGTTTCCATTCATCTTGTTTCAAGATAAAGATCAACAAAAAAGAATGGAAGATAATGATGAAGCTATGGTATCATCATTCAAAGGCAAGAAGAAGAAGAAGACTACTAAGAAGGAAAAGAAAACTCAATAGGGTAAGAAGGAAAATAATTCATGTATTTCTAAGTCTTCTACTACATCTTGTTAAATCTCTACTTTAACTAGTTCATCCACATCTAAGAGAAACCAACTTCATCCATATCTACACCTAAAAAGGGCATATATTATTATGCAAGAAACTTAGTCATTACAAAAAAAGTATTTTTAATGAAAAGCAAAGAGCTTCAGATAAAATGTTGAAGAGGTATCAAAGAATTAATCTTGTTTTGAAGTAGAATCTTTTGCAAGTGTTAGTATAGAAGAGGTGTCTTTTCATCAAGTAGAATTGAATGCAATATTAGAGAATCCTGGGATCTTTGATTTTGGAGCTACTAAACGTATGAAAAGTTGCAAGAAGATGTTTTCATATTTTACTAACTCTATAGGTAAAAAAGTGATCATAACATATGGTCATGATTTTGATGTACTTCGTGTTTGAGAAGTCACATTAAAGTCTATATCAAGCGATAAATTTACAATTTCTAATGTTTCATATGTACCAAAAATCAAAAATACTTTTCTTTCTATCTCAACTTTCTTATTAGATGGTTCTAAAGTGATATCTAAGAAGGATTCATGTCGAATCCTCGCACCTAATGAGGAATATTATCTATTATAAGATTAAAAAAAGGGATGGTATGTTTTTCTTGTCAAAAATCAAACCATGCTAATCTTTGTAGGTATTCTACACAAAAGGAAAATATGAAGTTATGGCATGCAAGCTTTGGTCACAAAAACTATATTGTTCTCAAATATATGAAGGTAGAAGGTATGGTTGAGAATTTTCCAACTATTGATTTATAAGATGATGTAGAATCTTATGAAGGATGTCTTGAAGCGAAGCTACATAAGCTACCTTTTATGAAACATGCATTTATTATAACCAAGATAAAGTTGTAGATAATTCATTCTGATGTAAATGGATCCGTGAGAGGATATTCTATTTATGGACATAGGTACTTCGACATATTTATTCAGGATTTTTCTACATACTCTTGGATATTTGGATGGAAATCCAACTCAAAGGCTTTTTCTACTTTCAAGAAATTTGTTGCTATGTTTGAGAATGAAAATAAATCAAAAATTCATATCTTAAAAATTGATAGAAGAGGAGAGTATATAAGTCATTTCTCATCAAGTTACTATTTGCTTACACTCCATAATAAAACAGTGTTGTAGAGACAAAGAATAGAATAATTATTGAAATAGTAGTATGATGCCTTCAAAGAAGCTTTCACAAAACTTTAGTATGGTGCTATTCACATACCTTATCACATTCTTAATAATTCTTCTTCAAAATATTTGAAGGTAACTAAACGTTATGAAGTATACTACAGTAAGAAAACAAATGTAAACTATTTCAAATTCTTTGGTTCTTCCTCTTATGTTCAAATTAAAAAGGATCATAGTAAGCTTGATGAAAAAACTACCATTTAAAAGAAACCATTACAAATTCTAAGTTCTATAAAACAGGTAAAAGCTAACTCTCATGCACTGCATATATAGATGAAAATTGGATTTATGATAAAGATTCAGAAACTCAAAGTTTTATAAAGGCATGTGATTATGCACTTTTCGAGAAGGAATTTTGATTCTTGTATTTAGTCATAAGGATGTGTAATCAACCTTCTCAAATTCCTACACAAGTTTATAAAGTTAAAGAGAAAGTTGTAACCATACCTCTACAAGCTGAATTTTACATTCCATCACCACAACCTTCATTGTCTCCCATTCCTACTTAACACATAGAAGCGGAACTAATTCATAAAATTATAGTCTTCCAAAATCCTAGAGGAAGGAGAAATAGCACTTGTCTTTAATAAAATTCCAAAGTGGTTCTTGCAAACCATGCAAGATAGTGGCATCAAAACTTTTGAAGAAGGGACAAGAAGTCGGAAAGATCATGCATATCAAGTAAATTATATAGAAGGTTTTGAAATTCATAACATTCTTGCACTTACTTTAGTTGAGAATGAATATGCTAGTGTTCAAGGTGCATTATATAGTCATGTATGGAAGAAAGCAATGGAAGAGGATGTTGATTCTATTCATAAGAATCAAACATGAAAGATTTGAGAGTTATCAAAGGATAAGAAAGCAATTGATGTTAAGTGGATATTCAAGATCAATAGAAAAATTGATGGTACTATTGACAAGTATAAAGCAAGGTTAGTTGTCAAAGGTAATGCACAAAACAAAGGTATTAACTATGATGACACTTTTGCTCCTGCTTCTAAAATGACTATAATCATAATATTGTTTTTTTGTAGTTGCATTCTTTGGTTGGAAAGAATATTAGTTAGATAGCAAAATTATTTTTCTTAATGACGATCTTCATGAAGATATTTATATTCACCAACCAAAGAGCTTTAAAGAAAAAGGTAAAGAGCATTTAGTGTGTAATCTTTTTAAAGCTCTCTATGGTTTGAAACAAGCACCAAGGCATCATTTATGTTGATAATATAAACATGAAATATCCTAGAGATTTGGATCTATAATCTTTTAATTTAGAGCTTGAAAAAATATTTGATATTAATGATCTTGGATTTTTGCATTATTATCTTTGTTGATATATTTTTTTTGTGATGTGTGTTAGCACACTTGGGACTATCGAGGAACTTTTTTCCCTCTTTAGGGGGTTTTTTCCCCTCGATTTGTATATGTTACATAAAAACAAGCTCTAAAGTAATCTTAGAGTCTTGTGGATCTTTATTAATTATTAAAAATGGTATATGGAAGCTTGTGGATCTTATTAGTTATGGAAAATAACATGTGGAGGCGTTCACATCTTCAAATTTAGAGCAAAAGTAGATAAAAGTAGATAAAAGTAAAAAGGAACGGAGAGGTGTCTATTTTTAGACAAGGAAGGCGCTTCTGTTGATAGCCTCTCAATAAAAAGAGTGGTTCTCTTAGTGTAGGTATCCAAATTGAGTGATTCTTGTTGCGTTGCGAAGCTTACAACTTTTACTATCTAAATACATCAGTTTTTGTACAATTTTCAATGAGAAAACACTGCGCAAGTAGGCATTTTTTCCGATCTTCTTTTTTGTGTCTATCCGGTGCCTCATCAGAGACATACCTCTCTTCAAACTTTCATATCTCAGTCGTTATAAGGTGTTTTTGAGTGATTTCACTTGGAACAGTTTCCTTAGCTCTCATACTTTCTATCCGTATCAAAATTTTCCATATATCTTTAAGTTTTCTTGCTGCTGTACATCAGTTTTCAATTCAGACAGTTAGTCATACCTTGCTGTTGCAGGCCTTCTCATGCCTTGACTTCAAGATGCTTGTTCGGGAGCTATACTCCACCTTTTTTGACATTTTTTGTTTCTAAAGCATGCTGCGCAGAATCTAATTTCAGGATATATTATTAGTTTTGTCAAATTCTACTCAGAGAGTTTCTGGTGGTTATTTTTCTACAGTGACCTATTTCTGTTTTCTTGAAAGTTTGGAGGAAAGTTTTTTTTGAAGCTTGGAAATACTTGGTTGGTGTTTTGAAGATCTTGGGAGGTCTCATCATGTTTCGTTGTGTACTTTGATGTTTACAAGTTTGTAAACACAACATTGTGGTATCAGAGCTTTTGTTTTTTGTTTTTTTATCAAATCTTTCATACAACTTATTGAATTATCTTCTTTGTTTACAACAATTCAACATGGCAGATTTAAGTGCATCCATTGAGAAGTTATCAGATGGGAGAAATTATCCCATATGGAAATTTAGAATGGAGTCTTATCTCATGTCTAAAGCTCTTTGGGCATTGATAACAGGTACAGAAGTGAAGCCGGTATTACCAGAAGCTCCTACACAAGCGGATCGAGCAAGAGAGCAAGGATGGATCGAAAGAGACAGAAGAGTTCTATTTATTATATCACAAACAGTTTCCAATACTATGCTTGGGCATATAAGAGGTTTGAATACTAGTAGAGAGGCTTGGGAGTCTCTAGAAAGGTTATTATCAACTACCAACAGAGCGAGGCAAACACAACTTATTGGTGAGTTGACAAGAGTAAAAAAGAAGCCACGACAATCAGTTAATTATGTTCTTGAGGTAAAACTTCTTATTGAATCATTAGCCTCTATTGATGCATCTCCTATTGAGGATATAAAGTTTAATAACATGTTAAATGGCTTGAGAGAAGATGAAAGATGGAAGTTTTTTTCATTACGTCTATCATGACTCGAGAGAATCTACCATCCTTTGAAGATTTATAAACGCTCATGATGACTGAAGAAATCAACATAGAAGGTGGCAACTCTTATCATTCACAAAGAGGTAGTCAAGGACAAGCCCTTTATACTTCATCAAATAGATCAAGAGGTAGAGGAAATTGGAGAGGAGGAGGAAGATTCAACAACAATGCAAGAGGAAGAAGAAGCTTCAATGCTACTAGAGGAGGAAGAACAACACAACAAAGTCAACAAACTCAATCAAACCAGCAAGGTAACTTTACTTGCCATTATTGTGGTAAAGTTGGTCATTATGCCAGGGATTGCTTCTCCAATCCGAATAGAAGAGGTGGTTTTAGAGGATGACAAAGAGGAAGAGGCCAAGATCACATGCATCACAACAACAACATAGTACAAGAGGAGGCTCAAACACAGAAGGAAAATGTTCTTATGGCTATGCATATAGGGACACATAAGAGGAAGGTAAACAACAAAACTTGGTATGTAGATAGTGGTTGCTCAAACCACATGAGTCACAACATGAATATGTTTGTGAACTTACACAAACCTGATTCAAGAGTCATAGTTGCTACAGGAGATAGTATTGAGCATGAAGTAGTTTACATTGGTGATTGTCCACTTAATGAACATGTTACTCTTAGAGATGTTTTGTTTGTTCCTACTATTACAAGAAATTTGATTTCAGTTGGACAGATGGAGGACAATGCAGTAAAGGTCGATTTTGACAATAATCAGTGGCAGGATTATGAAAAGAAGGATGGGAATTTTGTTATAAAAGGAGAAAAGGTAAACAGATTATATACTTATGAAGTTGAAGTTCCAAATTATGCAGGTTATACAATGGTTAATGGGACTCAAGTAAGTCAATTGGATTTATGGCAGAAAAGATTAGGACACATTAGTGTTTGCAGGTTAAAAGATATTGCAAAGAAATCATTGGTTGAAGGTTTACCACAACTACCTAAGCAAGATTTGGATTTTGTTTGTGAGGCATGTCAGTTTGGAAAACAGATACGAAGTCTTTTTTCAAAAGCAGGATTGCAAAGCAGAGGTATTTTGGACTTGATTCATACTGATGTATGGGGTCCATCTCAAGAAGAGTCCATGGCAGGTAGCAAAGTACTTTGTAACATTTATTGATGACTTCTCAAAGTTTACATTCATTTATTTTATGAAATACAAATCCGAAGTGTTTGACATGTTCAAGAAGTTTAAGTCATTGGTTGAAAAGCAAACAGGTCGAAGCATAAGAAGGTTGAGATCAGATGGAGGAGGTGAATATTTTTTTAATCAGTTTCTTGCATTTTTGGAGGAAGAAGGAATTAAAAAGGAGACTACAAACAGATACACACCTCAACAAAATGGTGTGGGCGAAAGAAGAAACAGGTCTATCTTGGAGATGGGTAGGTGCATGTTAAATGAAAAGGTCTTACCACTTACTTTTTGGGATGAAGCATGCAATATGGCAGTTTATGTGATGAACAGGTTACCACCTACTCACAGTCATGTACAGAAAGCACCTTATGAATTGTTTTATGGATCAAAAACAGATATTGCTAATTGTAGAATTTTTGGAAGCATATGTTTTGTTCATGTTCCACAACAGTTAAGGTCAAAGTTGGATCCAAGGTCACAAAAAATGGTTTTCATTGGTATGGCAGAAGGGCAACCAGGATATGGATGTGTGAACCCAGATACGGGAGAGGTAATTGTTTCAAGAGATGTTATTTTTCATGAAGATAAACCTTGGTATAAACATGAAGTGTAGGTAGATGAAGAAGAAACTACAAGAAGTCACAAAGAAGAGCAAATTTCTCCAAGTTCACCAGAGAGTCAAATTACACATGAAGAGATAACCCCCCCCCCAATCAGAAGTTGAATAAAATTCTCGATTTGATTTCAAAGAAAATTGATTCACAGGAAGAAGAAAGTGAAGGTTCTACATCAAGAAGAACTCAAACTCTAAGGCAAGAAAAGCATGGTAGGACAAGAAGCCAATCAAGGTATCCAGTAAGAGAAAGAAGGCAACCGCAAAGATTTTCTCATGAAGCTTATGTTGCAAAACTTCTTGAGGAGCAGGAACCAACAACTTTTAGAGAAGCATCAAAGGTAAAGAAATGGGTTAAAGCAATGGATGAAGAAATGACAGCTTTGTATGAGAACAATACATGGAGTTTAGTTCCAAGGCAACCTAACATGAAGGTAATTGGTAACAAATGGGTGTACAGGATAAAGAGAAACAATGATGGTTCACTAAGTATATATAAAGCAAGGCTTGTTTGTAAAGGTTATGCACAGAGTTATGGCATCAATTATGAGGAGACATTTTCTCATGTTGCCAAGATATCAACAATAGGGACATTAATAAGTGTTGGTGCAAGCAAGGTATGGAATCTTTATCAATTAGACATAAAAAATGCATTTCTCAATGGTGATTTAAAAGAAGATGTGTACATGGAGCAACCAGCAGGTTATGAAGATCCCAAGAAGCCTACACATGTATGTAAACTCTTGAAAGCATTGTATGGTCTTAAGCAAGCTCCAAGGGCTTGGAATTTTAGATTGGTAAAGTTTCTTGAAAAGCAAGGATACGGGTGTTCAAATGCAGATACTTCTTTGTATGTTAAGGTTGAAGGACCATTGATTATTGTTTATATCTCAATTTATGTGGATGACTTGATAATAACAAGAAACAATGAAGGTGAGATAGCTAGGATCAAAGCAGAGCTTGGATCTGAATTTAAAATTTTAGATTTAGGAGAACTGACGTACATTCTTGGAATCGAAGTTATGAAGAAGGAAGATAGTATATATCTTCTACAAAGGAGGTATATTTCAGATTTGTTAAAGAAATATGGCATAGAGCATTGCAAGAGTATCAGTAATCCGATGGAACCCAATGTGAAGTACAGTGCTGAAGATGGTGAACCTTTAGAAGATCCGCTTATCTATAGGTCTTTGATTGGTTCTCTTATATATGCAACTTTAACAAGGCCAGATATTACATTTAGTGTAAGCATATTGTCTCAATTCATGAATAAACCCACAGATGTTCATATGCAAGCAGCTAAAAGGGTCTTGAGATATTTGAAGGGTACATTAAATGAAGGTCTAGGTTATAAATATCATGAAGGTTTGGATTTGAAAGCATACAGTGATGCAGATTGGGCTGGAAATAAGGATGATAGAAGGAGTACAGGCGGATATCTGATATTTGTAGGTAATAATTTGGTATCATGGAGTTCTGAAAAACAGCCTACAGTAGCACTTTCAAGAACAGAAGCTGAATATAGAAGTCTTACAAATGCAACATGTGAGATTATGTGGTATTTGAAGCTTTATGAAGATATGAATCTATGTACAACACGTCCACTACTCTTTGGAGATAATGTAAGTTCATTACAGCTTGCGTCTAATCCCATGTACCATGCAAGAACAGAACACATTGAAGTGAACTATCACTATATCCGAGAGAATGTGGTGAATGAAGATATTGATATTCAACATGTTGGAACTAAAGATCAATCAGCAGACATACTTACAAAAGCAGTAGATGCTCAGAAGCTTAAGCGAATCAAAGTACTACTTGGAGTCAAAGCTTTGGATTTAGAGCTTGAGGGGGGCAATGTTACATAAAAACAAGCTCTAAAGTAATCTTGGAGTCTTGTGGATTTTATTAATTATTAAAAATGGTATATGAAAGCTTGTGGATCTTATTAGTTATGGAAAATAACATGTGGAGGCGTTCACATCTTCAAATTTAGAGCAAAAGTAGATAAAAGTAGATAAAAGTAAGAAGGAAAGGACAGGTGTCTATTTTTAGACAAGGAAGGCGCTTCTGTTGATAGCCTCTCAATAAAAAGAGTGGTTCTCTTAGTGTAGGTGTCCAAATTGAGTGATTCTTGTTGCGTTGCGAAGCTTACAACTTGTACTATATAAGTAAATCAGTTTTTGTACAATTTTCAATGAAAAAACTCCGCGCAAGTAGGCGTTTTTGCAGATCTTCTTTTTTGTGTCTATCCAGTGCCTCATCAGAGACATACCTCTCTTCAAACTTTCATATCTCAGTCGTTATGAAGTCTTTTTGAGTGATTTCACTTGGAGGAGTTTCCTTAGCTCTCACACTTTCTATCCATATCAAAATTATCCATATATCTTTAAGTTTTCTTGCTGTTGTACATCAATTTTCAATTCAGACAGTTAATCATACCTTGTTGTTGCAGGCCTTCTCATGCCTTGACTTCAAGCTACTCGTTTGGGAGCTATACTCCAACTTTTTTGATGTTTTTTGTTTCTAAAGCATGCTACACAGAGTCTACTTTCAGGATATATGATTAGTTTTGTCAAATTCTGCTGAAAGAGTTTCTGGTGGTTATTTTTCTACAATGACCTATTTCTATTTTCTTGAAAGTTTGGAGGAAAGTTTGTTTTTGAAGCTTGGAAATATTTGGTTGGTGTTTTGAAGATCTTGGGAGGTCTCATCATGTTTCATTGTGTACTTTGATGTTTACAAGTTTGTAAACACAATAGTATATATGCTTACAACCCTTGCTTTCCCATACCTCGAAATCCAACAATTGGTATCAGAGTAGGTCATCTCTTCATATAAGGCATCAACGGCACCCTTCCTATCATAGCCTCAAAATCACAGAAAAATTGGTAAGCATACTCGGGGTGTTGAAATTTTCATTTGCGCTTGTTTTGGTCTCTAAATGCACTATTGCAATGGATGTGCAAGCAATTTCATCCTTTTATGCCAAACATATATACAAGTTTTGGTTTGTCAGTACAAGCTCCTCAAAGTCTACTACATGATTAGTAGAGCTTGATAGTGTATTTTTGTTCAATTTTTTGAGATGCAAGCAATTGATTGCATCAAGTTATTTAATCACTAGCCATGGTTGAAATCAATGATGTATTCAATATGTTAGTTGTTGAGGATAAGTTGAATAGTACTAATTACCCACTGTGGGAATATTTGATGCGTCATGTACTAGTTTCAAAAGGGTAGTGGAACATTGTGTAGGGTTTTGAAAAATATCCTACACTTGTAAATATAGTTATTGAAGGTGATGTAGATAGTATTGATGATGATGATCTTCAATTTCCTAGTCATGTTGTGGCTCTACTCCATTAAGATGGCAAAGATGCATAGGCACATGCATTGATAGCCTTGTCTGTCAAACATGCCATTATCCCTAATATTTGATCCTGCAAAACAACAAACGATACTTGAGATGCTCTTACAACATTATACCAAGCAAGAAGGCTTAGCACATCTTTCGCTACTTGAGTGGTACCCAACTACTTGGATCGTTTTATGCAAAGAGGAAGATCATTACCACCACATTTACATGCTTTTTTTTACTCTGATTAGGATGGTTGTTATGACACTCGTGTGCCCAGCAATGGTTGCTATGACACTCGTGCTATAGCAAAACTTTCACAATGATCATTGAGTGTGTGTGGCTCAAACTCCTTTTGGCTAATTTAGAATCGGTCCTTCTTTTGCCACCACCATCTTTACTGGCAGTCAGAGCACATTGGCATTTGTGAAAAACTTGTGTTCCATGCTCATACAAAGCACATTGAGATGCACTATCATTATATTAGAGAGAGATTCTCTACTGGAGAGATCAGATCTCCTTATGTGCCCACATAGGACAATGTTGCACACTTTTTCAAAAAGGCTTTGACTAGGAAGAAGTTTGAAGCTTTTCGCAAATCTTTGGGCTTATTTGCTTTTGTAGATTGATTTCTTTCCACATAGCTTAGCACTTCCTTATACATGAGTTCTTGTTCACCGCATCTTCTGCAAGGGGGATTTTTTGACATATTTCGGTAGTGATGTGTGTGAATGCACTTAGGACTATCACATGTAATTTTTCCTATTTAGGAGGCCCTAGCTTGTATATATGCCTATAATCCTAAGGGATCACTTATCTTTGTACATTGACTTGGTAATATATTTTGTATTGTATTATGCTCCAAGGATGTTCTTCCTTGTGTTTTTCATATGCTTTCATAGACCTCGATCTCCAACAATCTTGGCATTGAATTCATATATAAGAATGAATGCATTTATATGACACAACAAAAGCACATTGAAATACTTTTGGAAAGGTTTTAAATGTTAGATTCTAAACCTATGCAAACACCTATGGATGTTAATGTATCACTACAAATAGAAATAGAGTCAAAACCTTTTGATGTTATTCTTCATAGTCAAGTAGTCGGATGCTTGATTTATTTATGCAATACATGACCAGACGTTCAGTTGGTTGTTTTTTGAATATCAAGGTTCATGCATAAACTGCTAAAAAATTATTGGAAAGTAGTTAAGAAAATTTTCAAATATTTGAAAGCAATTATGAATTATGCTATGGTCTTCTCAAAGTCTCCACATTTTGTACTTCAAGGATTTGCATAATTCTGATGGGGAAGGTGAGAAAAACACAATGTCTACTAGTGGCTATTGTTGTTTTATGGAGAATTTATTATTTCTTGGGATTCTAAGAAACAACCAATAATGGCTATATCTTCAAGTGAAGAGCAGTATATCCTTATCTTTACAACTACACTTGAGGCTATATAATTATATAAAATTTTAATTTATCTTGATGTTTATGTTCATCTTTCTATGCAAATATATTCAGATAGTCAAAGTGATATTATTATTGCAAAGAATCATGCTCATCATGCAAGGAGTAAACATATTAAAGTACATTATCATTATATTCACGAGCACGTATCTAAAAAGCACATTGAGCTTATCTATGTTCCTACAAGTGAGTATCTAGCAACTATTTTCTCTAAAGCATTATCAAGGGATAGGCATCATAAGTTATGCATATTATTAAATCTTATGTTGATATGACATTGAGGGGAGGATTGTGGAAGAACAATGTCACATTGAGGGGTTGGAACCCTAATTTCCAACAAAACATAGATTTCACAAATGATCCAACTAGTCAAAATGTTCAAAATAGTCAACATGCTCAAAATATTTTTACATAGGCTTACAAATCTCATCAAGAAGTATCCAATTATATAGCACTTGACTAGAGATCATTTAAGAAATGCCATATTGTAGGTTTTACGTATTATTTTCTTGTATATTTTAATACATTCATTTTTTCTATAGTTCAAAGGCACTTTTTCACATAAAATCACATAAAAACCTACTAATTTCCTTATGAACCTATGCTTTAATGTATGCTTTTATTAAAGCAAGTCATGATCAATAAGAAAGCTTCAAAAAGAGTCCTATGGACTCACTCTAACATATCAATTCACACACTTGTTCATCTACAAGTGTGCTCTAGAGTTGCTATTAGGAGGTGTTGTTTGCTACTATTTCTTGGTGATTTGTTGCTTCCCTATTCTCTTATACACACATTGCAGTGTATGTGAGCTAAATCTTGTAAGTGGTTAAATGGATTTAGATTTTTTTTTAATCTTACTATTGTACTAAGTTTTTATGACCTATCGCTTCAAGAGAAGTCTTGTTATTGCTTATTTTAGAGGAAAAATCTAAATCTCCATTAGGGTTGTAGATTTTATCATTATACATGCACATAGAGTACATTTCTTACATACCTTCCTATTTTATTTATATTCGAGAACATTCACGCCTTATGACTCTTAGGCACTCTTTTCTCATACACTTGTGACTAGAACCCTCTTACATTAAGCCTTATATTTAGGTTTTGTATATTATTCACATTGTATTGTTATACATTTTCATGTCTTTTGACTATTTCTCATAGACATTCATCTAATTTATTTGGTTCAAGGTATATGTGCTCTTAAGGATCAAGTGTTGGTAAGATCTTTGGGGATTTATTCTGATCTACCTTACTTCCAACAATCTCTTCATTGAAGAATTCAAATGAGTGAACTACACCTATCCTATGAATGGCTTTGGCTTGAAGTTAAGATTGAATTTGGTTAAAAGCTTGCTTCATATGCAAAGGATTTTATGTATACATAATTTGATGCTCCTAGATCCAAAGTACTTCTTTTAGTAAGTTACATCTTCCAATGTATGCTTCTCTTCGGCCTAATATTTTCCCTTCCTTCCCCGAACATTTTTAATGTTACTTGGCATTGGAATTATGGTTTCCATTCAACTTATTGAGATCATGTGTGTACTGAAACTCTACCAAATTTAGCCTCCACTTCATTTCACCCACGTTTTCGGATACTACACAACACCTAGTGAACCTGATGTGAAGAAGGGTGCCTAGTACTCACTGAGCCGACGTGAAGGAGAGGGCCACACCAACATGGAGGGGGCCATTACCCAACATGGAGGAAGGGTAGCTAGGATCAACAACTGCGAAAACAAGTGTTACAAAGGTTACATTGCTAAAGTGAGTTTATATGCCTAAATCCATGCCAAAAAAAAAAAATCAAGAAAATAAGAAAGATGAATTAATGATGGTATATGTAAAAGTACAAAGGGCAAGAGCCCACTAGGAGGGAACAAAATACAAAAGGGATCAACACCTAGAGTTGGAGCAGGTTACATGAGTTTCATACAAACAAGAGTACACTGTCTGTCAAGACCAGCACCCCAAAGCAAAGTAACATCAGATACATGAAAATATCATATCAAATCTAGTGCTAGAATACAGTTACAATAGGGTTTCTCTCCATTGATTGGGAGGGGTGTCCTGGAGCGAATTAGATATCTGAAAGTCTTCATGAGGAGCATTCTTGACAGAGGTCAGACACTTCACAGCAATGTCTTTTAATCCTTGGATAAAAGAATCATAAATGCTTTTTTTCCTCTTGTTGAACATAGCATCATTCCTACTCTTCTAGATAAACCATAAAATGTGAGATCTCCATAAGTTCTAGAGAGCAAGATCCATTCTGTTGTAAGAGCCAAGCAAAAACTCTTTATAGCTCAAGGATATGTTGAGCTTGAGGTAAAGAGAGGATGTACCACTTTCCAAAAGACCTTTGCATGTTTGCAGTTGTAGAAGAGGTGGGGCAAATCCTCCAGAGTGCCACAAAAAACACAGGTACCATCATTAATATCAACTTACTTGATCCTAGGGCCACACCAGACACCATTATGGATGATATGCCACAGGATAAAGGACTGTTTGATGTTGATGGAGAAAGCCCATAAACAAAGGAATATATGGTGCCATTGATTAGCAGTCCATTTCAATTGCCATTTAGAATTTAGCTTGTGGAGAATCTTGTGGACAGCCCTTTGTTCCTCTTATACTTCTAGAGCATATCCTTGGCCACAATAGACAGTTGAAGAGGTCTACAAGAGGAGCATTGTTGGAGCTTTTCCTGCAGCAGTTTTTTGTGATTTATCAGAACCTACAGATAAATAGGGGAGAGATCAATAGTTTCCATTATTGTAGAATCAGGAATGATTGCACCATTGACAATGAAGTCATTCTAGGAAGAGAAACCTTTTTTTTCTTTTGCATTTATGTTCTTTTATTCCAACATTATACTTGTTCCAAAGAGAAAGCCACCCAGTCGACATGCTTTCCTACAGAAAAAAATCGGAGTGAAGAAAAAATGTTTCACTAGGACAATTAGTTTTCTTAACATCCATCCATGCCTTCCAAAGCTTGTAGCTTAAAGGGCTTCCAAAAACACAAAAGGGATGAGGGGAAACAATAATGTCCCACAAGGAGTGACCATTCCAAGACATGTGATGTTCCAAGGAAAACTAACCAATATTTCTTTTGATGAGGCAAGCCCAAATATCATTAAAGTCCAAGGATTTGGCTATCCATTTGGAAACCAGGTTGGAGGCCATTTTAATAGGACAAAGAATACCAAGCCCTCCCTCTCTTTTAGGGAGACAACATATTTCCCAGGCCACTTTGGGCACCTTATTGTGGTGAAGACTTCCTCCCCAAAGGAATCTCTTGGCAAGAGCAATAACCTGACAGAAATCTTTTTTATTAGGCATCGAGCAGGCAAATAAGTAAGTCAAACAAAGCACGATGTAGTGATTTAAAACAAAAACTTTGTGAGACAAGGAACTCTGACAAGCATACCATTTAAAAAGTTTACCTCTGAACTTGCTAAGAACCCAATCCCACCTTTGACTAAGAGAGATATGGAAACCCATAGGAATGCCCAAGAATCTAAAGATGTCCCCATCTTTCATAATATCATAGCCAAGGGCTTTTATAAATTCAGGGATAATGTTATTAGAAGCTCTAAAAGAGCTTTTTTAATGATTAACATGGGACCCACTGGCAAGACAATAAGTATCCAAACAATCAAGAAAACACTGAACAAAGCTGATATTTGTTTTCATTGTCACATTGGTGTCATCAACAAAGGCTTGAAGGCAAAGAGGCTTAGGAGAACTAGGAATGTCAATACCTTCTATTTTGTTTTGAAAAATAGCATCTTTGATCAGCCATCCTAGGGAATCAATAGGAATAGCAAAGAGAAGGGGGGCAAGAGGGCACCCTTGCCTAATGGATCTCTTCAACCTAAAGAGGGGAGAGAGGGCTCCATTAATGGAAACTCTAGAATGAGCATTTCCAAACAGGGTGCTAACAGCTTTAATGAAGAACTTGCTAGCTCCAATTTCATGAAGGGATTGAAGAACAAAATCCCATTCAATTCCATCATAGGCTTTATCAAAATCAATTTTGAGGAAATGAAATGGTTGATTTGACTCATTAGCAAATTCAACACCTTCCCAAAGAAAGATAATGGCATCCAATATGAATCTGCCTTTGATAATACTTTTTGTTAAGGAGATTGACAATTTTGAAGGCCTTCAATGTGTTTAAAAGACAATTTGAGAGATTGACTCCAATCAACCCAAAGATTTTAGGCTTTGAGAAAGTCTCTCTATTTCTTCACACCATACATAAAAAATCATCACAAGATTTGTATTTAAAATTATACAATGTAGCTTCCAAACAAGTATTAATTAATACTACATCCATGCTAGATGTATCATTGAAAGATATGCTAGGATGAGGCATGTCATGCATGCAAAACAGATTAATTTACTAAGTACCTCTCATGATTTTTTGTTGCATAAAGAAAATCTTTTACATTCCCACACTCAAGAAGTCAAGAAGATGAAGTAGCCGGTTTAAGCCAACCAAATGAAGGAAACCATGCTATGATCGACTACCACTCCAACCCAACATCTTCATCAACTTATAATTCTTTGAGTGTAGAATCTTCAACTCACTGAGAAGTAAATAAAAGGTTAAATTAGGATGCAAACTCCAATGTAAATGCAAGCAAAGGTAAGGATGTAGATGCAAATCATGTTGACATTAGACGTCTGTGGAAGCACGCGAACAGCACAAGGAAGAAGAAGAAGCTTGGAGCACAACACACAACACTGAATGTATTACCACTAGAATGTACAAAGATAAGTAGCAAGTTAGGGCAATAGGCGTATATACAAAGTGGGGGGAAAACCCCTCCTAAAGAGGGAAAAAAGTGCCCCGGTGATCCTAGAGTGTTCACACACATCACTACCTAAATATATCAACAAATCCCCCTAGGAGTGATGTAGTGAACAAGGAGCTGGCACTCATGTATAAGGAAGTGCCAAGCTATGTGGAAATCACTCCACAAAAGAAAGTAAGGCCAAATCTTTGCGAAAAGCTTCAATCTTCTCCCTAGGCAGAGCCTCTGTGAAAAGGTCTGCAATGTTCTCCTATGTGGGCACATATGCCAAGCTGATCTCCCCAGTAGAGAACCTCTCCCTGACATAATGATAATGCACCTCAATGTGCTTAGTGCGGGCATGGAACACAGGGTTCCTCGCAACTACCAATGTGCTCTGACTGTCGTGAAGATGGTGGTGTCAGAAGATTGACCAACACCCAAATCGGCCATAAGGTGTTTGAGCCACACACACTCTTCCATCAAGTTTATGCTTCAGCTTGTATACCCACTTAGTGACAATGGCCTTCTTGCCAAGAGGCAAGTCACATAAAGACCAGGTACCATTTTTCATGATAGCATCATATTCAGATTGCATTGTAGCCATCCAATGTTAAATTTTTATGCTTCATCAAACGAAATAGGTTCAGTCTCATCACAGAGACTAGAGGAAACCATAGCATAGCAATCTAATGCAAAAGAGGCACTATGAGAGCCTAAATGAGTACGATATGACAGAGGTGCATCTAATTTGCTATCACGCAAAGTCTGCACAAGCCATTTTGGCATAGTTTTTGCTTGCTCAATATCAGCTCTCTCATCAACAAGTGCATCATGTAAATCTGCATCAGAAATGGAATGATCTGCATCATCACATGAAACCTGCAAAGGAATGATAAGTTGCCTCATTAGGACCAGTATTAGACTATCCACCTGTAAAAACAGGTAGCAAAGTATCATACATGTCTTAAGAGCTAACAGATGTCTCCTTAGTACATAAACGTAAGGGTTGAATAGCATCTTCCACAAAAACAGTACGGCTAACCAGAATGTGTTTAGTCTGTGGATGATACAGATGATAGCCTTTGCTTTCAAAACTGTATCCAATAAAAATGCATTTTACTGCTTTATCATCCAATTTTTTGTGATGTTCAAGCACTAATGCATATGCCGAACAACCAAACACACGCAGATGAGCAACAGATGGCTTGCGATCATGCCAAGCCTCATATGGAGTGATAGATTGTAGTGCTTTAGTGGGATACCTGTTTAGTACATATGCTGCACACATAACGGCCTCACGCCAGAAACTATGTGGTAAGGTCTAGCTCTTGACCATACACCTTGCCATCTCCATGAGTGATCTATTCTTTCGTTCAGTAATTCCATTCAGTTGAGGTGTATATGGCATTGTATATTGATGTTTTATCCCACATTCAGCCAGAAATGCATTACAGTCAGAAGACATATATTCCCCCCCTCGATCAGAATGAAGGGTGCCCATTTTACATGCTAACATATTTTCAGCCAAAAACAAACTGTTTGAAGCACATAAACACCTCGGACTTTGCCTTCAATAGATATACCCATGCATGCCTGGAAAAATCATCGATGAAAGTCACGAAGTAAAGATGGTTTCCAAAAGAAGGTATCTGCATAGGACCACAGACATCACTATGTATAAGCTTCAATTCTGAGTAGCCCGAACTCAACCATCTTTTGGAAAGGAAGAACGCTATATTTTGCCCAAAATACAGCCTTCACAAACATGTTTTTCGAGTGCCTCAAATTTGGGCAAAGAGGACATCATTTCAAATTTATGTAGGTGTAGCAAACTAGCAAAATTCAGATGATCAAAGCTTGCATGCCAAAGCTTTGCATCTGACATAGCTTGAGAATCATGTACTGCACATGCCAAATCATTTACAGATCTTTCATAGTCTATGATCTTATACAGCCCACGACATAAAATGCCAAAAGCAAAAATCACATCGCCATTTGATAGATCATGAACTGTACATCTGTCATCAACAAATTTCATAACTAAGCCAATCTTGGCTAAAGCCGAAACTGATAACAGATTCTTCTTGATCCCTGGCACAAATAAAGCATCTGACAAAGTGAAAGAACTACCCATCAGCAGTAGTCAAAATGATCTTACCAACTGCCATAACAAGATAAGAGGAGTTGTTGGCGCATGGAACAGTATTCCTTGTAGGGGCAGACTTGAGTGAAGAGAAGAAATTGCGCTACGAGGTGATATGTTTGGTCGCCTCACTATCAAAGTACCAAACATGTGAGTCTACTACAGACATGCACTGCTCATAAGTAGATGGGTCAAAACTGCAAACAATAGTAAACGCCCATTCTTCATCCTATACAAGATTAACAGACTCTGTTTTCGGTGTAGAGGCCTCTGCAACAACCATTCTGGCCTCTTTCTTCTTTGCCTCTTTAGCAGCCAATTTTGGATAGCTCTTAATGACATGATCATTTGCTTTACAGTATTTGCAAAACAATTTCTGCTTTTCTGATTTCTTCTCATCTTTGTCTTCCTTCTTCGAATGTGCAACATTTGCAGATTTATGCTTACTAGTAGAAGAACTCCATTTTCCTTTGCCCTATGACATGATCATTTGCTTTATAGTATTTGCAAAACAATTTCTGCTTTTCTGATTTCTTCTCATCTTTGTCTTCCTTCTTCGAATGTGCAACATTTGCAGATTTATGCTTACTAGGAGAAGAACTCCATTTTCCTTTGCCCTTCAGACTAGCCAGGAAAGCTTGATCTGCAACACGCATGATGGACTTGTTCTACACCTGCAGCACAACAGAGACTAACTTCTCAAATGAAAAGGCATTTGGATTGCCTTCAAACGAAGAGTAGATGCAAAACTCTGATATGAATCAGGAAGACAATTCAGAACGGTCTGCACAAGTCAGCTATCTGGTATAACTTCATCAGCAGAAATCAATTGTTCTTTCAAATCCTTGATCTTTGTCAGAAAACTATCCATAGAATCACCTTCATTCATGTGCTCACTCTCCAACTGTTTTCGGAGGTAAGCAACACGAGCCTCATTCCTAGCCTGGTACAATGTGGTAAGTGTATCCCAAGCATCCTTTGTTGTTGTGCACGAGCGAATGTGAGGAATAATGGCACGTTTGATAGACAAAGCTATCAATGCATGTGTCTGAGCATCTCTGCCATCCCAACGAATTTGCTCTGCAATATGTGCAACAGAAACAACATAATATAATCATCTTCAATACAATCTCCATTCGCTCCAGCATCGATATTTGCAATACCTGTATTCACAGGTGTAATAGGACCTCTTTCAATACCCTGCACAATATTCCATAGTCCTTTTGCAACCAATACATATCGCATCTTATAAGCCCATAATAGGTAGTTGGTATCATCCAACTTATCCTCAACAGCAAATATAACGAAATACATCTGTTATGGAATACCCCCAAGAGAGGTGTGAACCACCTCTTAGTTGTGATTAGATGGGCTCATACATGAATGCCATGTATGAGCCCATGCTTTGGTCAAGAAATTGAAGATTCCCCAACAGCCTAGTGCACATAAATACATTGTATCTATGATGCAAGGGCAAGATAAAAGAATATGGGATACTATGGTATCCAATTTGGAAGTCAAGATGCAGGATTATACAGATCATATGGACTTCCAAATTATGAACATGGAGAGGACAGATCTAGTCTTAGGAAGAGAGTGGCTATGGGGGTTGGGAGATACACTTAAACGCAGCTATCAAAATAACACACTCGAGTTTGAAAAGAATGGAAGTACAGTTTATATTCAGGGAGAGAGAGATGTACCTAGTGCACCTCTCATCTCATCATTAGAGTTGTATAGTCTCTGTTGTTCACAGCATGTACAGGATATGTTTTTATTGTATAGTCATGATATGGAGCATTGTATAGACAGCTCATCTGATGTATATTTTCATGCTTTGAATGTAAATATGAACAGGACTTTCTACTATTCTTTTTTGCAAGAGTGTGTAGTTAAAAGTTTTAAGGATCTTATGTTTGAATACAGAGATGTTTTTCCCACTGACTTACCTAGAGGGCTACCACCTGAGAGAGGGGACATTGACCATGCCATAGAAGTTGTTACTAACACTAACCCTATTTGTAGACCACCTTATAGGCTTAGGGTTTCTCAGCATGAGGAGGTTGAGAAGCTATTGCAGGATTATTTAGATAAAGGCTTCATCAAACCTAGTAACTCACCATGGGCATCGCCAATGCTCCTAGTTAAAAAGAAAGATGGCTCTATGAGACTATGTATAGATTATAGAGCACTTAATAAGGTAACTATCAAAAATAGATTTCCAATGCCTAGGTTGGAAGATCTATTTGATCAGTTACATCAAGCTCGGTATTTTACCAAGCTTGACCTTAGATCAGGATATCATCAGATAAGGATTAGGGCAGAGGATGTCCCTAAAACTGCATTTAGGACTAGATATGGGCACTATGAGTTTTTGGTGATGCCTTTTGGTCTCACCAATGCTCCTGCCACTTTCATGAAACTCATGAATAGTGTTTTACGGCCTTATCTAGGACACTTTGTAGTAGACTTTTTAGATGACATTCTGATCTATAGTGCATCAGAACAGGAACACTTGGAACACTTGAGAAAAGTATTTCAAGTGCTAAGGAAAAATTCGCTCTTTGCTAAAGAGTCAAAGTGTGAATTTTTCAAGACAGAGGTTAGGTACCTTGGGCATATAGTCTCCCAAGATGGAATCCAGATGGATCCTGAAAAAGTAAGGGCTATTATGGAATGGCCACATCCACGGAACCTGGAGGAGCTGCAGATCTTCCTAGGTTTATCAGGTTTCTATCGAAGATTCATTAAGAACTATGCCAAAATTGCTGTCCCGATGACGGAACAGCTTAAAGGGAAAGGGAAAGCCTTTCATTGGGGAGACGAACAGAAGCAAAGTATGGAAAAGTTGAAGGTAGCAATTGCTACAGCTCCACTTTTACATATAGCAGATCCCAATAAACCATTTGTGGTTGAGACTGACGCGAGTGATTTTGCTATAGGAGCGGTTTTAGTACAGGATGGTCGACCATTAGCTTTTGAGAGCAAGAAACTAGAACCGGCTCAAAAGAATTACTCCGTCTATGAGAAGGAGTTGTATGCAATAGTTCATGCTTTGAAGAAGTTGCGTCATTATTTATATGGTGCCAAAGTTACGATAGTGTTTGATCAAGAGAGCATTAAGTGGCTCTCTAATCAAACAGACCTTAAAGGTCGGAAGGCCCGATGGGCAGAGACCCTTCAAGAGTTTGACTATGAGCTTAGGTATAGGAAGGGAAAGTTTAATGTAGTGGCTGATTCACTTAGCCGCATGCCTATGCTCAATGGACTGAGTTTTACTCAGATCACTAGTGAGCTACTTGAGTCTATTAGAGGGAAATGTAGGCTTGATCCTGCATATTCCGAGATTTGGGAAGCCATAGAGAATGGGGATCGTGATATACGGGTTTCCAATGAGGATGGAGTATCGACGGGTACTCAAGAAGGATTCAAGTGGAAGAATTACAGTGTCCAAGATGGATATCTGTTATATAAAGGTAAGGTGTGTATCCCTAGAGATACTGAGATGAGACGGCATATTTTATATGAGTGTCATGACACACCTAGTGCGGGACACCCAGGAGTTAACAAGACTTATGATCTTGTTAAGAGGCAGTTTTATTGGTCTGGACTTCATAAGGACGTCCTAGAGTATGTGCTTAAGTGCAATAAATGCCAGGTCAACAAAGCTGAAAGATTAAGGATTGGAGGGCTACTCCACCCATTGGATATTCCCAATGGGAAGTGGGAGAGTATCTCCATGGACTTTATAGTCGGTTTACCTAAGACACAGAGAGAGCACGACTCGGTCTGGGTAATTGTGGATAGGTTAACCAAAATGGCTAGGTTTATTCCAACACATACTACAGTGAAGACACCTGAGTTGGCTAGACTCTTTGTAGAGAACCTATACCGGTTATATGGTCTTCCTTTAGACATAGTTTCTGATCGGGATAGGAAGTTTACTAGCCACTTTTGGAGAGCGGTCTTCAAAAGGTTGGATACAAAGCTTAGCATGAGTATGGCCGAGCATCCACAGTCGGATGGGCAAACAGAAAGGGTTAACCAAATCCTAGAGGATATGCTTCGAGCATATGTGAACGAAAGGCAAACTAATTGGGAGGAGTACTTACCTATAGTAGAGTTTGCATATAATAGTGCCAAGCACTCTTCCACCTGACATAGTCCATTTATGCTTATGTACGGGTTTCAGCCAAGGGCTCCTTATGCAGTTGGCTTGCAGAATGAAAAAGTTCAAGCTGCAAAGGACTTCTTGGAAGAAATGAATGATATGCTTAGACTTGCTAAGGACAGCATTAGGAAAGCTCAGGATAGGGCTAGAGCCTATGCTGACCCTCAGAGAAGAGATATCAACTTTGAGGTAGGAGAGCAAGTCTATCTTAGAGTTCCATCCAGGTCTGAAACCATGAAGACGGGACCTTGTCCAAAATTATCTCCTAGGTATTGTGGACCTTTCCAAATACTTAAGAGAAAAGGAAAGATGGCTTACCAGCTCCAACTTCCAGAGAATAGTCAAATCCATCCAGTTTTTCATGTTAGCCGGCTTAAGAAAAGGCTGGGTGAATCTGACAACCTCATTCCAGATAGTGAGGTAATAGAGCCTATTTCTGTTCAATCTATTCCACATGAGCCAGAGAGCATACTACGCACTCGAGAGAAACGGACGAGGAGTCACTTGTATAAAGAGTGTCTAGTAAAGTGGAAAGATAGTTCAGAAGATAGTGCCACATGGGAGCGGGTTAGCACCCTACAGAGACGGTTTCCCAGTTTCAGTTTATCTTCCCAAGAGTTTTCTTAAGGGGAAGGATATGGGGAGACAACACGGAGACAGGACCATGTATTTATATACATGGGGATATAGTGGGAGTGGTGATAATAGCAATTCTCTCTTTATTTTAGACCTTCCAATACCATTTTTGAGGACAAAAACGGAATCAAGGGGAAGGAAATGTTATGGAATACCCCCAAGAGAGGTGTGAACCACCTCTTAGTTGTGATTAGATGGGCTCATACATGACTGCCATGTGGCACCCATGTATGAAGCCATGTGGGGGGGATGATTCATCATTATGGAGAGACACTAAGGCAAGGTCACCACGCGGCTGGGCGGAACATCGAGGAAGAACTCCGTGCGCACATCTCTGTCAAGTGTGGATCGATCGGCGTGCAAAAACAATCCCAAAAATTGGGGAATTCATCGGAGCTTTTACTACATTAATGTTATGGAGTACCCCCAAGAGAGGTGTGAACCACCTCTTAGTTGTGATTAGATGGGCTCATACATGAATGCCATGTGGCACCCATGTATGAAGCCATGTGGGGGGGATGATTCATCATTATGGAGAGACACTAAGGCAAGGTCACCACGCGGCTGGGCGGAACATTGAGAAAGAACTCCGTGCGCACATCTCTGTCAAGTGTGGATCGATCGGCGTGCAGAAGGAATCCAAAAAATTGGGAAATTCATCGGAGCTTTACGACATTGGTATCCGAGCCAGGGAGCAGGCGACGGACGCGCCACGCAACAGTAGAAGACACACATACCGAGGCGGCCAGAGAGCAGCCGACGGGCGGCCAGAGAGCAGCCGACGGACGTCCAGAGAACAGCCCACGAGCTTTGCTCCTCCTTCCCCACTCTTGGATGAGTGAAGCTCCTTAGAGCTTTCCTTTTGTACCCCAGAAAGGCCTGCAACCCAAGCTCATGTGGGATAAAGATCTCTGCCATAGCTCTTCGACAGTGGCTCCAACTTTTTCGAGTGAACTATCAACACACATCAAGAGGTAAAAAATTCGAAAATTTTGAGGATTTGGGATCATGAAGATGATGGTTTGGATCAAGATATTAGCTAAATGAGGATGCACATATGTAATACGGGCTGTGGAGAAGGGTTTTGGGTCTTGGGTTTTCATTGAAAAGCTTCAATCCTTCAGTTTGGAGCTCTTCAAAGTCTCTATTTCAAGAGGGTTACCCTTTCACCTCCCACCGGTGACATACCTCACTTCTCCGGACCATTTCTTCTTCATACCATATCGGATTTTCAAAATCTTGGTCACGTTTCGAAGCTACGCTTTCAAGCTTTGCTCAGAGACCATCGGTGTTGGATTTGGAAGAGATTTGCCCTATCAAAATCTCTCTGCAGCGCTTCAGCAGGAACTAGGCGGCCACTCCCGGGCCTAGTTTTTCTTCATCCGGACTCCAAATCCAATTTTTTCAGTTGGGATTGTCTCAAATTCTTGAAGTGCAGGTGCTGGGCAACAATTTGTGGACTGGCGAGGATTAGAAAATCTCTGAAATTGTTCAGTTGCATTCAGTTTGCCCGTTTGAGGCTTTTTCTACGCACTTTTGGTGTTATTTTGGATGGTTTATGGTGTCTAGAACCTCCCCGGACCAAGCGGATATTTCCAATTTTTTTTTGGGACTGGCGAGGACTTAAAATCAGCGGCTTGAAGCATCAAGGACCACCTGGATTTAGCTTCCGTAACTCTACTTTGTATCAGGGAAGTGCTCTTGTGTTATATCTCTCTTCTTCTTGAATATTTAAACTCTACTTCCATTCATTTTCATACTCTCTAGTTAGCAAACGGGGGAAGGGTACTTAAACATGGAAAATAAAGGTAAACAAGTAGTTGAGACCACTTCTCCACCTAGAGAGCAACTAGAGGATCAAGATGCTAGGATGGAAGAAGTAGAGTTAGGACAAGAAATAGAAGAGAATATAGAAGAAAAAGAGCCTTCACAACAAGAGTATACTTATGAAGAGCTTATAGATGAATTTGTCACTCGTGATCAATTCATTGACTTGAAAGAGCAAACCCTTAAGTTAGAGAAAGATTTGGGTAGCATTACATCTCTTATACAGCAACTTAAGTCTCAAATGATCTCCCTTGAGACTAGTGTCACCTCTTTCCTAGCTAGGAAGGAAAGAGAGACTCCTACCATTCCTCTAGAGATTACTAGGAAAGAGACTTCTCTTCCTAGTAAGCATAAAGGAGAGAGCTCTAGGGAAGCTCCCCTCCTGAAAGACTTAAAGCCACCAACCTTTACGGGGGATGACCGAGACAGGAATAAGGATGCAATCTACACTTTTTTACAAAAGTGGCATGATTTGCATCAATTGAAGGGCACCCCACCTGAGTATCGTGTGCTAGAGGCGAGTCTCTCCCTTGGCCCGCGTGCTTATAAGTGGTGGATGAGTCTTAAGGAGGCGAACTCTATCCCTAGTGACTGGACTCAGTTTGAGACTCTTTTTCTAAAAGAGTTTCTGCCTGAAAATGAAGAGGAGAGGAATTGGGATGAGTGGGATAGGATTACTCAAAGAGGCAGGCCTCTTTCAGTTTATCTATCTCACTATAGAGAGATCACTTTGAAGCTTAAGGGTCTAGATGATTTTCAGAAGACCAGAGGGTTTGTTAGGGGCTTGGATAAAGCCATAAAGAGGGAAGTCAGGAGGAATGCGCCTAAGACGTTTGAGGAGGCGATCAAATATGCACAGATATATGAGGACCATAACCGTCCTCAGTATACTCCTATGGAGACGGATCAGCCCCTTAAACCTCTTAGCACCACTAAATTTAAGAAAAAGTTGCCTTTTGGGAAAAACAAGGTTTTTATTAAAAAACAAAGATCACAAGGGCCTAAGCTATCCACAGACCAGTTTGAGAAGGCCAAAAGAGAGAACCTGTGTTTTAGGTGCCTATCCCCTAGCCACTCGCAGTGGAACTGTCCACTCAAGAAGGGGGAAGAAAAGAAGAAAGGACCAGAGTCTAGTACGGCTCCTGAAAGGGGCAAAAAGGCGGTCCACCTAGTGCAGACTCTTCCCATTCATGGCAGCTCTAGCTGCAAGGGAGTGGAGGTGATGCACGAGGATATAGAGCACACGTGTTGTTTGACTCAGTCATTGTGGTCACCACAGTTTGGACCACATGACTTGGTCAAGCTACATGGTAGTGTATACGGGACCAGGTTGCGAGTCATGATAGATGACTCTGCCACTCATAACTTCATAAACTATGCTTTGGTCAAGAAATTGAAGATTCCCCAACAGCCTAGTGCACATAAATACATTGTATCTATGATGCAAGGGCAAGATAAAAGAATATGGGATACTATGGTATCCAATTTGGAAGTCAAGATGCAGGATTATACAGATCATATGGACTTCCAAATTATGAACATGGAGAGGACAGATCTAGTCTTAGGAAGAGAGTGGCTATGGGGGTTGGGAGATACACTTAAACGCAGCTATCAAAATAACACACTCGAGTTTGAAAAGAATGGAAGTACAGTTTATATTCAGGGAGAGAGAGATGTACCTAGTGCACCTCTCATCTCAACATTAGAGTTGTATAGTCTCTGTTGTTCACAGCATGTACAGGATATGTTTTTATTGTATAGTCATGATATGGAGCATTGTATAGACAGCTCATCTGATGTATATTTTCATGCTTTGAATGTAAATATGAACAGGACTTTCTACTATTCTTTTTTGCAAGAGTGTGTAGTTAAAAGTTTTAAGGATCTTATGTTTGAATACAGAGATGTTTTTCCCACTGACTTACCTAGAGGGCTACCACCTGAGAGAGGGGACATTGACCATGCCATAGAAGTTGTTACTAACACTAACCCTATTTGTAGACCACCTTATAGGCTTAGTGTTTCTCAGCATGAGGAGGTTGAGAAGCAATTGCAGGATTATTTAGATAAAGGCTTCATCAAACCTAGTAACTCACCATGGGCATCGCCAATGCTCCTAGTTAAAAAGAAAGATGGCTCTATGAGACTATGTATAGATTATAGAGCACTTAATAAGGTAACTATCAAAAATAGATTTCCAATGCCTAGGTTGGAAGATCTATTTGATCAGTTACATCAAGCTCGGTATTTTACCAAGCTTGACCTTAGATCAGGATATCATCAAATCAGGATTAGGGCAGAGGATGTCCCTAAAACTGCATTTAGGACTAGATATGGGCACTATGAGTTTTTGGTGATGCCTTTTGGTCTCACCAATGCTCCTGCCACTTTCATGAAACTCATGAATAGTGTTTTACGGCCTTATCTAGGACACTTTGTAGTAGACTTTTTAGATGACATTCTGATCTATAGTGCATCAGAACAGGAACACTTGGAACACTTGAGAAAAGTATTTCAAGTGCTAAGGAAAAATTCGCTCTTTGCTAAAGAGTCAAAGTGTGAATTTTTCAAGATAGAGGTTAGGTACCTTGGGCATATAGTCTCCCAAGATGGAATCCAGATGGATCCTGAAAAAGTAAGGGCTATTATGGAATGGCCACATCCACGAAACCTGGAGGAGCTGCAGATCTTCCTAGGTTTATCAGGTTTCTATCGAAGATTCATTAAGAACTATGCCAAAATTGCTGTCCCGATGACGGAACAGCTTAAAGGGAAAGGGAAAGCCTTTCATTGGGGAGACGAACAGAAGCAAAGTATGGAAAAGTTGAAGGTAGCAATTGCTACAGCTCCACTTTTACATATAGCAGATCCCAATAAACCATTTGTGGTTGAGACTGACGCGAGTGATTTTGCTATAGGAGCGGTTTTAGTACAGGATGGTCGACCATTAGCTTTTGAGAGCAAGAAACTAGAACCGGCTCAAAAGAATTACTCCGTCTATGAGGAGTTGTATGCAATAGTTCATGCTTTGAAGAAGTGGCGTCATTATTTATATGGTGCCAAAGTTACGATAGTGTTTGATCAAGAGAGCATTAAGTGGCTCTCTAATCAAACAGACCTTAAAGGTCGGAAGGCCCGATGGGCAGAGACCCTTCAAGAGTTTGACTATGAACTTAGGTATAGGAAGGGAAAGTTTAATGTAGTGGCTGATTCACTTAGCCGCATGCCTATGCTCAATGGACTGAGTTTTACTCAGATCACTAGTGAGCTACTTGAGTCTATTAGAGGGAAATGTAGGCTTGATCCTGCATATTCCGAGATTTGGGAAGCCATAGAGAATGGGGATCGTGATATACGGGTTTCCAATGAGGATGGAGTATCGACGGGTACTCAAGAAGGATTCAAGTGGAAGAATTACAGTGTCCAAGATGGATATCTGTTATATAAAGGTAAGGTGTGTGTCCCTAGAGATACTGAGATGAGACGGCATATTTTATATGAGTGTCATGACACACCTAGTGCGGGACACCCAGGAGTTAACAAGACTTATATCTTGTTAAGAGGCAGTTTTATTGGTCTGGACTTCATAAGGACGTCCTAGAGTATGTGCTTAAGTGCAATAAATGCGAGGTCAACAAAGCTGAAAGATTAAGGATTGGAGGGCTACTCCACCCATTGGATATTCCCAATGGGAAGTGGGAGAGTATCTCCATGGACTTTATAGTCGGTTTACCTAAGACACAGAGAGGGCACGACTCGGTCTGGGTAATTGTGGATAGGTTAACCAAAATGGCTAGGTTTATTCCAACACATACTACAGTGAAGACACCTGAGTTGGCTAGACTCTTTGTAGAGAACCTATACCGGTTATATGGTCTTCCTTTAGACATAGTTTCTGATCGGGATAGGAAGTTTACTAGCCACTTTTGGAGAGCGATCTTCAAAAGGTTGGATACAAAGCTTAGCATGAGTACGGCCGAGCATCCACAGTCGGATGGGCAAACAGAAAGGGTTAACCAAATCCTAGAGGATATGCTTCGAGCATATGTGAACGAAAGGCAAACTAATTGGGAGGAGTACTTACCTATAGTAGAGTTTGCATATAATAGTGCCAAGCACTCTTCCACCGGACATAGTCCATTTATGCTTATGTACGGGTTTCAGCCAAGGGCTCCTTATGCAGTTGGCTTGCAGAATGAAAAAGTTCAAGCTGCAAAGGACTTCTTGGAAGAAATGAATGATATGCTTAGACTTGCTAAGGACAGCATTAGGAAAGCTCAGGATAGGGCTAGAGCCTATGCTGACCCTCAGAGAAGAGATATCAACTTTGAGGTAGGAGAGCAAGTCTATCTTAGAGTTCCATCCAGGTCTGAAACCATGAAGACGGGACCTTGTCCAAAATTATCTCCTAGGTATTGTGGACCTTTCCAAATACTTAAGAGAATAGGAAAGATGGCTTACCAGCTCCAACTTCCAGAGAATAGTCAAATCCATCCAGTTTTTCATGTTAGCCGGCTTAAGAAAAGGCTGGGTGAATCTGACAACCTCATTCCAGATAGTGAGGTAATAGAGCCTATTTCTGTTCAATCTATTCCACATGAGCCAGAGAGCATACTACGCACTCGAGAGAAACGGACGAGGAGTCACTTGTATAAAGAGTGTCTAGTAAAGTGGAAAGATAGTTCAGAAGATAGTGCCACATGGGAGCGGGTTAGCACCCTACAGAGACGGTTTCCAGTTTCAGTTTACCTTCCCAAGAGTTTTCTTAAGGGGAAGGATATGGGGAAACAACACGGAGACATGACCATGTATTTATATACATGGGGATATAGTGGGAGTGGTGATAATAGCAATTCTCTCTTTATTTTAGACCTTCCAATACCATTTTTGAGGACAAAAACGGAATCAAGGGGAAGGAAATGTTATGGAATACCCCCAAGAGAGGTGTGAACCACCTCTTAGTTGTGATTAGATGGGCTCATACATGAATGCCATGTGGCACCCATGTATGAAGCCATGTGGGGGGGATGATTCATCATTATGGAGAGACACTAAGGCAAGGTCACCACGCGGCTCGGCGGAACATCGAGAAAGAACTCCGTGCGCACATCTCTGTCAAGTGTGGATCGATCGGCGTGCAGAAGGAATCCCAAAAATTGGGAAATTCATCGGAGCTTTACGACAACATCACTGCTTTCAACCATGGCCGATGACTAAAACACCTTGATGCAAAAAATTGATTGTATCTCAAAAAGTTGAACAGAATTGCCTACATGACTTCCGCTAAACCTATAGAAGACTTCGAGATGCTTATACTAGCAAACCTAAACTGGTATATACCTTTGGCACAAAAAGACAAAATAGCGTGCACAAGTGTTGCAATAGTGTGTTTGAAGGTCGAAACGAGCTCACATCGTAATTTCGACACCACTGAGTATACATGCTAAATTTCAAATGCGATTCTGAGACTGCAATCGAAGGAGTGTCGACAATGCCCTAGATGAAGCAGCGACCTACTCTAATACCGATTATTGGAGTTAGACGTCTGTGGAAGCATGCAAACAGCACAAGGAAGAAGAAGCTTGGAGCACAACACACAAGACTGAATGTATTACCACTAGAATGTACAAAGATAAGTAGCCTGTTAGGAAAATAGGCGTATATACAAGCCGGGGGAAAAAACCTCCCAAAGAGGGGAAAAAGTGCCCCGACGGTCCTAGAGACACATCACTACCTAAATATATCAACAAATTGTGAATCGATGATGGCAAAATCAAAGATGTATGATGTGGATGCCATACAACGGTGTCTATTATATACCCATAGATTTCTCAAATTGGCACATGCCAAAGGATGTACATGTTAGGGAGATTAGATGTAGTGAAGAAAGACATCCACCTATAGAAATCTAGGTTATCCACTTTCATCTTGCATATACTTGCATTTACTTATAAGTAATTCCAAGGTCAAATAATACCCCACATGCATGGATTACTTCCCTTTCATTTTGCTTTACAACAATAATAGTAAAGCTTATGAAAGCATTCTAGTGATTGTTGACAATGAAGGAAACAATAAGCTTCACTACCATCGGAGGCTTACATGAATCTTACGATGATTAAAATTCTTGTGAATTACTTCATCCTAGACTTCCCATAACTCTCTATCAAAATTCTTCTTCAACCAAGAGGTAATTTACTTAACATTTGTAGTCGTCAAGATGCAAAAGATGAGGAGTCATCTTTGGACCATAGATTGTTATGAATGTTTGCACATTTGTAAATGAGTATAAACATTAGTAACCACTAGTACTTTGACAAGAATTAAAATTCTACTTAAAGCACTTAGAATTTCATACACATCCATTGTGGTTGTATATGCATGATCCTATGAGTATAGTGCAAAAGGTACATAACATTTCCATGTGACAGAGTATCAAAGAAGCAATTAGATCATGCTATTGGAAAAGAAAGAAGTTGATGATTGCACTCAACTATAATTTTCTAATCCATAAATGGAAGGAAATGGATTATGGTGAGGATGGGTTTTTTTTTGTCTTTCAAGAAGAGATTCAAGTGGTGATGAGCATGTGGATCTATTTAAGGAATTGAGAGAGCCAGAGATGGTACAATGTCATGTGGATTCAAGCCTACATGCATGATGCTCATAACGTATGTGAATTGAGACTGTTTAGTTATGCATGGTGTGGTAGTGATTATGGCCACGCACCCTCATCAAGCCATGAAGATGGAGCATTCAAAGCTTGGTGTGGAATTCTCTACCTTAAAGATGCTCAAACATTAATCTACATCAAGTGAAGAAACGAAATGATGATGGAGATGAAGAAAAGCAACAAGTAGCAACAAACATATTCAAATTTGGATACTTTTTTACAACACACACAAATACACATTTAGAAAAGTTGTGTGTTATTTATGTTCAAATCAAAAACTCGCTTCACTAAGGGTTTAAATCACAAACAATTACAAAGTTGCCTGTATTCAAGAAAATACACCTCATTTTTACATGCCTGCAGGTCTAAAAACACAAGAAACAGATCCCTTTTACGATTCATCTGCTATCTTATGTGTGTCTCCATTTTACCAAACTTTCTATACCTCTAACGTGCTCTCCTCTCCCTTTCTCCTTTTGAATCAAGTCAGAGTTCAGGCTAGAACAAATTGAACAATCATCTTCAAGCTTCACAAGCCCATGGCAAGAACCTACAATACCCCTTTTACACATCAAGAATGTACTATCTGACGTCTAGTTGTCTGGAACTCCACTTTTACAACAATCTTAAAGCTTTGGTGGCATAAACAGAACATTGTGAGGTGAGCTAAAACCAAACACATTAGTGTCTTGTTCTTTGCACTACGTTAGCAAAATCTTCAATCTTTCATAGAAGAGATCTCAAAACAATCTTATCTATTGCATGTTGTATGATACGTAAGAAGTCTCCAAAACATTTAAACAATGGAACAAATCGTCACATATTTTTGTACTGATTCTCTGAAGTTAGACATGCTTGCAACAGACTTTATAACAGCAAGCTTACTTTTTCTAGCTACAGCCTATATGAACTTGTAACCAAATACAAAAACATTTTTATGGAATATAACTTTGTACATCTCTATGAACATCCACATTGCAAACCAAAAGAAACAGTCTCTTTGGATACATAATTCATACGAAGCATGAAAAAATATATACCCATCACATATGTGCAGAAAAACTAGATTCATTGATACAATCTATAATTTCTACGTCATGTATGGCATAATCTATGAGCCTTTGAAGCAGAAAAATCACTCCAATGAATTTCACAGGAAACCAAAGATCTCTTACTTTTTAAAATTTCCAACCTTATACCTGCATTGTTGTTCAAACCCAAGCTTAAACGCCTATAGCATATGCGATATGCCATAGTTTATGACTATGCACATACAGCAGTATCATTTTCTTGGATTTAGTTATATAGATGCAATTTCTAGTGGTTTCTACAATTTTAGCCAAACCCAATGTTTTTAGCTTTGTGAAACAACTGTGCATTTTCGCAATGCACTTAGTTACTCTAAACATGATGCTACATCATTAGAACTGGCTGTCAAAATTGTACTAGCTGTTGGCAAATTGAAACACCAAACAAAGATTACAAAATTAGTTCTAAACATGATGCTACATAATTAAAACTGGCTGTCAACATGATTAGTTTTAGTGCACTCACTTTAAAGCTAGATAGGAATAACTATAAACAAAGTTTGGTGAGTAAATGATGAAACACAAATCTTTGTATAATTAAAATACAGTGGTCTTCAAGAGTTATGTTTTGGCTTTTCAATGGAAACAGACTTGCACTAGTTCTTTTCATGTATTGATGCCATTTATTCATCATTAAGAAAAATATTAATAATTTTTTTTTAATCATGTCACCATTTCCCTCATGCTGCCAATCAAGAGTGCTGTTTAAAACCTTGGACACTCTTAAGTTTACCGGAGTTCAAACCATAATTTTCAGTACAATGGTTTTGATTTTAGGTAGAACATGTTTTTGGTTGCTTTATCAGACTTGCAATTGAATCCTATTTTTTATATTCATTGAATTGTGGATCTACATAACGATTGATCAAAAGTATATCATACAAGATAAAGGGATTTTCAAAACACTTCAGCATCCTAGGACACTCAACTGTCTAGTTACCAAACTCATGTTCAGCGAATTTGGAGCATTCTTGGTTCCTACCTGTGCTTAGCAAGTACTTGAGCGTGCTGTATTTCATGTTACTTTAATTAGTCTTTGAACCTACTCAAAGTTTTTGTAACCATTATAAAAAATATATACTATATGAAGACCACAAGTTTTGCACTTAATTTGGCAGTTATAAAATATTAGAGATGTTTACTCTCATCAGAAGTTTTCATATCTATATTATGACCCCAAAAAGGCTGAAGTCTGAAGTGCTTGAGAATGGATCCAAAAAGGCTGAAGTCTGAAGTGCTTGAGAATGGATAACAGTGGTGCACTAATACTCAACTTTCAGCTTATTGTGTGCATAAGAAGAGAACTAACAATTCCCCATAATCTGGCCTTTAATTGATTTACTGAGCAATAGAACAGAAAACTGTGTAAGCACATCCGATGCATGTTGTCAACGGCCAATCTCCCTCGTGCATTTTGCTGAGAGAGCTTACAATCTGCAGTTCATATCTACAATCAGTTCACACACAATGCCTTGAAGGGAGGCATAGTAGAAGAACTTACTTTTAGCACCTTGCTAGCGCTCTCCCAAGATCCTCCCTGCTAATAAGGCAAAACATAAGCCATATCCACAAACATAAAAGGGCAGACATCAGACTCGCCTCCCAGCCCTTGAGCCAGACGAGCTCAGACCTGAGCCTGAGCCTGCAGCCATGTGGGTGGGTTATCACCTCAAGGGCATGGTGTCTCCACCGAGGGACGAGTCCAAGTACCTCATACAAGGAATGAATAACAAATTATCCTAAGGGTCCTATTTATAGACTCACTCGAGGAGGTGGCCCAGTTCACATGGGGCAGACACTTTACAATTCGCTGGACACTTTAACTATAGGCACCCCAACTTAGTGTGTTGCAATAAAGCCCTTTGTAAGCTGCTTTTACTTTTTTGTAACACTAGTTCTAACTTTTAAAGCATAGGCTTAAAATTCATTGGAGTAGCTTTTGTTTCAAAAAGGGGCCTGAAGTTGTTGTTGACCTTTTCTTTTAAGAAAAAGTTGAATTTGTTTTAAAATATGGGTTTTTGAGGAACCTATTTTTAAAAAAAATGTCCAGAAACTTTCCCCACATTTTTTTGTAAAAAGACACCGTTAAGACCCCTGAAGAATTCTCTAGAAGTTTCTTGTAAAAATCAAGGCTTCCCTCACTTCTATAAAAAGGCCTTTTGGGTTCACATAAAGAGAAGAGTGAATACAAGTGAAAAATCACTTTGTAAATCTTGTATACATCCACCCTCTCTTTCTCCACCCCTTTCTCTCTCTCCTAAATTCTTGCTTAATCTCAAGGCATGCTTCCCTCATTTCGAGCTCTATCATCACACTAGTTATGATATCTAACACGATTCATACTAATTGTGGAGTCCAACCTCTTCAATTGGTATCAAAGCAAGGTTTAATCATGGATTTGGAACTCACGATGGAGTTCTTCGTGAATAACTTCCTTTAGAAGGTGATTCTTGCATATCAGCTTTGCTTTATTTGTATCCACAACTAATCAAGCAATCTAGAAGCCTTTGATTCCATGCCCTTGGGGCTTCTTTGTGTCTTCTTTAACCTGCAATATAATCAGCTCTTATTTTATCTTCAACCCCTAATAGTTGGTCCACATATACCACCTCCTCTATCTCTCCATTTAGGAAAGCACTCTTCACATCTAGTTGATACATCTTCCAATGCTTACTAGTTGCAATTGCAATGTTTGTTCTCTTGGTGGTCATCTTTGCTACAAGGCTAAAGATCTCTTCATAATCCACTCCATATGTTCGAGCAAAACCTTTCGCTACAAGCATTGCTTTATACCTAGCAATGCTACATCTGAATGCTTCTTTACCTTATAACCCACTTGTTTCCAATGACCTATTGGAGACAATGTCAAGATGGCCAATATTTAAAGTCTTTTGTAGGATATT
>CM035421.1:115189975-115354975 GCA_020310875.1 Ceratopteris richardii
GAAAAACTTAAGCATACATTTGATGTAAATGACTTAGGTATTGTACATCATTATCTTGGGATTGGGTTCATATACAGAGATGAGAGTATCTACATAACACAATAGAAATACATTGAGAAATTATTAGAAAGGTTTGAGATGACAGATTCCAAGCCTATGCAGACACCTATGGATGTCAATGTGTCATTACAGTCGCAAGCAGATTCAGAACCATTTGATGCTACATTATATATTCAAGTAGCTAATTACTTGATACATCTATGCAATACGTGTAAGAACATTCAATTTGTAGTTTCTCACGTAACCAAGTTCATACACAATCAGCTCAAGATTCAATGGAAATCAGTTAAGAAATATTTACAGACATGAAAAGTTTTCCAGATATTGAACCTTGTACCATTTTGACAATGAAGGGAGGATTGTTGGAGACAATGTCAAGATGGCCAATATTTAAAGTTTTTTGTAGGATAGTCTTCATAAAATATCGATGTGATGAGCATATGTTGTTCTTATTAGATATCTCTACAACAAGCCATCGTGGGCAACGTGGATAGAAGGAAGTGCTCCTATACAATCGACTTGGGTTCAATACCTGTGGACAGCAGTGCGTTCATGAAAAAGTGGCGAAAGATTTTCAAAGTTGCTTTTTTTATTTTTGCAAAAGCTACACCGATTCAAGGGTGGTAGTTTTTTTCGTGGAATCTAGCATAACGATTGTTAATGATAGTGCTTTTTGGTTGAGTGCTTTTCACAAGACAAAAGCTATATAAAATGGGCATTATCTCATTGTTGAGGAGTTCAAGTTCAACATAAGGAGATCAAGGAGGTCCTCTCTTAGAGGAAGTGTTCTCACACAATTGGAGGAGGTATGCTCTACATCTAGAGACATCAGGAGGAATTCATGTCAACAACATACTGTGAGTAACAAGTCTACATATGTCCCACTTGTTCATTCACTAGTTTTTGATTTAGGATAGTCTGAATTTGTTTTTGTTGTAAAACAATTCTAAATTGTTCATATTCTCCATATTCTCATACACACTCTCTTCATACCTCTTAGGCGCACAATTTCTTGTATCTAGTTCCTATTTCTGCCTAGATTCAGATATTGTCAGTTTATATCATATTCACACATTGTGATTTGACATTGGAATATAAGATAGTGTAGGTGAGCATCCTAGCTTACCATACACTTTGAAAACTTGTCTATTCTCTATCTCTCACTCATCATCTTTTTGACTATTAAGGTGTGTATGTTAAGGTTCATGTGTTGGAAAATCCTCTAAACCTATGATTAATATTGTTATTGAGGCCCACCCACTTCCAACATGACCTTGATGTCTTTCTTCCTTGGCACTAATGTTCAAGTGTGATTATCCTCCAAAGCTTTGATTTTCTCCTACATAGCCTCTTGCCATTCCTTACATGTATTTGCTTCTTCAAAGCATGTGGGTTCTTCAATAACTTTACTCATATATGCATGGTGACTAGCCATGAATGAGTCATAAGTAAGCCTCTCAATTGAATACCTTACCCTATCAGACCTTCTTAGTTCACCTTTCCATTGATTTGGATATTTGTTGTTTGCCTTTGAGCTCTCCCCCTTCTTTGCATGAAGGTATGCATTTAGCTCTATCGATAAGTCTTCATCCTCGTCAATCTTTGTGATCTTCACCTTTCCTTTGTTCCTTGCATCACTAGTTTGACTTTAGGTAGGGCTATCTCCACTCCATAATGAGTTTCTGCTTGATTCCTTTGGTCCACTAAGAACCATGCTTTTTGGTTCTTCATTTCCTCTTGAAATCCTTCCTTCATCTTCATTTCCCTGCATAGATACATTTGAAGAATACCAAGGTAAAAGCTAATCCAGATTCAAATCTGAAATCTCTTGATACCTTTAGCTCCTTGGTTATGGGATTGTAGCATCTACACCGCAGTTGTTCACTGCATACCCTATGAATACACATCTTTCTGATCTATCATCAAGTTTGATACATCTAGTTTTCTATTATACCAAGCTTCATATGGTGTTGAAGCATGTATACATGATGTCGGTGCTCTGCTCATGATGTATATGGAAGTGTTTGTTGCATCAGCCCAACAGCAATTTGGCATTCCTATCTCCTTCATCATAGCGCTAACACATTCTGCAATATACCTATTCTTCCTTTTTGCTACACCATTTTATTGTGTTGTGTACTTGCATGTGATTTGTCTCTTGATTCCATTTGACTCCAAGAATCAATGAACTCATGGGAAAAGTATTCTCCCTCTCCATTTGACCTTGAACATTTGATATACCTATCACATTCCTTCTCTGCAATAGTTTTGAACTTCTTGAAGTAGTAAAAGACATCTGATTTCTGCTTCATGCAATAAAGTCAAGTCATCCTTGTGCAATCATCAATAAAGGCTACAAAAAATCTATTACCTCCATTTGAGCTCTCCTTTGTTAGCCCCCAAACATTTGTATGAACTAGATCGAGTGGATGATAACTCACATAGTTACTCTTCTTAAATGGTAACCTAGTTTGCTTACTTAGTTGGCAAGCTTCACACAAATTCTTGAGATTCTTGTGAAGATTTGGTAATCCAAGCACTAACCTCTTCTTCTCCATGTCCTTCAATCTTTGAGTATTCATATGTATATATTTCTTGTGCCAAAGATACAACTTTGCTACCTTTCTGCTTCCATATGTGAAGTAGATTGGGTGGTTGAAGTTTGGCTTCACATCCAATGTGAATTGCCTTCCCTGCTTCTTGCCTATGGCCACCAATCTATACCCCTCTTTAGGGTTTTCCACAAAACATCCTTTCTTATTGAATTTGACTTGCAATCCTCTCTCAACCATTTGGCCCACAAAAACAAGGTTCTTTGTTATAGTGGGAACATGAAGAACATCTTTCAAGCACTTAGCTTTATGAGAACCATCCCTATATGTGTGATGGCATGATGGTATCATCACATGTCTCCCCATGCCCTTTGGTTGATGATACATGCATATTTGAGAAGAGGTCCTTGTTGCTACTCATTAAATTGTATCACGAGTTGACCACCAAGCCACAGCTTCAGACTCCCTCCCCAAGACGTGCTCGATCACGAGCCATAGATTTTGCATCGATTTAAAGGGCCCATATCTCATTAAGCATCAATTCAAAATTAAAAATCTGCACAACTATTCCCATATATTGGTCCAAGTCCACATGTTTCATGGAAAATGAAACAAATTGATACTTACTATCACTTTATAGGAAAGACTAGAAGATGCTTGCCTTATTAAACTATGCTTATACTTTATCACCATAGTAAGAAGTTCAAACCTTCCAACAAAAGTTATAATATCTGATGAGTCCAACCAGTCTCGAGACCTTGTGAGGTAGAGTAAAACATCTCTAGATATATGCCATGCAAACTTACAAGTTGCATGATTGAATAACATGCCCATTAGATGTTTTCGTGAATAAGCATACAAACATCGCACCTTATGCCTCTATCGCATGTCAATAGACCAACTTTTCAACTTAATTATTTTTATAACATGTATTGCTGCATTCTTTCTTTCAAAACATCATAAACAAAGCAGGATAAAGAATGTCTTCATATGTGGAAAAATGGCATACTCAAAAATATGTAGTTGTACCAATCTCTTTTAAAGCTACATTTCCCTATACACAGTTGTCTCTCATCCAACTTTCAAAAACAGCAAGGAAGTATTATCTTGTGAGGACCTATTGTTTTTATGGCAAAATAATAAGAATGATCCACACCACAAAAATGCTCCCTCTATGGTGGTTAAATATCTTTTAGTTTAAAAATTCACATTTAATCCATGTCATTTTAAACATACTCCAAAAAAAAAAAACTCCATAAACAAACCCCTTAAATGAAAAAACCATTTTGCTGCAGACTGAGAGATGACTTTCTCTAGATCGTACTCAAAAGAACACATGATAAAGAAAAAAACCTCAATGAAATGCGAACAGGACATGACAAATTTTCAAAAAAAAAACTCCATAAACAAACCCCTTAAATGAAAAAACCATTTTGCTGCAGACTGAGAGATGACTTTCTCTAGATCGTACTCAAAAGAACACATGATAAAGAAAAAAAACCTCAACGAAATGCGAACAGGACATGACAAATTTTCAAAAAAAAAAACACCCTCACATCATAGAGCATGATAAATACGAGTCATTTGCCAAATTTCAGCAATCATCCGAAAAGCTTAGAAGTTGATTATTTTGTTCCAGTGAATAAGATAAAGAATGTTGACTACACAGAAGTATAGGTTAATTTTATTCCAAAAACGGAACAGAATAATATGAAGCGAATACCTGTCTGGCGGACAGCACTTATAAAAACGTGGCTTAGAGGAATCCGAGAAGGCAAGAGAAGCCAAGCAAGGCAAGCCACAGAGCATGCAACAAAAGCAGGGCCTGGGATCCTTTTTCTGTAGTTGCAGAGCTCCGAATTTTGCAAAAACCCACATGCGAAACCGCTACGCCCGCACATTTGGCCTCCTTGCAGCCACACCAATACGTAACCCCGTCCTCACCACACACGGGATCAGGACGGAAACATGTGACAGGACATAACTGCAATCCCTCTACATTCTCGTCATCGACGCAAACCGTAGCAGCATGTACTCCTGGGTTGTTTGACTGCTTCCCTTCTTTTGTATCCAATTCCATTCCAATGCTCGAGATGTCCTGCATAGGAGAATCTTGATCTCTTCCATGATCGAGGTCAGCATTTGTGTTTCGAAGTTCTCCTCCGATGCTGCTTTTGATAAGAGAGCATTGTCCACTTTCGATGATGGCAAAACTAACAAGTACGCAGATCAATGGGAAAGAGGCTATGGCAATGCGCTGGCCAAACGCTCTCGCCATGCAGCCCCCTCGAGCTCTTGCATTCGCGAAAGCGGAATTCTGGAAGGAGGGGAGGGAATTGGAATCGTATGAAGACCGAGTGACAGATGGACAGCACTTCTTGTTAAACTTTCGAAGTTGATGCCGGGTGCCGGTAGCTGCGGTATTGAGTATAATATGAATATTTCAAAGTTGGCACAACGTCGACTTTTCTTTTCTTTTAAAGTTGGCACAACGTCGACTTTTCTCTTTTAAGGCACCGTGAGTGTACAAAGTTGGCACAACGTCGACTTTTCTTTTCTTTTCGTCTCTTCTCTTTTAAGGCACCGTGAGTGTAATGAGGTGTGGACAACTTTTTTTTAAAAGGAAGTTCGATCATTGAGATATGCTCTTCACATGAAGTTTCAAGTGATTTGAAATTACAATGAAAAGCAACATATTCACCAAGGGATTTGAAATTACAATGAAAAGCAACATATTCACCAAGGCATCTTCAAATCTCACAAAGTAGGGATTAATTGTGTGGCTTCAAGAATATGTGGCACCCCACTTTGTTGATAATCGTAAGCCAATTATGGAGCTAAAGACCGTAACCAACTATTTTTTTGAATATGACATATGGAAATGAGTTGAGAGATCCTCCCAGCCAAGTAACATATGCCTTGTATACTTTCTCCTGCATGCCCCATAAAAGGAATCATGCATCCTCTCATATGGGTGCCACATGGCACCCATGTGAGAGTCCACCTATACTCATCTCTTAGGGTGGATTCCCACACCATTCCCTTAGAGATTCTAAGCATTCATATAATATTTCCTTCCCCTTGATTTTATTTTTCTCCTCAAACATGGTATTGGAAGGTCTCAATGAAAGAGAGAGAGATACCATGATGGGTGCTCCCACTAAACCCCATGTATTCGATGTGCATGGTCATATATCCATGGTGTTTCATTGTATCCTTCCCCTTAAGAAGATCCTTGAAAAAGCAACATAAAGTTGGGAAATCATCTCTGAGGGTGCTAACCTACTAGCATGTAGCACTATCTTTTAAACCATCTTTTCGTTTTACTAGGCACTCTTTACATAGGTGACTCGTGATCTATTTCTCACGAGTGCATAGTATGCTCTCAAGCCTATGTGGATTAGATTGAACAAAATAGGCTCTACTACCTCACCACCTAAAATAAGATTGTCATATTCATGTAGCCTCTTCTTAAGGCGGCTAACATGAAATATTGGATGGATCTGGTTACTCTCTGGAAGTTGGATCCAGTAAGCCATCTTTCCTATTCTCTTCGATATTGGGAATGGTCCACAATAGCTAGGAGATAATTTTGGAAAAGGTCTCATCTTCATGGTTTTAGAACTAGAGAGAACTGTAAGATAGAATTTCTCTCATACCTCAAAGTTGATTCCTCTCCTTTGAGGATTAGCATAGGCTCTAGCTCTCTCATGAACTCTCATGATGCGATCCTTAGCAAGCCTAAGCATATTGTTCATCTCTTCTGAGAAGTCCTTTGAAGCTTATAAGTTCTCATGTTGCAATCCTACTGCATAAGGAGCTCTTGGTTGAAACCCATACAAATGCATAAATGGATTATGCCTAGTGAAAGAGAGCTTAACACTATTATATGAAAACTCTATTATAGGTAAGTACTCTTCCCAATTAATTTTCCTTTCATTTACATATGTTCTAAGCATATCTTCTAAGATTTGGTAGATTGATAGATAATTGAGCGTGCCATGAATTAGTTAAAATTTCATAAATACCTTTATGTCCCTCACCCGTAAAAGGTCCTTTATGAGCTTCTAGTATTTCTTTTGTGCTATGCCCAATACCCCAATTTGTTCTGTACATATGGCCAGCGTTAAGCATCTCTGTTTTCCCATCTGTATTTGAATGCTCACCATGCTCATGCTAAGTTTAGTATCCAACCTCTTGAAGATTGCTCTCCAAAAGTGGCTAGTGAACTTCCTATCGTGACCTAAAACAATGTCTAATGGAAGACCATATAACCAATATAGGTTCTCAACAAATAGTCCAGCCAATTGAGTTGTCTTCATTGTACTATGTGTTGGAATAGACCTAGGCATTTTGGTTAACATATCCACAATTACCCATGCTAACTCACTCCCTCTCTATGTCTCAGATAATCCTACTATAAAATCCATGGAGATATGAAGTATTTCTTTGGTGATGCATGATGGTAGACTCTCCTTATTGAGAGCTCAGCAATGATACCCTTGTTGTAGAAACCTGAACTCTGACGTTGCACACAGTGCTCCGCACAGTGCAAAATACACAGAAAACACTTAGTACATAGATCATAGGCACAAATTTCTTAGGTCATACAAATGTGGTTGAACATAGAGTATGTGGTTGACTAGGTCACTATATGTTTTATTGAAAACATACACAAAAGTTTCTAGTATCCATTTAGCCTTTCACATGGACACTAATGATAACAATCTCCCTCTAAAGGCCAATATGGCCAGAGTGACTATGGGAGAAAAGTAAAGAATGATAAAGAATACCTGAGTGTAAGTATACAAAATATGTCTTGCACCTGATGGGCATGTTACACAATATACATGTAATTGTGTAAGATCATGAATCAAGTAACCCCCATCTACAACATTATCTCGGGTATGAACCTTCTCAAGAATAATGAACTCAGTGGCTAAGAAGTCTCTAATGAAGTGATACCACACCTCAATGTGCTTGGTATTTGCATGATAGACTGGATTCTTAGCCAATGCAGTGGCACTATGACTATCACTGAGCAAACGAGGTACATGTTGAGGTAAAACCATATCACAAGCAAGACGAGAAAATCACAATGCTTCCTTACATGCCTCACTTGCTTCAATATACTCTTCTTCTGTGGTGGGAACAATTGTACATTCTTGAAGACGAGATCTCCAAGAGATAGCACCTCCAACAAAATGAAAAATGTACCCTGATGTAGACTTATGATTGTCTACACAACCAGCATACTTAGAATTTGTGTAACCAATAATGGATGCTTTCCCTCAACCTAAGCATAAACACTTGTCCTTAGTGCCACTCAGATATCTCAAAATCATCTTGACTTCTTCTCAAATGCTTCTTTCCAAGATTAGACATATATTTGATCACAACTCCCTCTGCAAATGCAATGTCTAGTCTCGTAGCTACCATGGCATACATGAGACTACCAACAACAGACTAATAAGGAATTTTGGCCATGAATTTATTTTCCTGATCTGATTTGGGGCAATCATCCTTGCTCAATTTCACATATGTGGGTAAAGGTGTAGTCAATGCATTTCCACACCTGCATATTGAACATGTGAGGTACTTTGGATATGTACTCACTTTGAGACAAGTGTATGCATCTTTTACTCCTATCACGTTTAATGTGCATGCCAAGAATATGTTTGGCATCCCCAAATCCTTCATATCAAATGTCTAGCTCAACTTCTTTTTGAGAATTTACAAGTCACAATAGGACTTCCTAGCAATCAACATATCATTTACATAAAGTATCAAGCATATTAAGCTACCATCCGACCATCTCTTTGTGTAGAGACAATGATCCTCATTGCTTCGAGAATAGCCTTGCGACTTCATAAAGGCATCAAAATTTTGGTACCATTGTCCAGGGGACTGTTTAAGTTCATATAAGCTCTTCCTCAACTTACAAACTAGACTTTTCTTGTCAGGAACTACATAACCCTCTAGTTGTTCCCTATAGATCTCATCTTTAAGATCTCCATGCAAGAAAGTAGTTTTCACATCTATTTGGACTAGCTCTAAGTCCTCCATTACAACGAATCCAAGCAACATTCATAGGGTAGTCATCTTGTCCACTAGAGAGAAGATTTCCTCGAGATCAACACCATGTTGTTGCTTAAAACCCATTGCAACAAGTCATGCTTTATACTTTGGAGAAGCACTATCTAATGTGAATTTCAACTTATATACCCATTTACATGGTAAATCTTTCCTTCCCTTTGTCAAATGTACTAAATCCCAAGTACCATTCTTGTCAATAGAATCCAGCTCACTTTTCATGGCATGCTCTCACTTGACATGATCCTTTGTCTACATAGCCTCTTTGTAGCAAGAAGGAACACCAGCATGTGTTAGCATAACAAAATCTAAACCTAGAACATATCTATTAGGTGGATGTGAGACATGTGCAAAGCATCTCAATGGTTGCTGAATAGAAACATTTGAAGACTGGTTTGATCGAACATTCTCTTGAACATCCTTATGTGCAACATTTTTATATATGCTAACTAGAGGAATAGTATCCTCAAACACCACTCTTCTCACTTCAAGCTCCTAAATGGGTTGTTTATATATCGTTGATTCATTGAAAATGACATCATTGCTTTTGATCATAGACTGTGTTTTAGGATCCCATAAATGATATGAAAATTGTCCTTCTCAACCATATGCAAGAAAACTGCATTTCTTTGACTTATGCTGCAACTTTTATCTAAGACTCTTAGGTATATGAACATATGTTTCACACCCAAAAACTAGAAGATGATCATAATATGGTGGCTTCCCTATCCATAACTCTTGTGCCACTTTCAGACCTTTGGCAGTATGAGCTGGGAAAGGTTAATCACATGAACCGTAGTCAATACAGGTTCTACCCAAAAGCCTTGTGAAAGGTTTGCATGATGCAGCATAGAAACTACTCTATGTTGAATAGTTCTATTCATCCTTTCAGCTACACCACTCTATATTGGAGTGTAAGGAGTTGTAAACTCTCTACGAATTCCTCTCAACTATTAGAAAAGTTTGAATTCATGTGAGGTACACTCACCACCATTATCTAAATGTAAAGCTTTGAGCTTAGTTCCTTTTCCAGTCTCAACTGAAGTAAGACATTTTCTAAAAATAGGGAATACCTCATCCTTCGATTTGATAGGATATACCTAGGCTTTTCTAGTAGCATCATCTATGAAAGTGACAAAAGTAAAAAGAACCACCTAATGACCTTGTGGGCATATGAACACACATATCTGTATGAACGAGATCTAAAGGTTGAATTGAAGAGTCAATGTGTGTTTGATGCACATTCCTAGTTTGCTTTCGATGTTGACAATGCTCACAAAATGAAAAATCAGAGAAAGATAACACAGGTAAGTAGCCAATATGAGAACGATTTTCTATTCCACTATGAGATATGTGGCCCAAATGGCCATGCCAAATACAAGCCATAAGCTATTCAATAATAGCTAACAAGTGTTCTTGCTGTGATACTTCATTTTGTGCAAGTTGTTGGGAAAGATGGATGGATGCTCCAAGAGATTGAGTAGGTACTGCTAAACCTGCTTTGTACCAACCCCCTAATGCTTCAGACTTGATAAGTAGACCTCCTTAGCTTTCCAAAGACACCATAAAATGGCCTATGTACTTTGGAAGTGATGTGTGTAATGATTGAGACAAAACAGATAATTTTGAAACTCAAAATCTGAAGAAAACCTTCTATTTATGTCTTGACACCTGCTGGATCTTTTACCGAGTATGACCAGCACAATAGGAATTGGAAAAATTCCTTTTAGGGGTATTTAATTAGCTTCGCAAGCTAACTATTCCAAGTGGAATGATGTAAAAAGATAAACTATGCTAAGAGAAATCAATTTAGCAAATGAAGCTATACCCCCGATTTTTTAGGAGTGTAGCAGATTTTTTTGGTGTAGCAGACATTGACCAGTGATCACCTCGACTCGACTTTCTCTGAAATGGCTAAATAGAATCTCCTCAAATTTTGACAGCATGTAGATAACTTCAAGATGAATCCAACAAGCTTTAGATCACTGAATTTGGTGAAGATTTGATTGAGATATGCACTTCACAAGTTGACAGACTTTCAAGGAGTATAACAGAGAACTCAGAAATGAACAATATGAATTTATGTATTAATGAGAAGCTCGGGAGTGATGAGTTCTCCACGCGACTTTTCCATGACCATTTTTATAAGGAATGATTAAAAAATTTAAATTCAAATTCAAACTTTTGGCTCCCTATGATCAAGCTCCTATATCCTAGGAGATATTCCTTCAATCAAAGAGCTAACTTTTTCACGAATCCTTTTGGTAGGTGATTACAAAAGATTCCAAGTCAATTTGACTTTTACAAGAAGATAAAATGGTAATTAACCACTAGCAATGGTTCCTATGCTTCTCCATATGTGTATGGACTTCAATGCATCTAACAAACCAAATGTGTAGGCTTGTGATTTACACCAAAAGCTCCCCCTCAAGCCAAACATTTTGGCTTGGTCTTCATCTTCAGTCTTCATGTATATCCTGCAATCCAATCATTGCTTTGAACCTGCAAAGTTTGGTTCCATCCAAAGCTTTACTCAACAAATCTGCACATTGCATGTTGGTTGATACATAGGTTAGTTGAATGTCTTTGCTTAGCAACATCTCTCTCACATAATGGTAATGGACCCATATATGTTTGGTCCTAGCATGATAGATAGGATTAGCTGCAAGGTGAAGTGAACTTGTTTTGTCTCCAAAGATTATTGGTGCCCTAGTATACAAACCCAATTCTGTATACAAAAGCTTAATCCAAATGGCTTCTTGTGTGGCATTAGCCAACCCTCTATACTCTGCTTCTGTGGAAGACAAAGCAACAGTAGGTTGCTTCTTTGAAGACCATGATATTGGCTTATCACTTGCAAAAGAAATGTATCCTGAAGTGCTCCTCCTATCATCCTTGCATCCTGCCCAATCTGCATATGAATAGATCTTGATATCAATGTCTGAAGTGTAAGGAAAATACAAACCATGATGTTGTGTACCCTTGAGATACTTCAAGATTCTCTTAGCATCCTCTAAGTGATGTATTCTTGGCTTGTGCATAAACTGACTTAGCACACTAACTCCATATGCAATATCTATCCTTGTTAAGGTGGCATAGTTCAAGCTACCCACCATACTTTGATAACTGTAATGTCATTAACTTCATCACCTCCATGGGCACTTAGTTTTAGGTTTACCTCCATTGGAGTACTTGCTACTTTGGCATCCTGCAAATGAAACTTCTTCAACATGTCCTGTATGTATTTTTTCTGAGTATTGTATATTCCAGAGTTAGTATAGACTAACTCAAGCCCAAGAAAATATTTTAGTAGACCAAGATCATTGATCTTGAACTCCTTCATCATCTGGCTCTTGATTTGTCTGATTCCATTGACATCATTACCTGTAAGTATTATATCATCAACATAAACACAAAGGTATATTACCTCTGAATTACTTCTCTTGATGAATAGAGAAGTATCTGCCTTGCTCATGACAAAACCTTGGTCTTGGAGGTATGTAGTTAACCTGTAATTCCATGCCCTAGGTGCCTGCTTTAATCCATATAAAGCTTTTTTCAATTTGCAAACATATGTTACCTTCTTAGGGTCCTCATAGCCAGGAGGTTGTGACATATATACCTCCTCTGAAATACATCCATTCAAGAGAGCATTCTTGACATCCAATTGGTACATATTCCAATTTTTTGTTGCAGCCACACTTACCAACACTCTGATGGTTGGCATCTTGGCCACAGGAGAAAATGTCTCTTCATAATGAATGCCTTGGGTTTGTGCAAAACCCTTGGATACCAATCTGGCTTTGTACCTATTAATTGTGCCATTAGAATTTCTTTTAAGTTTATAGATCCATCTGGATCCTATTACCTTCATGGAGTCCTTCTTTGGTACTAACTCCCATGTATCACTCTCCTTGAGTGCTTCAATCTCCTCATCCATAGCTTCTTTCCATTCTGTCTTGGTTATGGCTTCTTCATATGATCCTGGTTCTTCAATTGACAAATCTTTGGCAAGGTAAATTGAGTGTTTAGTAACAAGAGATTTATCATACCCATATCTGATAGGTTTTTTGCTTTCTCTCTGTGATCTTCTAATTGGTTGATTTGAGATTCAGGTATGTCTTCAAGCTTCTTCATCTTCATTTTGCCCTTGGACTTCCATGCCTTGAACTCTTCAAGGTTGATAGTGTTTTCATCATCTGAACTTGAGTCTTCATTCTGAGTAGGTTCCTCCTTTGCAAGACTTGGAAACTCCTCTTCCAAATCATAGGGTAGTTTAACTTTCCTGCATTCATTCTCATACCAAGAATCATTTTCATCAAAGACAACATCTCTACTCACCACGAAGCCCTTATTGGAAGGGTTATAAAACCTGTATCCTTTTTTATTTAAATCATATCCAATAAAGATGCACTTCTCAGCTTTAGGGTCTAGCTTACCTCTTATCTGAGAAGGAATGTGTACATATGCTACACATCCAAATATCCTGCAATGGTCAAGTGAGGGTCTCTTACCATGCCATGCTTCATAGGGTGTCATCCCATCAAGGGATTTAGATGGTAACATGTTTATGAGATAAGTGGCAGTTGAAACACTTTCTGCCCATAGATAATTAGGTAACTTTTTCTCATTCAACATAGACCTAGCTGTCTCAACAATCAACCTATTTCTTCTCTTAGCTACCCCATTCTGTTCAGGAGAATACCTTGTGGTGATTTCTCTTTTGATGCCTCTGTCCTGCAAGAAGTTTTCAAACTCATTGGAGAAGTACTCACCTCCTCCATCTAACCTTAGCCTCTTCAAATTCCTCCCTGTCTGATTTTCAACTAGTGCAAGATATTTTTTAAAGCAATTAAATACCTCATCCTTGTGCTTCATGAAGTACAATAAAATCCATCTGCTATAATCATCAATAAAAGATACATAGTACCTTGAACCTGAGACTGAGGGGTCTTTGCTTGGTCCCCATGCATCTGTGTGGACAAGCTCTAGGTAGTCTTTATGCATGTAGCCTTTCCTTGAGAAGGGTAACCTGTGAGACTTCCCAAATTGACAAGCACCACACTTATAAATCATATGTTGCTTGGATACATTAGGTATTCCAAGCACAGATTGATCCCTGCATATTTGCTTCAAGGTTCTTTCTCCTATATGTCCTAATCTTTTGTGCCAAATCTCAAGCTCTGAAAGTGTTTGATCTTTATAACTGTATAGTGCAATATTCTTTGTGTCTTCTAACTCAAAAATGAAAAGTCTACCTGATTTTTCTCCTTTAGCAATCCTCTTGAACCCATGCCTTGGATCCTCCACAAATGCTCCATATTGGTTGAATCTAACCTGCAAACCTTTCTCCACAATCTGTCCAACACTCATCAAATTTTTGGTAATGGTTGGTACATAAAGTACACTACTCAACAAGTTCTGATTTCCATCACAAGTCTTAACATTTCCAACCTTAACTACTGAGTGCTTGGTGTCATCACCTGTTTGGACTTGATGCTTACCTTTTGGTTCCTCAAGATTAGAGAGTAGTGCTACATTGCCAGCCACATGATTTGAGCATCCTGAGTCAATGTAGAATAGGTGGTCATCATTTGTACCTAATTTTGAAGTCATGTTCATGATCAAAAGAGACTCATCCTGCTCCTCTGTGTAGTTTTTGTAGTCCTTTCTGGATTTGAATCCTCCTTTGTAACTTCCATTGTAGTTGTTGTTGTAATTGTTGTTGTAATTGTTGTTGTAGACTTGGTGATGGTTGAATCTACCTCTTGACTGTGAGTATCCACCTCTTTGGTATCCTCTTCCTCTCTGATTCTTATAATTCCTGAAACACTCATCTGTAGTATGATTTGATAATCCACAAATGTTGCATGGTGAGGAGTTATAGGATCTCCCCCTACCTTGCTTACCTCCTCTGCCCCTTCCTCTTGATGATCTACCTCTCCCTGCATAGTTGGCTTGGGAGGTAGAGCCTTCATCTTCCACCTTCTTGCTCTTGCTTTTATCTTTAGAGTTCTTATCAATGTATAGGGAAGAAGAGTTATTACCTTTGGATGTGTCTCCATTTTTGTTGATCTTTGCTTCATGAGTGAACAATTGTCCCATGAGGTTGTAAGATCTGGAATTTGCATGTCCATGTAAAGGTCCATGGCAGTGGTGAATCTTTCCCATTTGTCATCAGCCTAATCGGTTTCCCAAGTTTCTTGGGATGTCTTACAATTTCTAATATGTGGCAAAAGAAAATCAGAGATGGAGTTGAGTAAATAAGACCTTGCCAATGCATCCTTAGCACACCATGTGTTGAGCTTTTCATGTTCTTCCTTTGTTGGTAATCCTTTTGTTTTGAATGAGGGCAATTCCTCATCTCCTGAGATGTATCCATAGAGACTCCTTCCTTGTAAGTAGGCCTTCGTCCTCAAAGACCATGCTTGATAGTTGTTCCTGTCCAATTTATAAATAAATGAAGGAAAACCATCTCCCATTTTACCTTAGTTTGCTCTGATACCACTGTTGGGAAAGATGGATGGATGCTCCAAGAGATTGAGTAGGTACTGCTAAACCTGCTTTGTACCAGACCCCTAATGCTTCAGACTTGATAGGTAGATCTCCTTAGCTTTCCAAAGACACCATAAAATGGCCTATGTAGTTTGGAAGTGATGTGTGTAATGATTGAGACAAAACAGATAACTTTGAAACTCAAAATTTGAAGAAAACCTTCTATTTATGTCTTGACACCTGCTGGAACTTTTACTGATTATGACCAACACAGTAGGAATTAGAAAAAATTCCTTTTAGGAGTATTTAACTACCTTAGAAAGCTAACTATTCCAAGTGGAATGATGTAAAAAGATAAACTATGCTAAGAGAAATCAATTTAGCAAATGAAGCTATACCCCCGATTTTTTAGGACTGTAGCAGACATTGACCTGTGATCACCTCGACTCGAATTTCTCTGAAATGGCTGAATAGAATCTCCTCAAATTTTGATAGCCTGTAGATAACTTCAAGCTGAATCCAACAAGCTTTAGATCATTGAATTTGGCGAAGATTTGACTGCGATATGCACTTCACAAGTTGACAGACTCTCAAGGAGTATAACAGAGAACTCAGAAATGAACAATATGAATGTATGTATTAATGAACACTTGTATACGAACCCATTGGCATGAATTTCATTGCCTAATGGTATAGATAGGTGTGGGCTAGAATGTAGGCCTCACACACACTCAGAATCAGTAATGAAAAGCTCGGGAGTGATGAGTTCTCCACGCGACTTTTCCATGACCATTTTTATAAGGAATGATTAAAAAAATTGAATTCAAATTCAAACTTTTGGCTCCCTATGATCAAGCTCCTATATCCTAGGAGATATTCCTTCTTACCTTCAGCTTGTATACCCACTTAGTGCCAATGGCCTTCTTGCCAGGAGGCAAGTCACATAAAGACCAAGTACCATTCTTCATTATAGCATCATATTCAGATTGCATAGCATCCATCCAAGTTTCTGAATTTTGTGCTTCATCAAACGAAACAGGCTCATTCTCATCATAGAGACTAGATGCAGCCATAGCATAGCAATCTGATGCAAAAGAGGCATTATGAGAGCCTGAACGAGTACGATATGACAAAGGTGCATCTAATTTGCTGTCACGCAAAGTCTGCACCAACCATTTTGGCATAGTTCTTGCCTGCTCAATATCAGCTCTCTCATCAATAAGTGCATCATGTACATCTGCATCAGAAATGGAATTATCTGCATCATCACATGAAACCTGCAAAGGCTGAGAAGTTGCCTCATTAGGACTAGCACTAGACTGACCACCTGTAAAAAGAGGCATCAAAGTATCATACATGTATTTGGAGCTAACAGATGTCTCCTTGGTACATGAAAGCAATGGCTGAATAGCATCTTCCACAAAAACAACATCACGACTAACCAGAATGTGTTTCATTTGTGGATGATACAAACGATAGCCTTTACTTTCAGAATTGTACCCAACAAAAATACATTTTATTGCCTTATCATCCAATTTTCTGTGATGTTGTTTAGGCACTAATGCATATGCCAAATAACCAAAAACACGCAGATGAGCAATAGATGGCTTGCGGTCATGCCAAGCCTCATATGGAGTGATAGACTGTAGCGTTTTAGTGGGACACCTATTAAGTACATATGCTGCACACATGACAGCCTCAAGCCAAAGCCTGACTCTTGACCATACACCTTGCCATCTCCATGAGTGACCTGTTCTTTCTTTCAGCAACTCCATTCTGTTGAGGTGTATACGGAACTGTACACTGGTGTTTTATCCCATGTTCAACCAGAAATGCATCAAAATCAGAAGACATATATTCCCCCCCTCGATCAGAACGGAGGGTGCCCATTTTACATGCTGACAGATTTTCAGCCAAAACCAAAAACTATTTGAAGCACATGAACACTTTGGACTTTGCCTTCAATGGATATACCCATGCATGCCTGGAAAAATCATCAATGAAAGTCACGAAGTAAAGGTAGTTTCCAAAAGAGGGTGTCTGCATAGGACCACAGACATCACTATGTACAAGCTGCAATTTCTGCATAGCCCGAACTGAACCATCTTTTGGAAAGGAGGAACGCTGCATTTTGCCCAAAATAGAGCCTTCACATACATGTTTTCCGGGTGCCTCAAGCTTGGGCAAAGAAGACACCATATCAGATTTTTGCAGGTGTAGCAAACTAGCAAAATTCAGATGACCAAAGCGTGCATGCCAAAGCTTTGCATCTGACATAGCCTGAGAATCATGAGCTGCACATGCCGAATCATTAACAGATCTTTCATAGTCTATGAGCTTATATAGCCCACGACATAAAATGCCAGAAGCAATAATAACATCGCCATTTGACAGATCATGAACTGTACATCTGTCATCAACAAATTTCACAACCAAGCCAATCTTGGCTAATGCAGAAACTGATAATAGATTCTTCTTGATCCCTGGCACAAATAAAGCATCTGACAAAGTGAAAGAACTACCATCAGCAGTAGTCCGAATGATCTTACCAACTCCCATGAAAGGATAAGAGGATTTGTTGGCACATGTAACAGTATTCCCTGTAGGGGCAGGCTCGAGTGAAGAGAAGAAACTGCGCTGTGAGGTAATATGTTTGGTCACCCCACTGTCAAAGTACCAAACATCTGAGTCTACTGCAGACATGCACTGCTCATGAGAAGATAGGTCAAAATTGCAAACAATAGTAAACGCCCATTCTTCTTCCTGCACAAGATTAGCAGACTCTGTTTTTGGTGTATAGGCTTCTGCAACAACCATTCCAACCTCTTTCTTCTTTGTCTCTTTTGCAGCTAGTTTTGGACAGTTCTTTATGGTATGATCATTCCCTTTACAATACTTACAAGATAATTTCTGCTTTTCTGATTTTTTCTCATCTTTGTCTTGGTTCTTCGAATGTGCAGCATTTGCAAATTTCTGCTTACTAGTAGAAGAGCTCCATTTTCCTTTGCCCTTCTGACTCGCCAGGAAAGCTTGATCTGCAACACGCATAATGGACCTGTTCTGCCTAGACTGATCTTCCTGCAATAGAACAGAGACTAACTCCTCAAATGATAAGGCATTTGGATTGCCTTTCATCATCAATCAAAGAGTAAAAGCAAAACTCTGATATGAATTAGGAAGACCATTCAGAACGGTCTGCACAAGTGAGCTATCTGGTATAACCTCATTAGCAGAATTCAATTGTTCCTTCAGGCCTTTGATCTTTGTCAAAAAACTATCCATAGAATCACCTTCATTCATGTGCTCACTCTCCAACTATTTTCGGAGGTAAGCAACACGAGCCTCATTCCTAGCCTGGTACAATGTGGTAAGTGTATCGCAAGCATCCTTTGCTGTTCTGCAAGAGTGAATGTGAGGAATAATAGCACGTTTGACAGACAAAGCTATCAATGCATATGCTTGAGCATCTCTGCCATCCCAACGAATTTGCTCTGCAGTAGGTGCAACAGAAATAGCAGCACGAATAGAAATCTGCAGAATATCATCTTTGACACCATCTCCATCAGCTTCAACACCTGTATTTGCAGTACCTGTAGTCGAAGGTGTAACAGGACATCTTTCAACACCCTGCACAATGTTCCACAATCCTTTTGCAACCAATACATGTCGCATCATATAAGCCCATAATGGGTAGTTGGTACCATCCAACTTATCCTCAACAGCCAACATACGGAATACATCACTGCTTTCAGCCATGGCTGGTGACTAAAATACCTTGATGCAGAAAATTTACTGTATCTCAAAAAGTTGAACGGAACTGCCCAGACGAGTTCTGCTAGACCTGTAGCAGACTTCGAGATGCTTATACTGGCGAACGAGAAACTAGTATATACCTTTGGCACAAAAAGACGAAATAGCCTGCACAAGCGCTATGATAGTGCGTTCGGAGGCCGAAACGAGCTCAGATCGTGATTTCGGTACCACAAGGCGAAGCTGTTTTGATATCTGAAACACCCTAAGTATGCTCACCAAGTTTTATGCGAATCTGAGACTGCAACCGGAGAGGTGTAGACGATGCCCTAGATGAAGTGGCGACCTGTTCTAATACCAATTGTTGGAGTTAGATGTCTGCGGAAGCACGCGAACAGCACAAGGAAGAAGAAGAAGCTTGGAACACAACACACAAGACTGAATGTATTACTAGAGAATGTACAAAGATAAGTAGCCCATTAGGGCAATAGGCGTATATACAAGCGGGGGGAAAAAAACCTCCTAAAGAGGGAAAAAAGTGCCCCGGCGGTCCTAGAGTGTTCACACACATCAGTACCTAAATATATCAACACACCCCCCTCCCCTTCGGCTTTCTCGAAGGCTCTCCAAAGCTTACGACCAAGGCAGCGACCAAGGCATTGTTGGGAAAGATGGATGGACACCTCAAAAAATGAGTTGGTACTGTTAATCCTTGCTTATTACCTGCCCTATTTTACTTCAGAGTTGTGTTGTAGGACCCTTTATCTTTCCAATGACACTAAATAAGTGCCTATGTGCTTTGCAGATGATGCTTCAACCAATAGGATCAAAACAGATAAGTTTGCAACTAGCTAGTGACCAAAAAGTTACTATTTTGGTCTTGATACCTACTAGAAGTTTTGCTCAGTACTCATAGTACAATAGCGATTAGAAAAATTCCTTCTGAGGGTATCTAACTAGCTTAGAGAGCTAATTATTCCAAGTGGAATTACTTAAAAATGATAGACTACACACTGAGTAATGTCTTTAGCAAGTAGAAGCTTACCCCTGATATTTTAGGAACTCTATAGAGTATGACCAGTGACCACTTCGAGATGATTTTCTCCCAATTGGATGAATGAAAACTTCGTCAAACTTTGATAACTTGTAGTATACTTTGAGCTTGTTCCAAAAAGCTATAGATCATTAAAAAATGATAAAGGAACCACTGAGATATGAGCAAGACAAGTACACTGTTTTGAGTGACAATGACAGAGATGAAGATGGATGTATCCAACAATGTAATGTATTATGTAACAATGTTATACATGATCATTGGCATGAATATGATGCCCAATGATAGTGATAGAAGTAGGCTATAGTGTAAGCCTTTCTACTATATCAAATGATCAACATTGAACTTAGTATAGGCGGCTCCTTTGGCCGCGAGATTACAATCCACTTTTATAGATGCTTTGCCTCCAAGTTTGGATTCAAATTCAAACTTGGCTTTACCTAAAAGTTCTCCTCCAAGTTAGGAGTTATTCCACCAAAATGATTCGTATATTTTATCTCTCCTAACTCCACGAATTTAGTGGATTTACAATATTCTCTTCATGTAAAACAATTTTACATTGGGTAATGATCAACTTATTACATGCTAGTGTTCATATGCTCCATCAAATGGATGCACAAATCTACTTCAAAGTCTAGTCAAGTGTGATGGCTTGATATTTACACCAACAGTTCCCCCTCAAGCCAAACATCTTGGCTTGTTCCTCTTCATCAATCCTCTTGAATGTCATGCAATCCAATCATAACTTTAAACCTGCAAAGTTTAGTACCATCAAGTGCTTTGGTCAATAAATCTGCACATTGCATATTAGTGGACACATATGCTAGTTGAATTTCCTTGTTCAATAGTTTCTCTCTCACATAATGATAGTGAACCTCTATATGCTTGGTTCTTGCATGATAGATAGGATTTGCTGCAAGATGTAAAGAGCTAGTATTGTCACCAAAAATCATTGGTGAGTTAGAATGTAGTCCCAAATCTACGTAAAGCAATCTAATCCATATGGCTTCTTGAGTAGCATTGGCTAATCCTCTGTATTCAGCCTCTGTTGAGGAAAAAGCAACATTAGGTTGCTTCTTGGAAGACCATGAAATGGGCTTGTCATCTGCAAAAAAAAGATAACTTGATGTACTCCTCCTGTCATCCTTACAGCCTGCCCAATCTGCATCTAAATAAAGTTTGATGTCCAAATCTGAAGTATATGGAAAGTATAAACCTTGATTCTGAGTACCCTTAAGATACTTCAAAATCCTCTTGGCAGCTTCCAAGTGAGGTGCTCTAGGTTTGCGCATAAATTGAATTAAGACACTTACTCCATAAGCAATATCAATCCTTGTCAATGTAGCATAGTTTAGGCTTCCTACTATGCTTTGATATCCTGCAATGTCTTCAAGAAAATCACCTTCATGAGCACTTAACTTTTGGTTTACCTCCATAGGAATGGTAGCTATCTTGGCATTCTCCAAGTGGAACTTCTTCAATATATCTTGCACATACTTTCTTTGAGTAATATAAATTCCAGAATTCAAGTCCAAGAAAATACCTAAGTGATCCTAAATCACTAATTTTGAACTCCTGCATCATTTGATTCTTGATGTGTTTGATGCCATTGGCATCACTACCTATAAGTATGATATCATCAACATACACATGTAGGTATATCATCTCTGAATTACTTCTCTTGATAAATAGAGAAATATCTGCTCTGCTCATGATAAATCCTTGATCTTAAAGGTATGTAGTCAATCTATGATTCCATGCCCTAGGTGCCTGTTTCAATCCATAAAGAGCTTTGTTTAGCTTGCATACACAATTTACCTTGTTTGGGTCTTCATAGCCAGGAGGTTGAGCCATGTAAACCTCCTCTGAAATCCAGCCATTAAGAAAAGCATTTTTTAACATCCAATTGGTACATATTCCAATTCCTTGATGCAGCCACACTTACCAATACCCTGATGGTTGGCATTTTGGCTACAGGTGAGAAAGTCTCTTCATAATCAACTCCTTGGGTTTGTGCAAAACCCTTAGCCACAAGTCTAGCGTTATACCTGATTATAGATCCATTTGAGTTTCTCTTGACTTTGTAAATCCATCTAGAACCAATTACCTTCATTGATTCCTTCTTTGGTACTAGCTCCCAAGTATCATTCTCCTTGAGTGCTTCTATTTCTTCATCCATAGCTTCCTCCCATTCTATCTTGGTCTTTGCCTCTTCATATGAGGTAGGTTCCTCACATGATAAATCCTTAGCAAGATAAATAGAATGCTTAGTTACTAGACAAGTGTCATACCCATATCTGATTGGCTTCTTTCTCTCCCTTTGTGATCTTCTAATTGCTTGGTTGGATGATTCATTTATGTCTTCCAATCTCTTCATCTTGACCTTTACCTTTGATTTCCATGCTTTGAACTCCTCGAAATTGATGGTGTCCTCATCATCTGATTTGGTTCCTCCTTGGTGAGGCTTGGAAACTCCTCTTCCAAGTCATAAGGCAACTTAACCTTCTTGCATTCACTTTCAAACCAAGAGTCATTCTCATCAAACACATTATCTCTACTGACCATAAATCCTTTGTTGGATGGATTATAGAACATGTACCCTTTCTCGTTTAAATCATACGCTATGAAGATGCACTTATGTGCCTTAGGGTCTAGCTTACCTCTGATTTGAGATGGGATATGCACATAAGCAACACATCAAAGATCGTGCAATGATCAAGTGATGGCCTTCTACCACTCCATGCTTCATATGGGGTCATCCCATCAAGTGATTTGGATGGCAACCTGTTAATAAGATAAGTGGCAGTAGATACACACTCTGCCCACATATAACTAGGTAACCTTTTCTCATTTAGCATTGACCTAGCTGTTTCAACAATCAACCTATTTCTCCTCTCTACCACCCCATTTTGCTCAAGGGTATACCTTGTTGTGATTTCCCTTTTGATTCCTCTATCCTGCAAGAATGCATCAAATTCATGTGAGAAGTACTCACCTCCTCCATTTGACCTTAATCTTTTTTAGACTTCTTCCTATTTGGTTTTCCACAAGTGCAAGATACTTCTTAAAGCAACTGAACACTTCACATCTTTGTGCTTCATAAAATACAAGATAGTCCACCTACTGAAACCATCAATCAAAGACACATAATACCTTGAGCAAGAAATTGAAGGATCCTTACTTGGTCCCCAGACATCTGTGTGAACAAGCTCCAAGTAATCCTCATGCATATAACCTTTCTTTGAGAAGGGTAACCTGTGAGATTGACCAAACTGACATGCACCACATTTATAGATCATGTGTTGCTTGGATACATTAGGTATCCCATGCACACATTGATCTCTACATATTTGCTTTAAAGTTCTCTCACCTATATGCCCTAATCTTTTATGCCAAATCTCAAGCTTTGACAATGTTTGATCTTTGTAATTATAAAGTGCGATTTTCCTTGTATCCTCAAGTTCAAATGGAAATAATCTACCTGTCTTTTCTCCCTTGGCAATTCTCTTGAATCCATGTTGGGGATCTTCCACAAATGCTCCATATTTGTTGAACCTAACCTGCAAACCTTTTTCCACAATCTATCCAACACTCATCAAATTCTTGGTGATTGTGGTTACATAAAGAACCATGCTCAATAGATTTCTATTCCCATCAGAGGTTTTAACATTTCCTACCTTAACCACTGAATGTTTGGTGTCATCACCTATTTGTACTTGGTGCTTTCCCTTAGGTTCCTCAAGATCAGAGATGAAGAGCTACATTGCCTGCCACATGGTTTGAACAACTTGAGTCAATATAGAAGAGGTGTTCATCATTCATACCTTGCTTTGAATTCATGTTCATAATCAAAAGGGAATCCTCTCGATCCTCTGTGTAATTGTTGTAGTCTTTCCTTGATTTGTAGCCTCCTTGGTAGTTATTGTTGTAATTGTTGTTGTAGTTTTTGTTGTAGCTTTGAGTATGATTGAATCTTCCTCTTGATTGTGAGTAACCACCTCTTTGATATCCTCTTCCTCTCTTATTTTTGTAGTTCCTATAGCACTCATTTGTAATGTGATTAGACACTCCACATATGTTGCATGGGGAAGAGTTGAAAGGTCTCCCCCTACCTTGCTTACCTCCTCTACCCCTACCTCTTGAGTTCCTACCTCTCCCTGCATAGTTTGCTTGAGAGGTGGTACCTTCATCTTCAACCTTTTTGCTTTTCCCTTTCTCTTTAGTCTTGCCTTTATCTGTGTATAGGGCAGAAGAGTTATTACCTCTAGATGAGTCTCCATTTTTGTTGAGCTTGGCCCCATGGGTAAAGAGTTGCCCCATGAGTGTGGTAAGATCTTGAATCTACATGTCCATGTATAAGTCCATGGAAGTTGTGAAGCTTTCCCATTTGTCATCTACCTTGCTTCCATTGATCACTTGTCTCACAATTTGCTCCTCATCAATCTCCTCTCCTATGATTGCCAATTGATCAGCTACATCTTTGACTTTGGTCACATATTCTGAAATGCTTTCTTGGGTTGCTTCCTTTGAGTGGTAAACTCAATCCACAATTGGTTCTTTCTTGCTCTTGTATTGGAAGAAAAATATGATGATAATGTATCCCAAGTCTCTTGGGATTATTTACAGTTCCTAATATGTGGAAGAAGGAAGTCAGAGATAGAGTTAAGAAGATATGACCTTGCTAATGCATCTTTGGCACACCATGAGTTGAGTCTTTCATGCGGCTCCTCTCTTGTAGGTTGTCCTTTGCTTCTGAAACTGGGAATCTCCTCATCTCCTAATATGTATCCATAGAGACTCCTTCCTTGCAAGTATGTCTTCATCCTCAAGGACCATGTTTGGTAGTTGTTCTTGTCCAATTTATCAATAAAAGAAGGGAAACCATCTCCCATTTTACCTCAATTTGCTCTGACACCAGCGTTGGGAAAGATGGATGGAAACCTCAAGAAATGAGTTGGTACTGCTAATCCTTGCTTAGTTCCTATCCTATTTTACTTCAGAATTGTGTTGTAGGCCCCTGTAGCTTTCCAATGACACTAAATAAGTGCCTACATGCTTTGGAGATGATGCTTCAATCAATAGGATCAAAACAAATAAGTTTGCAACTAGCTAGTGACCAAAAAGTTGCTATTTTGTTCTTGACACTTGCTAGAAGTTTTGCTCAGTACTCATAGTACAGTAGCAATTAGAAATGTTCCTTCTGATGGTATCTAATTAGTCTAGATAGCTAATGATTCCAAGTGGAATTACTTAAAATGATAGACTACACACTGAGCAATGTCTTTAGCAAGTCGAAGCTTACCCCCGATATTTTAGGAACTCTGTAGAGTATGACCAGTGACCACTTTGAGATGATTTTCTCCCAATTGGCTGAAAGAAAATTCTTTGGTACGTGGTCTTTATGTGACTTGCCTCCTAGCAAGAAGGCCATTGGCACTAAGTGGGTATACAATTCGAAGTGTAAGCCTGATGGAACACTATATATGTATAAGGCTAGTCTTGTTGCGAAGGGTTATGCATAGGAAAGAGGCATTGATTTTGATGAAACCTTTGCTCCTACTTGCCGAGTGACTACTGTTCATAGCATCTATGCACTTGCAGCTCATCATGCCATTGGTTGGAATGTACATCTATTGGACATTAAAATTGCATTTCTAAATGGTGACTTTCATGAAGAAGTGTATGTTTTTCAACATCGTGGCTTTGTGCAAAAAGGGCATGAAAACCAGGTGGGTTGAAAAAGGCTTTATATGGTTTGAAACAAGCACCATGTGCTTGGTATGAAAAGATAGATGCTTATCTGATTGCACATGGTTTTGAGAACAGTCCACCTGAAAGCACGTTATATGTTAAGCGTGCTAATGATGTGCTTCTAATCATTGTTGTGCATGTTGATGACATGCTGCTCACTCGTCCTCATGACAAGCATATTACTGATTTGAAGGATAACTTGCATGCTTCATTTGAGTTGTCTGATTTGGGGCATTTGCATCATTATTTGGGCATTCAGTTTATGCAAGTATATGGTGGAATGGCTTTGTGTCAAACAAAATATATTGACACATTATTGCAACATTTTGGCCTTGAAGACTGTAAACATGTTGCCACTCTTATGGAGACAGGTTTATGATTGAGTCTCCATAATGCTAGAGATGCATTTGATGTTGTTCTCTATCAGCAGGCTGTTGGATGCTTGATTTACTTATGCATTACTCAGCCAGTTATTCAGTTTGTTGTCTCACAAATGAGCAAGTTTATGCATTGTCTAGGTGTCAAGCATTGGCAGGCGATTAAGTGCATCTTTTGCTACTTGAGTGGTACCTAACTACTTGGATTGTTTTATCTCAAGGGGGGATCACTATTGCTAGATTTACATGCTTTTTCTGACTCTGACTCGGCTTGTTACTATGACACTTGTGTGTCCGCTAGTGGTTTTTGCTCCATGCTTGGTAGCTCATGCATATCTTGGTTGAGCAAGAGGCACCCAAATGTGGCCACTTCCAATTGTGAGGCTGAGTATCGGGTAGCTTTCACAACAACTGTTGAGCATGTGTGGCTAAGATGCCTTATGGTTGATTTGGGTGTTCGTTAGTCTTCTGCCACCACCATCTTCACTAACAGTCAGAGTGCATTGGTAGTTGTGAGGAACCTAGTGTTTCATGCTCACACTAAGAACATTGAGGTGCACTATCAATATGTTAGGGAGAGGTTCTCTGTACGAGAGATCAATTTAGCATATGTGCCCATGCAGGAGAACATTGTAGACCTTTTCACAAAGGCTCTGCCTCGCGAGAGGTTTGAAGCTTTCCACAAATCTTTGGGTTTACTTCCTTTTGTGGAGTGATTGCACATAGCTTGGCAGTTCCTTATACATGAGTGGAAGCTCCTTGTTCATTGCATCACTCCCAGGCGGGATTTGTTGATATATTTAGGTAGTGATGTGTGTGAACACACTAGGACCACCAGGGCACTTTTTTCCCTCTTTAGGAGGTTTTTTCCCCCGCCATGTATATATGCCTATTGCCCTTAATGGGTCACTTATCTTTGTACATTCTAGTGGTAATACATTCAGTATTGTGTGTTGTGCTCCAAGTTTCTCCTTCTTCCTCTCTCTCTCTCTCTCTCTCTCCCTCCCTCCTTGGGTCGTGTCCACAACAACGAAAGGGAAAGGAGAAGAAGAATTAGTAGGTGGAATTGGAGGAGGAGATGAATACTTGTAAATAATACACAATACACACATATATGGACTCACACAGACATGCATACCTATTCACTTACCACACAACATACTTTTTCACACACACCTCACTTTAACACACACTCACACACACCATAATCACACAACTCACACACACCACACTTTAACACCCACTCACACACACCACACTTTAATCACACAACTCACAGACACCACACTTTAACACACACTCACACACACCACACTTTAACACACACTCACACACACCACACTTTAATCACACATTTTTCCTTTTTATTCTATGTCATTTGTTCTTATTTTTTATAATTCCTTTTTAATTTAAGCTTACTAAAGTATAATCTAAATAAATACTTTAATATTCTCATACACATAAATCATAATATAAGATATGTTGACCAAATATATATATATATATATATATATATACATACATATTTAATATTTATTAACTCAAATGTTCACACACATCACATATATGTAAATGCTCACATGAAACACATATTAATTCATAGTCATTACTAGGTATTCTTATATAGAATATCTATGAGTACACATATGAGCATTTATGCTTACACACATCTCTACATATATTTTTACACACCTATACATACACACTCAAACCTCAAATACATTCACATCGCACAAACACACTTACCCAAATACTCATATATATCGATAGATCTATAGGTTTATACCCATACCCCCACACATACACTTAGAAGAACATCTATCAATATACTCATAAGGTTCCTCATAGGATGACCACAACCCGCCATACATACTCTTATAAATTCTCTCCTATGTATACACACACATATATACGGTAGCAACCACAAATGGGTACCATACACACAATCACACAAATACATAGACACTTAGGATAAAACCTAATACACGTATGCATTGGTAGGGTATATAGATAATTAAGTAGTCATGCACTTTCACACACATAGGTATATAGATACAAATCCATATTCATAAACATAAGAATTCATATGATCAGTTTACATCTCCATAATTTTGCTACCTACAGGTCCTAGAGAGAGATTAATAAAAAAAAAAAAACCTATCAAAGGTGTTTCGAGAGTTTAGAGATAACCAATCTGGAAACAAATTTTTTTAATTTTCCTATATGTAAATTCGAAGGATGAAATCGTTCCGACATCTGCCCCCACCAAACCTACACATCATCCTGATGGGCCAACCTCTAGATCATAGGAAGCAACATCAAATTCTTTTGGAAAAACTGATTAACTGATTTTAATTAATATGATAAAAAATGCTTCTAAATTCAAGTTAAGATTTTGATAATAAAGAAAATATTTAAAATTTTGCAATTCGGAATTGGAAACCATTTTGTTCAGTGCATGAAGTTTAAAGACAAGGTTTAGAAAATCCCATAACATTCATTCAGATAGTCATGGTACTTACCGTTCCATTAACCCTATTCAAAGTAATATTTATTTTATATAAGTGTTTCATCCGTTATCTCTTAGCCATCTGCCACAAGATACATCTAACTAATTCTTCTATAGCAGACCTTCACCTCATATAGCCGTAAATACATTTCAAGAGTGGTTTTGAGACCACAACTGAATCATGATAGCTTTTTCTTTATGTTTTTCTTTTTTTTTTCTTTTCTTTTTCTTTTTTTTTTCTTTCTTTTTCTCATTTTTCTTTTTAATATCATGTCACAGCAACCATTAATGTACTACTTTGTGTATTTATCTTTTCTCTTTTTCTTCACAACTTTTTTGTTAAAGGGGAAAGGCTTAACCCCTATTCAGAGCTGAGGATCTAGAGGCATGCTATAGTCAGAACTAGGATCTCATTAGCTAAATCTTTCAAAAATTAAGGAAGCCTACTTGTATAAAATAGATCTACTTCTACTAAAGCCGCAAGTCAAGTTTTCCCTTCTCCTATCCTCATAACAATCATAAGTTCCCTAACTCTTACCTTTGACTCACATACACATTCCTACTTTGATTTCTAATTCTTTATTTACATAATTTTAACAATTTTCTTTTTATACCAGAAAAATGTAAATTTCTAGCTATGAAATGCATGAAAAAGAAATTTTATATTAAAAAGAAAGAAAAATTAGAATTATTTCACCTTATTAACATCATGCTTCATCTTCATCATCGCCCTCCAAGAATTCTTCATCTAACTCGTAATTGTTGCTTGACCTTCGTTTGAATAGCTTAATTCTTTTACTTGTAATCACATTTCTTAAAGGAGTCCCGTCAAGTTCGCACAAAGTATTTGTACTTGTATCAAACATAGAACAACAACATATGGACCAAACCATCTTTTAGTTAGTTTTCATTGTGCATCATATTGGGTTTCAAAAGTACTATCATAAACGAGTACCCAATCCCCACTTTCTATCAATCGTGGCCTAAGTCAATGTTTCTTGTCAAAGTAAATTTTATTCGTTAAACATGATGCTTTTAATTTTGTAGTAGCCTCTTTTAAATTTTGATTACCTTATTTTAATTGTTTAATTCTTAATGTCAATAAATCTTCCCATGCTAAATTATCTTCCCATTTTAAACTTATCCAATTTATTATTTGAGTGTGTATAGGAAAAATAGGCTTTTGACAATACATGAGTTCAGCCGGCATAAAACCAGTTGTTCTCGTGTATGCCATCCTATCATCCCATAAAGCAAATGGTAGATATTTTGGCCATTTCCCAATATCATCATGGCATACTTTTGAGATCACTGTTACTATGGAAGGATGTCCTCATTCAATCTTTCCATTTGCTTCTCGGTTGTAGGCTATCATAAGAGACAAACGAATCCCATGTTGATCAAAGAACTCTCTTTCCTCTCTAGTGTCTAGCTCACCTCAATCTGCTACTACTTTCTCAACATATCCAAAGCTGGATAACACTTCTTCTAATAGAAATAATCATACACTATAGGTAATATTAGAATGAAGTGCTCGACCTTCAACATGATTAGTTAAATCTTCAAGTGCTAGTACTATATACCTCATACCACTACTGCTTTTAGGCATGGTCACAAGGTCAACTACCCACATGTAATGAATACAAGGTGGATAGGTCGGATGTAAAGGGTCTCCATGTTTGACTAAGGAATGTAATTGACATGTAGTACATGTGCTCATAAAATCTTTTACAATTACATACATCCTCAACCACCAATAACTTACCCGAACCTTTTCATACATCACTATGAAACCCTTATGACCAGCCCATAGGCTTTCATGCATATCCCTCATAACTTGCACTTGTAAATTTCTTAATCCTAATACTCTTTGTGGATTTCTCACCTTCCCTTTAGCATGTCGCCAAAGATATCCATCTTTCAAAAACAAGTTAGACTTCTTCTTGATGTTCTGGAATCGACTTGTTGACCAGCTTGGAATAGGCTGAAATGTACTCAGATAATAACCTATATCTTTCCATTCTCCCTCATAGTCTTCATCTCTAAATTTATCATACATAAAAGTAGATGACTCATAATTAATTAAGTTTATGTGTCTATCCATTGCTCGTGAGAGCATATCAACAACGATATTATGCTTTCTAGCAATATGTACAAAAGCTGAATTAATAAACTTAATAAAAGCAATCCATCTTAACATTGCAATATCAAGAGATGAACAGTTAGCAATCAATCCTACTAATGGAGGACAATGAGTTTCAACAATTACATTAGCTTCTATAAAATATTCTTTATTTGTTTTTAAGGCAGTAACTAATCCCCATAACTCTCTTTTAATATGAGGATAATCTTTGTGTATCATGCAAAATTTTTGTTATAAAGCAAACTGCATATCTTTGCTCTTTCTCATCATCCTATCCAAGGACCCAGCCTATACCAATAGGACTAGTATCAACGGTTAGGATTATAGGCTTATTTCCTGAATAATCAATTCATTTAAAGATTAGAGCATTGATAAGCAATTGCCCCAGTCGCCTCATAGTTTTACTATGTTCCTCTGTCCAAAAGAATTTCTTTTTCTTTCGTAACAAATCATATAATGGGTTCGCAATATGAGCAAAGTGAGGAATCCAAATGACATAAAAGACACATGCTCCTAAGAATCTCCTTACTTCACTAACATTGTGACACACCTTGAAAATTCTACTGATGGCATCAACTTTCTCTGGGTATGGCCTATGACCATAATTTCCACATAAATGTCCAACAATCAAATCTTTCACAATTAGAAATGTGGTCGGAGACAAACTTTCTACATTCGGATGAATTGAAAGTCTCATCTTTGTCCTTTTCCACACATCCTTTTATCGGAATATCGTCAATAAAAGGCATAGTGACTTTGGGGATGAATTCGTGTAAGACCAAGTTCATAGCATTCATCATGTGTGCCATAGAATTTCTTGCTCATTGTGGTAAAGTACACATATGCACTAGAACCAAAGGAGTTTTCATCATGGTTACATCTGTACTTTCAATAGCTAATTGAAACTAGTCATATCTTGAGTACAAGTCTCCCATTCAATAGGATCTGTTCCTACATTTCTAATAGTGACTTTGTTAACAAGTTGTAGATCTTGTATAAAGCATAGCTTTTTGTTCTTTTTAGGTACTGTGAACCACCTACTTGAGTAAGGTGTTGATGATGGTTCTAAAATTCTCATGACAATCTTCTCTAACAATCTCATTAGCTCAAGTAGATGAGCCTTTAGGACTGGTATCGATCGAAGATTCCATGGAATATGCGATATGGTAAATATAATCATTGGAGCTACAAGATTTGGATCAGTGCATCCTATTTCATGTGGAAATAAAGAAAATACCTTTCCATGATGCATGATCATCTTTCTAAATTGATCTTTTTCTAATTCTGAAAGGAATTCTTCTCCAAACTTTATATATTTCATAGTTTCTTCTGTGAATGTATGTCCTATCTTAGATTGATCTCTAAGAATAGGATCCTCAAACACACATCTAATTATATCATAAGTATCTTTAGGCAATGGATGAGCTACATGTTTAATTTTCTTTTCAATTGTTTTATATTTAGTACTAATTTTAAACTTCATGTTCTAGAAAGATTAGTAATCAGCCAATATTCCTTAATAGAGTCAAGAATTATAAATTTTGATTCTAGTTCTTCTTGGAAAGCAGTCTCAAGTTCTTTGATCAAATTAGTGCTTTTTGAAAGCTCAAACATACATTCAATATTTTCTTCAGATGAAATTAATCCTAAGTTTCTAAAATATTTTTCATTTCCTTTTCTGAAATTTTTTGTAAGTTTTTCTTTTTTAACAAGATGAAAACTAGTATTAGGAGTGCAAACTAAAAAGTTTTCAAACTTATATACATCATCAGGTGAGACGTCAAACCATTGTCTACTATTGTTTCGTTCAATAGTGGAATCTAACACAAATTTTGATCGTAATAAGCCCCAAATTCTATAACACTCGGTGAATCTTCACACACATGATTGTATGAGTCAATGGGGTTTCTTCGTAGATTTTTCCTATTTCTTGAATGAATAGGACAGACTATCATTACTTGCAAGGAATCCATCCTAGGTTTAGACGGAATTCTTACATATGCCAACCCATCATTCATAGCTTTCGTTTCCATCCTCATTTCTGCTATAAATGGTTGTCCAAGAATTACTTCATAAGAACAATTGTCTTGTACAAAGAAATGAAATGCTTCTCGAACACCTCCTATCATAATAGGCACATGTGCACATGCACCTAGTAAGATCCCTAATCCATTATCGGATGTTCCCATTCTCCAGCCATGTTCTTTATCAATAGGCCATCTAAATTTATTGAAGAATTTCTTTGATATTATGTTTATCTCTGAGCCCGATGTCGTCGAGATTTTCTCTCCTCTCTCACTCTGAATCCAAGATGCATCAAGGATGTCAAAGGGAGTTCACATGTAAACTTTGGAAGAAATCAAGCAAATCTAGGGTAGCGATCAAAGCTATTCAAATTTTGGAAATTAGGGCAAAAATTTCAATGTCTCTAGATCACATGAAAATTTGTATACTTGTAAAGCCTATCAAAGGCAATCTATAGCCTGAATTTCACATGAAAATGGATTTTCAAGCACATTGATATGCCATGTGCATTTTGTAAAAAATATAATTTTTTCACTTAGACCCTACAAAATATTGTATAGGAATTTTTGTTAGCCATAAGGTTTGGCATGTATAAAGATCATATGTGTCTACATATTTATACAAATTTTCAAGGTGATCAGAGCTTCTTAGACACCTTAATGCCACCTTGTAGACTTCCAAATGTAGTCAAACTTGTATAAGGAAGATTCAGATGGGAGTTTTTTCTGCATATTCCTAAAGGAGACCTTTCAAACAAATTTTAATCTTCATCAAAGGTTATTTGGAGGGTCAAAGAGCACAAAATCTAGTTTTCAAGGTCACCACAGTTTCCTAGAATAAGAAAATTGAAGGCTTGAAGGGCTGCCACATGGCAAACCATGATTGAACCATGTTTTACGGTCAAGATGAGCACACATTCAAGGGTGGAGATGCACTAAAGCATAAAGCAAAGAGGATCCACGATTATTTTTCATCGAATAAGCCTTTTTTGATGGTCAAAGATCAATAATGCAAAGTTCATCCAAAAATAGCAGCTTATCTTATCCAAATTGATGTTAGCACTAATCCGACGGTCAGATCAACCCCAGATCCAATGGTGGGGAATGAATGTGCCTAATTTTCCTCTCTTTGCCCTAGATATCATATAAAGAACCAATCTTAACCGTCCATTTGATAAATCCAATGGTTATAATGAAAAGTAGTTGATATTAGGGTTGAGAGTTGACTTCTCTAGATCCAAGGGTCCAAATTCATTCAAAAACTATAAAACCCCCCCTCCAAACTCATAGAGGATCATTGTTAGGCATCCATAGGCCCCTTGCTAGCACACGGTTTCCTTGAGACAATCACCCTCAGTTGAGTGTGTGAAGGTGGGCTAGTACGAGCATAGTTCCTAGAATCAATTTTAATTTAGACTTATAATTTAGGATATGCTCACAAACCCAATTTCTCTTTCTTTGTTCACCCTCCGTGGAGTGTGTGGGTGAGTTAGAGTTGGTTTTATGAGTCTTAGACTTCTTTAGAAACACTTTACGATCCTAGAAAGACATAGGGTCAATGAAGTGGAACCTATCCTCTTACATGTGACATTTGGTTGAATTGTTATGGTGAGAGGGTCGTGCGGACCACCTTTGACCACTAGAATGCTGAGCTTGACATATCACAACATTCATGTATATGTATGTCATTACAATATCTTCTAATTCATGTCTCTTGTCTCTTGTCTCTTAGTCTCTTACATGTTTTTACATGTCTCCTTCTATCTCTTTCTATGTGTGAGAAGGCTCTGCAATCTTGCATTGAACCAGTGAGGATGATCCATTGAGATTGAGAGAATATTTTTCTATTCATTCATAAATCATGACCCACATGCATTCATACCACCCACAAACACCCATGCATATGTTTCAGATTTCAAAATGTATAAGAGGCTTCATTCTTGGACAATTCTTTCTTTTGAATTTGATTCATGCATGTGGTTTTCTTTTTGTTCTCATCATGCATACATCCATAAGAACCCATGCATATGAATTAAATTTGGAAAGTGTATAAGAAGCTCCATTTTTTCGGACCATTCTTCCTTTCCAAATTGATTCATGTGAATGGTTTTCTTTTGTCCTCGTTATTTATGTTCATGCGTTTATCTTGAATTCATATGTTCTCCTTTCCATAATCAAATCATGAAATCTCTCCTCCCCATAACCAACTTCATCTTAAAATTCACATTTTTTATCACATAAACCTTCCAACACTCACTAGCTTCATACACTCTGCGTTGTCGTAGAGGAGTGTCAAGGGAGGTAGACATTCATCTAAAAGATTCACGTTAACCTAACCATGTAACTACACGCAGGGTGTTTATAAGTATGCTTTAGGTCTTGGATTGAATTTTCAGTTTATGAATGATAAAAGCTAAAGATTTTTAAACTATTTAAGTTTAATTTAAGAACTAAGATTCTTAGGACCGGCCATTATGTTATCTTTAACTATATCAACTACTTCGGTTTCAATTTGATTTGAATTAGTATTTCTTATTAAATTAGGTGGAAACAAGTCTTCTTTGTTCTCAGGTTCCGGTAAAACTAGAGATAGTAAAGGTAAAACCCTCGAAAGGTTACGATCGTATTCTATTGTATGTAAAGTTTCGTCAACTATTTTGTTTTTAATTATTTCTATTTCTTTATTTTTGTTACTAATCGTGCTATCAATAGAAGATGGAAGAAGTGTTCCTATAATAAAGTTATCTAATTCTTTACTATTAGTATCAGAACTGCTTATTGACGCTAAATCCTTAGACATATGAAATCAAAATGTAAAGAACTTAATTAAATTACAGAGTAAAAGTATAAGACTTTAGGATCAACCTTTAGTCCTATACAAAAACTTATAATAAGCTTTAATACAATTCTAATCAAATCTAATACAATTTCCAAAGAAAATTCCTATACAAATTTATATTTTTAATTTTCATAAGCTGCTTCAATCGTAATGTCGCAATCTCATAAACTCGTAATCTCGTAAGCTCGTAATCTCCTTCGCAATGATCTGCAAAGACATCATTAGGAAAAAAACTATAAATATGCTTTTAATAAATATAAAACACTCATTTATGAATTTAACATTCAATATTTAACAATTTTTTAAATCTTATACTAACACATGTATACATAGACTTCTAACTTCCTAACTTTCATGGATATGTAAACATTTACTTTATATGCAAACACACATTTGTTTATATGCAAACACACATTTGTTTATATGCAAACATATACTAAACAACACTTCAATATTTCTCATTCACACACTCTCACATGCATGCATACACACACTCTCACATGCATGCATACACAGTTTAGTTGTTCACTTAATATGTGTTCGCAAGTGTGTAAGTGAGTTTGAAGAACATACAGAAAAGAAACGAGGAAGAGAGTGAGCATGTATGGATGGATGGATGTGGGTACATATGTTTACACATATGTGCATAGTGAGTGTTTGTGTGTGTACACACATGATATCTACACAAATACTCGAGATTCTTAAATAATGGATAATAACTCTATTTAGAAAGGATCTTAGACAAAACATGTTTTTAAATATGCTCAGTAGAAGACGCTTTAGCCTTGAGAGCAATCCTAGCTAACCATATAATCTCACTAAATAATGATATAAGCTTTGACTGCATGTAATTAGACAATCTTCATTGCACTTTCTACGATCAAATAAACTTATAATCTTCAGAAAAGAAAGGAAAGTGAGAAGGTTGAGCGAACAGGGATATTATAGTTGTATGAACTTCACTGAGCATTAGCGCAAATAAAACTTATCTTTATGGATAACATACATCTTGGCAAATAGCCAAGAGAGCATAAGAAAGCATGCAGCCATGATCAACAACATAATTATGGACTATATCATGGACTTCAAAACTTATAAATACTACATCCGTCTATAAGATGAACTTATTCAATGAGTATTTAAGAACGTATCAAATATGTCCTCATGGAAGAAATCGCATGATAAAGAAATATTTATTTGACAAGTCCATGACATATGATGCACAAAATCACCTAATTATTTTCTATGTGATGTATAATGTTGTCCATTCAACATGTTTTCCACATGATGTGCGACGCTAAATTCTTTTTCTCTCTCGATTGCATTCTGTTCTAGGATTTTCTATATATGCACAATTCAGCAAAGCAACAAACGTTATAGATGTAGGTGCTAACACTTCAATAACAACGATATTCTGAATCCTACTTTCGAGGTAATTTAAAGGTCCCTTTATGAAAATGAAAGTTACGGTTTTAGATATAAGAGCTTTGGCCTACTTAAAATAGTCTGTGTATTTTATGTGAGTTCTTGACAAGAAAACGAGTGAATCAAAGGTATTAGTACTACCTTCCTTTGATCTGTAATCATATTTCTTGTGACAAAGGCTTAATAAGAAGGATACTGCCAAATATTGACTAAACAAAATAGAAGAAACATCTATAAAAAATAACTATGTTACTATATATAAATAGAGAATTGGTTTCATGCAAGGCAGCCAGAGTTCTTATTCATTCTTGATTCTATTGGAGACAATATTGCTAATTTCCTTAAATCTCAAAGCAAGGCAGGAGATGATCTAATGAAGAAATAGAAGAAATAGTTCTAATAGAGTTAGAGAGTCATTTTCACATCGTTCGCTAACGAGGGTGAACTTCGTCATGCAAGCTTCTACAGACATAATTTTCTTTTTAATCTCTCTCTTTCATAGCACCCCTCTGCATGCGTGTGTCTTGCTCTGTATCCTTGCTTTTCAGCACATCTGTAGGAATCACCGCTTAGTTCTCTATAACAGAATAAGATAGAACGTGGGATTCTCTAGATGTGGATTGAGAGAAATAAAACAGAGCATGCAAAACATAAATGGAACATAACCTTGAATCCAAAGTGCGTCAGATCAGAATATATAGTCATAGAAGAACTTTTGGAACAAATTTCAACAAAACAAGCATATAAGATTGACTGTTAAGTACAACTAGCATTATTTCCAAAGGTTAGAGTATTCTCAAAATAATTCATCAACTGGGACCGCAAGGTAAATCTTCTAAATCAATAACGTAAGTTTCTCCAAAATCATTGTTTCATAAACTCTGATAGTCGGCTAATTAGAAAACACTCTTAATTACATCGTCAAATAATCAATAAGCACTCGCGATCTCAGCGTGGGGTAAAGCAAGTCATATTTGATCAAAGCAGCAGGTAAAAAAAAATAATCTCTCTCTCTCTCTATCTTTCTCTCTCTCTCTCTCTCTCGTTCTTTGTCAATGCTCTATCATCAGGCTGTGCCTAGATTTCATCTACGGGAAGAAAGGGGAAGATGAAGAAGGCTATTCAAAAGCCTCTTTCCATGCATCCACACTATCGCATGCCATGGGTGTGCACAATTCTCTAGCCTGAAAGGGCTTTTTCTCTCGCTTAAGTCCCTATATAGTATGACAACCAATTATACTCTCTCATCATGACTCATGCAATAGAACTTACAGCAAAAGATTTACTCAACAACCTCCTCAACTTCTATTTGATCCATATCTCGCTCTTCATTTTGACATATGAACGTGTGCACCTACAGAAGGCGAAAAGGAGAGAATCTCCTGAATCCCCCCTTCTCTCTTTCTTACTCTCTCATCTGTACATCTCAACATCGTATGGGTCTTCTCGATATTTGTGTTCGAGTGTAACTAGAAAGAGGATTCAATCCTTGCACAGAAATAGTGAGAGCTTCCCCTCCACAGCCGAACCTTCGATCAGCATGGAGATGCTTCAATGGATTTAAGTAAAATCAAGGCCGGCGTACTCTCGCTCTCTCAAGCCACTACCATTGTACTCTCTCTCTTCAAAACTCCCCACACATGTTAGTCCACACAAAACTAAATTCTTCCGAGTGCATACACAAATCTTTTGAGAGACGTCGATCAGATTCTATGGAGTATGTCCATAGCAATCAAGTGCAGATGTTCGTGAACATTCCTGGAGCATCAGAAGCTCTCGCTTCTTGAATCGCAAGCATATACAAAAAGTAGGAAAAAAAACAGAGGGAACGTAAGCTTTATCAAAGATTGTTGAAGGGAGAGGGAGCAGAGAAATAAGATATGACATGATCTCACTCTCTTCTTCTCCCTTTCTCTCTCCTCACATACGCACAATTCTTTCCAGTCGGTCATTTGCCATCTACCTTGTTCTATTTTTTACTACATCCCCGCTTTTGACAGTTTCTCATAGAAACCACCTCGTCCGAGAAATCGCTCTTAACATGAGCTCCTGTGAATGGAAACGCCACCCTCTCTCAAGCTTTTGGATAAAAAAGGCTCCACAAGCAGCGAGAGACAGATAAATCAAGGGCCAGAAAGAATGACAGAGAAAGCGATGATAATGACGGGTTTTGGCCTCTGGATACCAACCCTGCTCGCATTTCGCGTTTCTACATATCTCTTCTATTGTGTTCATGCGTGATGAAGACAACTCCTAAATGGAATGTGCAAATGAAGAGGGAGGTGGGGGGAAAAATGCAGAAGCTTTTTCCTCTCTCTCTCTCTCTCAAATCGAGCGTACCTCCAAAGACATCATTAGGAAAAAAAACGTTTCATATTACATATATATACACAGCTAAAGATGCCTACGTGTGAAGATAACATTTTGTTTTAACATGCATTCTAAATGTTCACTATCTCATGTCACTAGGTCACGTATTTCTAAACTTGTGTTCTTCTTCACTTTATCATGCATACACGTATATTTTTCTATTTTACTATTAAAATACACACACACACACACATACATATATATATATATATATATATATATATATATATATATATATATATATATATATATATATATATATATATATATACTCATTATTATGGTATTTAAATAGTTAATTATTAAATAGTTATTATCGTTGCAACTTGACCTTTCAATTTACACATAATTATAAATGAAAATATATTTAATATTTATATTAACATATGTATAGTTAATAAGTTATTTATTATTAAAATTCGAGAAACAAAATTAAATACTTGATAATGCACATGCACTTTGAATGAAAATGCACATTTATATGTTATGGATCTAATATAATTATTAAACCCTATTGACCCAAACACACAGACAGACTTTGAACTAAATTAACATATATACATGTATATGTTTCCTTAAGAAAAACTAAACAATTCATAGATTTAGATGAACTCATACACATCATCAACTCCTCTATATTGCTTAGGTAGGTAAAATTTCATAAACACTTAGACACAATGCACACATATGTATCTTTTAAAAATTCATATACAAATTCATACATATGGCTTAACACGCACATTCTCATTCATTTTTTATATGAACACATACAGTGCATTTCACATGTACAACCCTACGAACATTGGCACATATAAATGATTATGCTTAAATTCTCTTTTATTCTCACATAGATGTATTCTTATGAATGCTTATACATATGATCTTATAAACATATAGAAGACATAAGATAAAGAGTTAAAGTAAGGATCGATTATCCCTTCATTCTGAATATGATTTCTTCTTTTTCGTGTAGGTACCCAAGAAAAACATTAGTCATTTTAAACCAATGCATTAAAAAAAATATGAGAGAGAGATATCAACTGATTAACTTTCAATCAAAATATTTTTATTTTTCTATATATAAATCCAGGTAAGGAAATCCTTCCGACATCTGCCCCCACCAAACCTGCACATCGCCCTCGATGGGCAACGTACAGTTCAATAGGAAAGCAATATTAAATTCTTTCATAAATTCTATAATTTAAGTCTAAATAATATTATAAGAAATGCTTCTAATTTCTAATTATGTTTATGATATTGAAGAAAATTTTTAAAATTACATAAATATGAATTAGAAATTGTTTTGATCAGTGCATATAGTCAAAAATACAAATTTAGAAAATCTTATAAAGGTTATTTAGATAATTGAGGTACTCACCATTCCATAAACCTGTTCTTAGGTAAAATTTAATTTATATAAGTATGCTTCCTTTTATTTCTAGACGTCCGCTATAAGATGCATCTAACTACTCTTCTGCAGCAAACCTCCGCCTCATATAGCCCGCATAGTATTTCAGAAGTGGATTCAAGACCACGACTGAATTATATTTTTCTTTTTCATTTCGTTTGTATTCTCTTTTTTTTCTTTTCTTTTTTCTCTCTTTTCTTTTTCTCATCTTGCAGTAGCCATTAATATACTGCTTGATGTTCTCATTTTTCTCTTTTCTTAATTTTCTTTGCAACTTTTTTGTTTAAGGGAAAAGGCTTAACCCCTAATCAGAGCAGAGGATCTAGAAATTTGCTACAACTAGAATTAGGATCTCATTTGCTAAACGGGTTCAGAAAGTAAAGAATTCTACTAGTATAAAGTAAATTTCTCTTTTACTAGGGGTCACAGTTCAAGTTTTTCACTCTCCTATCTTCACGTGCTCATAATTACCTTTTGATGAGGGAGAGGTAAAACTCCCGTGCTCGTAATTACCTTTTGATGAGGGAGATGCTACACTCATGTGCTCGTAATTACCTTTTGATGAGGAAGAGGTAAAACTCCCGTGCTCATACTTACCTTTTGATGAGGGCGATGGTAAACTCCCGTGCTCGAAATTACCTTTTGATGAGGGAGAGGTAAAACTTCGGTGCTCATAATTACCTTTTGATGAGGGAGAGATAAAACTCCAGTGCTCATAATTATCTTTTGATGAGGAAGAGATAAAACTCCCGTTTTTATCATATATATATTTTTTTATTATGAGGGAGAAAAATACAAAACTCCCATATATATATATATATATATATATATATATATATAATTATGAGGAAGAAAAATACAAAACTCCCATTCATATTTTTTTTAATAATGAGGGAGAAAAATAGAAAACTCCCGTTCATATCTTTTTTAATTATGAAGGAGAAAAATACAAAACTCCCGTTCATATCTTTTTTAATTGTGAGGGAGAAAAATACAAAACTCCCGTTCATATATATTTTTTAATTGTGAGGGAGAAAAATACCAAACTCCCGTTCATATCATATATTTTTTTTTATTGTGAGGGAGAAAAAAACTCCCTTCATAACATATTTTTTTTTATTGTGAGGGAGAAAAATACAAAACTCCCTTTATATATATTTTTTTTCAATTGTGAGGGAGAAAAATACAAAACTCCCGTTCATATCATATATTTTTTTAATTGTGAGGGAGAAAAATACAAAACTCCCATTCATATCATAATTTTTTTAATTGTGAGGGAGAAAAATACAAAACTCCCGAAAGAACATGCTCATTTATAACCAGACATTCAAGCATACATTACCTCAGATTATCGGGCCGTGGTGTTTCATGTCGGGTTCACCAAGGTTGTCATAGAGGGGTGTGAAGGGAGGCAGACGTTCATCTAAAAGATTCACGTTAACCTAACCACGTGACTACACGCAGGATGTTTAAGTATGCTTTAGGTCTTGGATTGAATTTTTAGTTTATGAATGATAAAAGCTAAAGATTTTTAAACTATTTAAGTTTAATTTTAGAACTAAGATTCTTAGGACTACGGCCCATAAGGAAATACGTTCCTATATCTAGTTACAGGCTTTTAAAAGAAGGCAAAACTAACTCCTCACTAGTTATTTTATCTTTAACTATATCAACTACTTCGGTTTCAATTTGATTTGAATTAGTATTTCTTATTAAATTAGATGGAAACAAGTCTTCTTTGTTCTCAGGTTCCGGTAAAACTATAGATAGTAAAGGTAAAACCCTTGAAAGGTTACGATCGTATTCTATTGTATGTAAAGTTTCATCAACTGTTTTGTTTTTAATTATTTCTATTTCTTTATTTTCGTTACTAATCGTGCTATCAATAGAAGATGGAAGAAGTGTTCCTATAATAAAGTTATCTAATTCTTTACTATTAGTATCAGAACTACTTATTGACGCTAAATCCTTAGACATATGAAATCAAAATGTAAAGAACTTAATTAAATTACAGAGTAAGAGTATGAGACTTTAGGATCAACCTTTAGTCCTATATAAAAACTTATAATAAGCTATAATACAATTCTAATCAAATCTAATACAATTTCCAAAGAAAATTCCTATACAAATTTGTATTTTTAATTTTCATAAGCTGCTTCAATCGTAATGTCGCAATCTCGTAAACTCATAATCTCGTAAGCTCGTAATCTCCTTCGCGATGATCTGCAAACACATCATTAGGAAAAAAAATATAAGTATGCTTTTAATAAATATAAAACACTCATTTATGAATTTAACATTCAATATTTTACATAATTTTTAACCTATACTAACACATGTATACATAGACTTCTAACTTCCTAACTTTCATGCATATGTAAACATTTACTTTATATGCAAACACACATTTGTTTATATGCAAACATATATTAAACAACACCTCAATATTTCTCATGCATACATGCATACTTAAACTTACATTCACTTCACATGGATACATGCATTATTTTACATGCATAAATGCATCACATCATACATATATGCATATACATTTCACACATTCACATGCATACATTCACACACTCTCACATGCATGCATACACACACTCTCACATGCATGCATACACAGTTTAGTTGTTCACTTTATATGTGTTTGCAAGTGTGTACGTGAGTTTGAAGAACATACAGATTAGAAACGAGGAAGAGAGTGTGCATGTATGGATGGATGGATGTGGGTACATATGTTTACACATATGTGCATAGTGAGTGTTTGTGTGTATACACACACAATATCTACACAAATACTCGAGATTCTTAAATAATGGATAATAACTCTATTTAGAAAGGATCTTAGATAAAACATATTTTTAAATATGCTCAGTAGAAGACGCTTTAGCCTTGAGAGCAATCCTAGCAAACCATATAATCTCACTAAATAATGATATAAGCTTTGATTGCATGTAATCAGACAATCTTCATTGCACTTTCTACGATCAAATAAACTTATAATCTTCAGAAAAGAAAGGAAAGTGAGAAGGTTGAGCGAACATGGATATTATAGTTGTTTGAACTTCACTGAACATTAGCACAAATAAAACTTATCTTTATGGATAACATACATCTCGACAAATAGCCAAGAGAGCATAAGAAAGCATGCAGCCATGATCGACAACATAATTATGGACTATATCATAGACTTCAAAACTTATAAATACTACATTCGTCTATAAGATGAACTTATTCAATGAGTATTTAAGAACGTATCAAATATGTCCTCATGGAAGAAATGGCATGATAAAGAAATGTTTATTTGACAAGTCCATGACGTATGATGCACAAAATCACCTAATTACTTTCTGTGTGATGTATAATGTTGTCCATTTAACATGTTTTCCACATGATGTGCGACGCTAAATTCTTTTTCTCTCTCGATTACATTCTGTTCAAGGATTTTTTGTATATGCACAATTCAGCAAAGCAACAAACGTTATAGATGTAGGTGCTAATACTTCAATAATAACGATATTCTGAATCCTACCTTCGAGGTAATTTAAAGGTCCCTTTATGAAAATGAAAGTTACTGTTTCAAATATAAGGGCTTTGGCCTACTTAAAATAGTATATGTATTTTATGTGAGTTCTTGACAAGAAAACGAGTGAATCAAAGGTATTAATACTACCTTCCTTTGATCTGTAATCATATTTCTTGTGACCAAGGCTAAATAAGAAGGATACTGCCAAAGATTGACTAAACGAAATAGAAGAAACATCTATAAAAAATAACTCTGTTACTATATAATCAGAGAATTGGTTTCATGCAAGGCAGCCGGAGTTCTTATTCATTCTTGATGCTATTGGAGACAATATTGCTAATTTCCTTAAATCTCAAAGCAAGGCAGGAGATGATCTAATGAAGAAACAGTTCTAATAGAGTAAGAAAGTCATTTTCACATCGTTCGCTAACGAGGGTGAACTTCTTCATTCAAGCTTCTATAGACATAATTTTCTTTTTAATCTCTCTCTTTCACAACACCCCTCTGCATGCATGTGTCTTGCTCTGTATCCTTGCTTTTCAGCACATCTGCAGGAATCACCGCTTAGTTCTCTATAACAAAATAAGATAGAACGTAGGATTCTCTAGATGTGGATTGAGAGAAATAAAACAGAGCATGCAAAACATAAATGGAACATAACCTTGAATGCAAAGTTCGTAAGATCAGAATATACAGTCATAGAAGAAATTTTGGAACAAATTTCAACAAAACAAGCATATAAGATTGAATGTTAAGTACAACTAGCATTTTTTCCGAAGGTTAGAGTATTCTCAAAATAATTCATCAGCTGGAACCGCAAGGTAAATCTTCTAAATCAATAACGTAAGTTTCTCCAAAATCATTGTTCCATAAACTCTGATAGTCGGCTAATTAGAAAACACTCTTAATTACATCGTCAAATAATCAATAAGCACTCGCGATCTCAGCGTGGGGTAAAGCAAGTCATATTTGATCAAAGCAGCAGGTAAAAAAAAATAATCTCTCTCTCTCTCTCTCTATCTTTCTCTCTCTCTCTCTCTCGTTCTTTGTTCAATGCTCTATCATCAGGCTGTGCCTAGATTTCATCTACGGGAAGAAAGGGGAAGATGAAGAAGGCTATTCAAAAGCCTCTTTCCGTGCATCCACACTGTAGCACGCCATGCGTGTGCACAATTCTGCAGCCTGAAAGGGCTTTTTCTCTCGCTTAAGTCCCTATACAGTACGACAACCGATTATACTCGCTCATCATGACTCATGCAGTAGAACTTAGCAGCAAAAGATTTTCTCAGCAACCTCCTCAACTTCTATTTAATCCATATCTCGCTCTTCATCTTGACATCTGAATGTGTGCACCTACAGAAGGCGAAAAAAGAGAGAATCTCCTGAATCCCCCCTTCTCTCTTTCTTACTCTCTCATCTGTACATCTCAACATCATATGGGTCTTCTCGATATTTGTGTTCCAGTGTAACTAGAAAGAGGATTCAATCCTTGCACAGAAATAGTCAGAGCTTCCCCTCCACAGCCGAACCTTCGATTAGCATGGAGATGCTTCAATGGATTTAAGTAAAATCAAGGCCAGCGTACTCTAGCTCTCTCAGGCCACTACCATTGTACTCTCTCTCTTCAAAACTCCCCACACACGTTTGACCACACAAAACTAAATTCTTCGAGTGCATACACAAATCTTTTGAGAAATGTCGATCAGATTCTTTCTTGAGCAGATTCTATGGAGTATGTCCAAAGCAATCAAGTGCAGATGTTCGTGAACATTCCTGGAGCATCAGAAGCTCTCGCTTACTAAATCGCAAGCATATACAAAACATCAACAGAAGTAGGAAAAAAAAAACAATGGGAACATAAGCTTTATCAAAGATTGTCGAAGGGAGAGGGAGCAGAGAAATAAGATATGACATGATCTTACTCTCTTCTTCTCCCTTTCTCTCTCCTGACATACACACAAATCTTTCCAGTCGGTCGTTTTCCATCTACCTTCTTCTATTTTTTACTACATCCCCGCTTCTGATAGTTTCTCATAGAAACCACCTCGTCCGAGAAATCGCTCTTAACATGAGCTCCTGTGAATGGAAACGCCACCCTCTCTCAAGCTTCTGGATAAAAAAGGCTCCACAAGCAGCGAGAGACAGATAAATCAAGGTCCAGAGAGAATGACAGAGAAAGCGATGATAATTACGGGATTGGCCTCTGGATACCAACCTTGCTCGCATTTCACGTTTCTACATATCTATTCTATTCTGTTCATGTGTGATGAAGACAACTCCTAAATGGAATGCACAAATGAAGAGGGAGGTGGGGGGAAAAAAATGCACAAGGTTTTTCCTCTCTCTCTCTCTCGAAAATCAAACGTACCTACAAAGACATCATTAGGAAGAAAAAAAGTTTCATATTACATATATATACACAGCTAAAGATGCCTACGTGTGAAGATAAAATTTTGTTTTAACATGCATTCTAAATGCTCACTATCTCATGTCACTAGGTCACGTATTTCTAAACTTGTGTTCTTCTCCACTTTATCATGCATACACGTATATTTTTCTATTTTACTATTAAAATATACATATATATATACACTCATTATTATGGTATTTAAATAGTTAATTATTAAATAGTTATTGTCGTTGCAACTTTACCTTTCAATTTATACATAATTATAAATTATTCACATAGGTATAATACATAAATTTTTAATATAAATATATCTGTTATTTTATCATATATATATAATAATTATATATATGAAAATATAATATATTTTTATATTAACATATGTATAGTTAATAACTTATTTATTATTAAAGTTCGAGAAACAAAATTAAACACTTGATAATGCACATGCACTTTTAATGAAAATGCACATTTATATGTTATGGATCTAATATAATTATCAAACCCTATTGACCCAAACACATAGACAGACTTTGAACTAAATTAACATATATACATGTATAAGTTTTCTTAAGAAAAACTAAACAATTCATAGATTTAGATGAACTCATACACATCATAAACTACTCTATATTATATTGCTTAGGTAGGTAAAATTTCATAAACACTTAGACACAGATGCACACATATGTATCTTTTGAAAATTCATATACAAATTCATACATATGGCTTAACACCCACATTCTCATTCATTTTTTATATGAACACATACACATTAAGTGCATTTCACATGTACAACCCTACAAACATTGGCACATATAAATGATTATGCATAAATTCTCTTTTATTCTCACATTGATGTATTTTTATGAATGCTTATACATATGATCTTATAAACATATAGAAGACATAAGATAAAGAGTTAAAGTAAGGATCGATTATCCCTTCATTCTGAATATGATTTCTTCTTTTTCCTGCGGGTACCCACGAAAAACATTAGTCATTTTAAACCAATGCATTAAAAAAAATATGAGAGAGAGATATCAACTGATTAACTTTCAATCAAAATATTTTTATTTTTCTATATATAAATCCAGGTAAGGAAATCCTTCCGACAGCGTGTGACGTGACCGGACCCGATCCACCCAGATTGCGATCACCTCCACATTTGGACCCGACGTGAATTTCTTCATGGCATTTGCTTTTGATCTTGTTGGGAGGTTGATATCCATATCCTTTGTTGCATATTTTTCATCCTCATCATATCATCATTATCATTCTTGAGTGTGGCACTGGATTTCTCACAATATCATGCACATCTTTGTCATGAAGTAAACGCATTTCTGAGAGATCTAGAGCATCGTGCATCACTTGCACATTCACATAAGATGGAGGAAGGATTCAAATCCCTTATTTTTGAGAAACAAGCCCAAAGAATGGTCTCTTCTATGTTGAGAGAGAAGGGAAAATTCAATGGCATCAACATCACAAGTTACTTAGATTGTTTTGAAGAGCAAGCTATGATTTTTCAAAATCCTCCAAATCAAAATTTTCAAAATCATCAACTGTATACTCTGGAAGCTCATCTTGCACCTCAAGTACCACATGTTGCTCCCCAACCTCCTCAAATACATCAATTGCCTTATCAAAATCCTAATTATCCTGTTCAAGCAATACCTTATCAACAAAATCCTAAATTTCAAAATTTCCCACCACAAGTTAATCAAAATCCTCAAAATCAAAATGGTTTTGTGCGTGGCCCTCATAGGTGTCCTTCCTGTGATCCATTAGAGCACTTTTTGAGAGATTGTGAACTGTTGAAGGCTGCTAAGGAGCAAAGACTAGTAATAGACATAGACAAGAAAATCTATGACTATCGATCTAGGCTACCTTTGCAAGGAAATTATGGTAAGGGATAAATGAAAAAACACTATTAAAATATAACCATAATGGATTCAGGAACTAAAGGGGTGAAGCTAGAAGCTCTTGATGAACAAGAAGTAGAATCAAGTAAAACCACAAAGGAAGTTGACTTTTTCGTAGAGGCTTTAGTAAGAGCACGAGATGAGATTAGGAGAATAATGGAATGGGCATCACCGATAGAAGATCAATCTCTTATTTCTCATATATTCAATGTAGAAGAAAAACGAAAAAGAGATGAAACTGAGCCTAGTAAAAGAAGAGTGACTCAAAAACAAACCTCAGAGGGAATAGAAACCATCATAGAGCAAGGGGAAGCATCACAACCCAAAGATAAAAAAACAAGAACTACAACCCAATGAACAAAAACAAGAGGAGAAACAAAAAGGTAAGAAGACAAAGCAAAGAAAAATGGAACCAAAGCCTTTAGAGAAACAAGAACAATCAAAACAAACTCAAGACCAAACATAAGAACATGAACAAAAAAAAGCTCTTGAGCAAAAACAAAAGAAACCAAAGAGAAAACCTAACGCCATCTTGATTTCAGAAACTGAGAGAAAAATTAGATGACATTTTGCTTAATAGTCAAGTGATTATGTGTTTAGAACAAGTTTTCTCTATTGCAAAACCTGTTCTTAAAGATAACTTTATCCGCCTAATTAAAAGGAAGAGGTTTTTGCTTAATCTAGACATTGAGATGCAAGATTCTCTAGATCAAGATCAAGCTATGAATTAAGCCTTAAAATTTGATGAATCTGATGAAGAGGAGCTTTATGATGATGAAGTAAATGTTAATAAAAATTTCTTAGGATCTATTCAACCTGATCATGAAAATCATGAAAGCAATCCTGAAAGTCACTTTAAAAGAAAATTTTGGTCTAGAGGTACATCAATGATGCATGTGAAAATAGGCAATGATAAGAACACTATCATTGTAAATGCATTAGTAGATTCTAGCTTGGAAATCAATGTGATTTAAAGAGAAGTCTATGATAAATTTCGATGGCCCATAGATAAAGATTGTGGATGGCATATGAGAACTGCAGATAATGGTGTAGGTACCGTGTATGGAGCTTGTGCTAGTGTGCCCATATCCATAGGAGGAATCACAGAAGAATTTCACTTTTTTATTCAAGAAAATTGCTCATATGAAGTTCTCTTAGGTCAGCCCTTTATTTGTGAGAGTCATATGGAAACTAAAGCCATGGATGATGGGTCTATCTATGCTAGAATTAAGTCTAAGGATGGAATGCAATCACTTCAAGTCATGACAATAGGAGTGAATCATCGTAGGAATTGATTGTCAATTAGCAAGAAACCTATTATTACTCAGGGTCATGAGCATTCTTGTAGTGATTGTGCACCTTGATTCATGTTTGGAGATACATATGATCAAAATTTTGGATAGGATCCATTGTTGAGCGGGACAACAATGGACATTGGTTTGACATCTCGCAACCAACCAACTTGTACAATAGTTTGTCACTTTGTTTCCCACATTCTAGACTAGATTTCCTTCATAAGAGTCAATTGTCCAAGTCTTTTATCCAGAAAACCCAAAAAAAATACAAAACCAACAAAATCATGGAACATGATGAGAACATTGAGCATGTGATTGAGACATCTCATTGTTTCGTTAGATTTATGTCTTGAGTAAAATTCTAATTCCCACATTATTCTTCTTTCTTCCCTTCATGAGTATGCTCTAATCCAAGAATATGCTCTCAATGTTGACAAGTGCTCAAAATTTAACCAATCACATGATGCCTTAGTTGAAACAAAGTGCAAAACTATCGACAAGAAAATCAAACCCATAGCTCAACCATTATCCCAAGGAAGTAACGAAAAAAATAATGGTGTGAAAAATGATCCAATTCTTTGGGATAAGAAAAACATAGGACATACATTCATGGATGAGACAATTAGACAGGTAAAAATTGGTAGAGATGGTGACTTTCTTTTGCTAGAAGAGAGAGATGAATTTGGGAGAGTCATATGTAGCCATGGAAAAGCCTTTACTACTTATCCTCATGAGATTGGATGTGCAGATCCAAAGCTAGTTGCACCCATGATTATCTTTACTATTCCACATATTCCATGGAATCTTCGCCCTATACCTCACTTACCGAAGCTAATGAAACTACTTAAGAAGAAGATACACATGAGAATTTTAGAGCCATCTTTTGCACCTTACTCAAATAGATGGTTGGTTGTGCCTAAAAAGAATGGGAAACTATGTTTTATTCAAGATCTCCAACCCATCAATAAAGTCACCATAAGGAATGTAGGAATAGGACCCATTGCAGATGAGTTTGCTGAATCATTTTTAAGACATTCTATCTATTCAATGGGTGATTTATATTATAGATATGTCCAATTAGCAATTGATAGTCGTGACATAACCACAATGAAAACTACTTTAAGCTTAGTGTAAATGTGTACTTTACCTAAAGGAGCAACTATTTTGTGGCTCATATGATGATTGCTATGAATATGGTCTTACATGATTTTATCCCTCATATAACCATGCCATTCATTGACGATATTCCAATTAAAGGGAGTGAGGAACGTTTAAAGTACATTACTTTAGATTCATCTGGATGTCGTAAATTTGTTATTGACCATATCTCTCATTGTGAACGAATATTTCAACAATTTGAAGAGGTAGGTCTCACATTTTCCATAGAAAAATCTATTTTTGGTGTCAACGAGGTTCTTATTGTTGGACATTTATGTGGTCATTATGGTCAAAAGCCATGGCACGTTTGATAGAGAAGGATCTCAATGCATGTGCTTGAGCATCTCTGCCATCCCAACGAATTTGCGTTGCAATAGGTGCAGCAAAAATTGCAACACGAACAAGAATCTGAAGAATATCAGCATCTTCAACGCCATCTTCATCAGCTTCAAAACCTGTATTTGTAGGTGTAATAGGATGTTTTTCAACACCCTACACAATGCAACACAATCCTTTTGCAACCAATACATGTCACATCATATAAGCCCACAATGGGTAATTGGTACCATCCAACTTATTATCAATGGTCAACATACGGAATACATGACTGCTTTCAGCCATGTCCGCTGATTAAAATATCTTGATGCAGAATATTGATTGTATCTGAAAAAGTTGAACAAAACTACCTTGACGAGTTCTGTGAGACTTGCGGCAAACTTCGAGATGCTTATACTAGCGAACCAAAACCTATATATATCTTTGGCACAAAAAGATGAAATAGCTTGCACAAGCACTGTGATAGTGTGTTTAGAGGCCAAAATGAGCTTAGGTCACCCTAAGTATGCTCACCAGATTTCCTGCGATTCTAAGACTATGACTGAAGGGGTGTCGACGACGCCTTAGACGAAGCGGCAACCTACTCTGATACCAATTGTAGGAGTTAGACGTCTACGGAAGCACACGAATAGCACAAGGAAGAAGAAGAATTTTGGATCACAACACACAATACTGAATGTATTACCACTAGAATGTACAAAGATAAGTAATATGTTAGGGCTATAGGTGTATATACAAGCCGAAGGGAAAAAACCTCCTAAAGAGGGAAAAAAGTGCCCCCGCAGTCCTAGTGTGTTCACACACATCACTATCGAAATATATCCACAATTAGTGTATCTCCTCTTAATGGCGCAATATTGGCCATTAGGGTTTCCTTGGGTTTGAGCCATAATTGGACATACATTAGCCATGTGGTCTCCACAATTGTAACATCGTTTCACTGAGATCATCCTAGTGGCATGTTTACTTGAGACTCCCAGTTTATGTGCTACTTTCTCTGCTAACTACTCTATTGAAGTGGATGATTTTGAAGTGAAGCTACTAGCACTATCTGAATTTTTATAGATCTTGGAAAGCTCTAATTCATCCCGTAGATAATATATCCTCAATATCAATGCACATACGAATGCATTGCTCTATGGTTGTAGGCTCTTTTAGATATAGATAAGATCTCAATTTGGCACCTAGCAATCCATCCAAGAAGAATGCCACTTGTTTGGCAAGTGTGGATAGTTCTAGAATAGGGCATCTCTCTAGGCATTGTCTAAAACTTTTTCTTGTTAGTCTAACCATCTCCTCCAATTTTTGCTTGAAGCTATGGATTAGAGATGAGTTATTATGTTTGATGCCACTCTTGGAGAACTTTGTGATTAAGGCTTCTAACAATTGATCAATATTCTTGAATTGTCCTTGATGTAGTGGTTGAAAGTACATCAAGGCTATGTTTTTCAGAGTTAGGCCAAAGGCATTATACGGCATGAACAAGTCATCAACTTGTTCCACTCTCAGCACTTGTCTAAACTCTACTACATGATCATATGGGTCTCCAATACCATCAAAGTAATTCTTCATGGATTTAACTAGTTGGATTTATCTAAGCCTAGGCAAGGGAAACTCATCCATGCCCCTTTGATGTGTTGGGTTTCTATGCCTCTCCTATTATGTTCTTTCCATCTCCATTCCTGGTTGTTCTCTTCGTACTAGATTTGCAAAGCTCATGTGAGGTCTTTCTCTAGTCCTTTCCTTATGGGTACCATGGATGTGTGATGATCCAGTTCCTGGTTGATCGTAGGATACATTAGATCTATGTGGGGGGAAAACTAATTCTTCCTTCCAAGTGTAGGTGTGCCTACCATGTTCCATTATCAAGAACATCCTTTCTGATGTGTTATTTAGATAGACCACTTTTCCTGTTATCTCACAATCTTTGAACTCGTATATGGTGACTCCACCTACTTCGCTAAGATGAATCTCCAAAAGACTTCATACATTTCTCTATTAAAAAATAACTCTATGTTTTTGTTGTCCTAAGGAATCCACTCTGGGGTTATCACTCTAGTCAAGATAAATTTGTCTTGCCTTGAGGAGCCCTAGGTTCTCATCCTAGGTCTCCTTGCTCCAGGTCCCCTACCTCATTTTTTGGGATAACATTTCCAAACTCATATGTCTTATCTAGTAAGAAAGTGACCACATACATGGTTCCCTACTTATCAATGTATGAACCCTCTTTGAATTTGACCATTGGGTGTTCAAGTTTGAAGGGTTGATCTGGGTTTTTAAGTTGGAAAATTGATCTTTGCAACCCATCCTCATAGATACGAGTACCTCATTGGTTGGTTCTTATATACTCCAACTATGTTTTATAGGGTCCTTGGGCACATCTTGAACTACCTATGGGCCATTCCATGCTAAAGGACATTTTTAAATCACTCGTTACCAAACTTAGCATGTAGGGATAATCACTAAGTTGTTGGGCCCACCACCTAGCTATGCAATTGACGCTAGATTCAAAGGATCTAATGCTTTATCTATCCCAACCCAGGTGTTTACCTGATCTAAGGTTCATAAGCTTTGACTATTAGTCCAAATTCTCCCAAGTGCAACCATGTCGCAATGTTCTTTTGTAACATTAACTTGTTCTTTTACAAATTTCTCTAGTATAATCTTGTTTGTTAAGTAGTGTCGCTAGGAAACCTTGAATTTTATCACAAATTGATGTATGTTCAATCAATTTATGTTTTTTTCCCTTAGAGTTTGTTGCCATAACTCTAACTTACACTTGAACTTGAGTAATTAGGGTTTCTTCTACTTGCATCATGCCGAAGGTAACCCTAACTAATACATACCACTAATCATACTTAGCTTGAGCTAAAGAATTGAATGAGGGGGTTTAATGTTCTTCCAACCTCAAGCCTTTTGCTTTGAAGAGTGCTCCAATGGCCAGGAAGTAAGCTCCCCAAGCATGATTCAATTGTTAAAAAGCTTTTGCCTTGCCAAGAAATTCCAAGATACTCCAAGAGCCTGACAAAATTGCCAAATTTTAGCTCAAAATATGCAAAAAAATAAAAAACCCTAATTTTAGCCAAGAAGGGATGTCTATCATGATTGATAAGGGTGTCAATCATGATGGATAGAGCTATCTATCATGGTCTATCAATCCTGATGGACAGATCCATCGGGGTCTATCTATTATCTATTGCACGATGGGCAAATATCAATTGTGATGGATGGGGTGTCAATCATGATGGACAAAAGTGGTGATGGATACTATCAATCATGGGGCTTATCAAGCACGATGGATAGATTTTTCTTGTAAAAGGCTATCAATCGTGTGAGGCTATCTATGGTAATGGACACGCTGTCCATCACGATGGACACTTTGTTCATCGTATGCTATTTGTCGTCTGTCGTGTGATGGACACCTATCTATCATGATCAACAGAGGCGTCTATTGCAATGCAAAAAAAAACAAAACTTTTTTTAAAAAATTTATGTATATGTGATGTGCATGATGGCTTCACTACAATGGTGCACTTAGTTTTACCAAATGATCAGATTCTGTGTTTATTGTGATTGACAAAGTGCTACACATTGGGGCCTATGTAGAGAATTTATGTACTTGCTCGAGCTACTTCAATTGCTGTGAATGTTGGTATCTGCAAGGAAGCTCAAGAAACATGCAAAAGAAATGCACACAAATTTGCTCTATCTCTCTGTCACACACAAGTGAAATGAGGGAAGGTGAGGTAGAGGTGGGAATGTGGTCAAAAGTTGAAGATTCAACGAAGAAGGAGATAGAGGTGGGAGATGGAGGAAGGTGATGATGATGTAAAAACTAAGAAAATTAAAGAAATAACCTAATTGTTTACCATTCCAATGTCAAATCTCTACATCCTACCATCACACTTTTGTCCTCGAAGCTCGATCCCCAGCAACAATGCCAAATTTGGTGTCACTCTAGCACAATGATAAGCATCAATGTGAGGAGATCAACCTCATAATTGTCAATTCGGAAAGATGTGAGGGTAGTATGATGACCATGAGCTAGTGAGAATGCAAATGTATGAGTGAGAAGCACACCAACATGAACAAACATACACAAACACACATGCATACATGGCAAGACAAAGAGATGGAGCAATGGAATGTTTGAAATTTAGCCAAAAATATGATTACAATGTCTTTTTCTCACTTCGATTCCCAAAATGCTACCCCCAAAAATGATCTCTCTAGCTCTTTTTATTTTCACTAGTTGTGGCCCTGTCGAACCTATTGTTCGGCCTGGTTAAAAAATAGGTTCTTATGTCTATTTGGAGGCTCAAACTAGCTCAGAAAAATGTGAAATTTGATACATAGGTACTTCTACTACTTCTCAAGCTCAGAGTTGGATTTGTCAAAAATGGAATTTACAATGATTGTAATGATCAAAATCACGCTTTTACAACAAGTAGGAATTTTGGAAATTCAATTAGCCCAGTTGCTAGATCTTCTTTAACTACCTTGTTTGCTCATTCCTACTTGGTCTTCATTGTTTTTTGACTCTCTTTGATAGGTGTGTCTCATGCTTCCTTGTCTCGTCAAGTTTCTTGGGCCTCGTTGGCTACTCTCAATAGCTTGTATAAACATATACATGAAAACATACACAAACCCATGCAACCCCTAGATATACTTTCAAACACATAGTTATAAATGCACATATGCATACCCTACAATAGACACACATTTATATTTACATACCCTCAGAACTTAAGCATATACGTTCAAAGACACAGATATGGATGCCCAGAGCACGCACACATACATAGGTACTTAGGGTTGCAATCACAAACAAAGATGCTTAGGGTTACCCACACTTAGAGTTTTCACAGTTAGGGTTGAACATAAGAGTTAAGCACTTCCACTTAGGTTTCAACTCTTAGGGTTTTCACACGTTCACTTAGGTTTTCTCAACATTCACTCACTTAAGTATCCACATATTTAGGGTTTCTCACTTAGAGTTCCACTCACTTAGATTTCACAATAAAGGTTTCCTAATTAGGTTTTACACATAGGGTTTACACACACTTACACATACACATAAGATTACACATGAAAACACATAGACATAGACATTTTAGGATATTATTCACATCCACAAGCACAAACATATTTGTTCATAGTGATGTTTGTGGTCCTATGTAGACACATTCTTTTGGGAACTACCTTTACTCCATGACTTTTATTGATGATTTCTCCAAGTATGCATACGTGTATCCATTGAAAGCAATGCCTAAAGTGAAGCAATGTCTAAAGTGTTTATGTGCTTCAAATAGTTTCTAGTCATGGCTAAAAATATGTAAGCATGTAAATTGGGCAACCTCCATTGTCATTGAGGGGGAAATACATGTCTTTTAATTTTAATGAATTATTGGATGAGTGTGGGATAAAACATCAATGTATACTACCGTATACACCTCAACAAAATGGAGTTGCTGAAAGAAAGAATATGTCTCTCATGGAGATGGCGAGGTGTATGGTCAAAAGTCAAGCTTTACTACATAGCTTCTGAATTGTGGTTGTTATGTGTGTAGCATATGTACTTAATAGGTGACCCCACCAAAGCACTACAATCTATCACTCCATATGAGCCTTGGCATGGTCACAAGCCATTTGTTGGTCATCTGCATGTCTTTGGTTGTCATGCATATGCATTAGTGCCTAAACAACAACACAAAAAGTTGGATAATAAAGCACTAAAATGTATTTTTGTTTGGTACAATCCAAAGAGCAAAGGCTATTGTTTGTATCATCCATAAACTAAATGCATTTTGGTTAGCCATAGTTGGGATGAAATCCCTCTACTACTAAAAGACTATGAAATTCAAAATTATTTTTTCTTTGACTCTTTTTCTCTCTAAGTTTTATCTTTGACATGCTAAATGCTGATGTTTATGATGTGCTATGATTTTATATGTGCAAGGAAAATTCAAATAAAAACATAAAGTTAGTAATTTCCTGACCATGCTTATGCCTTTGGGTTTTTGCATGATAAGCTTGCGTAAGCTTTTACTTAATGGTTAAGCATTTACCAAAACATTTAGGTATTAGCTTAAGCATTTTCTTTAGCCAAAATAAACCATCTTTTGTGAAGGAGGAACATTGCATTTTTCCAAAAATATAGCCTTCATAGACATGTTTACAAGGTGCCTCAAGTTTGGGTAGAGAGGACACCATTTACAATTTTTGTAGGCATAGAAAACTAGTAGAATTCAGATGACCAAGTCATGCATGCCAAAGATTTGCATCTGAGATAGCCTAAGAATCTTGAACTGCACATGCTCAATTGTTCACAAATTTTGCATAGTCTATGAGCTTACACAGCCCATGGCATAAAATGCCAGAAGCAATAATAATCTGAGCATTTGAGAGATCATGAATTGTACATTTGTCATCAAAAAAATTGCCAATCAAGCAATTCTTGGCTAATCCTAAAACTGACAACAAATTTTTCTTCATCCTTTGCGCATATAAAGCATCTAACAATATGAAAGAACTACCATCAATAATAGTCAAAATGATCTTACCAAATCCTATTACAAGATGAGAGGATTTTTTCATGCATGTGATAGTATTCCCTATAGGGGCATGCTCAACTGAACTAAAGAAACTGCATTATGAGGTAATATGTTTGGTTGCCCCACTATGAAAGTACCAAACATCTGAGTCTTTTGTAGACATACACTACTCATGAGAAGATGGGTCATAGCTGCAAACAGTAGTAAATGCCCATTCTTCATTCTACACAAGATTAGTAGACTTTATTTTAGGTGTAGAGGCCTCTCCAATAACCATTCTAGCCTCTTTTGTCTTGCCTCTTTTGAAGCTAGTTTTAATAACTCTTTATGACATGATCATTTGCCTTACAATATTTGCAGGAATATTTCAGTTTCTATTTTCTTCTCATCTTTGTCTTCCTTCTTTGACTATGTAGCATTAGTGAATTCCTGCTCAAAAGTAGATGACCTCCATTTACATTTGCCCTTCTGACTAGCTAAGAAAGCTTGATCTGCAACATGCATAACTGAACTATTCTACCTAGACTGATCTTTTTGCAACAAAACAGAGACTAGCTGTTCATATGTTAAGGCATTTGGATTTCCTTTCATCATCAGTTCAAGAGTAGAAGCAAAACTCTGATATGAATATGGAAGAGCATTAAGAACAATCTACACACAAGTGAACTATCTGGCAAGACTTCATCAGGAGAAATCAATTGCTCCTTCAAATCTTTGATCTTTGTCAAAAACTATCCATAGAATCTCCTTCATTCATATGCTCACTCTCCAACTGTTTTTGGAGGTAAGCAACACGACCCTCATTTCTTGCCTAGGCTAAAGTGGTAAGTGTATCCAAATCATCCTTTGTTGGTTTTTAGGAGGCAATGTGGGGGATTATGGCATATTTGAGAGACAGAGCTATCAATGCATGTGTGTGAATATCTCTGCCATCCCTACGAAGTTGTTCTACACTAGGTGCAGTAGGAACTACAACATGAACATGAATTTGAAGATCATCATCTTCAACTCCATCGCCATAACCTTCAATAACTATATTTGCAAGTGTAATAGGATGTTTTTCAACACCCTAGAAATATTTTACAATCCTTTTGCTACCAATACATGATGCATCATATATGGCCACAATGGGTAATTAGTACCATCCAACTTATCCTCAACAAGCAACACATGGAATACATCATTGCTTTCAGCCATGGCCAGTGACTAAATAACTTGATGTAGAAAAATGATTGTATCTCAAAAAGTTGAAAAAAAACACCCTATCGATCTCTACTAAACCTCTAGCAAACTTTAAGGCCCATATTTGGCGAACCAAAACTTGTATATATACTTGGCACAAGAGGAAAAAATTGCCTTCACAGTCATTGTGATAGTGTGTTTGGAGTTCAAAACAAGATCATATCAAAATTTTGTATGCCTCGAGTATTCTCACCAATTTTCATGTGATTTTGAGACTATGACCAAAGGGGTGTCGACGAAGCCCTGGATGAAGTGGCAACATGCTCTTATACAACTATTGGAGTTTAAGATCCACAGAAGCACACAAACAATATGAGGAAGAAGAAGAAGCTTGGAGCACAACAAAATATTGAATATATTACTAAGGGAAATGTACAAAGATAAGTCACTCATTGGGGTTATAGGCATATACACAAGATGGGGGAAAAAGCCTCCTAAAGAGGGAAAAATTGCCTCAACGGTCCTCATTGTGTTCATGCACATCATTAATAAAATATATCAAGTGAAGTATTTTGACAGTGATGCACCACAATGGACTCTCCTTCTCAAGAGCTCCACGATTATCCTCATAGTAGAAAACCCAGTTACTGATGTTGCACATAGTACTCCACCCAAGCTTGCAAAATATGCAAAAAAACATAGTACACAGAGAGCATGAGCACAGATTTCCTAGGTACTACAAATGTGATCAAATTTATAGTCTGTGGTTGATCATGCCTCTATATGTTTTATTAAAGAACATATAGAAAAGTGCATGATGGCCATTTGGCCTTTCACATGGACATTAACAATAACAATTTCCCACTAAAGTCCAATATGGCCAAAGTGACTATGAGAGAAAAATAAAGAATGATAAATAATACCTGACTGTAAGTATACAAACTATACCTCCCACCTGATGGGAATTTTACACAATATACAAGTAACTGTGTAAGATCATGAATCAAGTAACCCCCATCAAGTGACAACAATATCCAAAGATGCCCTGTGGTAGAGCTCTAGTCAAAGCATCTGCAACATTATCTTGAGCAAAAACCTTCTCAAGAATAATGTGCTCAGTGGCTAAGCAATCTCTAATGAAGTGATACCTCACCTCAATGTGCTAGGTCTTTGAATGATAGATCGGATTTTTAGCCAAAGCAATGGCACTTTGACTATCACTGAGCAAACAAGGTACATGCTAAGGTCATATCACAAACAAGATGAGAAAGGCACAATGCTTCCTTACATGCTTCCCTTGTTGCAACATACTCTACTTCTGTAGTGGAAACAATTGTACATTCTTGAAGATGAGATCTCCAAGAGATAGCACCTCTAGCAAAATGAAAAATGTACCTTGATTTAGACTTACGATTGTCTACACAACCAACATAATTAGAATCTTTGTAACCAATAATGGATGCCTTCGCTCTACCCAAGCATAGACACTTGTCCTTAGTGTAGCTCGGATATCTCAAAATCATCTTGACCAATTCCCAATGCTTCTTCCTAGGATTAGACATATATCTGCTCACAACTCCCACTGCATATGCAATCTCTTATCTCATAGCTACCATAGCATACATGAGACTACCAACAACAGATTGATAAGGAATTCTCTTCATGAATTCCTTTTCCTCATCTAATTTGGGGCAATCATCCTTGCTCAATTTCACATGTGTGAGCAAAGGTGTACTCTATATGCCTTTCCACCCTCCATATTGAACATGTGAAGTACTTTGGATATGTACTCACTTTGAGACAAGTATATGCATCTTTTACTCCTATCATGAGTAATGTGCATGCCAAGAATATGTTTGGCATCCCCCAAATCTTTCATATCAAATGTCTCACTCAACTTCTTTTTGAGAATTGACAAGTCATAAGAGGATTTCCGAGCAATCAACATATCATCAACATAAAGTATTAAGCATATCAAGCTACCATGTGGGCATCTCTTTGTGTAGAGACAATGATCCTCATTGCTTTGAGAATAGCCTTGAGAATTCATAAAAGCATCAAAATTCTGCTACCATTGTCTAGGAACTGTTAAAGTCCATATAGCTCTTCTTTAGCTTACAAACTAAACTTTCTTTGCTAGGAACTACATAACCCTCTGGTTGTTCCATATAGATCTCAGTTGTAAGATCGCCATGCAAGAAATCAATTTTCACATCCATTTGGACTATCTCTAAGTCCTCCATTGCAATGAATCCAAGAAACATTGCAAGGTAGTCATCTTCACCACTAGAGAGAAGATTTCCTCAAAATCAACATCATCTTGTTTCTTAAAACCCTTTGCAACAAGTCATGCTTTATACTTTGGAGAAGCACTATCTGATGTGAATTTTAGCTTATATACCCATTTACATGGTAAAGATTTCCTACCCTTTGGTAAAGGTACTAAATCCCAACTACCATTCTTGTGAATTGAATTCAACTTACTCTTCATGGAATGCTCCCTGTTGACATGATCCTCTATCTACATAGTCTCTTTGTAGCAAGAAGGCTCACTAGCATCTGTTAGCATAACAAAATCCAAATGGGGAACAAATCTATCATGTGGATGTGAGACACATATAGAGCATCTCAATGGCTGCTGAAAAGGAACATTTATGGACTGATCTGATCAAACATTCTCTTGAACATCCCTATGTGCAGCATTTTTATGCATGCTAACTGGAGTACTAGTATCCTCAAAGACCACTCTTCTCACTTCAACCTCCTTAAAGGGCTGTTTATGCATCCTAGAATCATTGAAAATTGACATCACTACTTCTTATCACTGGCCATGTTTTAGGATTCCATAAGCAATGTCTGAATTGGCCTTCTCGACCATATCCAAGAAAAATGCATTTCTTTGACTTATGGTCTAGCTTTTGTATAAGATTCTCGGGTATATGAACATATGCTTCACACCCAAAACTCAAAGATGATCATAGTATGGTGGCGTCCCTATCCATAACTCTTGTGCCACTTTTAGACCTTTGGTAGTACTAGGTGAAAGGCTAATCACATGAACTGCAGTCAATACTACTTCTGCCCAAAAGCCTTGTGAAAGATTTGCATGATACAGCATAGAAACTACTCTATCGTGAATAGTTCTATTCATCCTTTCAGCGATACCATTTTGTATTGGGGTATAAAGAGCTCTAAACTCTCTACGAATTCCTCTAGACTGAAAAAAGATGTTGACTAGGCTTACTTCCTTTTGTGGATTGATTTCTTTCCACATAGCTTGGCACTTCCTATACATAAGTGCCAACTCCTTTTTCACCCCATCACTCATAGGGGGGATTCATTGATATAGTTTAGCAGTGATTTGTGAACACACTTAGGACTATCGAGGTACTCTTTTTCCTCTTTAGGATGTTTTTCCCTCAACTTGTATATATGCCTATAACCCTAATGGTTCACTTGTCTTTGTAAATTCACTTGGTAATACATTCCATGTTGTGTTGTTCTCCAAGATTCTTCTACTTCCTTGTGTTATTCATGTGCTTCCATAGACATAGATCTCCAACAAATTATCCTTCTCTCTTTAAGATTTTCCACCCCTAATGGAGATAGTATCAAGAGATTCGATGAAATTCTCTTTCCATGGAATGTTTGCACTCACCTTACAAGCAAAAATTCAATCACTTAAGCATTCTTGAAATGTGAAATACCCATAAGATCGCCAACCATCATGCAAGTTAGATGTGGTCATGTCATCCTCAACATCAATTCCAAAACGTACCCATGTTGTAGTATAAAGACATGCTTGTACACATTTAATTGAACAATATACAAAGATTAGACCCAATCTTGATGTAGAAAAGGTTGTATTGGATGTGATAGAAGGCTCCTTCTCAAGCTCTTGAGTCATCAATCACCAATGTACATGATCATCCCAAAGTGTACATGATCATTGTACAAATATCATACAAGACCGAACATATTCCAACTGAAATATCATTTAAAATCATCCACACATCATTGGCAATCCATTACCAAATATCTACAATCTACAATTGATGATCAATGATCATCATCTTCAAGTGAAAAATCATGTTTACATAGGTGATCAAGTGATTTATTAGAGAGTCGCACATGTAGAGGACTTGCTTGCAGATGCTATGTACACATGCATATAGATAATAAAAAGAGGCTCCACCCGACCACACAACTTGATATGTATAGGTTAGAAGTTCTTACTATATAACTCCCTCCATCTTTTCCCCATCTATCTTTCCTACTAAAATAGTGGTAACTCATGCTAGGATTCTCTACCCACACATCCATGGTCTAAGGTTTATACTTTATCTTAATATAACATTTTCTAATGTGAAATGAGATAAATTAAAAGAGGATTACAAATATCCCACACTTGATTGGGCTTAGAAGCCAAAACTCAAAAATACAACAGGTAGCTTAGAGTTACCAAGGGCTAGATTACATAGGATTACCATAGGGTAGAAATTAGAGGGCAATAATAGAAGGGTGGAAAACTTATAAAAATGTAGTGAGGACCAAGAATACAGGTCACAATTAATATCATTAATATCAGGGGGGAAGTATAGGCAAGAACCATGAGTTACATATTGTTGTACTAACAGACCTCATAAATATTATCCACATACCCAAACTTTGGGAAGTTACACTCACTTTGCCACCAAGACACTACTTGGGAAGAAAATATTGAGAACATGGTACTCTTCTATAGTCACATCATTCTTATCCTAACCCAAAATTATAGGGTAACGGTGAAGGCTTTCTTCTTTCCAAACACTTTGAAGTATATGGAGAAAAAGGTCCCCACACAACTATGTCCTTTAAGTTCACTTTGAGCCTATAAGAGAGATCCATGTCCCCTCTAGCCATCAAGGAGTGCTTTATCACCCATGTCCTATGTATCCACAATGGGATAGGCTTAAAAAACTTGTTGAAACCTTGATGGGATATGTTGAGCATATTTGCCTACTTTTCCTACAAGATAAGCTAATGAATAAGATCAATAACCGAATGAAGGTAATTCATCTGCTCCCATTTGGAGACCTTATGTTTCCATTTTTTTTATTAAACTGACATTGGATGCTAGGTGGGAAAGAATCTAATGGTCTCTCCCTCAAGCCCCTATTTAAATGACATAAGTCATCTATATGGTTTGTTTTCTTGTATCATTCCCCTTAAGAAGACTCTTGGGAAGGCAAAGCAAAAGTGGGAAACTATTTTTGAATACTACTTTCCCTCTCCCATGTAGCACTATCCTTTGAACCATGTTTCCACTTGACCGAGCACTCTTTATATAAGTGCCTTTGAGTCTATTTTTCTCAAGTGCAGAGTATTCTTTCTGGCTTATGGGGAACATAGTGAACTATCATGGCATGAAGAATCTCATCATTTGATATGTAGCTATCAAATTCTCTCAACTTTTCTTTAATTGAATTACATGAAAGAGTATATGAATCTCACTAACCTCTTGAAGGTGGAGGTGGCAAGCCATCTTTCCTATCCTTGTAACATTTGTGAGTGGGCCATAATACCTAGGATATGAATTTGGACATGGTTGCATTCTCATGATTTCATACCTACTTTTGGATATACTTATGTTCCTACTTTACAAAGTATGTCTCTTCATTGAGGATTTGCATAAATCCTAGCCCTGTCTTGGGCTTTCCTAATGCTATCCTTAGCCAAGTTAATAATGGGAATATCCTTGTAGAATTGCATTTTGGAATAAATGTATCCATTTTCCCAATACCTAGATTGAATCATATCCTCGTTGTGTCTTGGCTAAACAAAAGCATCTAGTGGGTGAATTATTCCTCCCTTTTTTAGCCTTTTAACTTTATTAATTGGAATTGTTGTGCATTTAAGTACATAATATTAGACATTTTGATGAATTCCAAACTACTAAAACTCTATTTTAAAAAGATCATGCCTCAGACACAAAAATTTTCTTTATAAAGTATATATTATCTTGAATACTTTCAATTTTCCACTTGAGTCCTTCTTGAGTGTTCATCAACACTCCATCATTAGTGGAAACCTATGATACTCAATACCTATTGCTAATGTCTTCCAAAATAAGAGAATTAGGATTAGTTCTACCTTTCCCTTTGATTCAATCAAGAAAATCATTAGTGATTTAAGTAAAAATAAATCCATCTATCATAGATATCTGACAAAGTGAGTCAAACACTACATTGGACCTTCCCTTCCTATATCTATTTTGTAATCAAACTCTTGAAGAGCTTCTATCCATCAAGCTTTTCTTCCTTCCAAAATTATTTGATTAGAGAAACAATCAATGCCCTCTTGATCAAACATAGTAGTGACTTTAGATCCATACAATTAATGTTGTGGTACGATTCACATCTTTTCAAATTTATTCATCAACTTATTGAGCCATCTGGAATTACACCAAAAAGACTACTCATCCCAAAAGATTTACATCACTATTTCTTAAGAGCATGGACAATAGTGTACAACTCCTTCTCATGTATTGAATAGTTGTGTTGGGTAGGATCCAAATTCTTACTCTCAAAAGCAAATCAATGTCCATCTTGTATTAACACTACACCAACTGCATATTCACTAGCATCTGTTTCACAAATGGTTGATTGGGATCCACTATGTGTAATATAAGAGTTGAAAACTATTCTTTGTTACCGTTAGTGTCCATGTGAAAGGCCAAATGTCCATCGGACACTTCTTTGTATATGTTCTTTAATAAAACATATAGTGGCTTGGTCAGTCATAGACTATAAGTTCGACCGCATTCATAAGACCTAAGAAGTCTGTCTTCGTGATCCCTGTGTACTGTGTTTTTTGCATATTCTACAGTCTCTGAGCGGAGTACCGTGTGCGGCCTTAGGAGGTCCATTTTCTACTCCAAGGATATCGTCGTGGAGCTCTTGAGAAGGAGAGTGCATCATGGTGCATCGGCATCGAAACCCTTCACTGGTATCAGAGCGGTTCGACGCAAAAGCTTTGTTCCTTTTGTGCGAGCGAAGGAACCCCCCCCCCCACTTTCTCCAAGGCTTACGACTAAGGCAGCGACCAAGGCATAGACCTTGGCATACCTTGTCATTTGAGTCACTGCAGTCATCGTTGGCTGCGTGTGAGGGAGGAGCTCAAGGATCAAGGAAGATAGAGGTTCCTAGTACTTCCCGGGAGGTCACCCATTCTAGTATTTTTCTCCCCAGAGCTCGCTTAACCGTGGCAATATCTTGCCACCAAGCTACACCCTTGTGGTGTCTGAAGAAGGGGAAAGACTAAGGTTGATATTACATTGAACATGTTTTGGTCCCTCAAAGCTTCATTCTTTGATTTCAAGCCTATTTTTGATGCATTTTTGGGGTGTCTTTTGGAGCCATTTTGGAGTACTTTTGCACATAGTTCTCTTCACATAGGTCCAAGAACATCAAGAAGAGTGTTTGTTGTACTTCTCCGACAATAAATATCAACCTTTGGGGATGTTGTTTTCAGCCACACTCGTAAAACTACAAGTTTCTCGAAAGGCTTTTAGTTTTGGTGGAAGAAGCTGCTGCAAATTTATGCAGGCTTTTTGAGCTTAAAACGTCAGAGTTGACAGACACTTGCAGGTGTTCTTGGCTAGTTTTTGGGCTGTGCGTTCAGCTTTTTAGTGTCATTTTACTGCATATATTGAGCACATACACACCATGTACGCTTCTGTGGATATCTCTTATGTACGTCCATATGGTCATTGATATAGCAATTATGTTTTTGCATAAAGCCCTTTACATTTGATAAAGAGGGTCGTGGTGAGGTTTTCTTAACTGGAAGACACCCAGATGTCGGCATCTCTTCGATGATGCAGGTGGAAGATTTACCCAGCCTCGCCATAGGAGATGTATGATAGTTGTTCATAGGTGCTCGATAAGCCAAGTTGGCTTCTGTTGGGTAACTGATTATATGCAGTGGAGTCAGTGATTCATTATGCAGGAAAACATGTCAGTACTTGTAGTTTTATGATACTTTGACACTGGTCATATGCTCATTTTGTAGAGGATACTCTGGCAAAATTTTTCTAGGTTTTTGGTTTAGCCAACTATACAGTGCTCGATTTACTCCTTGATACACTTATTCGTTGGTGTTTTGTACGCTTCTAGCTCCATTATCATTCCATCCAGTTCTCTACCATCATGGCATCAGAGGTCTCAGGCACATCTGGTGGATCAGGGTCTAGTGCCAGTGTTTCGAGAAGGAGCTATAACTTGCAGGGCAAAGACCATTTTGAGATCCAAAAATTTGATGGCACAAACTTTGCTCTATGGAAGAATCAGATTAAAGACATGCTGATTCAAAGGAGGCAATGGAAGCCAGTAAATGGGATTTCAAAGAAGCCTGCTGACATGGATGAAGATGATTGGGACGAGTTAGATGAAATGGCCAGGTCTACCATTCTCTTGCACCTAGAAGATAATGTTTACTTTACAATATTAGACTGTAAAAGTGCAGAGGAGCTTTGGAAGAAGTTATGCAATACATATGAAAAAGAGACGGCATCAAATAAAGTGTATCTGATAAGAAAATTATATGACCTCCGCATGAAGGACACAGATAGTGTTGTTGTGTTACCGTTAGTGTCCATGTGAAAGGCCAAATGGCCACCGGACACTTCTGTGTATATGTTCTTTAATAAAACATATAGTGGCATGGTCAGTCACAGATTGTAAGTTCGACCGCATTTGTAAGATCTAAGAAGTCTATCTTCGTGCTCCTCTGTGTACTACGTTTTCTGTGTATTCTACAGCATCTGTGTGAAGTACTCTGTGCGGCCTCAGGAGCTCGGTTTTCTACTCCGAGCATATTGTCGTGGAGCTCTCGAGAAGGAGAGCACACTGTGGTGCATCGGCATCGAAATACTTCACTGGTATCAGAGTAGTTCAAGGCAAAAGCTTTGTTCCTTTTGTGCAAGCGAAGCGAGCACCCCCCCAGGCTTTCTCCAAGGCTTACGATTAAGGCGGCGACCAAGGCATAGACCTTGGCATACCTTGTCATCTGAGTCATCGAATTCACCGTTGGCGTTGTTGGCTGCGTGTGAGCGAGGACCTCAACGATCAAGGAATATAGAGGTTCTTGGTACTTCCCGGGAGATCACCCATCCCAGTACTTTTCCCCCCAGCGCTCGCTTAACCGTGGCAACATCTTGCCACTAAGCTACACTCTTGTGGTGTCTGAAGAAGGGGAAAGACTAAGGTTGCCATTACCTTGAACATGTTTTGGTCCCTCAAAGCTTCATTCTTTGTTTTCAAAGCCTATTTTTGAAGCATTTTTGGGTGTCTTTTGGAGCCATTTTGGAGTACTTCCGCACATAGTTCTCTTCAGACAAGTCCAAGAACATCAAGAAGAGTGTTCTTTGTACTTCTCCGACAATAAATATCAACCTTTGGGGCTGTGTTTTCAGCCACACTTGTAAAACTACAGGTTTCTTGAAAGGTTTTAGTTTTGGTGGGAGTTGCTGCAAATTTATGTAGGTTTTTTGTGCCTAAAACATCAGAGTTTACAGACACTTGCAGGTGTTATTGGCTAGTTTTTGGGCTGTGTATTCAGCCTTTAGTGTCATTTTACTGCATATATTGAGCACATACACACCATGTACGCTTCTATGGATACCGCTTATGTACGTTCATATGGTCATTGATATAGTGGTTACGTTCTTTGCATAAAGCCTTTTACATTTGATAAAGAGGTTCGTGGTGAGGTTTTCTTAACTGGGAGACACCCAGATGTCGGGGTCTCTTCGGTGATGCATGTGGAAGACTTACCCAGCCTCGCCATAGAAGATGTATGATAGCTGTTCATGTTGAAGATAAATGTACAAGCTCATTTTCATATGAGCCATGCTTGGATAAATTTACCAAATATAAAGATAAAGGAAAAGTAGAGGAAAAAAGGAAAAAATAAGAAAAGAAAAAGTCTAGTCAAAATTTCATGATGAGTAAGAGATACAATATCTTGCCTTGTAGTTAGTAGCATGTAGTGGAGAAAGTGGTGAGTTAAGAAGGAGGCACAAACTTCTTCACATGCTCATTGGTTATAAAAGTGAAGTGGGAGCACATTCAAAACAAGGAGAGAAAGAGGCAAGAGCTCCCAGTAGTCGGATCTAGCCATTTTGTCATTTTGGTTTTCCCTTAGACTCCTTCTAGCCGCACGTCAGTTTGTACATAGCTCTGTTGCAGAGCCCATATCTCAGTGCATATGTAACCATTTTGTGCGTTTAAAACATTCATTAGAAAGCTTATCTCGTGTACTTTTTGCATATCAAATATCTGTTTGAAAGCTTATGTATTTTATGAGATATCAGTGAAAGAGTGAAGTTCAGTTTTTCAGTATACATGTGTAGATAGGTAGTCTATTTTGGTCGGTTCAGTTTCCTGACCAAAACATATCCAAATTTTGTGCGTTTTGTCTTGTTGGAAAGCTCTTGGCATCTACTTTCACTGTCTCAAATATCTCATTGAGATCATTTATATTCTGTGAGATATCTATCAGATAGTAAATTCCAATTTTACAGTGTACTTATGTGTGCAGGTGGTCTATCTTGGTGAGTTGACTTTCTTGATCAAAACTCATCCAAATTACTTGTTTTTTATCTTGTTGGAAAGCTATTTGTGTCTAATTTCTCTGTATCAAATATTTTTCTCAAAGGATATATATTCATAGAGTTATCAGTCCAAGAGTGAAGCTCAGTTCTTTAGCATATCTGTGTGGACAGGTAGGTCATCTTTGACAGTTGTCTTTCCTAATCAAAACTTGTCCAAATTAAGTCATTTATAGCTTTTTAGAAAGCTATCTTTGTCTACTTTGATTGACTAAATTCTCAAGTCCATTTGAGTTTTGTATTGAGAGCAGCAAGCTATCTAAGGTGCAGATGTTTGTCCAAGAGCTGGACATACAAGGGTTCACTACACACTTCCGTTGCGCATAGGAGAACTCATTCTCCACAGTTGGTATCAGAGCAAACTTGGTGCTGAAGTTTTATCATCAGAGCTGGAGTTGAAGCAAAGCAAAAGAGCAGCTACAAAACAAGAGGGAGCTTCACAAACGCAAGAGCAAAGGACTATAACTATTTGAGGTAACTCTCAAAGTCTTTGATACTCTTCAATGGATGACTTCGGTCAACAAGTAGAGAAGTTGGACAAGGATAACTATCCCGTGTGGAAGTTTAGAATGACCAACTACCTAATGGGCAAAGGCTTGTGGGGTATTGTGAGCGGCGATGATGCTCAACCTCAAATCAATCAAGCTATGGCCACCGAAGTCCAAAGGAGGCAAGCAAAAGAATGGGAAGAGAGGAATAGGAGAGTCATGTTCCTCATTTCGCAAGTCATTACTAATGCCATGGTAGGGCATATTCAAAATCTAGAGAAAGCTAAGGATGCTTGGGAAGCTCTTGAAAGGATGTATTCAACAAATATCAAAGCTAGGAAACTTCAACTCAAGAATGAGTTGAACACAATCAAGAAAAGTTCGAGTCAATCCATAGCTGAATATACTTTGAAGATTAAGGAGCTAAGCGATGCTTTAGCTTCTATTGGCACAACAGTTGAAGACGAAGATCTTGTGTGTTATACTCTCAATGGCTTGAGAGAAGATGAAAGATGGAACCCTTTTATAACTTCCATTAACTTGAAAGATGTATATCTAGGTTTTGAACAACTAATCCCTCATCTTGTCACAGAAGAGCTTAGCTTCGGTGGTCCCAAAGGAAAGGACAACCACAACCAAATGTTATATGCAGGTCGACGCAAAGGAAGAAACTCAAGAGGAGGCTAAAGAGGAAAAGGAAGAGGTCACAACCACTCCAACTACAATCAAAACAATTCGGAAGACAACAAGGATGCATCAAATGCCAACACACAAGGAAGAGGTCGAGGTAGAAGTAGAGGAAGAGGCCAAAGCTCCTACAATTCTCATAAAGGTATAACATGCTATCATTGTGGTAAAGTAGGACACTATGCTAGTGATTGTTGGCTGAAGAATGGAAGACCAAATGGAGGCAATCAAAGGAACCAAAGCAACTATGCAAGCACCTCAAGTGAAGGAAGCAAGGACACACTACTTGCAATGAGACATGAGTATAGAAGCTCTTGTGAAGATGACAAGAAATGGTACATTGATTCAAGTTGTAGTAACCATATGTCATGCCAAGGAAGTTTGTTCACTAATCTACAGGTACCAAGTGGAAAAGGATGTGTTGAAACATGTGATGATACTCAACACATGATTGAACATATTGGAGATATAAGGCTTGGAGATACAAGTAAAGCAAAGGTACTATCTAATGTTCTTCATGTTCCTACAATTTCAAAGAACTTGATTTCAGTAGGACAAATGGTAGAGAAGGGTTATCATGTCATATTCAATGAGAATGGGTGCTTCATAAAGAATCCAAAGGAAGGCTTCAAGGTCATTGCTCGAGGTAGAAGAGAAGGAAGGATGTTCACTTTGGATGTCCAACATCCACATGGAAAGGTCATGTACATTCAATGTGGGAACAAGAAGATTTCAGAGCTAGACTTATGGCACAAAAGAATAGGACACATCAACATTCCAAAGCTGAAGGACATGAGCAAACATGAAGTGGTAAGATGTCTTCCAAAATTTAACAGCATTGGACTACATGAGTTATGTGAAGCTTGTCAACTAGGAAAGCAAACGAGACAGCCATTCAAGAGGAGCAATTATGTGGCTCCAAATGTCTTGGACTTGATACATACGGATGTATGAGGACCAACCCAAGAGGCATCAATGACTGGTAATAGATTTTTTGTCACCTTCATTGATGATCACTCAAGAAAGGTATGGCTGTTTTGTATGAAGCAAAAATCAGAGGTGTTTTCTATATTCAAAAGATTCAAAGCTGAAGTTGAAAAGGAAACAGGAAGTTCTATCAAAACCTTAAGGTCCGATGGTGGAGGAGAATACTTCTCCAAAGAATTTTCAGATTTTCTACAAGAGAATGGGATCAAAAGGCAATTCACTTGTAGGTATACACCACAACAAAATGGAGTAGCTAAGAGGAAAAATAGGCAAATTGCTGAAATTGCAAGATGCATGCTCAACGAGATGAAGGTACCATTGTACTACTGGGCTGAAGCTACAACAACCTCCATTTACTTGATGAATAGGTGCACAACATCGGGAATACATCACTTGACTCCAGAAGAGGTATATTCTGGTAAGAAACCTGATCTTACACACCTCAAAGTGTTTGGATGTGTTTGCTTTGTTCACATTCCACAAGAAGTTAGAACAAAGATGGAACCAAGGTCAAAAAAATGCATTTTCATCGGCTACTCGACGGAGCAAAAAGGATACAAGTGTTACAATCCTAGAACAAAGGAATTAAGAGTCTCGCGAGATGTGGTCTTTGATGAACTAAGACCATGGTATGAAGATAAAGGAAAGGAAAAGATTCTTGAAGAAGATTGTGATGATTATGCAGGAACAAATCAAAGAGAAGTTCAACAATCAAGCACAAAGGCTTAAGGTCCAGAGGCATCTACATCAAATGAAGAATGTTCAACATGGAGGGGGAGCCATTCTTTGTCTCCAAATTCAGCTCATAGTAGAGCCAAAGATGCAAGTGCTACTCCAAACAGTGAGGTAGATGCAAGTGAAGAAGAATATGAAGAGGTAATCACTCCGATGGTAAAGATAAATAGGTTAAAGAAGCAACTCTCTAAAGGCAATGAAAGAAGATCTTCAAGGACAAGGTATCCAACTCAAAGGTTGAGTTATGATAGTTTTATGGCGACACATTTTGCATACATGATGCAGGTTATCAAAGACAAAGAGCCTGAGACATATGAAGAAGCTTGCACACAAAAGGAATGGAAGCAAGCTATGAAAGAGGAGATCAAAGCTCTCAAAGATAATCACACATGGGAGCTAGTGCCAAAGAAAGAAGGTATGAAGATTGTTCCAAACAAATGGGTGTTTAAAGTAAAGAGGAATACTGATGGTTCACTAGCTAGATATAAAGCTAGATTAGTTGCCAAAGGATTTAAACAAACACAAGGCATAGATTATGATGAAGTTTTCAGCCCCGTTGCAAAGAAGGGAACTATCAGAACCTTAATAGCAATTGGTTCTTCAAGGAGATGGCCATTATATCAACTCGACATCAAAAATGCCTTTCTCAATGGAGAACTACAAGAAGAGGTATACATGAGTCAACCGGTTGGATTTGAAGATGAAAACCATCCAGATTTTGTTTGCACGTTGAAGAAGGCACTTTATGGCTTGAAGCAAGCACCAAGAGCATGGAATCAGAGATTGGTAGAGTATCTAACTAAGTGTGGATACAACCCAAGTAGTGCAGATCCTTCGTTGTACATGAAGAAGGAAGAAAATAGAGAGGAATATATTTGCATATATGTCGATGACCTCATCATAATAGGAAATGATGTTACAGGGATTAAAGATATCAAAAGGAAGCTTGGTAAGGAGTTTAAAATTTTAGATCTTGGGGAGCTTAAATATTTTTTAGGAATTGAGGTTGTTTATGGAAAGAGTGGCATCTACTTGATGCAAAGGAAGTACTTGTTGGATGTTCTTTTCAGATTTGGAATGAGTGAATGCAAACCACTCACTCAACCCATGGACACAAATACAAAGATTTGTTCAAATGATGGAGAACCATTGGAAGATGTAACGACATACAGAAGCATTGTAGGATCATTGATCTATGCAAACATTACAAGACCTGATTTGTCTTATGTTGTTGGTGTACTTTCTCAGTTTATGCAAGCCCCAACAAGTGAACACTTAAATTCAGCCAAGAGAGTGTTGAGATACATAAAGCATACAATTAATCATGATTTGTTTTACAAGTTTGATGAAGAATTGCAGGTCAAAGGCTTTAGTGATGCTGATTGGGAAGGCTCAAAGGAAGATAGAAGATCAACCTCAGGTTATGTGTTCATGATAGGAAGCAAACCTATCACGTGGAGCTCAAAGAAACAACCTACTATTGCACTTTCATCTATGGAGGCTGAATACAGAGGATTAGCATTTGCCACATGTGAAGCAATGTGGATTAAAAAGCTTTTGGCTAATCTTGGAGTGCAAGTTGGAACCATTCCTATATATGGTGATAACATGTCAAGTATCTACTTGGCAAGCAATCCTATGTTTCATGCAAGGAGCAAGCACATAGAGGTCCACTACCATTATGTAAGGGAGAAGGTGCTGAGCAAAGATGTGGAGATAAAGTTCATTAGAACCAAAGAGCAGGTTGCAGATATTTTTACAAAGTTCTTGGATGCTTCTAAACTCAAAGGCTTCAAGGATGTGATAAATTTGCAGGACATGGATGAAGATAACTCCCAAATGAGCTTGAGGGGGAGTGTTGAAGATAAATGTACAAGCTCATTTTCATATGAGCCATGCTTGGATAAATTTACCAAATATAAAGTTAAAGGAAAAATAGAGGAAAAAAGGAAAAAATAAGAAAAGAAAAAGTCTAGTCAAAACTTCATGATGAGTAAGAGATACAATATCTTGCCTTGTAGTTAGTAGCATGTAGTGGAGAAAGTGGTGAGTTAAGAAGGAGGCACAAACTTCTTCACATGCTCATTGGTTATAAAAGTGAAGTGGGAGCACATTAAAAATAAGGAGAGAAAGAGGCAAGAGCTCCCATTAGTCGGATCTTGCCATTTTGTCATTTTGGTTTTCCCTTAGACTCCTTCCAGCCGCACGTCAGTTTGTACACAGCTCTGTTGCAGAGCTCATGTCTCAGTGCATATGTAACCATTTTGTGTGTTTAAAAATTCATTAGAAAGCTTATCTTGTGTACTTTCTGCATATCAAATATCTCTTTGAAAGCTTATGTAGTTTGTGAGATATCAATGAAAGAGTGAAGTCCAGTTTTTCAGTATACTTGTGTAGATAGGTAGTCTATTTTGGTCGGTTCAATTTCTCGGCCAAAACATATTCAAATTTCGTGATTTTTGTCTTTTTGGAAAGCTCCTGGCATCTACTTTCCCTGTCTCAAATATCTCATTGAGATCATTTATATTCTGTGAGATATCTGTCAGATAGTAAAGTCCAGTTTTACAGTGTACTTATGTGTGCAGGTGGTCTATCTTGGTGAGTTGAGTTTCCTGATCAAAATTCATCCAAATTACTTGTTTTTTATCTTGTTGGAAAGCTATTTGTGTCTACTTTCTCTGTATCAAATATCTTTCTCAAAGGATATATATTCATAGAGTTATCAGTCCGAGAGTGAAGCACAGTTCTTTAGCATATCTGTGTTGACAGGTAGGTCATCTTTGACAGTTGTCTTTCCTAATCAAAACTTGTCCAAATTAAGTCACTTATAGCTTGTTAGAAAGCTCTCTTTGTCTACTTTGATTGACTAAAGTCTCAAGTCCATTTGAGTTTTTTATTGCTATCTAAGGTGCAGATGTTTGTCCAAGTGCTGGACATACAAGGGTTCACTACACACTTCCGTTGTGCATAGGAGAACTCATTCTCCACAGTTCATAGGTGCTCGATAAGCATAGTTGGCTTCTATTGGGTAACTAATTTTATGCAGTGGAGTTAGTGATTCACTACGGAGGAAAAAATGCCAGTACTTGCAGTTTTATGATATTTTGACACTGGTCATATGCTCATTTTGCAGAGGATACTCTGGCAAAATTTTTCCAGATTTCTAGTTTTGTCAACTATACACTGGTCGATTTACTCCTTGATACACTTATTTGTTGGTGTTCGGACTCTTCTAGCTCCATTATCATTCTATTCAGTTCTCTACCATCATGGCATCAGAGGTCTCAGGCACATCCGCTGGATCAAGGTCTAGTGCTAGTGTTTCGAGGAGGAGCTATAACTTGCACGGCAAAGACCATTTTGAGATCCAAAAATTTGATGGCACAAACTTTGCTCTATGGAAGAATCAGATTAAAGATGTGCTAATTCAAAGGAGGCAATGGAAGATAGTAATGGGATTTCAAAGAAGCTTGCTAACATGTATGAAGATGATTGGGATAAGTCAGATGAAATGGCTAGGTCTACCATTCGCTTGCACCTGGCAGATAATGTTTACTTTATAGTATTAGACTTTTCAATATGCAGGGTGGAAAGGCATTGAGTACACCTTTACCCGCAGATGTGAAATTGAGCAAGGATGCTTGCCCCAAATCAGATGAGGAAAAGGAATTCATGACCAAAATTCCCTATCAATCTGATGTTGGTAGTCTCATGTATGCTATGGTAGCTACGAGACCAGACATTGCATTTGCAGTGGGAGTTGTGAGTTGATATATGTCTAATCCTGGCAAGAAACATTGGGAAGCGGTCAAGATGATTTTGAGATATCTGAGTGGCACTAAGGACAAGTGTCTATGCTTAGGTAGAGGGAAAGCATCCATTATTGCTTACACAGATTCTGATTATGCTGGTTGTGTAGACAATCGTAAGTCTACATCAGGGTACATTTTTCATTTTGCTGGAGGTGCTATCTCTTGGAGATCTCGTCTTCAAGAATGTACAGTTGTTTGCACCACAGAGGCAGAGTATGTTGCAGCAAGTAAGGCATGTAAGGAAGCATTGTGGCTTTCCCGTCTTGCTTGTGATATGGGTTTACCTCAGCATGTACCTCGCTTTCTTAGTGATAGTCAGAGTGCCATTGCTTTGGCTAAGAATCTGGTCTATCATGCAAAGACCAAGCACATTGAGGTGAGGTATCACTTTATTAGAGATTGCTTAGCCACTGAGCACATTATTCTTGAGAAGGTTCACACTCGAGATAATGCTGCAGATGCTTTGACTAAAGCTCTACCACAGGATAGCTTTCGACACTGTTGTCACTTGATGGGGGTTACTTGATTCTTGATCTTACACAGTCACTTGTATACTGTGTAACGCCCATCAAGTGGGAGGTATAGTTTGTATACTTTCACTCAGGTATTCTTTATCATTCTTTATTTTTTCTCCCATAGCTACTTTGGCCATGTTGGCCTTTAGTGCGAGATTGTTACGGTTAGTGTCCATGTGAAAGGCCAAATGGCCACCGGACACTTTCATGTATATGTTCTTTACATATAGTGGCCTGGTTAGTCACGGACTGTAAGTTCGACCGCATTTGTAAGACCTAAGAAGTCTATCTTCGTGCTCCTCTGTGTACTGCGTTTTCTGTGTATTCTGCAACATCTATGTGAAGTACTATGTGCGGCCTTAGGAGCTCGGTTTTCTACTCCGAGCATATCATCGTGGAGCTCTCGAGAAGGAGAGCGCACTGTGGTGCATCAGCATCGAAATACTTCATGTTGTTCATCTAAATGAGTTTGTTGCTATATTCTTCCAATTACAGTCTCAAAAAATGGATATGGATAATGAGATGAAAGCAATATTGTTGTTATGCACCCTGCCATCATCATGGGATACGTTCTGCATAGCTATTAGCAATAGTGCACCTGGTGGTAAACTTGTCTATGATGACATATGTGGAACACTCTTGAGTGAGGAGATTCGCAAAAAATCTATGGTTGGCACTCAGAGTGGAGATGCATATAATGTTTGTGATTCTTACCAAGAAAAGAATCTGCAACGTGGCAAGAGCAAGGACAAGGAAAAGAATGGTCAATGGAATAAGAGTAGAAGTAAATCAAGGAAGAGGGATATGGAATGCCATTATTTTCATAAGAATGGACATATGAAGAAAGATTGTTATGCATTAAAGAATGCTAAAGGTAAAGGACAGAATGTTGATGGGCATGTTAAACAGTTACCTGCATCATCTACTTCGATTGTGAAGATTGAAGAAATTAATGTTATTTCTAATGATGTTGATGTGTTGACACTTGATAGTATCGTGCCAACTGAGGCACTTATGGTTGGTTCTCTTTCCCACACGTGGCTGCTAGATTCTGGTGCTTCTTTCCATGTGACACCACATAGAGAATGGTTCTCTAATTATGCAACAAAGTCTCTTGGTACCGTGAGACTCGTTGACTCTTACCAGTGTGACGTTGTGGGGATTGGAGATGTGGTTGTGCAGTTCATTGATGGTTCAAAATTTACTATGCAAAATGTTTTCCATGTACCTCAGTTATCAGTTGGTCAACTTGATGACCTTGGTTACAAGGTAGTCTTCTATGCTCAGTCCTTTTGTATATCAAAGGGCAATATGGTTATCACAAAAGGAAGCAAAGTTGGCTCACTTTATCCTTTATTTGTATCACAAAAAGAACACTTGTTAGCTACTACTGAACAGCCTATGGCTTGTATTTGGCATGGTCGTTTGGGCCATATATCTCGTAGTGGAATGGAAAATCTTTCTCGTTCTGGCTACTTACCTGTGTTATCTTTCTTTGATTTTTCATTTTGTGAGCATTTTCAATATGGAAAGCAAACTAGAAATGTGCACAGAACGCACATTGACTCTTCAATTCAGCCTTTAGATCTCGTCCATACAGATGTGTGTGGTCCTATGCCCACTAGGTCCTTAGGTGGTTCTCTTTACTTTATCACTTTCATAGATGATGCTACTAGAAAAGTCTGGGTATATCCTATCAAATCGAAGGATGAGGTATTCCCTACTTTTAGAAAATGGCTTGCTTCAATTGAGACTGAAAAAGGAACTAAGCTTAAGGCTTTACGTTCAGATAATGGGGGTGAGTATACCTCACATGAATTCAACCTTTTTTGTCAGTCTAGAGGGATTCGTAGAGAGTTTATAGCTCCTTATACCCCTGTACATAATGGTGTAGCTGAAAGGATGAATAGAACTATTCAAGATAGAGTAGTTTCTATGTTGCATCATGCAAACCTCTCACAAGGCTTTTGGGCAGAAGTAGTATTGACTGCAGTTCATGTGATTAACCTTTCACCTAGTACTGCCAAAGGTCTGAAAGTGGCACAAGAGTTATGGACAGGGAAGCCACCATATTATGATCATCTTCAAGTTTTTGGGTATGAAGCATATGTTCATATACCCAAGAATCTTAGACAAAAGTTGGACCATAAGTCAAAGAAATGCATTTTTCTTGGATATGGCGAAAATGATAATTTTGGTTATCGCTTATGGGATCTTGAAACATGGTTAGTGATCAGAAGTAGTGATGTCATTTTTGATGAGTCCAAGATGCATAAACAACCCATTAAGGAGGTTGAAATGAGAAGAGTGGTGTTTGAGGACACTAGTCCTCCGGTTAGCATGCATAAAGATGTTGCACATAGGGATGTTCAAGAGAATTTCCATTCAGATCAGTCTGCATATATTCTTGTTTAGCAACCATTGAGACATTCTGCACGTGTCTCACATCCACCTGATAGATATGTTCTAGGTTTAGATTTTGTTGCTAACAGATGTCGGTGAGCCTTCTTGCTACAAAGAGGCTATGCAGACAGAGGATTTTGTCAAGTGGGAGCATGCCATGAAGACTGAGTTGGATTCTATTCACATTAATGGTACTTGGGATTTAGTACCTTTGCCAAAGGGCAAGAAAGCTTTACCATGTAAATGGGTATATAAGCTAAATTCACATCAGATAGAGTTTCTCTAGAGTATAAAGCACGACTTGTTGCAAAGGGCTTTAAGCAACAACATGGTGTTGATTTCGAGGAAATCTTCTCTCCAGTGGTCAAGATGACTACCCTGCGCATGTTGCTTGGATTCGTTGCAATGGAGGACTTAGAGCTAGTCCAAATGGATGTGAAAACTGCTTTCTTGCATGGAGATCTTACAGATGAGATCTATATGGAACAACCAAAGGGTTATGTAGGTCCTGGCAAGGAAAGTCTAGTTTGTAAGTTCAAGAAGAGCTTGTATGGACTTAAACAGTCCCCTAGACAATGGTACCAAAAGTTTGATGCTTTTATGAATTCTCAAGGCTATTCTCAAAGCAATGAGGATCATTGTCTCTACACAAAGAGATACTCAAATGGCAGCTTGATATGTTTGATACTTTATGTCGATGATATGTTGATTTCTGGGAAGTCCCCTTATGACTTGTCAATTCTCAAAAAGAAGTTGAGTCAGACATTTGATATGAAGGATTTGGGGGATGCCAAACATATTCTTGGCATGCGCATTACTCGTGATAGGAGTAAAAGATGCATATACTTGTCTCAAAGTGAGTACATATCCAAAGTTCTTCACAGATTCAATATGCAAGGTGGAAAGGCATTGAATACACCTTTACCCACATATGTGAAATTGAGCAAGAATGATTGCCCCAAATCAGATGAGGAAAAGGAATTCATGACCAAAATTTCCCTATCAGTCTGTTGTTGGTAGCCTCATGTATGCTATGGTAGCTACGAGACTAGACATTGCATTTGCAGTGGGAGGTGTGAGCAGATATATGTCTAATCCTGGCAAGAAACATTGGGAAGCGGTCAAGATAATTCTGAATGGAACTAAGAACAAGTGTCGATGCTTAGGTAGAGGGGAAGCATCCATTATTGGTTACACAGATTCTAACTATGCTGGTTGTGTAGACAATCGTAAGTCTACATCAGGGTCCATTTTTCATTTTGCTGGAGGTGCTATCTCTTGGAGATCTCGTCTTCAAGAATGTACAGTTGTTTCTACCATAGAAGCAGAGTATGTTGCAGCAAGTGAGGCATGTAAAGAAGCATTGTGGCTTTCTCGTCTTGCTTATGATATGGGTTTACCTCAGCATGTACCTCGTTTGCTCAGTGACAGTCAAAGTGCCATTGCTTTGGCTAAGAATCCGGTCTATCATGCAAAGACCAAGCACATTGAGGTGAGGTATCACTTCATAAGAGATTGCTTAGCCACTGAGTGCATTATTCTTGAGAAGGTTCACACTTGAGATAATGTTGCAGATGCTTTGACTAAAGCTCTACCACATGATAACTTTCGACACTGTTGTCACTTGATGGAGGTTACTTGATTCATGATTTTACACAGTCACTTGTATACTGTGTAACATGCCCATCAGGTGGGAGGTATAGTTTGTATACTTACACTCAGGTATTCTTTATCATTCTTTATTTTTTTCTCCCATGATTACTTTGGCCATATTGGCCTTTAGTGGGAGATTGTTACCATTAGTGTCCATATGAAAGGCCAAATGGCCACCGGACACTTCTTTGTATATGTTCTTTAATAAACCATATAGTGGCCTAGTCAGTCACAGACTATAAGTTTGACCGCATTTATAAGACCTAAGACGTTTGTCTTCATGCTCCCTGTGTACTGTGTTTTCTACGTATTTTGCAGTCTTTGTGCGGAGTACTGTGTGCAACCTTAGGAGGTACATTTTCTACTCCGAGGATATCATTATGGAGCTCTTGAGAAGGAGAGCACACCATGGTGCATCGCCATCAAAACCCTTCATTCTTAATTTTAATTCTTCCATATTTTGGCTTTGTTCCTTGCCTTGATGTTTTTTTTAACTTTGCTTAAATTTGTTATGTCATAGCTATAATTATCTCAGCATATTTTTTTATGAATATATCATAGAATCCAAATAAAACTAAGAACATTCGCAATTATTCTAGGTTCCATGGATGAGGCCATTTAAGAATAACTTGTAACTTTTTTTGGATCCATATGTATGACATCCTTAGATATTATTTGTCCTGAATAAGAGACCTCTATTTAAAAAAACTCACATTTGGAATTCGTTTTGTAAACTGCTTTTTCGCCAACACTTCAAAGATTTTCCTCACATGTTCTAGATGTTTTTGACTTGAGCTATACAACAACATATCATCCAACGCATTGACCAAAAATCGTTCAAGGTAAGGCCTTAAAACTTTGTTCATAAGTTTCATGGATGTTTTTATGACATTTGTGAGTCCAACAAGCATCATTGAAAATTTTTGGTGCACATGCCTTGTTTTAAAAGTAGTTTTTAGAATTCTCTTATACTTTACACCTAACCTAATGATATCCTTGTCTAAGATCAAGTTTAGTAAAAGATTGTTCTATGTATAGGATCAAACAAATATCCATCCTTGGAATGTGGAATTTGTTCCTTGATTTTTATCTTGTTAAGTTCTCTGTGATCAATGCACGTTGGCATGGAGGCATCTTTCTTTGTAATTAGCAAAATTGGAGTCGCCTAAGGAGAATAACTTGGTCTAATGAAACATATTCTAGGTAGACTTGGATTTCTTGTTGACTTCCTCATGTTGGACTTGACTCGTCCTTTATAGTGCTTTACTAATGGGCTTTATACCATCCACCTATTCAATAGCATGAATTACGCCTCTTAGAAGGCAATAATCTGCTAGGTAAATCCTTTGGCAAAACATCTTGATACTCAAACATTCACTTTTTTAATTGATCCATAAAAGACCCTAACAGCAAGGAAGAATGCAACATATAAGTATATTTATCAAAGGTTTTGATTACAATGTCCTACAAAGATAAATCTTTGGAATGGAAAGTCAAATATAATCTTCGATTGAGTCTTCCTCTAACATATGGATGAGTTCAAGAGATGACATCAAAGGCTAACTAGGTATATTGTGTTCAACTTAAATTCTATAAGCGTTTTTATCCTTCCAAATTCAAGAGTATTAGTGATAACTATGTTTCAACATGTTTCTTAGAATCCATAGCCACTCACACCGTAATACTAAATCCATTTGCTCCATGTTCATAATTTGGAAATTAAGTTGCTCATGATAACCATCTAACTCGGTATCTTGATACCATAGTATCCCATATCACGAATACTATATAATGATGAACACCTCGACTTTGCAAAATTTTATGCCATTTTACAAATACATAATTAATGAAATTATGGGTAGATAGTGTTGATATATTTAGGTAGTGATGTGTGTGAACACACTAGGACCGTCGGGGCACTTTTTTCCCTCTTTAGGAGGTTTTTTTCCCTCGGCTTGTATATACGCATATTGCCCTAATGGGCTACTTATCTTTGTACATTCTCTAGTAATACATTCAGTATTGTGTGTTGTGCTCCAAGCTTCTTCTTCTTCCTTGTGCTGACCCATCTTCTCATGAGCAGTGCATGTCTGCAGTGGACTCAGATGTTTGGTACTTTGACAGTGGGGCGACCAAATATATTACCTCGCAGCGCAGTTTCTTCTCTTCACTCGAGCCTGCCCCTATAGGGAATACTGTCACATGCGCCAACAACTCCTCTTATCCTGTTATGGGAGTTGGTAAGATCATTCTGACTACTGCTCATGGTAGTTCTTTCACCTTGTCAAATGCTTTACTTGTGCCAGGGATCAAGAAGAATCTGTTATCAGTTTCTGCATTAGCCAAGATTGGCTTGGTTGTGAAATTTGTTGATGACAGATGTACAATTCATGATCTGTCAAATGGCGATATTATTATTGCTTCTAGCATTTTATGTCGTGGGCTGTATAAGCTCATAGACTATGAAAGATCTGTAAATGATTCGGCATGTGCAGTTCATGATTCTCAGGCTATGTCAGATGCAAAGCTTTGGCATGCACGCTTTGGTCATCTGAATTTTGCTAGTTTGCTACCCTGCAGAAATCTGATATGGTGTCTTCTTTGCCCAAGCTTGAGGCACTTGGAAAACATGTATGTGAAGGCTGTATTTTGGGCAAAATGCAGTGTTCCTCCTTTCCAAAAGATGGTTCAGTTCGGGCTACGCAGAAATTGCAGCTTGTACATAGTCATGTATGTGGTCCTATGCAGACACCTTCTTTTGGAAACTATCTTTACTTCGTGACTTTCATTGATGATTTTTCCAGGCATGCATAGGTATATCCATTGAAGGCAAAGTCCGAAGTGTTTTTGTGCTTCAAACAGTTTTTGGTTTTGGCAAAAAATCTGTCAGCATGTAAAATGGGCACCCTCTGTTCTGATCAAGGGGGGGAATATATGTCTTCTGATTTTAATGCATTTCTGGCTGAACGTGGGATAAAACACCAGTGTACAGTGCCGTATACACCTCAACAGAATGGAGTTGCTGAACGAAAGAACAGGTCACTCATGGAGATGGCGAGGTGTATGGTCAAGAGTCAGGCTTTACCACATAGTTTCTGGCTTGAGGCTGTCATGTGTGCAGCATATGTACTTAACAGGTGTCCCACTAAAGCGCTACAGTCTATCACTCCATATGAGGCTTCGCATGACCGCAAGCCATCTGTTGCTCATTTTCGTGTTTTTGGTTGTTTGGCATATGCACTAGTGCCTGAACAACATCGCAGAAAATTGGATGATAAGGCAGTAAAATGTATTTTTGTTGGGTACAGTTCTGAAAGTAAAGGCTATCGTCTGTATCATCCACAGACTAAACGCATTCTGGTTAGCCGTGATGTTGTCTTTGTGGAAGATGCTATTCAGCCATTGCTTTCATGTACTAAGGAGACATCTGTTAGCTCCAAAGACATGTATGATACTTTGATGCCTCTTTTTACAGGTGGACAGTCTAGTGCTGTTCCTAATGAGGCAACTTCTCAACCTTTGCAGGTTTCATATGATGATGCAGATCATTCCATTTCTGATGCAGATTTACATGATGCACTTGTTGATGAGAGAGAGCTGATATTGAGCAGGCAAAAATTATGCCAAAATGGCTGGTGCAGACTTGCGTGACAGCAAATTAGATGCACCTTTGTCATATCGTACTGGTTCAGGCTCTCATAGTGCCTCCTTCGCATCAGATTGCTATGCTATGGCTGCGTCTAGTCTCTGTGATGAGAATGAGCTTGTTTCTTTTGATGAAGCACAAAATTCAGAAAATTGGATGGCTGCTATGCAATCTGAATATGATGCTATAATGAAGAATGGTACATGGTCTTTATGTGACTTGCCTCCTGGCAAGAAGGCCATTGGCACTAAGTGGGTATACAAGCTGAAGTGTAAACCTGATGGTACAGTTGACAAGTATCAGGCTAGGCTTGTTGCAAAGGGTTATGCGCAGGAAAGAGGCATTGATTTTGATGAGACCTTTGCACCTACATGTCGTATGAATACTATTTGGAGCATTTGTGCACTTGCAGCCCATCATGGTTGGAATGTACATCAGTTGGACATTAAAACAGCATTTCTGAATGGTGACTTGCATGAAGAAGTGTATGTTTTTCAGCCCCGTGGCTTTGTGCAGAAAGGGCATGAAAACCAGGTGTGCAAGTTAAAGAAGGCATTATATGGTTTAAAGCAAGCACCACGTGCTTGGTATGAGAAGATACATGCCTATCTGGTTGCACATGGTTTTGGTATCTGATTTGCATGCCTCATTTGAGATGTCTAATTTGGGGCATTTGCATCACTATTTGGGCATTCAGTTTATGCAAGTTGATGGTGGAATGGCTTTGTATCAAACGAAATATATTGACACATTATTGCAGTGTTTTGGCCTTGAAGACTGTAAGCCTATTGCTACTCCTATGGAGACAGGTTTACGATTGAGTCTTCATGATGCTGGAGATGCATTTGATGTTGTTCTCTATCAGCAGGATGTTGGATGCTTGATTTATTTATGCATTACTCGGCCAGATATTCAATTTGCTGTCTCACAGATGAGTAGGTTAATGCATTGCCCAAGAGTCACGCATTGGAAGGCGGTCAAGCGCATCTTTCGCTACTTGAGTGGTACTCAGCTACTTGGGTTGTTTTATCCCAAGGGGGGATCACTGCCGCCATATTTGCATGCTTTTTCTGACTCAGATTGGACTGGTTGCTATGACACTCGTGTTGTCCACCAGTGGTTTTTGCTTCATGCTTGGTAGCTCATGTATATCTTGGTTGAGCAAGAAGGAGCCTACTGTGGCCACTTCCAGTTGTGAGGCTGAGTATAGGGAAGCTTTCAGAGCAACTGTTGAGTGTGTGTGGCTCAAACGCCTTATGGCGGATTCGGGTGTTGGCCAATCTTCTGCCACCACCATCTTCACTGACAGTCAGAGCGCATTGGCAATTGCGAGAAACCCTGTGTTCCATGCTCGCACTAAGCACATTGAGGTGCATTATCACTATGTAAGGGAGAGGTTCTCTGCTGGGGAGATCAGCTTGGCATATGTGCCCACGCAGGAGAACATAGCATACCTTTTCACGAAGGCTCTGCCTAGGGAGAAGTTTGAAGCTTTTCGCAAAGCTTTGGGCTTACTTCCTTTTGTGGAGTGATTTCCACATAGCTTGGCACTTCCTTATACATGAGTGCTAGCTCCTTGTTCACCGCATCACTCCCAGGGGGGATTTGTTGATATATTTAGATAGTGATGTGTGTGAACACACTAGGACCGCCGGGGCACTTTTTTCCCTCTTTAGGAGGTTTTTTTCCCTCGGCTTGTCTATATGCCTATTGCCCTAATGGGCTACTTATCTTTGTACATTCTCTAGTAATACATTCAATATTGTGTGTTGTGCTCCAAGCTTCTTCTTCTTCCTTGTGCTGTTCGCGTGCTTCCGTAGAAGTCTAACTCCAACAGATAGGTCATTTATCATAACTCAAATAGATATCTCATGAATGGATACATGCAAGTTCACTAAATCAAGTGGTCAAAAAGAATGTGACCACATGGATTGAGTGAGATTGCATGATTGTGAGGTGTCCTCATGCAAAACCTCTATAAATTTGCAATGCATACTCCCATGTAAAAGTAGAGTCCAAAATAGGTGGACACTCCATTTAACCTTACGTATTGCATTATTGCATGAATGTTTTTGCCCTTGCCTCTATGTGGAAGACAATTCCATTGGCGATGGCTTGATTAGAAGCATAAAAAACAAAGATGATCCTTTTTGTCTTTTATTGAAATCATCATTTGATGCCCTTTTCCCACATACTTTGGGTCCTTTTCTATTCATCTACCCCTTCGTAAAATAATTTTGTTTTAAGGCTAACTTGTTTGAGGGGTTTGCATGAAGCATGAAGAAAGTTTAAAAATATATGAGGGGTATCTTCATAAATTTGTGAATATGTAATTGTTTCTTCTAATGTTTTAGGAGCATCTTTTTTAATTAGCATATACAAGAAAAACAATCAAGTAATCTTAGCTTGTTTTGTGGAACAAGAAGAAGAGCACGCTAAATGGCTACAACTAGCAAATGTAGGTGCATTATAGCAACACCATTTGAAACACCCAACCCTACATGTATTCACCTGAAATTTACCATGATATTTGAAATTGGGATAAGGTCTTATCTAATGCTTCACATGATACACACATCAAGAAGAGGCAAAATAAACCCACCCGATTGCCCTCTCCACACTGTACTACACCCTAATAGTGACCTTCCTAGTAATATAAAAAATATTTCTCCAAAATTCCTACACATAGACAAGTATCTTCATTCCTCCATTCCAGTTGGCATGAAGCAAACCATTCATGCAAATGGAAGACCTTAACGACCTCTGCCTCAAGAGACCAATGCCAAACCAACCCACCTGCGCAACTCAGTAATCTAAAGAGTCTCTGCTCTCTATTTCTTTAAATTTCTCATATTAGGTATCTATTGCAATCTTCTACCTCTATGAAGATTTAACCTTTTCCCCAACCTATTCACCCTCAGAAGGGTCTTGCGATAGACTTTCCCTGCATCTCCACTTCTTCCTCCCTCCCAACCAGTCCCTATACTTTTATACTGATCTTCTCCTAGATTCTGAGTTCTGATTCTAAATCACCTCTCCCTCTTACAGGTTTTTGTTTGAGACTTTCATGTCTTTTTTTTTCTTGTTCACTACTCCACGCTTCATGCAACAAACCATTTTCATGGCTGGTGGGCTCCACAACCTTTGAATTCCCCTACAGTGTTCAACGTCTCCACACCTCTATCTCTGTCAGCTTCAGCTTGGAGGCCTGTCTCTCTACATCATACACACATCCTCTCGGCTTCTCATGACCAACTAACAACTATGCCAATGGCAGAGTTTTCCTTGCATTTGTCATGTTCTTTTCATTTGAAAGGAGGGGGAAGAATGTCTGATACAGGCCTTCTAAGGTTTGTGAGAACCACACCTAGCTCCAATTCTTCACCTCCAACTTGATAGAAGATATCCCCTGGTGAGCTCCCGAAAGTATGCCCCTCAGAATTGATGTTTGAATGAAGTCACTAACCAAAAACCTTCCCTAAAGATTCCATTACATTGTCTTCAGAGGACACAGATTATCAGTGATAGAAAGCATTGGAGCTTACCACTATCCTATGGTTTAAACAGAACTGCTAGTACATAGTGACCAGTCCACAAGGCCTACAGTTCTAACCTCTGTAGGAAGTTGACTGCATCAGGAGAAAGCAAGTGCGTTTTATTCATTTCCTTCTCATCCTTTCTTTTTGAATGAAGAAGGTGAGGAAGAATATCACAGGGGATGAGGATAAGGAAAGCCTTTTAAATGAAACTTGCAAACAATAACAATAAACTGAGACCAAAGAAAGGAAAACTGGATATGTGCTCTAGATCAAGCTGAGAAAGCCTAATCTATTTGCAGAGAAAGATGAACTCAGAGGGTTTGTTCTTCTTTTGATGCTTTTTTTTTTGGAGGGGGGTTGGGGGGGATTGATACTACCAAAAAAAAAGATGCTAGGCATTGCTGCCACCATGCCACAACACAAGTCAACCAACATTGCCACAGCTCACAGTTGCACAGTACTTATACATTCAATAATGGTTAGCATTATGATGAAAATGACCATCATAGATCGAAATTGTTATTCAGAAGTTGGCTTTTCTCATCGTGCACTCTGCCTGTAAACCAAACATTCTTGGCATTTATGAATAAATAGATCAAAAATTATTATTTAGAAGCAGGCTTTTCTCATCGTATACTCTGCCTGTAAACCAAACATTCTTGACATTTATGAATAAAGTTATTAAAAGAAATAAGAAAAAGAAATGCCGTGAGTTATGTTCTGGACCTCTTTTGAGTCCATTTTATAAATATAAAAAGCCAACAAGACAATCTATAAAATGCTAGTGAAGGACAACAATAGCTTCTCTTCGTATGGAAAGAACTGAGAATGGACTTGCCCTCTCATCCCACCTTTCTGAAGTCCACAAACTACAAAATTTAAGGTGTAGATCATCTCTATTACCATCTAGCAGTGGGAAACAATATTCATGCAACCATTTAAGAATGCAGAAAGGTTCCAGCTGTCTTTGTCTACAACCAGAACACTTTGTCCCCTTGCTTCGTTCTGTGTCTACAACCAGAAAGCAACATCTACTTTCTAATATCACTCATACCTCAAACTCTTTGCCACGTCAAAGAAGTGCTCAACATTCTCCTCAGGAGTTCCCACTAGTACACCATGTCCAAGGTTTAGTATGTGCTTCTGTTGCCCAGCCTTTGCTACTGTGTCATGAATTCTCCTTGTAATGAAATCCTTAGAACCAAATAAAACACCTGGATCTACGTTGCCTTGAACAGCTACGTCATGTCCAAGTCTTTGCCTAGCTTCTGCCATATCTACTGACCAGTCAACACTGACAACATCAGCACAAGCTGATGCCATTCTCTCTAGAAGACCACCACTACCACTTGCATATAAGATAATAGGTAAATGAGGATGAGTAGTTTTAACATCACTAATGATCTGTTTCAGGTATGGGAGGCTAAATGCTTCAAAATCAACAGGGCTTAACTGTGTTGCCCATGAATCAAAGATCTGTACAGCCTGCGCTCCATGATCAGCTTGATATTTGATATAGAGAGCAACTGACACAGCAAGTTTTTGAAGAAGCGAGTGTAAAACCTGCCATTAATCATTTATCAACTCAGGTCCATGATAAAACATTCATGGATTCAAAATGTATATATTGTACCATACCTCTGGATGTCCAAATGCAAGCCTCTTTATATTTGAATAATTCTTGGAGGACCCACCTTCAACAATATACGAAGCTAATGTAAATGGAGCACCAACAAATCCAAGAATAGTAGATGCATTTCCCACCTGTAGAAACAGAGCAGATATCAGATCACAACTTCAGATTCTGGTACCAATAGGAATTAACCTGAAGATCCATGCTGCACAAGTTACCTCAGACTTCAAGGCTTTCAATGTCTCTCCAACATATGGGACAGCCTCTTCAGGGACAAGTTCCCTTACTTGAGATACATCATGAGCAGTCCTAATTGGATGAGGAATGATGGGGCCCTTGCCCTTGATGATATCAAATGGAATATTCATTCCAGTCAGAGGAGTCAAGATATCAGAAAATAGGATCACCTGCAGGAAGTATACATGAAATCAAATTGCAGCAATTGTACTTAATAGGAGAAGCGTTCACATTCTATATATTTATGCTTGATTAAGCTGTAGATACCACGGGCACAACAGATAAATCATAAGTTCCAAAGAAGCTCGGGGATATCTTCACTTCTAGTGTGTTGAACTCACTCCATCAGGCTGAAACTTCTTCCATGGTTGCAATGAGATCTCAATAGAAAGGTCCACATTTTCAGATCTTTCCCGAAATGAAGGGTGCTTCTCACACAAATCTCGATAAACCTGAAAAGAAGAGTAATTTCATAAAAATCCAAATCATCTTCTAATATGAATGCTTAAAATCACTTACCTTCATGTATCTTCCTGCCTGTCTCATTAGCCAGACTGGGGGCCTCTCAACCTTATCACCTCTCACTGCTCGAAGCAAAAGAGGTTCTGTTGTTTCTGATGCAGCAACTTTTTCAGCTGATTCTGAAAAACGTATTGCAAAGATGATTAAGCATGTAAATGTCATACATAAAATTTAATACACAGACCATAATGCGAGAGTAGGAAGATACAACAACCATTTACCCCAGATGGTTAAGCATTTGAACAAAGGATGCAAATTTCATACATAAGATTGAATACACAGAACATAATGCCACAGTAGGCAAGTACGACCACCACTTCACCATTCACTTCATAGGACATAGCCATCTAAGGTACACTTCTATATATCATCACATTCTGAGGGTTAATCAAGCATAAAAGTTGATAAAAGAGGACTATGATTTATGTGGACCTAACAATTGATTCAAAGCTTGAAAAAATACATTACTTAATATCAAAAGTGGCTTTAAGTGTTATTGAGCAAGGGAACAAAAACCTTCCCATTTCAAAGTATCTTCTTTGAAATACTCAATTGACTTCCTAATGCTCCATAATCCTACTGAGTTCAATGCAGTACACATCATTCTAGAACTGCCAATTATCTTGATAAGTGGACCTTTCTGAAGGACAAACATTGGCTCAACTAAAGGACATGGTCAACATTATGACTTACAGATAACACATCAACAAATATGTCCATCACATCTGGCATTCCAAGACAACCATAGTAAAAAATTCATATAAGAGAAAAGGAATAATTTCCTAAGCAAAACTTCTCAGACTTGAAATCAAAATAAAGAGAACATGATAGTCTTCTAAACATGCATTATGCCAATGCTATGGATAGATTTCTGGATCCTCAATGACTCATTAAGTGGTCTCAAACATGCCACGTCACTAAGTTGAATGAGAAAACAATGGATGACATGTTCTGCAGTTTTCAGGGCCCTCAGTTTGTCATCACAGAGTATCACACATGCAGAGTGACTCTGAGAATACAATCAAAATCAAGAGCACACATTAGTCCTTCAAACATGCAGTCTATGGAAAAATAGCATATTTCTGGATCCTCAACATCTCATCGCATGGGCTCAACCATGGAAAGATCCATGCTGAATGAGAAAACATTTGATGTCCTGATCCTCAGTTCCCTTAAACATGGTCGTCAACAACACCTTCAATAAATCATAAAGGATAATCATGGCATGTATGAAATGGGCAGTATAAAAGGAGATAGACAGACCCTCTATTTCTTAGGAGTCCGTACATGAACATTGCTAAATATAAGAGCTTCACAGAAAGTAGCCTTACATGTTTCCTTTCTTTTTAAGATTGTTAAAACTCAAGATGCATTCAAAAGTGGAGAGGAGTATTTGCTCATGACAACAAATATAACTTCATTACTCATACATTGCAAAAGTTTTGCTTCCCATTTGAACCAGACCAAGAATATTACAACCTTGCAACTCATACAGCCTTCATTATGAGCATCCTAGCAAAGCCAACTGAATCAAGCTGAGCTGAAATTTTACATGCACAAGGATATTCAAAACCATGGCCGATTAAGGCCTCATGCATTATCCATCACTGCAAGACTTGGCTGACATTAAAGTCACTGATGCAAGAGGTCACATATCCACATCTAGTCCAAAATAAATCATCAACTTCAATAGAAGAAATATAAACTCGTATATACGCATCACATTTTTTCTGAAAAATGCATACACCTGAGGAGATGATAGGTGCAAAAACAAATCATTAGAAAAGGAACTTGGTCTTGGATTTTGTCGACAGTATTGACACACATCGTGTGATTATGAAGTATACCTATAAGGAAGTATAAATTAACCTTATAAAATGTGTATGTGATACGCATACCAAATGTTGCAATAAAGCTTTGATAACTTGAAAAACATTAAATTTGCATGCTTGTAGTTGATAGGTGGACTATTTTTGTGAGGCTTCAGTCACAGACCCACAAGCATATTGAGTTGGCTTGATCATAGATCTATTGTCCCATGGGCAATCAGATGCCCAGCTAGCCCTTCAGTTCCAACCATGCCACCATTCAACACTCGTAGCATTCTTTCACCCATGCCCTCGGAATGAGTTTTTACAGGAAATGGCAATTTTTCACAAACAATCTCAGAAACTTTAGGCGGCTCAAAATTTGCAGACATTAGAGAGTTACAATGCAAATCAAAACTGCACCAGGGTAGTCATGTGCATTATTCCACTTAAGTGATCAGCTCAAATTAGTCACACCTGTCCAACCAATACTACAACTGCTTACTTCATTTGAAGCTATGGTGTCAAAACAGGCCGCACCCCTACCTTCATATTGCTTCCAGTGGGTATGATACATATGATTCCATAATATGGCTACTTGATATGAAATACACAACACTGCTAGTTGAAAGGATGCTGCTCTATATCAACATTACCTCTTACAGTTCCAAATATGCATGTTTGCACTCGATTGGAAACAGAAAGCTCTGTTTGCGAATCGCTAGGACTGCAGGTTTCAAAGACGATCGGTGAATTTTCGTGATCAAAAAACAAATAACTTCAGTGCGTTTTTCTAAGCTCAACATGAATCGCTCCTTAGTGTACGTAAACGCACTCATGCTCCCCTGAAACGATGAAAACGAACCTCAGAGCTCTGGGATATGCTACATGTAGGAGCTAAGGTTAAGGAAACAGGTAGCAATCTAAGGGAGAAAAGAATCTGTATCGAGAAATATTGAATAAATTTTTTTTTTTTAGTCCAATCACTGGAACTCAAAGAAGACAAGCACAATATTTGGATTGACATACCTGTTGCAATGGCCTGCGAAATGCAGAGAGGGCGGCGGATATTACACCTGGATTCCTTCGAACAATTTACAAATTCTGGACGGAGGGCAGGTTGCGAAAACCCCAAAGACGAACGCGACGATAGAGACATTGTGGATGATCTGTACTGGACCCCTGGGCCGCACATGGAAGTAGAGGGAAATGCCATTACACTCCTCGTCTCCGAGAGGTTCGATGTCCGTCCCGCTGAGACGTCCTCGTCTGTTCACTAAGCCTTCACTAGGAACAGAACTTCATATCCAGAAGCCCAGTTTCTAGTTCGTCCCCTTGCGAGGGGGATAAGACAGACTGGCCAGTTTAGGCCCCAGTCGCCCAATCACATTTTCCTTGTTTTATCCATTTTACGTGACTTGTAGAAGTATTCTTTACATGGAACGCAGCACAATGATGCCACTTTCATTGTTATTTTGTTCGCACATAATTTTGACAATTTTTTGTGGATGAGGTTCACCCTCAGTGTGAAGACGAGGTGGAGGAAGAAGAAAATGATAATAAAGAGAATATTTATTATAAGAAATAAAATAAAGAAAATAGATTTTGTTTTTTAATTTATAAAGTCTATTACATGAGAGTTCCACTTTCCAACTTGAAAGGTGAAACACTCAAGGACAATGGGATATAGCAATAGAAGTCTCAATGGTGTTTCATGGTGTTAGCTTGTTTGGTTGGGTCTTTTGCTTCTTGATGCCATGGTGAGGGTTCAACCTCTCTCAACGGCTGGACAGTTGTGAGCTCTAGGTCAATGTATTGCCTCCAAGCAGATTTAAACATGTTAAACCAGTTACCTTTGGGCAATGGTTCAACCCCTCCCTACAACAGGACAATTGTGGATCCTAGGTCAGTGTATTGCCTCCAAGCAGATCAAAACCAATTGCCTTCGTGTGAGAGTTCGATCCCTCCCTATGGCAGTACAGTTGTGAGCCCTAAGACAGTGTATTGCCTTCATATAGCAATAGAAGTCTCAATGGTGTTTCATGGTGTTAGCTTGTTTGGTTGGGTCTTTTGCTTCTTGATGCCATGGTGAGGGTTCAACCTCTCTCAACGGCTAGACAGTTGTGAGCTCTAGGTCAATGTATTGCCTCCAAGCAGATTTAAACATGTTAAACCAGTTACCTTTGGGCAATGGTTCAACCCCTCCCTACAACAGGACAATTGTGGATCCTAGGTCAGTGTATTGCCTCCAAGCAGATCAAAACCAATTGCCTTCGTGTGAGAGTTCGATCCCTCCCTATGGCAGTACAGTTGTGAGCCCTAAGACAGTGTATTGCCTTCAAACATATTTAAACCAGTCTGTGGGACACGGAAGGTCCCATGGGTACTATGTCCGTTCACTTGTACAATTGTTCTTTCAATCAATTCAAGCAAAGGGAGACTAGGCTTCAGCCAAACTTCCTCTTTTTTTTTAATCATGTTTCATGGTGTGAAAATCTTTGAAGTTTTGTTCCATCATTCAAAGTGAACATCCAAGGTCAAATGGCTTTTGCTCATTGGATTTTATGAACACAATATATTTCACCACCCAATGCAAATTCAACCTTACACACCCTTCATTAGAGGTAAGAAATTTAGTCATCCAAGGTCAAATAGCTTTTGCTCATTGGATTTTATGAACACAATATATTTCACCACCCAATGCAAATTCAACCTTACACACCCTTCATTATAGGTAAGAAGTTCGTAGGAGGCAAGAGCTCTTGATGTGCATGGTTTTCCACCAAAAGCCTTGTTCCATTAGTCATCTAATCTTTTTTCTTTCAACTCTTTTCTCCTCACCCAAATAGTTATGTACATATCTTTATGCCATGTGTATGTTGATATATTTTGGTAGTGATGTGTATGAGTACACTTAGGACCGTCAGGGCACTTTTTTCCCTCTTTTTGAGGTTTTTTCCCTTCCCCTTGTATATATGCCTATAACCCTAATGGGTGATTGATCTTTGTACATTCACTTGGTAATGCAATCAGTATTGTGTGTTGCGCTCCAAGCTTCTTCTTCTTCCTTGTGTTGTTCGCATGTGTTTGCAGACCTTAAACTCCAACAATTGGTAACAGAGCATGTCACCGCTTCATCTAGGGCGTCGTTGACACCCCTCTGATCACAATCTTGTAATCACACGAAAACTGGTGAGCATACTCAGGAGTTTAAAATGGCTTTGCTCTTTGGCATCGAAATTTTAATCTGAGCTCGATTCGGCCTGCGAACACACTATCACAATGCCTATGCAGGCAATTGTGTCTATTTGTGCCAAACATATATACAGGTTTTGGTTCACCAGTACACGTGCCTCGAAGTCTGCTACAGGTTTAGTAGAGCTTGATAGGATAGTTCTGTTTGACTTTTTGAGATATAATCATTTTTTTGCATCAAGGTATTTTAGTCACTAGCCATGATTGAAAGCAATGATGTATTTCATATGTTGGTTGTTGAGGACAAGTTGGATGGTACCAATTACCTATTATCGGCATATATGATGCATCATGTATTGATAGCAAAAGAATTTTGGAATATTGTGTAGGGTGTTGAAAAACGACCTACTACATCTGCAAATATAGTTATTGAAGGTGATATAGATGGCGTTGAAGATGACGATCTTCAAATTCTTGTTTGTGTTGCGGTTCCTACTGCACCTACTATAGAGCAACTTCGATGGTATGGTAGAGATGCTCGAGAACATGCACTTATAGCTTTCTCTGTCAAATGTGTCATTATCCCTCATATTCACTCTTGCAAAATAGCAAAGGATGCTTGGGATACACTTACCACCTTATACCAGGCAAGAAATGAGGCTTGTGTTGCTTATCTTCAAAAATAGTTTTAGAGTGAGCATATGAATGAAGGAGATTATATGGACAGTTTTTTGAAAAAGATCAAAGGTTTAAGGAATAGTTGATTTCTACTAATGAACTCTTGCCACATAGCTCACTTGTGCAAATTATTTCAAATGGTCTCCAAGATTCATATCAAAGTTTTGCTTTCATTGTTTGTTTGATGATGAAAGGCAATCCAAATGCCTTAACATTTGAGGAGTTAGTCTTTGTTTTGTTGCAAGAAGTTGAACTTCAATAGTTTGCTGCTTTACTTGCAAAAGAAGGACATGGTTATTGGTTTGCCAACACTTGAATCCATTGAAAAGCATGCATGTGAAGGTTGCATTCTTGGAAAAATGCATCGTGCTTATTTTCCAAAAGATATTCATACATGTAAGTGCATTTTACCCAAGCCTACATACTTGATATGATTTGATTTATGCTCATATGTGTAGAGATATGAACAACTCTTGTAAAAGAGTATATTTTATCTCTTGTAATTGTGAAAGAAAGAATGGCTTAAGTCATCCATGATGTAAAAAGGAAATTCGTGGCTCTAACTACCTAAAACCATGAATCCATCTCCTAATTCTTAGCATCACTTTTAGGTGAAGTTATTTGAATTGAAATTCAAAACTACCTCCAAAAGTAGCTATAAAAGGAGCAAGAAGGAAGTCACCATTAGAGAGCTTGATTTGTGCCCACTTCATATTCATTTGTAGAGATTGAAGAGCTTACTCCATAGCTCTATCATTCTACTCCCATTGTGCAAGTATTCATTGCCAATGTGGCTGTAATTATATGTGAATATATACATTCATCATTTACTTCTTCTCTGTTTTATTCTCTACTATACTCACTCAGAATAGTAACTTCAGAAGCTCATATCTCAGGCTATACGTAACCTTTTTCATAGTTTTAAAGTGCATTGGTCTTCAACTCTAAGTCTAGGTTTTGTTCATAAATTTAAATGTCGAATCTTTCACTACTATCGCCTCTGTGCTCCGATGATATTCCCAATTTTTTGTCGTCTCTTCTCAAAGTCCAACGCGCACGGAGATCCAGAACTACCCTTTCCGCCCAGCCGCGTAGTGGTTTTCTATCTCTCTCCTCATATGAGTGCCACTTGGCACTCATATGAGTATCCTACTCAATGAGTAATTGAGGAGGGTCACACCTCAACTTCCTTTTCAACTAGGATACTCCATAACATTTCCTTCCCCTTAATTCCATTTTTGTCCTCAAAAATGGTGTTGGAAGGTCTGACTGAGAGAGAAATATTAGAACCACTACTCCCACTATATCCCCATGTATAGAAATACATGGTCCTATCTCCGTGTTGTTTCCCCATATCCTTCCCCTTAAGAAGACTCTTGGAAAGGTAAATTAAAACTGGGAAACCGTCTCTGAAGGGTGCTAACCCGCTCCCATGTGGCACTATCTTCTGAACTATCTTTCCACTTTACTAGACACTCTTTATACAAGTGACTCCTCATCCGTTTCTCTCGAGTGCGTAGTATGCTCTCAGGCTCATGTGGAGTAGATTGAACAGAAATAGGCTCTACTACCTCACTATCTGGAATGAGGTTGTCAGATTCACCCAGCCTTTTCTTAAGCCGGCTAACATGAAAAACTGGATGGATTTGACTATTCTCTAGAAGTTGGAGCTGGTAAGCCATCTTTCCTATTCTCTTAAGTATTAGGAATGGTCCACAATACCTAGGAGATAATTTTGGACAAGGTCCCATCTTCATGGTTTCAGATCTAGATGGAACTCTAAGATAGACCTGCTCTCCTACCTCAAAGTTGATATCTCTCCTTTGAGTGTCAGCATAGGCTCTAGCTCTATCCTGAGCTCTCCTAATGCTGTCCTTAGCAAGCCTAAGCATATCATTCATCTCTTCCAAGAAGTCCTTTGCAGCTTGAACTTTTTCATTCTGCAAGCCTACTGCATAAGGAGCTCTTGGCTGAAACCCATACATAAGCATAAATGGACTATGCCCAGTGGAAGAGTGCTTGGCACTATTATATGCAAACTCTACTATAGGTAAGTACTCTTCCCAATTACTTTGCCTTTCATTCACATATGCTCGAAGCATATCCTCTAGGATTTGGTTAACCCTCTCTGTTTACCCATCCGACTGTGGATGCTCGACCGTACTCATGCTAAGTTTCGTATCCAACCTTTTGAAGACTGCTCTCCAAAAGTGGCTAGTAAACTTCCTATCCCGATCGGAAACTATGTCTAAAGGAAGACCGTATAACCGGTATAGGTTCTCTACAAATAGTCTAGCCAACTCTGGTGTCTTCACTGTAGTACGTGTTAGAATAAACCTAGCCATTTTGGTTAACCTATCCACAATTACCCAGACTGAGTCGTGCCCTCTCTGTGTCTTAGGTAATCCGACTATAAAGTCCATGGAGATACTCTCCCACTTCCCATTAGGAATATCCAATGGGTGGAGTAGTCCTCCAATCCTCAACCTCTCAGCTTTGTTGACCTGGCATTTATTGCATTTAAGCACATACTCTAGGACGTCCTTATGAAGTCCAGGCCAATAAAACTGCCTCTTAACAAGATCATAAGTCTTGTTAACTCCTGGGTGTCCCGCACTAGGTGTGTCATGACACTCATATAAAATATGCCGTCTCATCTCAACATCTCTAGGGACACGCATCTTACCTTTATATAACAGATATCCATCATGGACACTGTAATTTTTCCACTTGAATCCTTCTTGAATAGCTGTCGATACTCCATCCTCATTGGAAACCCGTATAACATGATCCCCATTTTCTATGGCTTCCCAAATCTCGGAATATGCAAGATCAAGCCTACATTTTCCTCTAAGGGACTCAAGTAGCTCATTAGTGATCTGAGTAAAACTCAGTCCATTGAGCATAGGCATGCAGCTAAGTGAATCAGCCACTACATTAAACTTTCCCTTTCTATACCTAAGCTCATAATCAAACTCTTGAAGGGTCTCTGCCCATCGGGCCTTACGACCTTTAAGGTCTGTTTGATTAGAGAGCCACTTAATGCTCTCTTGATCAAACACTATCGTAACTTTGGCACCATATAAATAATGACGCCACTTCTTCAAAGCATGGACTATTGCATACAACTCCTTCTCATAGACAAAGTAATTCTTTTGAGCCGGTTCTAGTTTCTTGCTCTCAAAAGCTATTGGTCGACCATCCTGAACTAAAACCGCTCCTATAGCAAAATCACTCGTGTCAGTCTCAACCACAAATGGTTTGTTGGGATCTGTTATATGTAAAAGTGGAGCTGTAGCAATTGCTACTTTCAATTTCTCCATACTTTGCTTATGTTCGTCTCCCCAATGAAAGGCTTTCCCTTTCCCTTTAAGCTGTTCCGTCATCAGGACAGCAATCTTGGCATAGTTCTTAATGAATCTTCGATAGAAAGATAAACCTAGGAAGATCTACAGCTCTTCCAGGTTCCGTGGATGTGGCCATTCCATAATAGCCCTTACTTTTTCAGGATCCATTTGGATTCCATCCTGGGAGACTATATGCCCAAGGTATCTAACCTCTGTCTTGAAAAATTCACACTTTGACTCCTTAGCAAAGAGCAAATTTTCCCTTAGTACTTGAAATGCTTTTCTCAAGTGTTCCAAGTGCTCCTCTTCTGATGCACTATAGATCAGAATGTCATCCAAAAAATCTACCACAAAATGTCCTAGATAAGGCCGTAAAACACTATTCATGAGTTTCATGAAAGTGGCAGGAGCATTGGTGAGACCAAATGGCATCACCAAAAACTCATAGTGCCCATATCTAGTCCTAAATGCAGTCTTAGGGACATCCTCTGCCCTAATCCTGATCTGATGATATCCTGATCTAAGGTCAAGCTTGGTAAAATACCTAGCTTGATGTAACTGATCAAATAGGTCTTCCAATCTAGGCATTGGAAACCTATTTTTAATAGTTACCTTATTAAGTGCTCTATAGTCTATACATAGTCTCATGGAGCCATCTTTCTTTTTAACTAGGAGCATTGGCGATGCCCATGGTGAGTTACTAGGTTTGATGAATCCCTTATCTAAATAATCCTGCAACTGCTTCTCAACCTCCTCATGCTGAGAAACACTAAGCCTATAAGGTGGTCTACAAATAGGGTTAGTGTTAGTAACAACCTCTATGGCATGGTCAATGTCCCCTCTCTCAGGTGGTAGCCCTCTAGGTAAGTCAGTGGGAAAAACATCTCTGTACTCAAACATAAGATCCTTAAAACTTTTAACCACACACTCTTGCAAAAAAGAATAGTAGAAAGTCCTGTTCATATTTACATTCATAACATGAAAATATACATCAGATGAGCTGTCTGTACAATGCTCCATATCATGACTATACAATAAAAACATGTCCTGTACATGCTGTGAATAACAGAGACTATACAACTCTAATGATGAAATGAGAGGTGCACTAGGTACATCTCTCTCTCCCTGAATACAAACTTTACTTCCATTCTTTTCAAACTCGAGTGTGTTGTTTTGATAGCTTCGTTTAAGTGTGTCTCCCAACCCCCATAGCCACTCTCTTCCTAAGACTAGATCTGTCCTCTCCATGTTCATAATTTGGAAGTCCATATAATCTGTATAATCTTGCATCTTGACTTCCAAATTGGATACCATATGTTAGCAGCGGACAAGGGACTGAAGGACTAATGAGGCATGGCAGTCAGAGAAGAGAGTCAGAAGGGAGAGAAGGCACAAGCAGACAAGGGAGTCAACGAAGATCTGGCAAATAGGCCAATAATTTTCTTCAGGAAGAAGCACGTACGAGCATTCACGCAGATTTAGCACTAAGGCAACCTTAATTTTTCAAAACCTCTACACCAATTAAAAGTGATTCTCATCACTAAACACCATTGTAAATACCATTTCATCTTTTTGTAGCTCCATTTTGTGCAAGCCAAGGAGTCCTTGAGCTTGAGGAGCTTTAGAAGTATCTACCTGCCAATTTTCGTATTTTTTAGATCTCGTTTGAGCTCTCAAATAAGCCCTGGAACCTAATTTTTAACTAGGTCGGACACTAGGTCTGAACAGGGCCAAAGCTAGTCAAAAACTATAAAAAGAGCTAGAGAGCTCATTTTTGAGGTTAGATTGGAATAGAAACAAACTTGTAAGAACATTTTGAAAGTAATCTAAGAACTCCATTGATTCTCACTCTTTGTCTTGCCTTGTGTGCGCGTGTGTGTGTATGTGTGTGCATGCTAGTGTGCTTCTCACTCACGCACTTGTGCCGCCGCTTGCTCGAGGTCTTCATACCATCCTCACGTCTTCCCGGATTGACATTAAAGGAGGTGCTACTCATCACTGAGCTACACCAAATTTTGGCGCCGTTGCCGGGGATCGAATTTTGAGGACGAGCGTGTGATGGTAAGACGTAGAGTTGACGCGTTGGAGTTGTAGGTATTTTCTTCACTCTCATCGATTGTCTTTTACCTTCTTCACCATCTTCATCACCATCATCATCATCACCATCTCCCACCTCCATCTCCATCATCGCGAAAATTTTCAGTTTTTGATAATATCACCATCTCCACCTCATTTCCCTCATTTCACTTGTGAGAGAGAGCGAGAGAGCAAAATTGTGTGTGCGGATTTTGCATGTTTCTTGAGTTTCATTGCAGGTTCTTGCTGTATCACCATCCTCAGTACTCGGCGCAGGTACGAAAAACTCAGAAACTGTCTCGCGATCGCAGGCTTCTGTCGATCGCGACTGACAGAAATTTTTGGTCTTTTACAAAATTGAGTGCACCACTAGAACAAGCACAAGGAGCACATCCTAAAACATTAAAAATAGTAGAAAAATTCCGAGGTTTTCTGTCAATCGCGACCGACAGCTTCTGTCAATCGCGACCGACAGACCCTGTCAATCGCGACCGACAGACCCTGTCAATCGCGACCGACAGACCCTGTCAATCGCGACCGACAGACCCTGTCAATCGCGACCGACAGACCTCACGACCGACAGATTGCCACGTAGGACCCTGTCAATCGCGATTGATACCGTCGATCGCGATCGACAGCCACAACCGACACCTCTGTCAATCGCGATTGACACCATCGATCGCGACCGACTGAAATCCAGCGACTGATTGACTTTTACGCGTAGCCACGTGTCCATCGCGACTGATAGGCCCTCGATTGACTGAAATTTCGACGAAAAATCCGGAAAACGTGTCGATCGCGATTGATACTGTCGATCGCGATTGACAGCCACGATCGACTCTGTCGATCGCGATTGACACTGTCGATCGCGACTGACAGCCCCGACGGACACCTCTGTCAATCGCGATTGACAGACCTGTCGATCGCGATTGACAGGCTTTTCGGCCAAAAATTAGGGTTTGCTTTTGTTCAAACTTTGGGATAAATTTTGGGGCAAATAGTCAATCCATTGGCATAATTGGAGGTTCCTACACTTGTGTTTTGGCAGAAAATCCTAGGATCTGTCAGCCAGATTGAATCCTGTCTTACCCCCCTAAACCCTGAACAGTCATAACTTCTTCATACGAAATCAATTTTTTGAGCTCTAGGGCTTGTTGGAAAGCTTGTGGCATATACTACACGCCCTCAACTGTTTTTTATAAAGATAATGCATTGATTTTTAGATAGGGTATTTTGAAGTTGACCATACCCAGGGGGATAAAAGTCAGGGGTCTTTAGAATTGTGTTCTTAAAAATCACCATGCAAGTTTGTGTTTGTGCTACAGGACTGAAAATCATTGGTTCTGTCTTTGGAATCTAAAACTTTAAGCTAACTTTGGAACTCTTACAAATCTATTGAGAGCATCAAAAGGCGTTCTAAGCAAGAGTAAGTGCAAGCTTGGGAACACACTTCCTGGGCACTCAAGGGCAACCAAACAGGAAACAAAAGGTTGGAAACTTTTAACCCCCTCTGTCAATTCATAGTTTAGGCTAAGAACGGCGAGAGGTAGGAGTAAGTCAGGGCGACAATAGGCAGGTCTCAAGTTGAAGACTACCAAAAAACTCAAGTTCAAGCTAAAAACCTAATCTCTGTACTGTCGATAACATAAAGGAAAAGAACCTAACGTGGAACGATCAACCTGAAAGCACGAAGAACATTTAAGTATTCCTGACGATGTAATATCAGACAAGACCGTAAACACGAGAAATAACTAAAAAGAACCAAGTGATTAATATAAAGTAACCAGCAAGGAGGTTGTACTCTAGGCAAAGAATTGGGCTACTTAGATAGGCATATGAACCTTAGATCAGGACGACATCTAGTAAGGGAAAGACAAAGCCTTAGGTCTTCAGAGGCTAGTGTCAACCACACTGCTAGGTCCTAGGCCTAGCAGTTGAGCCACCACTCGTACTACCCTAGCTCTGAGACCAGTGAGTCAGAGATGTCTCAAGGCATGGACAGACCTACGAGAAGTTCAGGAGTGCCTTACTTGTACAGGGTAGAAGGCCCTTACAAAACACAGTTGGAGTACCTTAGGACCAACCGATTAGGTGCCAGCATCTATGAGGACGGCCTAGGAAGATCAGTAGTACAGGTTAAGAATCCTGATCAATCCATTGGACTAGAGCACCCAGCAGTCAAGTTTGAAAACGGCGCATACCTGGACAAAGAAGGAACCATATATGTAGTCACCAGTCACCCAGACAGGACAGATGAATTTGGGAATGTAATCTCAGAGGCGGACTTAGGGGACTTAGAGCAAGGAAACATGGGTGTGGAACCTAGAACCCCCCGAGGCAAATCTGTTCTCACTAGGATTATCACACCTAAGTGGGTTCCCCAAGACAACAAGAGCATAGAGTTGCTCCTCAATCGAGAGACTGACGAAGCCTTTTGGAGGTACAAATCTAATCAGCCAACTGATATAGGAACTATCATGATCTATGAGTTTAAGGATCCGGATAGCCCAGGTAGAGTGACCTACTTAGATCACACTTCGGAAAGGATCTTTGTGGTGACAGAAAATGATAGGCATGCTTACACTTGGAAGGGTGAATTCATTTTCCCCCAACCAAGATCGAATGTATCCTATGGTCACCCTGGAGCTGGAACATCCCAAGCTTATGGAACTCAAAGAGACAGAAGTAGAGATAGACCAGAAGTAAGCTTTGCCAACCCAGTGGGCAGAGAAAGAACGAGGACGGAGATGAATAGGGTAGAACCTGAGATACTTAGAGCTCACAGGAACCAAAGAAATGTGGATGGATTCCCTCTGCCGAGACCTAGAGAGCACACAAGAACTTTGAGACCGACCCAGCTCGTTAAGTCCATGAAGAATTACTTTGATGGCACAGGAGATCCCTATGATCATGTGGTGGAGTTCAAGCAAGTCTTGAGAGCTGAACAAGTGGAGGATCTATTCACGCAGTACAATGCCTTCGGTCTAACCCTTAGGAACACAGCACTTACATGGTTTCAGCCATTGGATGAGCGACAATTCAGGTGTATAGACCAACTCCTAGAGGCTTTCATTGTAGAGTTCTCTAAGAGTGGCATAAGACACAATACCTCCTCATTGATTCACAGCTTCAAACAGACTCCCCAAGAGACTGTAAGGTTGGCAGGAAGAAGATTTAGACAATATCTTGAAAGGTGCCCTGTTTCGGAGCTACCCACATCTGCTAAGCAAGTAGCCTTATTCTTGGATGGACTGCTAAGTACCAAATTAAGATCATATGTGTACTTGAAAGACCCTAGGACCATAGAAGAGTGTGTACGCATGTGTATTGACATTGAGGATAACCTAGGGGAGGAGTTAGAGCTTGCTAAGATATACAAAGATTCGGATAGTGCATCTAGTCACTCCATGCAATCCACATCAATTGAGGAACTCGCAGAGAAAGTAGCTCAGAAATTAGGTGTAACTAGCAAACAAATCCCGAGGTTTGCCCCTGTGAAAAGGTGTTATACTTGTGGTGGTGACCATATGGCAAACGTGTGTCCCATTATGGCTCAACCCCAGATCAATCCAAACAGCCAGTACTGCACCATAGAACGGAGATACACCAATCACACCGCACAAGATTGCCCATACAACAAGCAGGCAGTTAGGCAACCCTACCCTCAGCCATACCCTCAGCAAGGAAGATACCAGAACCCGTACCCTCCACAGCCATATGGCAGGCCACAGCAACCTTATCAGCAACCCTATCAAAACCAACAAAGACCTCAGCCTGTGCTAGCACAACAACCCCCTGCCCCAGCCAATGTGATTCCGGTAAAGTATACTGCTGCAGAAGAGAACATGAATAGAGCCTTAGTCCCGGTAACATCCTTGCTTTCTGAAAATGACCTCAGTGACCATAGCTTTGATTCTACACATGTTGATAGTCCCCAGGCGTACTACATGCAGTCTCCAGAACATGGTGAGTCCTATTACAGCGAAGAGCCAAATGAACCTAGTTGGGAGTCAGATTATACAAACGTCATGTATGCAAACCCCAACCCTAGGCCTCAACCTAGGCAGGTAAGACCTCCATTCCCAAGAGGACCGTGCTACAGATGCCAAGGAGATCATTTAATTCGTGATTGTCCCTTACCTCCGCCTACACAAACTCAGTCTGTGACGATCCAAGGCTTTTGCCAAGACTGTGGGAAAGAGCATCTCTTACGAGATTGCCCTAAGAATCCTAATAATATGCCAAAAATCACTCCTATCAACGTCATTGGGTTAATGGTAGATTCCACAGGAAGTGTTACTTCCACTGCTCCCGTACAGGTAGTCACTAGAGCTCAAGCATTACAGCAGAATCAAGGGGTAAACCAGGATAAGAACCCAGAGGCTAGTGAAACCGAAAGCATAACAAAGAAAAGGACTAGAGCGTGGAAAGATAGTCGGGAAAGAATGAAAAGACAATGGGCTAAAAAGATGAGTGAACTTGAGGAAAGCATAAGAGAAACCAAAGCCAGGATAACTGAACTCACATCTCAAACTCCCTCTCACACTACCCCACCACCACCATTCCCATCGCCATCCGACGAGCCACCTTCCAACCCGCCTCATACGACTCCACCACCCCCCAAAGTAGGATCAGTATTAGCTGATCCCACTCCCGAGGACCTTAATATGATGCTTAAAGCATATCAGACCAGGATCCAAGAAGGGCCAAACGTAACTGATCATGAAAAGTGCTACCCTAGAGCAGAACTAGAGTTAGAACGAACCAAAATTTGTGCCAAAATGGTGGAATTGGCTCAGACCATGTTTGAGGCCAGTCGCCTATTTAACATCTCTAGCTCAGCTAAGACGCAATTACACTTTGATGGACTGCTAGAAAGGATAGAGAGGCTAATTGCACAATCAGAAAAGGAACCTGCCCCTAAAAGAAAGGAAAGGGCAAGAGAACGGATAAGCCAGCCTCTTCAGGAAGCCCATGTGCCTCCTCAAGAAGCTTATCTTTCCCCCCAACAGGCAGATGAGCCTCCCTCGAAAGCTTACGTACCTCCACAGGTTGCCTACATTCCTTCTCAGGGAGCGTATGAGCCTGTTCGGAAAAGTAATAGAATAAGTAATCCTTCCCAGGAAGCTTGTGCTCCAGCCATCTATGAAAATGAGGAGAGAGCCAACGATGGAATAAGCCCTCCTTCCCAGGTTGCTTATGCGCCTAATTCTACGGAGCCAGACACTTCTTCTTCTATGAATCGGTTTGCACCAGACTTCCTACGAGAGATTCAAGAAGACAAATGGGATAACGAAAGTGAAGTCGCCCCTCCCTTTGAACTTGTGGATGATGCACACGACCAATTCCCACAAGACATCCCATCTATTTACGGGGAACATGAGAGTACTCAGTCTCACGAGAGATTGGACTTTGAGTCTAATTCCATACAAGAGCTACCCCACTTCACAGGCCCATGGGAAGCAAAGTCCACGTGTATGAGAGCACCCACAGTCATGGTAAGGAACGACGACTCAGTCATACCGAGGAACACGGAGGTAGTAAAGAACACCAAGGTGCAGCGCGATCTCACTTTGGAAGAACTGCCTAAGGATAGACCAGAAGCGCGGAAATATGTAGCCAGTCAAGTGACTGAAGTTGCAAAACCACGTTCTCGAGTAGGATCCCATAGGACGGTGCCAGAAATACCCTTGGATAAGATAGGAGATATGTGTGAAGGTGAAGAAGGTAATACCTATCTTCCCATTACTTACCAGGAGTACACCACCAAGGCAATTTTGGACTCAGGCGCAGGAGTTGCAATTGCCACCACTTCCCTGTGGAAGCGTTGGGGCAAGCCAGCACTCACGCCCACGAGGATGAAATTGCAAATGGCCGATGGTCACATAGAGAGACCCTTAGGATTGCTAGAAGGAATAACTCTCACCACTTGTGGTGTCGAGTTTGAGCATACATTTGCCATATGTGACTTCAGCAAAAATCATGCCTATGAGATGATTTTGGGAAGACCATTTATGCGACAGTTGCAAGTGGTACAGGACTGGGGAACCAACTCCTTGTATCTGCAACACTTAGGTGTTACGACCAAAGTCAATCTCAAGGATTATTCTCATAGAGATGTCCCTCCTATCCAATGGAATCCCATCCATAGAGCCAAAGATGATACAGAATCGGTGCATTCCATAGGCTCAGGATCCTCATGGATGCATGAAGACACCCACTTATGGATGTGCAAAGTAGCAGTAGAGGAAGAGAAGAGAGAAAAGGCCAGAGAAATAGGTGCAAATGAAACTCATAGACCCATTCAAGACCCAGCCTATGCACCTGTAGTCTTTCCTGATGAGGAATTCGAACCCCATGGCTGGGCAGAAATTTTAGCAACAATGGACGTAGCCATCAATGAAGAACAATGGACACCTCACTGTGATGAGGATGGCTATGACATTTCAGTCTTCTCCATAGAGCCAATCATGGGAGAGGCAGTTCTAGAAGAATGCGAACCTAGTCCTGATGCATTTGAGGATGCAAGCGACTCCGATCTAGAGTCAATCATTATGGACCCACCATTTGCATCAGATGAAGAATACTTCCATGAAGTAGAATTTCAACCCCAGAGGCATGGAGAGCTGACAAACGATGTAAGATTAGCAACACATGTGACCCAGAAGGAAGAAGGAAAGAAACGAAAGAAGAGAGAAGCCTCACCAGAAGAGGAGGAATCTTTGTTTGAGGCCCCGGAAAATTTTAAGAAATATGAGATCGATGACAGGAGAGTCATGATCAGAATGCCGAAACGAGAGGCACAATCAGGAGAGGCCTATGATAACAAAGAAACTACCAAGAAAATAGTTGTGGCCCTAGAAGAAGGAGAGGAGAGATGCACGTACATAGGCCATGACCTAACAGAGGAAGAAGAGCATGCGTTAATTGCCTTGCTAAGAGAATACAGAGATGTATTCGCTTGGAGTTACAAGGATTTGAAAGGTGTTGACCCTGACATATGCTCACACACCATCCCCATGACTTCAGATGCCAAACCCTCGAAGCAAAAAGCCCTATACATATAACGATAATTACGCTGCTAAGATCAAAGAAGAGATAGATAGACTGGTTGAAGCTGGATTTATCTATGAAATTGAGCACACAGAGTGGGTATCCCCCATCGTAGTGGTACCCAAGAAGAATGGCAAGCTGCGTGTGTGCATTAACTTGAAGAAGGTCAATGCAGCCACAATTCGAGATAACTATCCACTTCCCATCACAGAACATCTCTTAGAAAGAGTAGCAGGCAAGGAAGTCTACAGCTTCCTTGATGGATTTTCGGGCTACAATCAAGTGGCCATAGCTCCAGAGGATCAGCATAAGACAGCCTTTGCCACAGAATGGGGCATTTTTGCCTTTAGAGTAATGCCATTCGGGCTTATCAACGCACCAGCCACCTTCCAGAGACTAATGTGCCATGTATTTAAGGAGTTCTTGAGGAAGAATTTAGAGGTCTATGTTGATGATCTTTGTGCTCATTCGAACATTAGACAAACCCATATTCCTGAACTCAGACAAATCTTTGACAAGTGTAGAGAATATCAAGTCTGCCTGAACCCAGAAAAGTGCGTTTTTATGGTCAGGCAAGGTAAGATTCTAGGACACATAGTGTCAAAGAATGGCATATCCACTGATGAAGAGAAAGTGAGAGCCATAGCAGAGCTACCTAGGCCAAAGAATGTCAAGGAAGTACAAGCTTTCATGGGGCATTGTGGTTATTACCGACGATTTATACACATGTATGCTGTCATTGCAAAGCCCATGTACGGACTTCTGACTAACTTTGAGTGGATGGATGAATGTGAGAATTCCTTCCAGGAGCTTAAACGAAGATTATGTTCAGCACCAATCTTGACCACACCAGATTGGAATAAGCCATTCCATGTTCATGTGGATGCATCCAATTATGTTATTGGATGTGTGCTCGCTCAACCTACTGGTGAAGGTAATATGGATCTTCCAATTGCCTATGCCAGTAGACAATTGAATGCAGCTGAACGGAATTACACCACTACAGAGCGAGAAGGATTAGGCATGGTATATGCAGTTAAGAAATTTAGACACTATTTGCTTGCAAATAAGTTTAAATTTTTTACTGATCATCAGGCATTGCTGTACCTCGTAAAAAAACCATGCAATACAGGAAGATTAGTGAGATGGTTTCTCTTGCTAATGGAATATGATTTTGAGGTTGTGGTAAGGAAAGGTAGGACTCATCTGAGAGCAGATCACCTCTCTAGGCTCACATCGGGAGAAGCCCCACAAGGAGTATCAGATGATCTTCCTGACGCTTACTTGTTTAATTTGGAGGTGGTGCCACAGTGGGCTAAGCCATTGGTACCAGTATTGACATACGGGCCTAATCATCCAGTGGTAAACACACGGAATAGAGAGGTTGTAAAAGCTCAAAAGTACCACATCATGGCTGGAAGTATGTACAAGCACACAGATCAAGAGATCTTGGCTTGTTGCGTAGAAGAGGATGAGTACGCTAAATGGTTGCAATTAGCACATGTAGGTGCATTAGAGCAACACTACTCAAAACAACGAACTTTACAGACACTAAAGAGACTCGGAGTGCATTGGCCGACTATGGAAGCGGATGTCCAAAAGTTGTGCAAGGAATGCCCAATCTGTTGCACTAAACCACCTGTGGAACACGCCACTCTTTATCAAGTGTCCATTGTGCCAGATTGGAGTGAACCTCTAGTATCCTTCCTGAGGACAAACACATTCCCTCCAGACATGACTCTGGCTAGGAAAAAGAGTTTAGAACAAGAAGCCCTGGATTACTCACTCATTGGTGATAATCTATATAAGCGTGGTAAAGATGGTTACCTGAGGCTATGTGTCCATGAAAGTGAATATCTTAAGATCTTAGAAACTGCTCACCAAGGTGTAGCAGGGGGACACTTTGGACCGGATCGGGTGATCAAGGCAATACTATTTGCGGGCTTCTGGTGGCCTACCCTTCACATGGATGCACATACCTATGTGAAACGGTGTGATGTTTGTCAGAGGACTCAGTATCCTATACGCAAAGATGAGATGCCACTGAAACCTATGATGGGTGGACGTGCGTTCTCTAAGTGGGGAATAGACTTCGTAGGTCCTATTAATCCCCCAGCTAAGGGTTCTCATGCGGAATACATCATTGTTGCAACAGACTATCTAACTAAGTGGGTAGAGGTAAAAGCTACGACAAAGAATGACGCTCAGACAACTGCTAAATTCTTGTTTGAGAATGTATTCACAAGATATGGGCTACCCATAGAGCTTGTCAGTGATAGAGGCACTCATTTCTTGAACAAAGTGATTGAGAATCTACTCCAAGAATTCTTGGTGATACACAAGAAGTCGGCCCCCTATCACCCTCAAGCTAATGGACAAGCTGAGAGCACTAATAAGATCTTATGCAATGTACTGACGAAATTAGTGAACACTAAACGCTCTGATTGGGACAAACAGCTACACCATGCTGTTTGGGCATATCGAGTTGCCTACAAAACGGTACTCCAAGCCACCCCCTTTCAGATGGTATTTGGCCAAAACGCAGTGCTACCCTTGGACTTCTTAATACCTACGTTGAAAGTAGCACAAGAGCACGAATGGACAGGTCATGAGCTCTCCTCTAGGATCTTTGACCTTGAACGATTAGGAGAAACAAGACTGAGAGCAGCTGCAGGGATATATGCAGCCAAGAAGAGACAGAAGGCATACTTTGATGCCCATGTGAAGGATAAAGGCTTGAAAGCAGGAGATCTAGTCTTAGTCTATACACTGAAACAACACGCAAGGAAGCTAGAAAAGAGAGGCTACGGACCCATGATCATTAATAGGATCTCCACAAGTGGAGCTGTGCAATTAGCCACATTAGAAGGTGATGTTCTCCCTAACTATATTAGCGGATGCAGAGTCAAGTTGTATCAGGAACCCCTCACGGAGGAAATGCTCAGCCGACTCAACTCTGCTAAGAAACGCAAAGAGGAAGCAAAGCAAATTCGAGAAGAAGCTCAAGCAGAAGCTTTAGAACGCATCAGAAGGATGAAATTACGAAGGCAAGGTAGAGATCAGCCTAGAACAAATGACTATGCGGATCAAGGATATCCTATGGCCATGTGTGAAGTCGAAGGAACAAGCTCGCATAGGATAATTGATCGACGTCCTTTCATAACCCTAGATATAGGACAAGCAAAGAGTGCAAGGACCGTAAGAGCCTTGATTGACTCAGGTGCAGCCACTAGTGCTGTTAAATTGTCTTACTGTCAAGAGTTGCAGTTAACTGTCAATCCTGTGGAAGCATATCTCATAGGATTGGGAGGCGTGGAAACCCCTTGCATGGGCGAGGTGGAACTTCCCCTCTACATTCATGATGAGGCAATAACGGTTAAAGTGCTAGTGTGTCAAGACGAGGATCTCACTGAACCTCTTGTCTTGGGTCAAGACTGGATCTATGACCAAGCAATCAACTTAAACCTAAGAAGTGGACTTCTTCAGGTTTGGGTCAATCATAGTCGAATTACAGTAGAGTTAGATAATGGAGCACTCAAGGAACTAGGAAAGGCACAGACTCCTGGTCCCTCCAGGGGTACACATGAAGATGACCATGCTGTTCTTGTCCAAAACTATGTGTTGCAGAGGAATGATATTCTCAAAAAAGGAGTCAGGGATGAAACGGAACTTCCTTCTTTTCCAAAGGCCAGAAGGAGGCAGCAACCCAAGGTGGATCAAAGGCAGAAGAAGCAGAGTACTACCCATGCCGGAAATCAAAAGTACCTGCGCAGCAAAATATCTCAGCAAGTAAACCACGTATGGGTGCGGAAAGGCGAACACCCGGTTGCACTCAAGCCAACCACACGGGCAAGGCCTCTTATTAGTAACCGACAACACGACACTAATAAGGAGTCTTTCAGAAATTCTTCTGCTAACGTGAAATCTATTTGGGTACCCAAGAAGTTGATGAAAGCTAGCCCACAATCAAGACAAATTTGGGTGCCTAAGGCTTGCTTGCGGGCGCAAGTAGCTACGCCAAGGCCACAACCTATACCGCATGACCCATTCACTCGCACAGCCGGCACCCCGTCATTTTCAACACTCAGGAACACACCAAGGCCCATGAGCACGCACATAATCACTTGTAAATGGGTCCCTAAAAGGCCTCATTTTCAAACCGAGACACCGATAAAGCTCTCTAGAGTCTCTACGAACCCAAGAGCAAAACCCATCCACTGCAATTGGCAGCCTCAGACTTGTAACAAACCCCCAGACCCCATTTGTAAATCCATGATAACTTACTAACCACATCACTGTCACATTACATCATTCCACTTAACTCTTAAGTCTACCGAACGACTAACCGCACACACACTCGCACCGAGCACTTACTAACCCATTATTCGCTCCCGACCCTCATGTTAATGTTGTAATGGGAACAACAACGGTCCTCCCTTGTCCTGTACAATGTTAACACATGTTTGTATATTCTCTCAGAGACAGGCAGCAAGAAGTAAAATGGCAGATACGGTAGGAACTAGCTCCCAGGCAGGCACCAGCCCCCAAGTGGTGGACATCGAAAGCCTTCCGGTCGAGGAGGAATTAAAGGAAAGACCAGTCGCATTACGGGCATTACATGCCATACCGATTCAGAATCCTCCACAGGGTCACACAATGCCGGTGGGCAAAACCTCACACTGGTTCAGTGACGTTGCTGGACCTCTGGGTGAAGGCACATATATGTGGGAGTCCGAGGTAGAATTCAATGGACGTTGGGGCAGATACCATTTCTTTACCAGGGAGTTTGAAAAGCTATAGAATAATGAAGGATTGAAGTCGATATGGAAGAAGGCTGGGCTTTATGATTACTTCAAGTTCCAACTCCCCAAGCCAGATTTTCTAAGGTGCTCATACTTAATTAGTACCCTCACTCCCAGCAAAGACAAGAAAGGATACAGCTCCTTTGTGCTCCCATCACTCACAAGGGGCAACGAGCTGAAGCGTTTCCGTTTGACTATCAACTTGGTGAGAGAAGCACTCGACATGAAAGGTATGCACATTCCAACAAAGAAAGAGACTATGGTTCCAGACAATATGAAGAACAGGAATCTGACGAAGTTGAAGGACATGGTTGCGATGACACCTACGATGGCCATTCACTTACGCATGGTCATGCAACATTTCGCATTCCCCGCGCAGGAGAGGTTCACAATGCCCCCCAAAAAGATCTGGTTTAGCCTCTACCTGGCGGATGCTTTTGATTTGACAATCAATATGCCTCACTGGATTATCGACCAGATTCACATGGCTCATCAGAGATGGTATAAGAAGCAAAAGTCGGTGCTGTATGGTTGCTGTGCACTTACAAGAATTGTGTACAGATGTCTCGCATATGATGTACCGGTGCAAAGGGCTCTCATTTGGACCAGAGCACAGGAGTTTCAACGCAGATTGTCAGCTGTAGGGCCTCCCTCAAAGAAGATGAGAGGCGCTGTCCAGATGCCTTGTGCACAAGCTCGCGGTGCAACCCTAACGCCTGAAACAACCCCAAGACTCCCCCGCCGAGTACAACCATTTACTATCAGGTTACCCAGGCACAGCACAGATGGCCCTAATCTTGTGTTTCCACCAGTACCGACTGATCTGGAATTCCCGCATGGATTCACTTTGGAGGATCTAACGGATGAAGAAGTTGCTAGAATCATCAAAGTTGTAAATGCGGAAGTTGAAGCAGAGCAAGTTGGTGGACAGCAAACTGCCCCAGACCAAGCCCAGCCCAGTCAACCGGACGTAGTCAATGTGGACGATGAAGAAGAAGCACATGAGGAGGCACAGGGTGGACAATCAGAAGAAGAAGAACAAGAGTATGATCAGGAAGCCCTACAAGTACTGGAAGGTGCCCCAGCCTATACTAACGCATTAAAGAAGCTCTACGATACGATGAACTGAGTTCAAGAGCAACACAGGCTATCATTAGCTGCAGGTAAAGCCCTCATGAACCAGATTCTGGAGGAGGAAGGAGTGGACGAGCAATACCGTGCCACCCTGGAAATGATATCAGATGCTTTGGGAGTACCTGAAACGGTGCATACTGCACTAGCGCAATCACGAAGGACAGAGAAAAGATATGGAAGACGCCCCCCACGAACGGGAAAACGAATGAATGTATTAGGATCAGGACCATAAGGCACCCCCACAACCACTTGCACAACACACACTGTTCACGACACCGAGGAAGCCCACACATCGAGTGCACCCCCATCACCTCCCTTGCCACCTTCTCCCCCACATCCGCCCCATTCACCTCCCTCTACCACTGTAACCTCTACTGTCACCACCTCCGAACCCACTATACACACCGACGCACAAACCATCAGTCAACCCACGTACTCTATTTCCACTGAAAACATAAGTCTAACCACAGCCACGGTAAACCCCACTACTCCCATCACACTTCCTGGGAGTTCACAATTACACACACCTCTATACACGTTCACAACTATCACCGCAACCACAATCCCCATGTTCACAGTCACTCCCATCACGACCTCCACTTTTGAATCCATGGAGGTGTCACCCACGTCTGCACCTCTCCCACCCCCCATTTACCCACAATCTCCCATTCCCCCACCTCCCCCCTCACCCTTCTCCAGTACTGCATCCACAATTCCCCTTCCCCTCTGCATTCAACACCATTTCTCCCACCATTCCTCTTAATAATGTATTTAATAATATGTATCAATGCATGTCCCAACTTCAGCAACACTACCAACACCTTGACAACCAACATACAAGGCTTTTCCGAAGCCACGAAGAGCTCCAAGTACGATGTAGGGATCTTGAAGAGCAGAAGCAGCTACTACAACAGCAGCACGTGACCTTACAGGAACAATATGAACAATTAGTAGCCAACCCACCCCAAGCAGATGATGAAGAACGACGCCACATGGACGAGATGCTACATTCTCAGATCACGGAAACCCTTAAGCTTCGACGGAACTTGGGCCTCCTACGCAAGCATATGTCTACAGCGCTAGAGGAGAATAAACGATTACAGAAACAGAACGAAGAAAACCTGGAGGCGGCCATGGAGGGTTCCCCACAGGCGATTGACCCAGAGCGATTCAAGGCAATTCCCTCTGAGAATATGAAAGTGGTGTTAGAAACTCATGCAGACCTAATGGAGGCGCATGCCGCCTTAGAAAAAGAGAGAGATGATTTGCTAAGGCAGTTGGCCACCCGACAGACATCACCCAGCAAAAGCACAACCGCAGAAGATACATCTGAAGAGGTCACTAAACTCCGGGCGGAACTTGAGGAATTACGTAGCAAGGTCATGCAATACGAGCGTCAGCCCTCCCCTCTGGTAGAGCCCGAGCCTGACGATCTTGTGCCAATTGAAGTAGAAGAAACATTCGAGGATCCCTATGTCCCGATGCCAACACCCGGAGGTAAGCGAACAGAACAGGGCATGGACACAATTGAAATTGAGGCACCTGAATGGATGCAAAAGTTAGAGAAAGTAGCCACGACGCATGATGACAGGGTGGCAGTCCAAATCGCATTGATGTCAAAATTGGAAGAGGTTGTAATAAAATCCGATTATTTTAAGAATCTCTCACACCATAGGTGGATCGGCCCATCGGACGACATGTATGTTCCTTTTTGCGTTCTAATGGCGGATTATAATGCGGAGATCAAGCACCACACCTCAAGGGAACCAACCTCTGCCACCCAGTTTGCACCTGACGACATCCCAGAAAGTGCCAAGCAGGGACATATTCGCCAACCGACGTGGAGAATTAGGCTGCTTGAAACCTACCCGGAAATGGTAAGAACATGGAACAACATGCCATTGTACATCAAATATAACCCATGTTATTGCCCTGTATTTCGAAGGAGATCCTGGCCGGAGTACACACAAACAGTGCTGACGGTTAAAGGATGTGAGAAGTGGCTCAATTATGTGTACTTCGCACCCCCTAAGGGCCCACCTACTGTTGGATATATGATTTCGACGATTCGACATTGGGGGGTCCGTTTCAAGAATGTACCTGATATCATGACTCAGATGTGCCTGAAGATTTTCGAACTTATGTTGGTCACCTTCAAGACCTTCAAAAATGTCAAGGAACCGCATCTCTCAGCACTAGGATTTAATGAAGGTAATCAGGACCTTGTATACGACATGAGCACAACCCCATCGATTAATGTTGTGTATGCATGGCACGCTCGCATCAAATATCTACCGGCCTGCTTCAAACAAACGTTTGAAGAGATGTTTGTCACGGGATTCTGGGAATATCACTCCGAGATATTCATTCCCAGACCATCCCATCTCTTGCAGTTGTTTGCAGTGGAACAAGCTCTCCATTCCGAAAAGCTACGTATACCACATCCAGAGGTTCCCGGGCCGGTAGACTGGGATGCTCTACTCACAGATTTGGCCAAAGGATTGAGAATTGCCGAACATCACTTAGCGCAGGATGTCGTCGAGTACTACATCCAAAAACCCACACAACAAGGGTCTGTCAGGGACGACAGACGCGAGAGAGGGGGGGGTGTTAGCAGCGGACAAGGGACTGAAGGACTAACGAGGCATGGCAGTCAGAGAAGAGAGTCAGAAGGGAGAGAAGGCACAAGCAGACAAGGGAGTCAACGAAGATCTGGCAAATAGGCCAATAATTTTCTTCAGGAAGAAGCACGTACGAGCATTCACGCAGATTTAGCACTAAGGCAACCTTAATTTTTCAAAACCTCTACACCAATTAAAAGTGATTCTCATCACTAAACACCATTGTAAATACCATTTCATCTTTTTGTAGCTCCATTTTGTGCAAGCCAAGGAGTCCTTGAGCTTGAGGAGCTTTAGAAGTATCTACCTGCCAATTTTCGTATTTTTTAGATCTCGTTTGAGCCCTCAAATAAGCCCTGGAACCTAATTTTTAACTAGGCCGGACACTAGGTCTGAACAGGGCCAAAGCTAGTCAAAAACTATAAAAAGAGCTAGAGAGCTCATTTTTGAGGTTAGATTGGAATAGAAACAAACTTGTAAGAACATTTTGAAAGTAGTCTAAGAACTCCATTGATTCTCACTCTTTGTCTTGCCTTGTGTGCGCGTGTGTGTGTATGTGTGTGCATGCTAGGGTGCTTCTCACTCACGCACTTGTGCCGTCGCTTGCTCGAGGTCTTCATACCATCCTCACGTCTTCCCGGATTGACATTAAAGGAGGTGCTACTCATCACTGAGCTACACCATAGTATCCCATATTCTTTTATCTTGCCCTTGCATCATAGATACAATGTATTTATGTGCACTAGGCTGCTGGGGAATCTTTAATTTCTTGACCAAAGCATAGTTTATGAAATTATGAGTGGCAGAATCATCTATCATGACCCGCACCTTGGTCCCATATACACTACCATGTAGCTTAACTAAGTCATGTGGTCCAAACTGCGGTGACCACAATGACTTAGTCAAACAACAGGTGTGCTCTAAATCCTCGTGCATCACCTCTACTCCCTTGCAGCTAGAGCTGCCATGAATAGGAAGGGTCTGCACTAGCTAGACCGCCTTTTTGTCCTTTTCAGGGGCCGTACTAGACTCTGGTCCCTTCTTCTTTTCTTCCCCCTTCTTGAGTGGACAGTTCCATTGTGAATGGCTAGGGGATAGGCACCTAAAACACAGGTTCTCCTTTTTGGCCTTCTCAAACTGGTCTGTGGATATCCTAGGCCCTTGTGATCTTTGTTTTTTAATAAAAACTTTGTTTTTCCCAAAAGGCAACTTCTTCTTAAATTTAGTCGTACTAAGAGGCTTGAGGGGCTGATCCGTCTCCATAAGAGTGTACTGAGGACGGTTATGGTCCTCATATGTCTGTGCATATTTGATCGCCTCCTCAAACGTCTTAGGCGCATTCCTTCTGACTTCCCTCTTTATGGCTTTATCCAAGCCCCTAACAAACCCTCTGGTCTTCTGAAAATCATCTAAACCCTTAAGTTTCAAAATGATCTCCCTATAGTGGGATAGATAGAATGAAAGAGGCCTGCCTCTTTGAGTAATCCTATCTCACTCATCCCAATTCCTCTCCTCCTCGTTCTCAGGAAGAAACTCTTTTAAAAAAAGAGTCTCAAACTGAGTCCAGTCAGTAGGGATAGAGTTCGCCTCCTTAAGACTCATCCACCACTTATAAGCACGCGGGCCGAGGGAGAGACTCACCTCTAGCACACGATACTCAGGTGGGGTGCCCTTCAATTGATGCAAATCATGCCACTTTTGTAAAAAAGTGTAGATTGCATCCTTGTTCCTATCTCGGTCATCCCCCGTAAAGGTAGGTGGCTTCAAGTCTTTCAGGAGGGGAGCTTCCCTAGATTTCTCTCCTTTGTGTTTACTAGGAAGAGAAGTCTCTTTCCTAGTAATCTCTAGAGGAATAGGAGGGGTCTCTCTTTCCTTCCTAGCTAGGAAAGAGGTGACACTAGTCTCAAGTGAGATCATTTGAGACTTAAGCTGCTGTATAAGAGATGTGATACTACCCAAATCTTTCTCTAATTTAAGGGTTTTCTCTTTCAAATCTATGAATTGGTCACGAGTGACAAATTCATCTATAAGCTCTTCATAAGTATATTCTTCCTGTGAAGGCTCTTTCTCTTCTAAGTTCTCTTCTATTTCTTGCCCTAATTCTACTTCTTCCATTCTAGCATCAGGATCCTCTAGTTGCTCTTTAGGTGGAGAAGTGGTCTCAACTACTTGTTTGCCTTTAGTTTCCATGTTTAAGTTCCCTTCCCCCGTTTGCTAACTAGAGTGTATGAAAATGAATGGAAGTAAAGTTTAAATATGCAAGAAGAAGAGAAATATATCACAAGAGCACTTCCCTGTTACAAAGTAGAGCTACGGAAGCGAAATCCAAATGGTCCTTGATGCTTCAAGCCGCTGATTTTGAATCCTCGCTAGGCCCAAAATAAAATTTGAAATGTCCGCTTGGTCCAGGGAGGTTCTAAACACCATAAACCATCCAAAACAACACCAAAAGCACGTGGGAAAAGCCCCAATTGGGCAAACTGAGTGAAACTGAGCAAATTTAGAGATGTAACAATCCTCGCCAGTCCACAAATTGCTGCCCAGCACCTGTACTTCAAAAATTTGAGACTATCCCAAGTGAAAAAACTGGATTTGGAGTCCGGATGACGAAAAACTAGGCCCGGGAGTGGCCGCCTAGTTCCTGCTGAAACGCTACAGAGAGATTTTGGTGGGGCAAATCTCACCCAAATCCAACAGCGATGGTTTTTGAGTGAAGCTTAAGAGTGTAGCTTCGAAACGTGACCAAGATTTCTAAAATCCGATATCGTATGAGGAAGCTATGGTATGGAGAAGTCGGGTATGTCATCAATGGGAAGTGAAAAAACTCATCTTCATGGATGGATGACTTTGGGAACTTCAAAACTGAGGGAATGAAGCTTTTTTGAATCATCTCCCAACCCATAACCCATCTCCACAACCCATATTACATATATTCATCAATATTTCACCCAATTACTTAATCCATAGCATCATCTTCCTAATCCCAAGTCCTCAAAATTCTTGAATTTTACTTCTTATTCTGTGTTGATGTCATTGTCCACTCAAAAAACTTGGAGCAACTGTCGAAGAGCTATGGCAGAGGCCTTTATCCCACATTTGGGTGCTGCAGCCGGAGGAATTCTCTATAAATACAAGAGCATAATATGATCTAAGTCATCTTGGAGTGGGAAAGGAGGAGCAGAGCTCCTTCGTGAGCTGACGGGCGGGCGCCTGCGTGTGTGAAGAGTCTTCTCTATCACTCTGTCGGCTCAATCTGTTGCGCTGTCACTGTTACACGCGTGTGCGTCTGTAGACCGGTACAACTCGGATACCAGTGTTGGGAATTGAACTCATGACCTCCCGGTTAGGAGTGCGATGGGCTAACCACTTGCCCCAAAAGCCATGGTTGAGGATTACTTCCTAATCCTCTCTCTTAAGGCGTGGTTCAACCATCTCCTACTAGGATTATGTGACATTCCTTCCCCTTTAGATTGAGCATTGTCCTCAATGCTCACTTGTGGACCCTTCTAACTCTTGGACCCACTTTCCATGCATGAGCGTTTCCACCAACCTCAAACTCTAGCACATGGACCAAATTTGGACCTATCCCACCCTCCATGGGTGCCCAAATGCCCATGCGCCTTCATCCAAGGCCCGTTTCACACTCAGCACAGATAAGTGCTTTTTCCAAGTGCCCACGAATGAGGCGCAAACCTCCGTCTCGCCCAATTTCTCAACTAGGCTCTGATACCAATGTCAAATCTTTCACTATTGTCGCCTCTGTGCTCCGATGATATTCCCAATTTTTTGTCGTCTCTTCTCAGAGTTGAACGCGCACGGAGATCCAGAACTACCCTTGCCGCCCAGCCGCGTAGTGGTTTTCTATCTCTCTCCTCATATGAGTGCCACTTGGCACTCATATGAGTATCCTACTCAATGAGGAATTGAGGAGGGTCACACCTCAACTTCCTTTTCAACTGGGATACTCCATAACATTAAATCTTAATTGAATCTATTGTTGTGACAAATCTGTGTTTTTTTGCTCATTGTTCGAATCTTTGTAAAGCTCCGAAAATGGGAGGAGTGTTCCAAATTTTGCTAGATCTTGTTCTCAGTGCTCAGTTGATCAATTGAAGTGTTTTAACTTGGATTAGTAAGATATATGAGTCTATTTGCTATGTCCAAAAGGAATTTTTATAATTCCTACCAAGTTGAGAGCACTTTTTATTTTTCTAGCAGGTGTATGTACAAAAAATAGCAAGTTTTGGGAGCTAGTCATTTTGCAACTAGTGTGTCTTGACTCAAACTTTTGAGATACTTGTTCCAAAACACTTGGGTGATTTTTTTGTGGATTTAAGAAGCTCAAAGAGTCTACTAACCAACTCTGAAGTCTCAAGTGGCTAGTGTGAAGCTGGTTGTAGCAGCAACAACTCATCTTTAGATTGCATCCACCATCTCTCTTTAGAGTGGTATCAGAGCATAGTCAATCAACATGGGAGATGGATTTCCATCAACAATTGACAAATTGGATAGAAACAACTACCCAACATGGTCTCTAAGGATGGAGGCTTATCTTCAAGTGAGGAATCTATTTGGATACACATTTGAAGATGAAGCTATGCCAAGCATGAGGAACAAAGGGCAACCATCACATGAAGAAGAGGAAAGACTTTCAAATTGGTGTTCAAAGGATGCACTTGAAAGGTCCTATATTCTAAGATCAACCTCTGATTTTCTTTTACCTCATGTCAAGGGATGAAAGACATCAAGAGAGACTTGGAATGCACTTGCTTCTTTCTTCGCTCCAAGCAAAGTGTGATTGATTATTTCACAAAGATGAAGGAGATTTCAGATCAACTTGGAAGCATTGGAGAGGTAATTGAAGAGGAACAAATCATTCAACAAATCATAAATGGAATCAATGCAGATAACAAGTGGGAGTCCTTCACAACAGCCATGGATTTGTACATGGATATGCATGTACCTGACCTCAACACACTCATGGGCCAACTCTTCACTCATGAAGCAAAGATTAGCAAAGGTGGTGAGTCCTAAAGAGGTAATTAAACTTCTGCCTTATATTATGATAAAGTTAAGGTCAAGGCCAAGTCAAAGAATAAGAAGAATGAAGATGAAGGTAGCTCTTTCCAAGCAAACTTTGCAGATAGAGGAAGAGCTAGGGAAGAGGTAGAGGTGGAAAGCAAGGCAAGGGGAGATTCCCATCATCTCAACCTTGCAATATATGTGGCATATCTAATCATACTACTGAAGAATGTTTCAGGAACCCAAGGAACTCAAAAGGAAGAGGATTCAATAGAGGTGGCTATGGATCAAATAGAGGCAGATACAATGGAGGCTATAACAACAATTACAACAACAACAACTATCAAAGTGGCCATAGAGGAAGAAGAGATTACAATAACTATGTAGAGGAACAAAGTCAAGAAGATTCATTATTGATTATCAATCTATTAGTAAAGAAGGGTAAGGATGATGATCACATCTTTTACATTGATTCGGGATGCTCAAATCATGTAGCACGAAATGTGGCTTTACTTTCATATTTGGAAGATCCTCACAACAAACATGAAGTGCAAACACGAGATGATACAAAGCACTCGGTGGAGAAGATAGGTAATGTGAAGACATCATATGGTAATGTAAACCTCTTAAGCAAAGTCTTGTATGTCCCTACAAGTACCAAAAATTTAATAAGTGTTGGGTAGATTGTTGAAAAAGGATTGCAGCTTAGATTCAACCGATTTGGAGCATATGTTTGAAGACCCAAGGCAAGGCTTTAGAAGGATTGCCAAAGGAGAAAAGACAGGATATCTTTTCACTTTTGAAGTGGAAGATACAAAGAAACTAGCTTTATTTAGCTATGGATCTCAAACTCTCATAGAGTTGGAGATATGGCACAAAAGGTTTTCTCACATTGGTGAGAGGACACTCAAACAAATTTGCAGGGACCAAAGTGTACTTGCTTTGCCTAATATCACAAGGCAACACATGATTTATAAGTGTGAATCTTGTCAATTCGGCAAGGCTCATAGACACCCTTTCAATAGGAAGGGGTATATGTATCAAGATCTTTTGGATCTAGTGCACACGGATGTGTAGGAACCTAGTAAGGAGCCATGTCACTACCAGGCTCAAGATATTATGTGTCTTGCATAGATTATTGTAGTAGGTGGACCATTTTGTTTTTCATGAATCACAAGGATGAAGTTTTTAATTGCTTTAAGAAGTATGTTGCTCTTATTGAAAACCAAATAGGTAGGACTTTGAAAAGACAGATCAGATGGTGGAGGAGAATACTTCTCTTCTGAATTTGATGCCTACTTGCATGAAAGAGGCATTAAAAGTGAAGTCAATACAAGGTATACACCTGAACTCAATGGTGTGGCAAAGAGGAGAAATAGAGCTATTGTTGAAGCTGCGAGGTCCATGCTCAATGAAAAGGGATTGCCAAACTACCTGTGGTCAGAGGCTATGTCTACAGCCACATATCTCATAAATAGACTTGCATCTAAGTCACTAGATGGAACCACTCCATATGAAGTGTGGAATGGAAGAAGACCTAGTCTAGAGCATTGTAAAATCTTTGGATGCTTGGCTTATGCTCACATTCCTTCTAAAGTAAGAGGGAAATTGGATACCAAGGTAGAGAAGTGCATATTTATTGGTTATGAACAAAACCAAAAAGGATATAGATTGTACAATCCAACCAATAAAGGATTTTCTGTGAGTAGAGATGTAATTTTTTATGAGAACAAATCATGGTTTGATGACATCAACCACTTAGAAGGTCTTCAAGGTAGAAAAAGAAACCAGAGATGTATGGTTATGATACTTCTTTGGTCACCAAGCACTCAATCTACATTGCAAAGGATTCAACCAATGAAGAACCTACCACATGTGAAGAAGCACAAAGCAAGAAAGATTGGAGAGATGCAATGAATGAAAATGGAAGCCTTGAAGGAGAATGACACTTGGGAGCTTGTACCTAACAATCCATCTATGAAGGTAATTGGATCTCGATGGATATACAAAATCAAGAGGAATTTAGATGGAACTATAAATAGACATAAAGCAAGGTTAGTTGCTAAAGGGTTTTCTCAAACCCATGGTATTGATTATGAGGATATTTTCTCTCCATTGCAAAAATGCCTACAATTAGGGATCTCATTAGTCTTGTTGCATCTAGAAATTTGAAGCTCTATCAACTTGATGTAAAGAATGCTTTCTTAAATGGATGGATTTATGAGGAAGTGTATATGGCACAACCTCCTGGATATGAAGATGCACATCATCCTAACTATGTATGAAAATTAAAGAAAGCCTTGTATGGATTGAAGCAAGCCCCAAGAGCTCAGAATTTTAGATTGGTGACTTATTTGCAGGACCAAGGATTCAAAGCTAGCAAGGCGGATACCTCTTTGTTCATAAAGAGGAATGGATATGAAGTGATCTATCTATGTGTGTATGTTGATGATATTATTATAACAGGGAATGATCTTGAAGGAATCAAACAGGTAAAGAATCAAATGAAGGAGGAGTTCAAAATAAGTGATCTTGGACCACTCACTTATTTTCTTGGATTGGAGTTAATCTACACAAGTTCAGGTATATACATCACACAAAGGAAGTATGTGCATGACATGCTCATCAAGTTCAAGATCGAAAACACCAAGTGCGCAGGTACACCTATGGAGAAAAATCATAAGCTTAGTGCTTATGAAGGAGAGCCAATTGAAGACATCACAAGCTATCAAAGCTTGGTTGGAAGTTTGAACTATGCAACACTCACAAGGGTGGATATATGCTATACACCAGTTGAGACAGGATTAAGATTCTCAGTTGAGGATTCCAGTGATGCATTTGACACCTCTTTATCAGCAAGTTGTGGGATGTCGTATATATGCATGCAACACAAGGCCGGATATATAGTATGCAGTTTCCCAGTTGAGTCGTTTCATGCATAGCCCTGGCACTAAGCATTGGAGTGGTAAAACATGTGTTTAGATATCTCAGAGGCACTTTGAGCTTAGGTCTCTTTTATGGCAGAGATATTCAGCCATGCTTGCATGCTTTTATAGATAGTGATTGGGCTGGTTGTTATGATACTTGTGTGTCCACTAGTGGTAATTGCTTTTTCCTTGGAGACTCATGCATATTTTGCTTGAGTAAGAAGCAACCTGCAATGGAGACATCGAGTTGTGAAGTTGAGTACAGGGTAGTTTTCATAGCTACACTGAAATGTATATGGATGAGACGCCTATTGATGGATCTTTGTATGGAGATTGATGCTACTACACATATTCTCCCTGATAGTCAGAGTGCATTGGCTGTTGCACAAAACCCAGTGTTTCATGTATAGACCAAACATATTGACATGCATTATCGCTATGTGAGAGAGTGCCTTCATGCAGGAGATATTGATTTGGTATATGTGCCTACACAAGATAATGTGGCAGACATATTCACCAAAGCTCTTCCACGATAAAAGTGTGAAGCTTTTCGCAAAGCTTTAGGCTTATTACCTTGTGGGGGCTGATCTATCACTCCCTGTATGTGTTCACATCATTCGCTCTAGGGTGGTTTGTTACACTTATGTGTTCCTCAAGTAGCTTTGATGTGAAGCTTTTTCCTATACATGGGCACTTTTTGCTCTAGTGCTGGCTAGAGGCTTTTCAGTTCATCATCAATAGAGAGAGAGCTATTCTAGCCATCTGTCTTCTCCATGTGTCTTGCTACATCTGTGCTCCTTGTGTGTGCTTCTCGTGTGTCCCTCGCACTTCTACACACACCCAACAATTTGATCCTAATTTTGATCATCACTATATTACATGTGTGAATTTATCCCTTCACATAGACATAATTTCTGAGTGTCCAAGTTCCATAGTTCTTTTATCCTTCTTCTTTACACTTATGTCTTCATGTCTTTATGCTTAATTAGTGAGTGAATCAACAATATGCTGATCGAATAGGTTTTTTATCATGGATTAGGTACTTTAAAGGTTTCTTTATTTGCTAAGAACTTGCATTTGCATACAAAAATCATCTTTTGATGTTTTCAAGAAAACATTGATATAAAGATATGTTGATATATTTAGGTAGTGATGTGTGTGAACACTCTAGGACCGCCGGGGCACTTTTTTCCCTCTTTAGGAGGTTTTTTTCCCCCGGCTTGTATATACGCCTATTGCCCTAATGGGCTACTTATCTTTGTACATTCTCTAGTAATACATTCAGTCTTGTGTGTTGTGCTCCAAGCTTCTTCTTCTTCCTTGTGCTGTTCGCGTGCTTCCGCAGACGTCTAACTCCAACAATTGGTATCAGAGCAGGTCGTTGCTTCTTCTAGGGCGCCGTCGACACTCCTCCATTTGCAGTCTCAGATTCGCATGAAATTTGGTGAGCATACTCAGGGTGTTTCCTAGATCAAAACATCTTCGCTTTGTGGTGTCGAAATCGCGATCTGAGCTCGTTTCGGCCTCCAAACGCACTATCGCAGCGCTTGTGCAGGCTATTTCGTCCTTTTGTGCCAAAGATATATACCAGTTTCTGTTCGCCAGTTTAAGCGTCTCGAAGTCTGCTACAGGTCTAGCAGAACTCGTCTGGGCAGTTCCGTTCAACTTTTTGAGATACAGTCAATTTTCTGCATCAAGGTATTTTAGTCACCGGCCATGGCTGAAAGCAGTGATGTATTCCGTATGTTGGCTGTTGAGGATAAGTTGGATGGTACCAACTACCCATTATGGGCTTATATGATGCGACATGTACTGGTTGCAAAAGGATTGTGGAACATTGTGCAGGGTGTTGAAAGACGTCCTGTTACACCTGTAACGACAGGTATTGCAAATACAGGTGTTGGAGCTGATGAAGATGGTGTCGAAGATGATATTCCGCAGATTCCTGTTCGTGCTGCTGTTTCTGTTGCACCTACTGCAGAGCAGATTCGTTGGGATGGCAGAGATGCCCAGGCACATGCATTGATAGCTTTGTCTGTCAAACGTGCCATTATCCCTCACATTCGCTCTTGCAGAACAGCAAAGGATGCTTGGGATACACTTACCACTTTGTACCAGGCTAGGAATGAGGCTCGTGTTGCTTACCTCCGAAAACAGTTGGAGAGTGAGCACATGAATGAAGGTGATTCTATGGACAGTTTTCTTACAAAGATCAAAGACCTGAAGGAACAATTGATTTCTGCTGATGAGGTTATACCAGATAGCTCACTTGTGCAGACCGTTCTGAATGGCCTTCCTGATTCATATCAGAGTTTTGCCTCTACTCTTCGATTGATGATGAAAGGCAATCCGAATGCCTTGTCATTTGAGGAATTAGTCTCTGTTCTGTTGCAGGAAGATCAGTCCAGGCAGAACAGGTCCATTATGCGTGTTGCAGATCAAGCTTTCCTGGCTAGTCAGAAGGGCAAAGGAAAATGGAGCTCTTCTACTAGTAAGCAGAAATCTGCAAATGCTGCACAACCGAAGAACCAGGATAAAGATGAGAAGAAATCAGAAAAGCAGAAATTGTTCTGCAAGTACTGTAAAGGAAATGATCATATTATAAAGAACTGTCCAAAACTGGCTGCTAAAGAGGCAAAGAAGAAAGAGGCTGGAATGGTTGTTGCAGAGGCCTCTACACCAAAAACAGAGTCTGCAAATCTTGTGCAGGAAGAAGAATGGGCGTTTACTACTGTCTGCAGTTTTGACCCATCTTCTCATGATCAGTGCATGTCTGCAGTAGACTCAGATGTTTGGTACTTTGACAGTGGGGCGACCAAACATATTACCTCGCAGCGCAGTTTCTTCTCTTCACTCGAGCCTGCCCCTACAGGGAATACTGTCACATGCGCCAATAACTCCTCTTATCCTGTTATTGGAGTTGGTAAGATCATTTTGACTACTGCTGATGGTAGCTCTTTCACTTTGTCAGATGCTTTATTTGTGCCAGGGATCAAAAAGAACCTGTTATCAGTTTCTGCATTAGCCAAGATTGGCTTGGTTGTGAAATTCGTTGATGACAGGTGTACAGTCCATGATCTCTCAAATGGCGATGTGATTATTGCTTCTGGCATTTTATGTCGTGGGCTGTATAAGCTCATAGACTATGAAAGATCTGTGAATGATTCGGCATGTGCAGTTCATGATTCTCAGGCTATGTCAGATGCAAAGCTTTGGCATGCACGCTTTGGTCATCTGAATTTTGCTAGTTTGTTACGCCTGCAGAAATCTGAAATGGTGTCTTCTTTGCCCAAACTTGAGGCACCTGGAAAACATGTTTGTGAAGGCTGTATTTTGGGCAAAATGCAGCGTTCTTCCTTTCCAAAAGATGGTTCAGTTCGGGCTATGCAGAAATTGCAGCTTGTACATAGTGATGTCTGTGGTCCTATGCAGACACCCTCTTTTGGAAATTACCTTTACTTCGTGACTTTCATTGATGATTTTTCCAGGCATGCATGGGTATACCCACTCAAAGCAAAGTCCGAAGTGTTCATGTGCTTCAAACAGTTTTTGGTTTTGGCTGAAAATCTGTCAGCATGTAAAATGGGCACCCTCCGTTCTGATCGAGGGGGGGAATATATGTCTTCAGATTTTAATGCATTTCTGGCTGAACGTGGGATAAAACACCAGTGTACAGTGCCGTATACACCTCAACAGAATGGAGTTGCTGAACGAAAGAACAGGTCACTCATGGAGATGGCGAGGTGCATGGTCAAAAGTCAGGCTTTACCACATAGTTTCTGGCTTGAGGCTGTCATGTGTGCAGCATATGTACTGAACAGGTGTCCCACCAAAGCGTTGCAGTCTATCACTCCATATGAGGCTTGGCATGACCGCAAGCCATCTGTTGCTCATCTGCGTGTTTTTGGTTGTTTGGCATATGCATTAGTGCCTGAACAACATCGCAGAAAATTGGATGATAAGGCAGTAAAATGTATTTTTGTTGGGTATAGTTCTGAAAGTAAAGGCTATCGTCTGTATCATCCACAGACTAAACGCATTCTGGTTAGCCGTGATGTTGTCTTTGTAGAAGATGCTATTCAGCCATTGCTTTCATGTACTAAGGAGACATCTGTTAGCTCCAAAGACATGTATGATACTTTGATGCCTCTTTTTATAGGTGGACAGGCTAGTGCTGGTCCTAATGAGGCAACTTCTCAACCTTTGCAGGTTTCATATGATGATGCAAATCATTCCATTTCTGATGCAGATTTACATGATGCACTTGTTGATGAGAGAGCTGATATTGAACAGGCAAAAACTATGCCAAAATGGCTGGTGCAGACTTTGCGTGACAGCAAATTAGATGCACCTTTGTCATATCGTACTCGTTCAGGCTCTCATAGTACCTCCTTTGCATCAGATTGCTATGCTATGGCTGCATCTAGTCTCTGTGATGAGAATGAGCCTGTTTCTTTTGATGAAGCACAAAATTCAGAAAATTGGATGGCTGCTATGCAATCTGAATATGATGCTATAATGAAGAATGGTACATGGTCTTTATGTGACTTGCCTCCTGGCAAGAAGGCCATTGGCACTAAGTGGGTATACAAGCTGAAGCGTAAACCTGATGGTACAGTTGACAGGTATAAGGCTAGGCTTGTTGCAAAGGGTTATGCGCAGGAAAGAGGCATTGATTTTGATGAGACCTTTGCACCTACATGCCGTATGACTACTGTTCGGAGCATTTGTGCACTTGCAGCCCATCATGGTTGGAATGTACATCAGTTGGACATTAAAACAGCATTTCTGAATGGTGACTTGCATGAAGAAGTGTATGTTTTTCAGCCCCGTGGCTTTGTGCAGAAAGGGCATGAAAACCAGGTGTGCAGGTTAAAGAAGGCGTTATATGGTTTAAAGCAAGCACCACGTGCTTGGTATGAGAAGATACATGCCTATCTGATTGCACATGGTTTTGAGAACAGTCCAACTGAAAGCACCTTATATGTTAAGCGTGCTAATGATGTGCTTCTGATCATTGTTGTCTATGTAGACGACATGCTGCTCACTGGTCCTCTTGAGAAGCATATTGCTGATTTCAAGGCTGATTTGCATGCCTCATTTGAGATGTCTGATTTGGGGCATTTGCATCACTATTTGGGCATTCAATTTATGCAAGTTGATGGTGGAATGGCTTTGTGTCAAACGAAATATATTGACACATTATTGCAGCGTTTTGGCCTTGAAGACTGTAAGCCTATTGCCACTCCTATGGAGACAGGTTTACGATTGAGTCTTCATGATGCTGGAGATGCATTTGATGCTGTTCTCTATCAGCAGGCTGTTGGATGCTTGATTTACTTATGCATTACTCGGCCAGATATTCAGTTTGCTGTCTCACAGATGAGCAGGTTTATGCATTGCCCAGGAGTCACGCATTGGAAAGCGGTTAAGCGCATCTTTCGCTACTTGAGTGGTACTCGGCTACTTGGGTTGTTTTATCCCAAGGGGGGATCACCACCGCCAGATTTGCATGCTTTTTCTGACTCAGATTGGGCTGGTTGCTATGACACTCGTGTGTCCACCAGTGGTTTTTGCTTCATGCTTGGTAGCTCATGTATATCTTGGTTGAGCAAGAAGCAGCCTACTGTGGCCACTTCTAGTTGTGAGGCTGAGTATAGGGCAGCTTTCACAGCGACTGTTGAGTGTGTGTGGCTCAGACGCCTTATGGCTGATTTGGGTGTTGGCCAGTCTTCTGCCACCACCATCTTCACTGACAGTCAGAGCGCATTGGCAGTTGCGAGGAACCCTGTGTTCCATGCACGCACTAAGCACATTGAGGTGCATTATCACTATGTCAGGGAGAGGTTCTCTGCTGGGGAGATCAGCTTGGCATATGTGCCCACGCAGGAGAACATTGCAGACCTTTTCACGAAGGCTCTGCCTAGGGAGAAGTTTGAAGCTTTCCGCAAAGCTTTGGGCTTACTTCCTTTTGTGGAGTGATTTCCACATAGCTCGGCACTTCCTTATACATGAGTGCCAGCTCCTTGTTCACCGCATCACTCCCAGGGGGGATTTGTTGATATATTTAGGTAGTGATGTGTGTGAACACTCTAGGACCGCCGGGGCACTTTTTTCCCTCTTTAGGAGGTTTTTTTCCCCCGGCTTGTATATACGCCTATTGCCCTAATGGGCTACTTATCTTTGTACATTCTCTAGTAATACATTCAGTCTTGTGTGTTGTGCTCCAAGCTTCTTCTTCTTCCTTGTGCTGTTCGCGTGCTTCCGCAGACGTCTAACTCCAACAAGATAAAAACTATTTCAGAAAGAATTTTGATGCACTTCTATTGGATTTGCAAGTTGGCCCGTCGGGGACGATGTGCAGGTTTGGTGGGGGTGAGTGCTAAGATGAAGTCCCTCTGCTACTAAAAGACTATGAAATTCAAAATTATTTTTTCTTTGACTCTTTGCTCTCTAAGTTTTATCTTTGACATGCTAAATGCGAATGTTGATGATGTGTTATGATTTGGTACCTGAAAGAAAAAGTCAAATAAAAACATAAAATTAGTAATTGCTTGATTGTGCTTATGTAATTGTGTTTGTGCATGTAGCCTAAATATGTTTGTGCTTGTGAATGTGAACAATATGCTAAAATTTATATGTGTATGTGTAAGTGTGTGTAAACCCTATATGTAAAACCTAATTAGGAAACCCTAGTTGTGAAACCCAAGTGAGTGGAAGTCTAAGTGAGAAACCCTAAATATGTGGATACCCTACGTGAGTGAATGCTCAGAAAACCTAATTGAATGTGTGAAAACCTTAAGTGTTTGTGCTTCCCTATGTGTTTGTGCGAACCCTAAGTGGAAGTGTTTAAATCTTATGTTCAACCCTAATTGTGAAAACCCTAAGTGTGAGTAACCCTAAGCATATGTATTTGGGATTTCAACCCTAAGTACCTATGTATGTATGTGTGTGTGTTTTGTGCATCCATATGTGTGTCTATGAATGTATATGCTTGAGTTGTGAGGGTATGCACATATAAATGTGTGTCTATTGTAGAGTATGCATATGTGCGCATTTATAAATATGTGCTTGCATGTATATCTAGGAGTGTCATGGGTAAAATGAAAAGGGTAACTAATAAAAAGAAATTGAATAATGGAAATAAAAGAGATTAAAAAAACAAAAACAAAAATAAGAAGTAACTATATGTGTTTCTATGGATGCATGTGCCTCTTTATCTAAGTGTTTCTATGGATGCATGTGCATGTGAGTTAGTAGGTGTGTGTGTGTGTGTGTGAGAGTTGTGTATGGTGTGCATGTGAGTCATATGTATGTTTGTGACTTGTGCATGGTTTTGCGTGGTGTGCATGAAGTTAGAGTGAGTGAAGTCTAGTTGAGTGTGTGTGTGTGTGTGCACATGCCATCTATACGTCTCTCTCTCTTATATATATATATATATATATATATATATATATATATATATATATATATATATATATATATATATATATATATAGAGAGAGAGAGAGAGAGAGAGAGAGAGAGAGAGAGAGAGAGAGAGAGGTGAACCTAGATAGAGGTTGAGATGGGTGGTGTCAGAGATGCACAGAGAAGAGTTAGTTGGCACATGCAATAACCGATGAAAGAGGAGAGAGAGGGGAGAGAGAGATTTCCTGAGAGGTTCAAAGAAGCAACAGATTCTGAGGTGAATCATAGAGAGAGAGACGAGTCTGGAGACAGAGAGAGAGAGACAGAGAGAGGTGTTGATAGGCAAGAAGTTGCTGACATGGATGAATCATAGACAAGGGGAGAGAGAGAGAAGAGAGAGAGAGAGAGAGGAGTGAGAGAGAGAGAGACATGAGAGAGAGTGAAAGAGAGAGAGAGAATGCTTAAATGTTTTATTTTATGTAGTTATTTAGTAAATGTTGTGATAAAGAATTGATTATTTATAGATACTATATAATTATTGTAATAAATCATAGTGTTTTAATTTTAAAGATGATCGGCTTATTTATTTTTTATTTATTTAAACAGTAGTTATGTTTTATTTATTGATACATTACTTATTTATTATTTGCTTATTAATTATTTTATAAAAAGGATTAATATGAAAAATAAAATAAAGGATATATTTTAAAGATAAGAATTAGGAAAAATGAAAGAACTTAAAGTATTTAATGTAAAGATAAATATTAGAAGAAATGAATTAAATAAAGTAAAGAATTTAATTAAAAGGAAAATAAAAGAAAAAGTAAATAATTAATTTAAGGAAAATAAGATAATGAAAGAAGAAATAAAGTCATGTAACTCTTGTAAATAAGTTTGAGAGTGTGATTCCTTTATTTATTAATGTACGAATGATATGTTTTTTTCCTAATCTTCTATTTTTTAGACATATTGATGATTGCAGGAGTAAAGTGCTTGTGAAGCTTGCCTACAACAAGCAACTTTGAAGATTTGAAGACATGTAGTTGTGGTACTGGATGCACTTCTAACGAAGTGATTCCTCATTTCCACTATTGATCTTGAGATCATTGAGTGTTTGGAAGGAAATCTTCTTTCATCCAAAAATTTTTGTAGTGGCTACATTTCATTGATTATTCATACTTTGTATCTCCTAGAAGCAGTTCATTACATTGTAAAGCTATTTTGACTAATGTTTTTTATATCTTGTAACTTCCATCAAAAGTAGTGATAGCCACACTCCTTCCGTACTAGTTCCTATTGCATCTTCTCCTCCTCTTGTGTCACCTAAAGTGAATTTCATACATGTTTCTTTCAGACATGAATTCCTATTACCGTGTCCATGAAACTCTCTACTTCCATTGAAGTGCAGGAGAGGTTCCTCAAATTATCCTTAACAGACACCTAGTGTGTATCGCTGCATGAAAGGAGATGAAAAGTTTGATCCAACCAGTCGTCTCATCACACTCCTCCTTTTCCAACATCATGATGTTCTTTTTGTGGAAGATGCAATTCAGCCATTACTTTCATGCACTAAGGAGACATCAATTAGCTCTAAAGATGTGTATGAAACTTTGTTGCCTCTTTTTACATGTGGATAGTCAAGTGCTGGACCGAATGAGGCAATTTCGCAGCCCTTATAGGTTTCACATAACGATGCAATTCATTCCATTTCTTATGAAGATTTACATGATGCACTTATTGATGAGAGGACTGATATAGAGGAGGCAAAAACTATGTCTGGTGCATACTTTGAGAGCTAGCAAATTAGATGCACCTCTATCACATCGTACTATTTTAGGCTCTCATAATGCTTCTTTTGCAATGAGATTGCTATGCAATGGCTACCTCTAATCTTTGCGATGAGAATGAGCCTGTTCCTTTTGATGAAGCACAAAATTCAAAAACTTGGATGGCTGCTATGCATTCAAAATATGATGCTATTACGAAGAATGGTGCTTGGCCTTCATGTGATTTGCCTCCACGAAAAAAGGCCATTGGCACGAAATGGCTATACAAGATGAGACATGGATCTGATGGAACAATTGACATGTATAAGGTGAGGCCTTTTGCAAAAGGTTATGCTCAAGAGAGAGGGATTAACTTTGATGAGACCTTTGCTATCACATGCCAAATTACCACTATTCATAGCATTTGTGCACTTTCAACTCATGATGGTTGGAATGTACATCAATCGAACATTAAAACTCCATTTCTAAATGGTGACTTACATGAAGAAGTGTATGTAGTTCATCCCCATGGTTTTGTGCCAAAAGGGCATGAAAACAATGTGCAAGTTGAGGAAGATATTATATGGTTTGAAGCAAGCACCATGTGCTTGGTATGAAGAGATACACGCCTACTTGGTTGCACATGGTTTTGAGAATAGCTCAACTAAGAGCACCTTATATATTAAGCATGCAAGTGATGTCGTTCTGACCATTGTTGTATATGTTGATGACATGCTACTCATTGGTCCTAATGAGAAGCATATTGTGGAAAATAAGGCTGATTTGCATGCCTCTTTTGAAATGTTAGACTTGGGGTATTTGCATCATTATGCAAGTTGATGGGGGGATATCTTTGTGTCAATCAAAATATATTAACACATTATTGTAGTGTTTTGGCCTCAAAAATTGCAAACCTATCACCACTCCTATGGAAAAACGTTTAGGATTCAATCTTCATGATGTTGGAGATGCATTTGATGTTGTTCTCTATTAGCAAGCTATTGGATGCTTGATTTTCTTATGCATAACTCAACCTGATATTCAGTTTGTTGTCTCTCAGATGAGAAGGTTTATGCATTGCCTAGGTGTGAAACACTGGCATGCAGTTAAGCACATCTTTTGCTACTTGAGTGGAAGTGGGCTACTTGGATTGTTTTATCATTACCGCTAGATTTACATGCTTTTTCTGATTAAGACTCAGTTGGTTGTTATGAAACTCTTGTTTCCACCATTGGTTTTTGCTTCATGCTTGGTAGCTCATGCGTATCTTGGCTGAGCAAGAAGTAGCCTACTATGGCCACGTCTAGTTGTGAGGTTGAGTATAGGGTAGATTTCATAGCAACTCTTTCATCATCATTTCTAAAGCTAATATATTTGGCAATCTTATCTATGTGTCAATCCCCTGAGACAACTTCAAATTTGTAGGCAAGTGGTGCCTACAACCTACAACCCCTATGCAACTCTTTCCTCTTGTGTCCATCCTTTAGGAATCTTTAAATTCATAGATTGTTCCTTATCATTACTAAGAGCCAATTGTGTTTCCAAATGGTTCATCATTGATGTTTGTCTTTCTTCAAGCCTTGCTTTATCACAAGTCTCCTTTTCCTATGGCTTCTATTGATCCTTGCCTTTCAACCTTGTCGAACATGACCAAACACTTTGTTCTCTTCTCCTCATGACATGCAACAATGATCATGTTGATCAGTTCACCATGATTCTTTGGCCTTGTATAATGGTGCTTTGCATTCGAACAATTTGGGAATGATGGGGAACCTTCTAAAAGCAGGTACTTTGCCTGGATGTGCCCATACTCCCCACACTAGTAACATATTATTGGCCTTGATCCCTTAGGTCATGTCAATTGGAACTGGAATCTCCATTACTTTGTGATGGATCTATGTAAAATGTATGTGCAGGAACCCCAAGCTGTCTGAGAAAAGAGGATTGGAGCACTCCTCTAGATGAGCTTACCCATGGCATTAACAATTTATATGTGGGGACCCCATTTAACAAGTAACAAGCTTTGGTCTCATTACCAACTATATTATAAAACTCAAAGACTGCACATTACACACATTGACTAGTGCTATAAACTTTATTATTACAAATAGTGAACCATATGAACTTTGTATCTCATTCTCTACTCCGAGCTCCTCCAATTCTCTTCATATTTGAGATCATGAGTCCTATATAGTCAACTTCTCTAATTTTGTGGCCTTTTGCTACTTGAGCATCTCTAGCCCTTGAGTCCCTTTAGCCATTTTATCAACTTTGTAGTCTCCCTTGCTGAAATGTGCTTTTCCTTTATTTGAGTTGTTGTTGCATTGAATTCATCTAGTGTGGCACCAAAGTGGAGTGTCTCTTAATGGATTTCGTGTGTTTCATGGGAGTTCTTTTTTTATTTCTTTATGGATAATGAATTTGGTGGGAGCTTCTAGTATCTTCTAATAAATGCCCTCATTTGTGTGACTAGCAATTAGAAGGGCTTCCTAGGCTACACCTTTAAGTTCTCTAGTTGGTTCCAAGCCTTCTCTATTGTATTTCTTGGCCTAAACGCTTTTGTGAAGGCCATATTTAAGCATTCCATGTGAGGAGATGGGCGTTATCAAATTGGGAATACCATTTGTTTGCCAAATCATCTAGTGTGGACGAGAATAAAGGTAAATAATATCCTTTCTATCATGTAATCCCCCTACTCTTGCAGAATGTTGCGAAACACCTCAGATGGTCATAGGGAACTTGATTCACTATTCCATTGTATATGAGAAAGTTAATGCTTACCCTCAATAGGATTTGATTTCAGTCTTTCATGGTTCTTCTCCACATGAAGCAAATGACTTGCTTCTATTCTTGTGGTGTAATCAAGTTTGTCTATGCTTCTGATATGATGGAATCCTCCTCTTCACAACTCACTTTTCCCTCTACTAATACTTTCTTTGGTCTCAATTGGCATGTGTCGAGTCATCCTCCTCTTCACAACTAACTTTTTCCTCTACTAATACTTTCTTTGGTCTTATTATTGGCATGTGTCGAGTCAACATATTGCTTCACGTTCTTCCATTGCTTTAGGCCCTTCCACTACTTTGAGTCCCACCAATCATGCCAAATGTAGGAGGCGTAAGGAGGCAAGACACAAATTACATAAGTCCCCAAAGGATCCATTTTTTAATGTGTAGTATATGTAATTCAATGATGGTGGACCCCTTCACTAGCTTAAGCGCATTCAACTATATCTTTTGGCATGCTTAAACTCACATAGATGCAAGAGACAAAGAGATTATAAGATAAAAAAGCAAAAGAATCAATTAAAAATTCAATGCCACAATTTTGAGACAATCTGTTAAGGGGATCCCTTTCCATAGTTGCACCATAGATAGAGATAGGGAGAATAGCAAGAAGGAAGAACAATCAACTAATGAATACAAAGAAAAGAGCAATATAGGGAAGGCGCACTACAACACAAGGATGTTACAATAGTGTGAACCTCAAAAGACCCAACATAGTAATACACAATGAATCACAAAAACACAAACACAATACAATGCTCAACTATGAGACCCAAATGGTCTACTACTGTAGTTCTTAGCTCTTTTGAAAGTGAGGCGCTGACAAGGTGCTATAATGGATAGATGATCTCCTTCGCTCTATCAATGTGTATTGATGTAGTGCCGATTTTCTCCCTCAAAACTTCTTCATCTATTTATCTTACAATGCATACTCTAAGCCTCCACAATGCATACTAACTTCGTTCATGATGCATCATCATGGGAGGTAGCACCTTTGCCACACTTGGACTCAAAACTTGCCTAAAAACTTATATCTTCCAATCTATCGAATCTAAAGACTTTGATTGCACCGATGCATGTAAAAATGTAAAAAACAAAAACAAAACGACTCAAAAATCATTGAAAATGGATAGTCCTAGCTTGTATTATGCTCAATCAAAGTTTCACAATTTTTTTCTTTATATCAAAGCATGTTGGAATGCCGCATGAGTAGAGAAACTACAATATTTCGGCCAAGGGAGAATAGAGAGGACAAAAATCGATCCCAACTTTCCTTAAAATTATCTCTTTGTATTAACTTCCCATTGTCAGCTCTTCGAGCTTATGGAATGTAGAGGTTTTCTAGGGATGCATGTAGAGATCCTTTGTTTTTAATTTTTTTTCTTTTTTTTTTTGTGGAAAGGAGTGCTTCCTTTGCTTTTATGAGGTTGAACTTCCTTCTACTAAGCCAAAAGATGAGAAGAGGATGTAGAAGCTGCTTCAAGATACATACAAACTTCAGTTTTTATATTTGGCTTGGCTTGCCATTCCTCTCTAAAGTACATGGAGTGAATAAAAGAGTTAAAAAGCACCCTTGGGATGCATGTAAAAGAACTTCCCCCCCTCCTCTTGATTTTTTCATGGCTCAAGTACATGGATTAGACATCTTGTATGAAACATCTCATAGATATCTCTCTTACATAAGCCAAGCTTACCAAAATACTACAATTTTAAGAGGTCGACATGCCAAAATTGGCACAAATAGGCTTGTTAGTTGTTACCCAAGTGGATGACCTTTTGGTTAAGGCTAGAAAATCATAAAATGAAGTAATTGCAAGAGGGATATGATAAAAAATATGATAAAAAACTAAGGTTTTCAATGCAAAATTGCTCCAAGAATAGGGTAAAACTCTAATTTTCACCCTTTCATGGAACCATCATATGCCACACTACTAGAATTTTCAAGGTTACCTACAAGAAGCTATATGGCAGGGAATTACAACAAGACAACCTATAAAATAGTATATCTTTTTCATAAACTCATCCTAAAATCTGATCTATGTGGCTATCCACAAAAAAATATGCATACACCAAATATATAACCATAAATTTATGAATAAATAATTCATCTTTGAACACAAAGATTCCTTTAATAAAAAAAAGAAAAAAACTTTAGTGATTGAGTAATTTCCATGCCTTTATGGCCCTTCATTTCATAATCAAAACATAAATCACATTGAATTTCTCTAAATACTAAGAATAACATCCATAGTGTCACATTTTTACACATGTAGCAAGTCACTATTATGTAGAAAGTCCAATAACTCCATAAATGACAATATGCTCCTCCAACTAAAAACTATTTTTCCCTAGCCGAGAATAAGAATTAGAGATGCATGGACAATCACATTTCACACCACTTGAAAAGAATAAGCATGTCTCAAATGATAAGTAACACATATGCATGGACTTTTAAACAATGGATTTTGGAGAGAAATGATTTATGTGTTTACGGATTTTGTAGAGAAATGATTTGTGTAAATGGTACATTTTTCTATCCATTGATTTTCTTCCATAGAGTGATATTTTTATTTTAGTAAATATATAGGAAAACCAGTGTGTGCTGTAGTAACACATAATCAATAGTCTCCTTAGATATTAAAATTTGGGTTTTTATATTGATTTTAGAACATTTATATGCAAAAAAAATATTCCAATTTGACATTTCCAATCTTAAAGAAGTCTCTTTAATTTTTTGTATGATCTTATGGGGATCATAATAATGTTGTGCTGGTTATAATTTACAATGATGCTAAGTATTTTTAAGTGCTTGTTTAATAATGTTCAACCATACCAAATAATTTTCATTAAATTTTTTTGAAACTCTTCATTAGCATTTCATTTGATACATGATTTTGTAACTTGAGGTACATACATTACGTCTTTACAAGGAATAAAATATGCATATTTGTTAAATATATATATATTACTTTCCAAATCATATCATTTTGTGTTACATAAGCCTAAGGCCAAGCTTTAGGATTTGAGACTAGTGGCTAAAAGTCCTTGGAAACCTAGACCACTCATTTGGTAACAATGCTAGACAAGGAAAGAATGGCTGAGGAATTTTTATATGTAAAACTCAATTTCCTATGTAATCATGGATCCATGGTGGGTTGGAGGCCCAAATTCATTCATATATGTTTGATTCTTTATTGGACATATTATTCTATTCATCTTTGCAAAAGCGTGGTACCAAAGCTAGGTTTGATCCTCATCATCTCCTAGCACAAGAATAGAAAAGCAAAGGCCCCATATTGCATACATGGCACCCAAGGGAACAAAGAAGATGTCAAGAGTAAGGGAGAAGGACGTCCTCTCAGTCATGTAGTCCAATAAGGAGACCCCCCAAGGAGGTGCCTCCCCATCTCACTCCCTCTTCTTTGACTTGTGGGCAGAATGATCTCAAAGTGCCTTATATAGGCCTTCTCATGAACTCCAAACCTTTTATGTGGGATAAACATAAACCCAAACAGAGAGAGAGAGAGAGAGGGAGAGGGAGAGGGAGAGGGAGAGGGAGGGAGAGGGAGAGGGAGAGGGAGAGGGAGAGGGAGAGGGAGAGGGAGAGGGAGAGGGAGAGGGAGAGGGAGAGGGAGAGGGAGAGGGGGAGGGGGAGGAAGAGAGAGAGAGAGAGAGAGAGAGAGAGAGAGAGAGAGAGAGAGAGAGAGAGAGAGAGAGAGAATGATCTAATTTAATTAGTGATATCTAATTTAATTAGTTAGCTAATATGTGTGTTTTTTATGAATGAGCGTGTATAGGTCAATAGGTATAATTATGTATTTTGTGCATGCATTCATGTGTAAGTGTGCATGCATATGTGCATGTTCATTTATGTGTATGTGTATGTACTTAAGTCAATATTTATATGACTACGCATGCATATGTGTGAAAATATAGTGTATGCATATACATAAATATGGAGTATACACATACATGAGAATATATGCATGTGCCTAAATATATAGAGTATACATGTGCATACTTGAGTGTATAAGAGAATATATATGAATGCATATGTATTTATTGTATGTACATATGTGTGAATGAATACATGCATGTGCATGAGTGAATGTATGAGCATGTGCATAAATAAGATAAAAGCATGAGGTAGATGCATATATGCATAAGATGAGATGCATATGCATATACATGAGTCTACATAAATTAATATGTGAATAGATTTATGCTTGTGTGATAGTGTTTTATGTGCATGAGTGCATGTATATGTAAGCATTTGAGTACACATTTATGGATAAATGTGAATGAATGCATATGCATGGATGAATGTATGTGCATGAGTACATATGCATGTTAGTAATGAGCATATGAGAATGCATGTGAAAACAAGTGTATGCATGTGCATGACTGTGAGCATGCATGTGTACATGAATGCATGTGTATCTGAACATGTGCTTACATGTGTATAAATGCATGGAAGTGTAAAAGAGCACATGCATAAGTAAGCATAAATGCATGGATATTAGTAAGTATACATGAATGCATGTGTATGCATAAGAGAGAGTGCATGTGCATGAGAGATGCATGTATGCATGATAAGATGTGCATGTGCATAAATGAGTTAGAAGCATGTATGAGTTTATGAGTGAATGAATGCACACATGTGAATGTGAGTTAGCATGCATGTGAGCATATGTGAGTGTGTGTTAGCATGCATGTGATTATGTGTGTTAGCATGCATGTGAATGTGTGTTATCATGCATATGAGTGTATGTTAGCATGCATATGAATGTGAGTTAGCTTGAATATGAGAATGTGTTAGCATGTGTGAATGTGAGTTAGCATGAATATGAGAATGTGTTAGCATATGTGAGCGTGTGTTGGAGTTCGAGGTCTATGGAAGCATGTGAACAACACATGGAAGAAGAAGAAGCTTGGAGCACAACACAATATATTGAATGTATTACCACTAGAACGTACAAAGATATGTGACTTCTTAGGGTGATAGGCACATATACAAGCTGGGGGGGGAAAACCTCCTAAAGAGGGAAAAAAATGCCCTAGTGGTACTAGTGTGTTCACACACATCACTACGTAAATATATCAACAAATACCATTTGTTTTCCAAACCATCTAGAATCGCTGAGAATAAAGCCTAAATAATATCCTTTCTATCATGTGACCCCCTACTCTTGCATAGTGTTGAGAAACACCTCACATGGTCATAGGGTGTTGGAGTTAGATGTCTATGAAAGCACGCGAATAACACAAACTACTCCTCCCTCCTCCCAACAACACATCTAGCATGAGGTAGAGCACAATTGTGTGTGTGTGTGTATGTGTGTGAGAGAGAGAGAGAGAGAAGAGGCTCGTCAGACAGGTAAAGCTACAGGCATCAACCGAGCAGATGGAATGAAGAGATTCAAAGAGAGAGAGAGAAGACACTCCTCACACAAGTAAATCTACAGGTATCGACAGAGCAAATGGAATGAAGAGATTCAGGGGAGATAGAGATAGAGAGAGAGAGAGAAGAGCTCCTCACGCAAAGTAAATCTACAGCTATCGACGGAGCAGATGGAATGAAGAGATTCGGAGAGAGAGAGAGAGAGAGAGAGAGAGAGAGAGAGAGAGAGAGAGAGAGAGAGAGAGAGAGAGAGAGAGAGAGAGAGAGAGAGAGAGAGAGAGAGAGAGAGAAGAGGCTCCTCATGCAAGGAAATCTACAGGTATCAACAGAGCAGATGGAATGAAGAGATTCGGGGAGAGAGAGAGAGAGAGAGAGAGAGAGAGAGAGAGAGAGAGAGAGAGAGAGAGAGAGAGAGAGAGAGAGAGAGAGAGAGAGAGAGAGAGAGAGAGAGAGAGAGAGAGAGAGAGGGAGAGGGAGAGGGAGAGGGAGAGGGAGAGGGAGAGGGAGAGGGAGAGGGAGAGGGAGAGGGGGAGGGGGAGGGAGGGAGGGAGGGAGAGAGAGAGAGAGAGAGAGAGAGAGAGAGAGAGAGAGAGAGAGAGAGAGAGAGAGAGAGAGAGAGAGAGAGAGAGAGAGAGAGAGAGAGAGAGAGAGAGAGGGACGAGAGAGAGAGATAGAGAATGATCTAATTTAATTAGTGATATCTAATTTAATTAGTTAGCTAATATGTGTGTTTTTTATGAATGAGCGTGTATAGGTCAATAGGTATAATTATGTATTTTGTGCATGCATTCATGTGTAAGTGTGCATGCATATGTGCATGTTCATTTATGTGTATGTGTATGTGTATGTACTTAAGTCAATATTTATATGACTACGCATGCATATGTGTGAAAATATAGTGTATGCATATACATAAATATGGAGTATACACATACATGAGAATATATGCATGTGCCTAAATATATAGAGTATACATGTGCATACTTGAGTGTATAAGAGAATATATATGAACGCATATGTATTTATTGTATGTACATATGTGTGAATGAATACATGCATGTGCAGGAGTGAATGTATGAGCATGTGCATAAATAAGATAGAAGCATGAGGTAGATGCATATATGCATAAGATGAGATGCATATGCATATACATGAGTCTGCATAAATTAATATGTGAATAGATTTATGCTTGTGTGATAGTGTTTTATGTGCATGAGTGCATGTATATGTAAGCATTTGAGTACACATTTATGGATAAATGTGAATGAATGCATATGCATGGATGAATGTATGTGCATGAGTACATATGCATGTTAGTAATGAGCATATGAGAATGCATGTGAAAACAAGTGTATGCATGTGCATGACTGTGAGCATGCATGTGTACATGAATGCATGTGTATCTGAACATGTGCTTACATGTGTATAAATGCATGGAAGTGTAAAAGAGCACATGCATAAGTAAGCATAAATGCATGGATATTAGTAAGTATACATGAATGCATGTGTATGCATAAGAGAGAGTGCATGTGCATGAGAGATGCATGTATGCATGATAAGATGTGCATGTGCATAAATGAGTTAGAAGCATGTATGAGTTTATGAGTGAATGAATGCACGCATGTGAATGTGAGTTAGCATGCATGTGAGCATATGTGAGTGTGTGTTAGCATGCATATGAGTGTGTGTGTTAGCATGCATGTGAATGTGTGTTATCATGCATATGAGTGTATGTTAGCATGCATGTGAATGTGAGTTAGCATGAATATGAGAATGTGTTAGCATGTGTGAATGTGAGTTAGCATGAATATGAGAATGTGTTAGCATATGTGAGCGTGTGTTAACATGCATGTGAGAGTATGTTAAAATGCATGTGAGTGAGGATACATGTGCATGTATGAATTAAATGTATGTATGCATGATATTAGGTGCATGTATGCATGTGTATGCATGATATTAGGTGCATGTATGCATGTGTATGCATGATATTAGGTGCATGTATGCATGATGCATGCATGATTTAGATATGCATAAGAAGATGTGAAAATGCATATGGTTATTAGGTGCATATATGAGAATGTGTATGCATAAGAGTTAGATGCATGTGCATATTAGATGCATGTATGCATGATGAAGTTGCATGAATGTGCATGTTAGAATGCATGTGCATGATAAGGATGATTGAGAGTGCATGTGCAAGTTACATACATGATTAAAAGTATAAGATGTATGCATGTATATGGAGAATGTGTACGTGATGTATGAATGAAAAATCATGAATGTATGCATGAAGAATTGAATGATTGTGCATATACATATATGATAAGAAGTAAAAGTAATTCATGAGTGTTTTATTTGTCATAACAAAGTACTTATGTTTTCTAATGTTTTTTTTTACAGATCATTGATGAGCATTGACGAACATTGACGAGCATTTACGAGCAGTAGAGATCGAGAGATTGGAGTTGCACATGCACCACTTCTTCCACTTTATTTTTATCAATTCCTTTTAGCTTAATCTTATATTAGGATTTTGGAGAATTATTCTAGCATTCTTCCTTATAGTTGTATAAGGTTATTGACATAGTTTACATTCACTAGAATTATCAAGAAAATAGTTTTACTTAATCCACATTAAAGATTATGCAATTAGTGAATCACTTGATCAATGATTAATTTATATTGTTCTATATTTGTTTCTGATGTGTGTGAGTAATGAGTCTACGAATGAGAATGCTATTTCTTCATCTTTTATTTTTGAGTTTTTATTACCTCCACCTATAAATAATACTACTCAACCTAAGCAGAACGTAGCTAATATAGAACTAGAAGAAAAACAATTAATAAAAGATCGCATTACTAGTGAAACCTTAATCTCTCACTCATATGAGTATGGTCTATCTAGGTATCAAGTTGCACAACCATATGGTCAATAGTTAAATAGGTTGATCTTAGATATTTTATAGCATAGGCCATTATACCATAGATAAACACTTCTCACAACACTGAATCATGTCTTTCATCCTAAAGCACACTAAAAAACACCCCACGTGTAGTCACATATTGAGGCCATAACAAATTCAGTTCCGATCCACTCGTTGGTCTCCAATCACACCTCTCAACAATGTAGTTCCTAATTGAACCAAAAATATTGTGCCTATTCTAACCTTTGGGCCTAAAGATCCTATACTAAAAACCAAAGGTAAAGAGATAGTGAGGTCTCAAAAATATCACATAATGGTAGGCAGTGTGTGTATAAGCACATTGATCAAGGCATATTGGCTTGTTGTGTAGATGAAGATGAGCATGGGAAGTGGTTGCAAATAGCACACATAGGTGCATTGAAGCAACATCATTCTAAGCATCAAAATCTATAGACTCTACAAAGATTAGGTGTATATTGGCAAACCTTGGAAGTAGATGTCCATAGGATGTGCAAGGAATGCCCATTCTATGGCATTAGATTGCCAGTGGAACATGCCACTCTATATCATGTGTCTTTAGTACTAGATTGGAGTGAACCTTTGGTAAACCTTTTGAGGACGAAAGCATCCCCTCAATAGATGACTTTGGCTAGACAAAAGAGCCTAGAACAAGAGACCCTAGACTATGTACTCATTGGAAATAACTTATACAGACGAGGAAGAGACGAATACCTAACACTGTGTGTCCATGAGAGTGAGTATCTTAAGATCTTAGAATCTACTCATCAAGGTGCGGTAGGAGGACATCTTGGACCAGACCACATGATCAAAGTTATGCTATTTGCAAGTCTTTGGTGGCTAAACCTCCACATGGATGCCCATACCTATGTGAAGTGATGTGACATTTGCCAATGAACTCAGTATCTGATACATAAGGATGAGATGCCACTGAGACCCATGATGGGAGGACGTGCATTATCTAACTGGGGAATAGACTTTGTTGGTCCTATTAATCCCCCAGCTAATAGTTCACATGTTGAGTACATTACTATCGCCATAGATTATCTAACCAAATGGGTAGAAGTGAAAGCCACTAGGAAGAACGATGCACAAACCAATTCCAAATTTCTTTTTGAGCATGTGTTTACAAGATATGGTTTGCCAATAGAATTGGTCAGTGGTTGTTATCGGGATGAAATCTCTCGGGGATTATGTGTCAAGAATTTTTTTGAAAATTGTTTCTTTACTTTTCTAATGGAGAATTTATGTTTTGAATGCAAAAAGATGAAAAGAGTCATGTTTGTTCAAGTATTTGATTGATCTGATTTATTGAGTGATGAAAATATTGCATTTGTACATTAGACTTGTATATTTATTTGTATAAAGTTCCTTGACCTGTTCTAAACCCTTGAAACCCTAACTTTTAACCTATGAAACCTAGCTTGAACCTTTAGAAACCCATGTACTTTTATAAGCCTTGAAAAACCATGTCACTTTCACCTTAAACCCTAGAAAACATGCAAACTAACCCTTAAAACTAAGTTCTTAACCCTTGAAACCCTAGTTTGACCCTTAGAATTTAACTTAAACCCTTAGAAACCTTGGGGTTTTAGCCCATAATGTATATAAAACCATTGATTAATGGGGATAAATCCTCCTAAAATCAAATCCTAAATTTTCCTTAATAAAAAACCTTAGGTTGGGACCTTAGAATCATTTTTCTTCTAAATCTTATCCCTTAGTTAATTAATTCTTTTTGTATATAAGTGTGAAACCAAAATAAAACCTTAATTAAAAGAAAAATAAATAACAAATAAAAATAAAAGAATAATAATTAGAAAAATAAAAAGAGAAAAATAAAAGAAAAAGAAAAACTAAAAATAGAAAAGAAAGATTTGATTTAATAAAAATAGGAAAAGAACAAAAACAAGGTTTCTGAAATAGAAAAAGAACAAAAAGAAGATTTTTGAAAATAGAATGGATAAAAAAGAAGATTTTCTTAGAATAGAAAAGAGAAGGCTTGAAGATTCTAGAGTTCTAGAGAGAACCTAGGGAAAAGCTATAAATTCATGCCCAATGCTCATTTGGTTTTTCCCATGATCTTTTTCAGGTACTCCTTCTTGCCTTTTCTTGTTCATGCTTTACGAATACATTGTTGTTTCTCTCCATCATTCTCAAGCTCTCCATCTCTAGCTATCATGCCAATCGAGAAATGAGAAGAGAGAGAGAGAGAGAGCATGAGAAAGAGAGTGAGAGAGAGAGAGGCTTCTATCTCTCTTCCCTCACCTCTCTTCTTCTTTCCTCCACAACTTTGAGAGGCTTCTATTTATTGTTGTATTGACAATGACTCTGTGTGCGTGTTGAGAAAGAAAGAGATTGAGATAGATAAGTGAATGACTATTTTCTTCCATGTTTTCTTAGACGAATGGTTTTGTCATGTATAATATCTTGTGATTCAATAGCTATAGTTTTATATTTTAGCTTCTTCTTTTTCAAACTTTAAATTGAATGCATGTCTAAAATAGTGATACTTTGAATAAGCAGATTCACAGAGAGCTGATGCATGACAAAGAGAGAGGTCAATGGAGAGGAAAGGGAGAGAGAGAGAGAGAGAGAGAGAGAGAGAGAGAGAGAGAGAGAGAGAGAGAGAGAGAGAGAGAGAGAGAGAGAGAATCTTCTTTGAGGCTTTGAAGTTGAGGTCTATGTATATGTCAGTGCGAAGATCTTTTTATCACTTCAGAGAGACCCTAAAGTTTAGCTCAAAAGAAGCTGAGCTCATGCAAACACTTGTATACTGAGAGAGAAACACACACACACAGAGACAGTGAGAGAGAGAGAGAGGAAAGGAGGTAAGTTCGTGTGTTGCAAAAAGAGGAGTCTCAGAGGGGAGGGAGAGAGAGAGAGAGAGAGAGAGAGAGAGAGAGAGAGAGAGAGAGAGAGAGAGAGAGAGAGAGAGAGAGAGAGAGAGAGAGAGAGAGAGAGAGAGAGAGAGAGAGTTGCAAAAAGTGATGTTGTATTGTTTGATTCAACATAAAGAAGAGCAGATTGATCATTGGCAGAGCATAGAGAGAGAGAGAGAGAGAGAGATGAGTACTTGCTCAAAGCAATGGTGTATGACAATACATTTGATACTCAGTATGATGATACGAAGAAACTAACAAAGAGATGGTTTGGGCTGTATGTAGTGACGTCTGTGTTTGAAAATGGAACATATGTGCTTCCCGAGTTTGGAAGTACTCCTTTGAGAACCTTGATTGCAAGAAAGAGAATAAAACTGTTCAAGAAGAGAAATGATGTAGACTATCAGATTGATCAAGAACTACTAGATGATGCTCATGATGCTGATGCTGATGAAGAAAGTTGATCAGATGAATGTACTTTTTTTTATTTGTCCATTTTCAATTTTTTTTTGTATATATTTGATTTTCATGCATATCATGCTGCATTTCATGATGTTCTGGATAGATAGAAGAAGATTTTAAATTGCAATAAGAAGTGATAAGAGACACTAGTAGGGATGTATGCACTTGATAGAGTAGGATCAGATACCCTATACTTGTTATGAGAACCTAGGTAGGACACTCTGGCTTGAAGCTCCTAGTAGAAAGACAGATGTATTTCATATGAGTAGACTATGTGAAGTCCAAAAAACACTTAGGAAGTGAAATCCTGACTCCTTCTAGTGCATGTCTCTAGATCCTCAACTTTGATTAAGGGTCAAGCCTTTCCCTTAAAAAGAAAAGTTGCAAAGAAAAATAAATAAATAAATAAGCACTACATTAATGGTTGCTGCAAAAAAAAAGAAAAAGAAAAAGAAAAAGAAAAAGAAAAAGAAAAAGAAAAGAAAAATATAAAAACAATTTTCATGACTTGGAAATGGTCTCGAAACCACTTCCAAGATTTATATGCAGGCTATACAAGGTAGAGCTATGCAATAGTGGAGCTAGTTGTATTTCCTGATAGGTGTATAGGAAGCAAACATGAGAAATATTTATATAAAAAGAGGACTAACATCGAAACGAGTCGATATGAAAGACTTTTACTTGAAATTCTAAGTAATTTCTATAGACACAATTTGACTTATTTTCAAGGGTAGTATGTTGACCGAACAGGTTTTTCGATCATGACTTACACACTTTAAAACCATCTTTATTTTACTTGGGACTTTCATATGCATAAAAAGATCATGTTTCAACATTTGAAAAAGAAAAACATAAAAAATTATAAAGATTTTCAAAAGAATCTTGATCCGCTTCTGTTGGATTTTGCAGGTTGGCCCATCGGGAGGATGTGCAGGTTTAGTGGGGGTGGATGCTGAGATGAAATCCCTCGAGGGTTATGTGTTAAGAAATTTTTTCAAAATTGTTTCTTTACTTTTCTGATGGGGAATTGATGTTTTGAATGCAGAAAGATGAAAAGAGTCATGTTTGTTCAAGTATTTGATTTATTTGAGTGAGTGATGAAATATGGCATTTGTACATTAGACTTGTATATTTATTTGTATTGTTGGAGTTAGACGTCTGTGGAAGCACGCGAACAGCACAAGGAAGAAGAAGAAGCTTGGAGCACAAACACACAATACTGAATGTATTACTAGAGAATGTACAAAGATAAGTAGCCCATTAGGGCAATAGGCGTATATACAAGCCGGGGGAAAAAAACCTCCTAAAGAGGAAAAAAAGTGCCCCGGTGGTCCTAGTGTGTTCACACACATCACTACCTAAATATATCAACAAATCCCCCTGGGAGTGATGCGGTGAACAAGGAGCTGGCACTCATGTATAAGGAAGTGCCAAGCTATGTGGAAATCACTTCACAAAAGGAAGTAAGCCCACAGCTTTGCGGAAAGCTTCAAACTTCTCCCTAGGCAGAGCCTTCGTGAAAAGGTCTGCAATGTTCTCCTGCGTGGGCACATATGGCACTCATGTATAAGGAGCTGGCACTCATGTATAAGGAAGTGCCAAGCTATGTGGAAATCACTCCACAAAAGGAAGTAAGCCCAAAGCTTTGCGGAAAGCTTCAAACTTCTCCCTGACATAGTGATAATGCACCTCAATGTGCTTAGTGCGAGCATGGAACACAGGGTTCCTCGCAACTGCAAATGCGCTTTGAGATCACCTTCCTCACATCACTTTAAGAGAGTCACTATAAGGAGTGTCTAATGAATTACCCGATGCTTATTTGTTCAATTTAGAAGATGTTCCTAAATGGGCAAATAAGTTGGTATCTCCTAACCTCCGGACTTGCAAATAAGAATGTGAAAACAAACAAAGGTGAAATTATAAAATCACAAAAATATCACATATTGGCAGGAAGTGTGTACAAAGAAGATATAAAGGATGTATTAGCTTGTTGTGTTGAGGAGGATGAACATAGCAGTTGGTTGCAACAAGCCCATGAAGGATTTCTAGGAATGCAATATTCTAAACAACGAACATTGTAGAATCTAAAATGTTTAGGAGTGCATTGGCCTAGTATGGATAGAGAAATACATGGGAGGATTAAGAATTGTCCAGTGTGTCAGAAGAGATCCCCAATGGAGTATGCTATCCTTTATCATGTGTCGTTAATTCCAGAATGGAGTGCTCCATTGGTGCAATTTATGAAAATGAGAACACTACCCAATGAGGCTAGTCTAACAAGAAAATGAAGCATGGAGCAAGAGGCTCTAGACTATGCCTTACTAGGAGACAACCTATACTGAAGAGGCAAAGGTGGTTACTTAAGATTGTGCAGTCACGAATCAAACTACTTGAAGATCTTGGAAACTGCAGATAGCGGCATTGTAGGTGGAAACTTTGAGTCAGATGGAGGAATTATGACCATTCTATTCTCAGGACTTTGGTGGCTCAGTCTTCCTATGGATGCACATACCTATGTGAAGAGATGTGACACATGTCAATGTGCACAATACCCGATCAGAAAAGAGGAGAGGCCTTTGAGGCCAATGATGGGAGGATGCACATTCTCGAAGTGGGGTATAGACTTTGTAGACACAAATTACCTTACAAAGTGGGTAAAAGTGAAAGCCACGACAAAGAACGATGCTCAAATGATGGCTAAGTTCTTATTCGAGAATGTGTTCACCAGTTATGGGTTATCAATAGAGTTAGTAAGTGATAGAGGTACACACTTCTTAAACAAAGTCATTGAAAACCTTCTCCAAGAATTCTTGGTGATACATAAGAAGTCTTCCCCCCTATCATCCACAAGCTAACGGAAAAGATGAGAGCACAAATAAGATCCTATGTAATGTATTGACAAAACTGGTAAATAATAAACACTTTGATTAGGCTAAACAATTTTCTTCTTCACCTATCACATATATCATGAGATCCTTACTCATAAGTAAGGCTTCCATCCTCATTACCCAAGAAGGATAATTATTTCTGTCCAATTCGTCAATGGAGATATGATCTACCATGATCTTCTTGCTTCTGCTGCAACCTATGTGTTTAAGGTTTAACGATTATTACCTTTTGTAGGTATCTACTCTTGAGGATGATTTCAAAGTAGTACTTTTGCAAGAAGAGCAATCTAGAGTGAATAGGAGTGGTTTGATTGAGGGAACACAAGCACTTGCTATCTCACAAAAGGGGAAAAGCAAGCATGGTTCAGCTTTGGGTTCGTCAAAGCCAAAGCCTCAAGCTTCCTCTTCCACTCATTCCTCTAATGATGGTGATTTGCAAAAGAAGAAGAGATGCAAATATTGCTGGAAGGTTGTTCATACTATTGATGAGCATAGAAAGCTTGCTAAACGCAATGAAAAGAAGAAGGAATCTAGCACGTCTATTGCTGAAAATTCAGCAAATGCAAAGAATGATGAAGCTAACATGGCTCAAGATTTTTGGGCATGTGTTGTTACATGTCATCATAATGCATCTTTGCATTCTAAATGTATGGTTGTGATAAAGGCTGATTCGGATTCATTCTTTGATAGTGGTGCTTCAAAGCACATAACTTCATGCAAAAGGTTTTTTGTATCTTTGAAAGAGCACCCAAAGGAGGACATGTGGTGTGTGCAAACAATGCCTCTTATCCTATCATTGGAGTAGGAGAAATTGAGCTCACGACTACAAATGGAGGTGTTATTCTCTTGAAAAATGCATTGTATGTACTCGATATCAAGAAGAACTTAATTTCAATTTCGTTGATTGCCAAAGCTAGACTTCATGTATAGTTTGTTGATGATAAGTGTATGGTTCATGATTTCAGCAATGGTGATATTACTATGATGTCTGGTACATTATTTAATGGTTTGTATCACATGGATACATACAAGAGGGCTGCCTCAAATGTCTTGGTTGCTTAGACTTCTTCCATGGTTGAAATGGAGCTTTGGCATGCTCACTTTGTCCATGCATAACAAGTCCATTATGCATGTAGCAAATCAAGCTTTCTTAGCTAGTCAGAAGGACAAAGGTAAATGGAGCTCATCTACTAGTAAGAAAAAATCTACTATTTTTGCACAATAAAAAAAGGAAGACAAAGATAAGAAGAAAACAGAAAAGCAAAAATTCTTTTGCAAACATTATATGATCACATCATAAAGAGTTATCCAAAATTGGCTACAAAATAGGCAAAGACAAAAGAGGCCGAAATGGTTGTTGCAAAGGCCTCTACACCCAAAATAGAGTCTGCTAATCTTATGGAGAATGAGAATGGGCATTTACTACTTGAATAGTGTACATCTGCAGTAGACTTAGATGTTTGGCATTTTGACATTCTGGCAACCAAACATATTACCTTGTAGTGCAATTTCTTCAGTTCACTAGAGCCTGCCCCTATAGAGAATACTATCACATGTGCCAACAACTCGTCTTATCCAGTCATGGAAGTTGGTAAGATCATTTTGATTACTATTGGTGGTAGTTCTTTCACATTGTCAGGTGCTTTGTTTGTAATAGGTCTCAACAAAAACCTATTGTTAGTTTTGGCATTAGCCAAGATTAGCTTGGTTGTCAAATTTATTGATGATAGATGTATAGTTCATGATCTATCAAATGGTGATGTTATTACTGCTCTTGGCATTTTATGTTCTAGGCTATATAAGATCATATACTATCCAAAATCTATCAATGATTCAGCATGTGTAGTTCAAGAATCTCAGGCTATCTCAAATGCAAAACTTTGCCATGCACTCTTTGGTCATCTTAATTCCGCTAGTTTGCTACACTTGCAGAAATCAGAATTGGTGTATGTACTTAACAAATGTCCCACCAAAGCACTATAGTCTATCACTCCATATGAGGCTTGGCATGGTCACAAGCCATCTGTTGCTCATCTATGTGTCTTTGGTCGTTTGGCATATGCATTAGTGCTTTAACAACACACAAAATTGAATGATAAAGCAGTGAAACATATTCTTCTTGGGTACAATTTTGAAAGCAAAGTCTATCATCTATATCATCCATAGACTAAACACATTTTGGTTAGCCATGATGTTTTTTTGTGGAAGATTCAATTTAGCCATTAATTTCATGTACTAAGGAGACATCAATTAGCTCTAAGGATGTGTAAGACACTTTGGTGCCTCTTTTTATAGGTGGGCAGTCAAGTGCTGGCCCAAATGATACAATTTCTCAGCCTTTATAGGTTTCAATAATGATGTAGATGATTCCATTTCTAATGTATATTTATGCTCAATAAATGGAATCAGAGAAGCTCCAATGGAAAAATAGTGTAGGGGATGAACACTTTGAAAGTCAACTTGTTCCCAAAGAACGCTAAGAAACTCTTGTTGATGTCAAACCGGTATAAGTTCCTTCTCTGAGGATCTCCATTCGGATATTAACAAATTTTCAGTTGTTGGGCAACAGGTTAATATTCCTGTACTGCCCCTTGTTGGTCCCGTGGGACGGAGGAGGATAGGTTAGCCGAAAAGTGGTTCTCGGTTCTTTCCCGGACCTTGTACACACCGCCCGTCACACTATGGGAGCTGGCCATGCCCAAAGTCGTTGGCTTAACCGCAAGGGGAGATGATCAACAGGATTCATGGCGTTACGAACCTCTCACCTTAGCCCTGTGGTAGGGACCCGTAAAGTAAACCCCAAGTTAGAAGCATCGAAGACAGCGAAAGATAGGATTCACAGCATGTCAAGCCCTGGTAAGGTTCTTCGTGTTGCATCGAATTAAACCACATGCTCCACTGCTTGTGCGGGCCCCGATCAATTCCTTTGAGTTTCATTCTTGCGAACGTACTCCCCAGGTGGGATATTTAACGCGTTAGCTACAGCACTACACGGGTCGATACGCGCAGCGATTAATATCCATCGTTTACGGCTAGGACTACTGGGGTATCTAATCCCATTTGCTCCCCTAGCTTTCGTCTCTCAGTGTCAGTGTCGGCCCAGCAGAGTGCCTTCGCCTTTGGTGTTCTTTCCGATCTCTACGCATTTCACCGCTCCACCAGAAATTCCCTCTGCCCCTACCGTACTCTAGCCCAGTAGTTTCCACCGCCTGTCCAACAGAAATGTGTAAACCAGTGCTTCCATGGATTTGGCAATAAATTGGTGTTTTAAAAAATATCTTTCATACTAGATGTAGAATCTCTATCTGTAGAACATGATGCACTTGTTGATGAGAGGGCTGATATAGAGGAGGCAAAAAGTATGCCTAAATACTTGGTGCACACTTTGCGAGATAGCACATTGGATGCACCTCTATCATATCATACTCGTTCTAGCTATCATAGTGCTTCTTCTGCATCAGACTGATATATGACTTTCCACCAGTAGAAAGGTCGGAACAAAAACATCTCTACCCACCTTGGGTGGCAAGATTTACTCCATCTATATACCATGTTATTTATATTCTATCTTGTGTGTTATGACCCATTGCCCTTCTCCCATAAGGAATTTCGATCATGTTTTCATGCCATGTCATAGTTAGACCACGTTCCTAGAATGAGAACCTTTTTTGGACATTCATCTCTATATTTCACATGTTCATGTGGTTTTTTTTCTATTGCTTTGAAAATCCACGTAGAGACACTCAATAATTACTATCAAGTGTCCACTTGAAGACGTATCTTTTTGTTTCATTGTTGCAATTTATTAGATATGCTCAATGAAAATCACCATTGTTCTAAGATATTCTATTTTGTAAGGCCTCCATTATGAGGAGAAGCCACGTGAGAGTTACACATTGGTAGGTTCATGAATATCATGTCAAATGAGGTCAAGACCCTCTCAATGACCCAAAAACTTGTGTGGGATCGTTTGGCCAAACTTATATAGAGCCCACCCAAAACCACCAAGTTTTGAGTTTAGATGCATCAATCAAGTGCTATACATGTGCATAGTCTATCAGCAATAACATTCATCAGCCCTTCATTTAGAGTTTGTCTAGATCATTATCTTTGTTGGAGTTTGATGTCTACAATAGCACGCGAACAACACAAGGAAGAAGAAGAAACTTGGAGCACAACACACAATACTCAATGTATTACCACTAGAATGTATAAAGATAAGTAACCTGTTAGGGTTATAGGCGTATATACAAGCCGGGGGGAAAAACCTCCTAAGGAGGGAAAAAAGTGCCCCGGTGGTCTCAGTGTGTTCACACACACCACTACCTAAATATATCAACAAATCCCCCCTAGAAGTGATGCAGTGAACAAGGAGCTGGCACTCATGTATAAGGAAGTGCCAAGCTATGTGGAATCAATCCATAAAAGCGAACAATAATATGAAGAAAAATTACTCATCTTGGAATCACAAAAAGAATGTCTACGTGAGGATTAATTGTCTTGATATTGATTTTTGGCACAAACACTTTAAAATGGTTCATAAGTTTTCTAGATTTTGAATTAATTATAGTAGTGGCATTTTTAGTATGTTGTTTTTTTTGTTGTTGGGCCCACTATTCAAGATTACGAAAAATATCTAAGGGCTTCCACCAATTAAATTTGTATATCATCACCTCTGCTTGATTGATATTTATTTTCTCTCAAAGAAAGAAAAAAGATTTTATAGGATACATTCACATCAAAGAAGACATACCTTGTCCAACGGGCTTGGCCTAATGGTTCACACCCTAAACTTTGTGGATAGGAGTCCTGAGTTCAAAAATGGCTCGATGTATCCACAAGAATCCCAAGTCGATGGGTTGTTCTAAGAAAAAAACTTGATTAAGTATCTTTTTGTCCTGCCACCCATTCAACTAGGTGTGTGGAATGTGGTGATTAGAGAGGATTATAGTGTTGGAGTTTGAGATCTGTGAAAGCACGTGAACAACACAAGGAAGAAGAAGAAGCTTGGAGCACAACACACAATACTGGATGTATTACCGAGAGAATGAACAAAGATAAGTGACCCATTAGGGTTATAGGCATATATACAAGCCATGGGAAAAAACCTCCTAAAGAGGGAAAAAGTGCCCCGACAATCCTAGTGTGTTCACACACATCACTACCAAATATAGGAAGAGCCTTTGTGAAAAGATTTGCAATGTTTTCCTATGTGGGCACATATGCCAAACTGATCTCTCCAACAAAGAACCTCTCCCTGACATAATGATAGTGCACCTCAATGTGCTTAGTGCGAGCATGGAACATAGGGTTCCTCACAACTATCAATGCACTATGACTATCAGTGAAGATGGTGGTGGCAGAAGACTGACCAACACTCAAATCAGCCATAAAGGCATCTAAGCCACATACACTCAACAATAGTTATGAAAGCTGCCCTATACTCAGCCTCACAACTAGAAGTGGCCATAGTGGGCTGGTTTTTGCTCAACCAAGATATGCATGAAGTAAAAACCATTGGTGGACACACAAATGTCAGAGCAACGAACCAAGTGAGAGTGAAAAAAAGCATGTGAATCTAGCAATAGTGATCCCCTCTTGGGAGAAAACAATCCAAGTAGCCCGATACCACTCATCTAGCAAAAGATGCACTTAAGTGCCTACCAATGCTTGTATTGGGGATGTAAGGATCGTGACATTACCCCTATATTCATATATATACATCATATATAGTGCATTGCCTCAAGAGAGATCATTATGTGGGTTTCGAGGTTCCCACGCATGTGTGTGCGTCTCTCCTCTCTTCTCTCTCCCTCCATCTCCTCCTTGCTCCTCTTGTTCTACACACCAAAGCCCTTCATTGGTATCAGAGCATGTTGAAGGCTTGTGTGCAAGAAGCTTCAATGGAAGCTCAGGTCACAAGAGGTAAAAGTGTAGGTTCACATCTCTCAATAGCTATTCAATATTTTGGCCATAACTCGAGTTAGGAAGCTTATATTGATGTGGTTTAAAGTTTTGTGAGTAGTTGAGACAAAGACCTATAAGTTTGCAGAAGGGTGCAAAACTTGATTTGGAGTTCTAAATTGTCGAAAATTTTAAAAAACACATACTAATGTAGAAGACGAATCTACAATCACTTGGACAACATGTTAGTTTCTGGGTCATAACTTGAGTTTTACAATTTGGATTCAAGAAATTCAACTTGTTTTCCGTAGCTTCAAGAAGAAGATACAAAATTCTAGAAGAAGATAGTCTAGATTTTGAGTGCTAGGTCACCAAAATTGCAAAATACAGAGCAATAGTGTTGCAAGTGAAGGTGAAATTGATAGTAGATGTTTGTTTTGTGTATATCTTGAGCTACGTACCTCCGATTGAGGTGTCCTTTATATCGTTACATAGTAAGAAAGAGCTTTTGAAGTTTGCTGAAGAGCAAAACTTTAAATTCAGAGGTTTTCATCTTTGAAAGAGCAAAAGATAGAGCAATATAGTTTTCACTGTAAGAACCCTAATTGCTTTTGGAGGTTCATTTTGTTGTGAAACTTCTTTGAGAGAGATTTCTTATGTGCAAGCTCTTATTTTTAGAGCTTGAAGGCATTATCCATGTATGATCACTGTGGTAGCTCCTCCATATGAGAGCAAAGCATGATCTTTTCACGTGTTTGGTATGTGAGATGACATTGTGGTATAGGATTTTTTGAGGTTTATGTCATCATGATTTTGATCATGGATGTATAGTGGCATTGTGGTTTATATGTTTCTTATGCCAATTGGTTATGGATTTACTTGTTGGTTGCACATAATTTTATGAGAGTTGATTCTAGATCTTGGTTGGTACTTGCATCTTTTGTTTTCTTTATAGGTACATTATCTAGATTGGAGCCTCAGTTGCACACTTATTTGTCACCTTGATTGGCTATTCTATTAGCATATGTTCATTGATTTGATATTATGGATGGTGATTCCCACATAGTTTATTTGGTTCAAAGTCCATTTTACAGAGGTGATGCTGTCGAAATTTCATCAACGTTTATGCTAGAAGAGAACTCTAGTGGATCTTGAAGCTTATGTGATAGCTTTGGATCATTGCTGATCTCCATTCACGTGGAGTTGGTCATAGGTTATTCGTGATAGATTAGACCATCTTACATGATTCATTCTTGAATGGAAGTTATATTGCCATTGTATTGGCATATATCGCTATCAGTTTTTGGCATGTGTATTTGCCACTACCTTTGGTTGGATTAGCGACAGGTGGTGATAGGTTACTCATTGTTCTTTTGCTATTAGTTATCTTGTTTGATTGCTCAGTTTATAGAGGATACTCTGTCGATTTTTTTTCAGGATTCTTTCACATCTACTTGGTCAGTTTGGAGACTTGATGAGCAGGCTTATGCTCATGGTTTTATGTGCATGTTGGATGCATTGTATATGTGATATGTGGTTCACATGCTTTCTGCTCTAGCGAGATATTTAGGATGTGAGTTATGCATATGGATATGTAGGTGTGATCCTATTGAGGATAGAGTATTGTTTCTAGTCTCTTGTTATATTTATAGTATCTTGGATTACCAACATGGTATCCTCTCGATTTGATGGCACTGACTTTCCAAGATGGAAAGATCAGCTATGGCATACATTGGTTCATGTAGGGTTACATATGTATGTGCATAGAGATGCATAGAGGCCTCGTGACATGCCCGACCATGTATGGATGGATATGGATGCATTTGCCAGCTCCACTATCCGATTACAACTCGTGGATTCTATATATGAGTTTGTTATATATGAGAAGAAAAGTAGTGCATTATGGCAGAGAAAACATGATATGTATGCGAGTCCATTGACTCATGTTAGACATAGATCACATCAACGACTTCAATGTTGGCAGTGTAGTCATGAGGGCCATATTTGACAACGTTGCTTCAGATAGGACGTCAGAGATATGCATGTGATGCAAGTCAGGTACTGATTTCAGGAGAGTCTCTGATAGTTGATTATGCTAGTGATGGTGATATCACTTTCTCCTATGGTTCATCTCAGGATTCCTCTTGTTCATTGGATAGCACACGTATGGCTTGGTTGCTTGATGCATTAGCCGATTTTCATATTACTCCACACATCATGAGTGGTTTTGTTGATTCTCAAGTGAGAATCATGGATGTGTGCAATTGCCTAATGGATGAATGTTACAACTCCAAAAAATGATTATCTTTTAAAGCGAAATCAAAATAAACACTCCAAGCAAAGCAACTCATGCATAAGCTCTCCAAATTGCTTGATATATGATAGATATAGCCTCTCAAAAGTTACTCCTGAAATTGACGAGTAGTCCACCAATCATATTTCATCTTAAAGGTAATCAAAATAAACACTCCAAGCAAAGCAACTCATGCATAAGCTCTCCAAATTGCTTGATATATGATAGATATAGCCTCTCAAAAGTTACTCCTGAAATTGACGAGTAGTCCACCAATCATATGATAGATATAGCCTCTCAAAAGTTACTCCTGAAATTGGCTATGTTTGCAATTGGCAACACAAAAATCCTTCAAAATTTCTATGTCATGGACCGACAAGAGTAGATTTGTTTACAAAACCTTCCTTGACCTACATTAGCTCCACAATTGCATTATATGCATACATTAAAAGTATTTTACTATGTATGCCAATGTTCTATGAGGATTGGCATGGTTGCAAGCCATCTATTGCTCATCTTTGTGTTTTTGGTTGTCTTGCATATGCATTAATGCCTGAACAACAATGCAAAAATTTGGATGATAAAGTAGTGAAATGTATTTTTGTTGGGTATAGTTTTGAAAGTGAAGGCTGTCATCTGTATCATCCACATACTAAATGCATTTTGGTAAGCCTTGATGTTGTTCTTGTGAAATATACAATTCAGTCATTACTTTCATGTACTAAGGAGACTTTTGTTAGCTCTAGAGATGTGTATGACACTTTGCTACCTCTTTTTACAAGTGGACAGTCAAGTGCTAGTCCAAATGAGGCAATTTCTCATCCTTCATAGGTTTCATGTGATGATGCAGGTCATTCCATTTTTGATGCAAATTTACATGATGCACTTGTTGATGAGAGGGTTGATATAGAGGAGGCAAAAAATTTTCCAAAATGGCTTGTGCAGACTATGGATGCCTCTAGTCTTTGTGATGAGAATGAGCGTGTTTTATTTGATCAAGCATAAAATTCAAAAAAAAATGGATGGCTATTATGCAATTAGAATATGATGTTATTATGAAGAATGGTCTGTGGTCTTTATGTGGTTTTCCTCCTAGCAAGAAAGCCATTGGCACTAAGTGGGTATACAATCTAAAGTGTAAGCATGATCAAACAATTGATAGGTATAAGGCTAGGCTTGTTGCAAAAGGTTATGCTCAAGAAAGAGGCATTGATTTTGATGAGACCTTTGCTCCCACATATAAAATCTCTATTTTTCGTAGCACCTATGCACTTTTAGCTCATCATGCTTGGAATGTACATCAGTTGGAAATTAAAACTTGTAAAATTCATCATAATTCCTATCAGAGGACACATGTGAAGTTGTTGCATGGGTAGGAGGTGGTGGAATACCCTCTGGTTGGTCAGAATCTGATTATAATAAGAAACAAAAAAATATATAAGTTATGTATCCATCAAATATATTTAAAATTAAATGTTTGATATACTTACAGTATATAGTCGTTGCAAGATGAGGAGACGGTGGTGGAGTTCCATCTGATTGATCAGAATCTACAAATAATGGTATTTGATATTAATAATCTGATTATTTACATACACAAAAAATTCACATATACATATTTACACATACACATATATTCACATATACACATTTACACATACACACATATTCACATATACACAAATACACATTATTGTGGGATAAATGCATGTATTTTGTATGAATGAGTGTATATGCATGCATGTGTGTACGTATGTATGTGGAAATGTATATGTGTGTTTATGTTATATGTATGTATATGTGTATAAGTATGCATATATGTATGCATATATGTTTGCATGTATATCTGTGTATGTGGGTATGTGGGTATGTGTATGTGCATGTGTATGTGTATGTGTATGTATTTTGATTTTTTTTTCTAAAGTTGAGATTAAATTAACAGGAGATATTGTATGGTGGAAAAAAATAAGAGGCGACCTAACATACCACCTGAGATGTGGTAATTTTTTCGTAGACAGCTACGTCTTCAGGAGTCATTTCCTCAGCAGAAGGTATACAAATTAATAGTTTATATTTATAATTTTCATATATTTTAGTAATTTTTTACATTTAATTTATGTATTTCTTTTTTCTTAAACAAGCAGGTTGCTGCAAAGAAGAGAGTGGAGTCGGGCCACACATCGCACCTAGGCCAAATGGGCCATCATGGTTTTGTAGCTACATTTGTAAGTAAATGTGTTATTGTGAGTATATTTTTTATTTTAGTTAAAATGCAAGAAACTAATCTTTTTTGTTTGTTTCAATGCAACGAAAGGATTATGGCCCATATCCTACGAAACATGAGATCGAATATGCTACACATTTTGGATATCGGCGTTTGAGCGAGTATATGCAAGATCATCCGGATGCCTTTGTGAGTATTATTAAATTTTATATTATTATTTTATTTTTATGAATGGTTTAATTGTTTTACTTATTTATGTTTGGTATATGTAATACGGGAGTATTATGGAGAGGAAGATATGGATGAGGTGGGAGAGACAGACACAGGAGGGATGATCTCGATCGTCACAGGGTGATCATGATGATGAGGATGAGGATGATCAAGATGATCATGATGCTGCTAATGATGATGATGATCATGATGATGATGATTAGGATTGTTGATTATAACATTGGATTATATGTATTTACATTGATATATATATATATATATATATATATATATATATATATATATATATATATATATATATATTCTATATATTTTTCATTTCAGTTATGTTTTGAATTGCATGTATGGTATTAAGTAATGAAGAGTTTTGTTCTATTGATTGCTATTATTGTTTATATTTAGCATGTGTTTTAATACTTTAATTATATAATTCATTCATATGTGTGTACGTAAGTGTATATGTATGTGTGTGTATATGTATGTATATGCATGTGTAAGTGTGTATATATGTATTTATGTGCATGTGCATGTGCATGTGTAAGTGTATATGTGTGTATATATGTGCATGTGTATGTGTGTGTATATGTATGTGCATGTATATATGTAACTCTTTGTGTATATGTGTGTATGTGCATGTATATGTGTATATGTATGTATGTGCATGTGTGTGTGCATGTGTGTGTGCATGTGTATATGTGTGTGTACGTATGTGCATATATATGTGTATATATGTGTATAATGTATGTATATGCATGTGTATATGTATGAAACATGCATGTGTATGTGGATGAATTTCCATTTGCATCCATGTGCATGCATGTGAATGTGCATGCATGTGGATGTGCATATACATGTATTTACGTATATGTTAATGTGTGTATACGTGTATATATATATATATATATATATATATATATATATATATATATATATATATATATATATATATATGTATGTATGTATGTATGTATGTATGTATGTATGTATGTATGTATGTATGTATGTATGTATGTATGTATGTATGTATGTATGTATGTATGTATGTATGTATGTATGTATGTATGTATGTATGTATGTATGTATGTATGTGTGTGTGTGTGTGTGTATGTATGTATGTATGTATGTATGTATGTATGTATGGATATCTATGCATATATGTATATGTATCCGTATATGTATACGTATATGTATAGGTATATGTATATGTATATTTATATATATATATATATGTATATGTATATGTCTATGTCTATGTCTATGTCTATGTCTATGTCTATGTAGATGTAGATGTAGATGTAGATGTCTATGTAGATGTAGATGTAGATGTAGATGTAGATGTAGATGTAGATGTAGATGTAGATGTAGATGTACATGTACATGTACATGTACATGTACATGTACATGTATATGTATATGTATAATGGGCACCATCCATTCTGATCGAGGGAGGGAATATATGTCTTTTGACTTTAATGCATTTCTGGTTGAACGTGGGACAAAACATCAATGTACAGCCATATACACCTCAACAGAATGGAGTTGCTGAACGGAAGCACAGCTCACTCATGGAAATGGCGAGGTGTATGGTCAAGATTCAGGCTTTACCACATAATTTCTGGCTTGAGGCTGTCATGTGTGCAACATATGTACTTAACAGGTGTCCCACTAAAGCACTGCAGACTATCACTCCATATGAGGCTTGGCATGGTTGCAAGCCATCTGTTGGACATCTGCATGTTTTTGGTTGTCTGGCATATGCATTAGTGCCTGAACAACATCGCAGGAAATTGGATGATAAAGTAGTAAAATGTATTTTTGTTGGGTACAATTCTGAAAGCAAAGGCTATCGTCTATATCATCTAGAGACTAAACGCATTTTGGTTAGCCGTGATGTTTTTTTTGTGGAAGATGTTATTCAGCCTTTACTTTCATGTATGAAGGAGACATCTGTTAGCTCCAAAGACATGTATGATACTTTACTACCTCTTTTTATAGGCGGATAGTCTAGTGTTGGTCCTAATAAGGCAACTTCTCAGCCATTGTAGGTTTCATGTGATGATGTAGATCATTCCATTTCCGATGTAGATTTGCATGATGCACTTGTTGATGCAAGAGCTGATATTGAGGAGGCAAAAACTATGCCAAAATGGCTAGTGCAAACTTTGTGTGACAGTAGATTAGATGCACCTCTATCATACCGTACTCGTTCACGCTCTCATAGTGCCCCTTTTGCATTAGATTGCTATGTTATGGTTGCATCTAGTCTCTGTGATGAGACTGAACCTTTTTTGTTTTAATGAAGCACAAAATATTGAACATTGGATGGCTGCAATGCAATCTAAATATGATGCTATCATGAAAAACGGTACATGTTCTTTATGTGACTTGCCTCCTAGCAAGA
>CM035421.1:115364975-115382475 GCA_020310875.1 Ceratopteris richardii
TATAAAAGGATCTTGAGGTGATTTTTAATCGCACTAAAATATTTGGATATTGCTTTTTCACAATTCAATAAAATTTTGAAAAAATATATTTCGGCACATCAAATAAAAAAGAGAATGGCCTAAATGATGGCATACAGAGCAAACAGTAATCCAAGGGCCCCATGCATGTGTCTTACATTAGACCACTTCAGTGCTTTTCAATTGACCAATGTAGTCTATTGTCTCTCTATGATTTAAAACCCTTTGAGTAAACCAAATGCCTGTAAATATGTAATGAAGTGCATTCTGTGAATCCCAGATGTGCCATAACAGCCATTACCTATGTTGGTAAAAAAAAACCTATATCAGAACGTATAATAAAGGTAATGTATCTTCTATGAGTAAATATAGCTAGCATACAATGAACTAGGGTCTCTGAAAAGGTTTGGCCTAGCATTGCAAAATGGAGATTTAATGAATGGCCCTACAATATAGAATGAGAGTAATTGGGAGTATATTGGTTCCAAGTATTCTTTACCACATGCTCATACTAGATCGATAGAATGTTCGTGCACACTAACTATATTTGATTTAGGGATAGGTTTTGAGGAAGATTTCCACCTTCGAAAACAATGATGTAGAGAGCCTGCTATCACTAATATATCAAAATGTAAACCTGTAAGACTGAAAGAAGCTACAAAATGATTTTTCAAAAAATAAAGCAGGTGGATGGCAGTAGTAAATAATAAGAGGCAATCCCAACAAATAATTAGATGAATGTAAATAGGAGTAACCATACCACAAACCAATATAGATAATGTCAGCTCCATACATAAGTAGAAAACAGCACTTGCCCATGCAGAGAAGCCAATAAAGTAAAAGTTTAGACGAAGTCAAGTTGTATAATGACAGCTTGACTTCACTAAGAGGGTTCCAATGCAGATAAATAAATTTCATAAAAAATTGATCATCCACTAATAACAATCCATATTGAGTTGAATGAATATAGCTGCTGAATTAATAGACTTGGAAAGGTCATGTTTATTGCTTCGTACAATGCAGTAGCAATCGTGTAGACAAGCACATGAATCATTTTTCATGGTTAGAACTAAGATACCTTCTTTTATTGGGTTAATATATAGAAGATTGGTGCATATACCATTACATGATTGTGTGACTGAAACACAAAGCTAGTCCCATTAGTATAGCATGAATTCTTTGGAAAGGCAGTCTGCACTAGTTTACAATGTATTACTGTGACCATCTTACAATCTCCCTTTGTAAAGATATCTACTTGAAATCTTTCAAACCTAATATAGAAGCTACTCAGTCTAACCAAGTGTATTACGTGCACTAAAACAGTAGTATCTGTGTTAATTCATACAATTTACTTTCCATCTCATTCAAATTGACTAAAAATGCAGAATCAATCACACCAAAAAAAAAAAGGAATGATGACTGAAACTGGAGACTAACAGAGCTTAAAATCAAGAACAACAACTAGATTTGAGACACCAGAGACAATTCTTCTAATTCGTTCGACTTCTCATTGTTCAATATATTGATAAACGATAAGTAGACAGGACATGACGGCATTTCCACCCCTCCTGTTCTCTACCTGCCCAACTCAATGACCAGGTTCATTAATGATGGATGAGTCACACATGCTCTTACGTGTCATTATTGGACCCCATTCTTTAGGCAAATACCAAGAAAAAACAGTCATTTCATTCAGGTGTTCACGTAACAACTGCAGAGTAAGGCATTTGAAACAGAAACCACAGAAGAGTGGAAACTCATTTACAATCTAGACAACTTCCATTCAGCACGAAAAGAAGAAAACAGGCGACGGATTATATCCTGTAGGCAATAGAGAAACAATCAGACATATAAAATAATTTGTCAATCTGTCAACTTTGTGCAATGCAAAGAATCAAAATTACACCTGCACATTTTCATCCTGAACAACCAATATATTTCTGGCCCCCAACGGACAGGCATACCTAGTCCACGAATATCCAGAGAGATTCACCAGGATGCATCGGAACATTTGAATCAGACATGAAATTCATGTTTGATAGAATGACAACTATAATTTTAGATGTTTCCTTATTTTCATGCCAACGCAGCCCATCTCAGCAGTAACAGGTACATAGCAGACACATCAGACCACAAAGAAAAGGGGGAAGTCAAATGGAGTCCAATTTCTATATCTGTAAAACTTTTTTGTGTTAAGATTGGTACCTCACAAACCAGTGACTAATAGTGCAACTGTAACAGCTATTTTGCTCATATAGCATGGGAAAACCTCAGAAAGGCCATTCATGATGCCTAAACCTGTACGTAGAAGCAAACATCTTTTAATCATCCTGTACCAATCATCATCATATAAACCGAGCACAGAAAGCTTTCTTAGTGACGCTTAAAAGATTATATTTACTACTAACCTTCGTGGCAGACACCCAATTAGTATTCACTCTATGAATGTAGATGTGCCAAATCATCATATACATAAACTGGGATGAGACAATTTTTATGTTCGTCGATTACATACACATACATTAAAAACATCTTTGAGGGTAAATAGAATAAAATCCACATAAACAAATCTGAGAGCATAATACAGGATCTATTACCCCCGACATTTTTATCACTGTAGCAAACTTTACTTATAACAGAACAGGAAACCTGCTCAGTGATCCAGTATAAGAACTACAATAAGCCTCTCACACACACTCGTCATACGTAGGTTTAAAAATAATTCTCTAGAGATAAAAGGAACAAGCAAGTACCTGATATTAGATGTATCCACCAAAACATAGTCAATAGAAGGAAGCTCCACATACAGCATTTGTAGTCAGATAGACAATCTCCAAAGGCAACGAAGAGAGACACCTAACTTAATCAGACATACCGAGAAACGAGAGAAGCTTGTTACGAAGCCCAGGAGAAAAGAGTTTCTCATATCATGCACCAATTACACACCCAGGTCGAGTACAGATGCTTCTACATTTAAGCGTTGATTTCTATTAAGACAAGGTCCCGAAGTAAATGTTAGGGGAGGGTTGGGACATGGAAAAAACAAAAGGCTCAGAGGGTTTGGACTATATTTCTTACGAAAAGTTAAAGACCCAGCTTACAACTAGATTGCGAACCTCCCTAACAGATTCTACCATCAGACCACAAACATCCACATTCACAGGCATTAAAAGAGAACCAAAATCCTTTGCAATCGTGTGATGTGCCATATACTCATTATATTCATCATTCAGGATATGTCCTGCAATCCTATGTACCAACCCAATAACTAAGATGAACGAAAGGCCAACCACCACTCGATACCTCTGTTGAAAAACAATGTCATTTTGACCTAAATCTACCAAACCCTAATTTTCAAAAATGGTCCAAATCGTCAAAATGGTCAAAATGGTCAAAATGGTCATCTTACTCAAAATGTTTTTACATAGTTTCTTATCAAGATCTTTCTAATGGTATACAGCATCTGACCATCAGAGATCATTTAGGGCATCAAAACCCTAACCCTAATTCTGAATTTTGAGCTTTTCAAAAATGAAATACATCATCTTGTAGCTCTCATTCTCTAGATCAAGGAAAGCACCATATCTTGGTTGTATCGTATCATTTTCCAAGAGATTTTTACAAATTCATTTTTTACTTCAAAAACAAATTAATTCATACAAACTCATGAAAAACACATTAATGGTGTGAAAAGCTGCGTTTTAGTAAAGAAATTCGTCGAGAGTTTTAAATCCTATAAAAAGACCCTCTTGGTTCACTTCTAGCACATCTCACACTCACACTTTGAGCATCCTAACATGTGATCTATGTCTTAGAGTTTTCTTATGGCAGTTTGGAGGTGAAAATTTGCTGATTTTCTTGGTGATTTGCTGCCACCCTCTTCTCCTACACACATTGAAATGTGTGCCTGTTGAATCTTGTAAACGACTGCATATATTCAGGTCTTCTTTGATTTTTGCTGTTGTAGCAAGTTCTTATGACCTATCACTTCAAGGAGAGAAGTCTTGTTGCTGCTAGATTTCAGAGGAGAAAGCCTAATCTCTGTTAGGGTGGCAGATTTTGCCATCTATTCACACGCATAGGCTGTATTTCCTACATACAGTCCTATAACCTTCTATTTCCAGAACAGTCACACTTTCCTACAACTCTTCTGCACTCTTTTTTCCTACATTTGTACCTAAAACCCTCTTACATTCAGCCTTATATTCAGATTTTGTACATTACACACATTGTAATGTTATTCATTCATCAAGTAGCCATTATTTTTAAGAGTAGCATTCAGTGGCTTATTCCATTCTCTTGTCTCGTCTATTTCTCTTAGTCATTCATCTATCTTATTTGGTACAAGGCGTGTGTGCTTAAGGCTCAAGGGTTGGAACGAACTTGGGAATACCTTTGGAATTTAGATTGGGCCTACCTCGATTCCAACAACCTTTGCCAACAAAATTAAACAAATCATACCTTATCCACACACACACACACACACACACACACACACACAAAAAAAAAAAAAACCCATCAAGCAGAACACAGCTTCAGCAATTAAAAATACTAAACAATATTGTGCAAAAGCTTTAACAATATAGGGATACCAGTAACCATAGTTCACAAAAATATCCAAATATTTAGTAGAAAATATATTCCTGTAAAGATCTCGAACCCAAGTGCTTTACACCCTTTTATACTTACCAAAAATGCACTTGGGTAACACATCCTTCTGAAAAGCATACATATGTATTAACAACCACAAATTTTACTAAAAGGCTCGCCCAAAAACTTCGAAGTTATTCATAACCATCTTTGGATATCATGCGATAGTACAAAATTGTAGGGGATAATTTTTATTTTGAGGACAAGTGAAGGGTTCTAATGGGGATTTGTAGGACCACAATCCCAAACGGTGTTGGGAAACGGGCTCATTGAAGAATTTTGAGCAAAGAAACCCGAGAGTTGTTTTGCGAATATACGATTGTGCCAAAGTGGAGAAGAAGGTAAAAGGCTTACCTTTGAAGTTTTCACATAGACACACACACACTAAGGCTCAAGCTATCCCCTCCAAGCCTCCTCTCTCTCTTATCCCCTCATATCACCATGTCCAAAGTAAAGCAAGCTTGTTGGCAATATGTCACAAGCCAAGGCAAGTTGGGCTCGGGGGGAAGTGAGAGATTGACTTCCAAGCTATATGGCTACAGTGGAGCCGGTGGAGCCGATAGGATCAAGGCACATCTTGCAAAGTTTAGCGGCATAGGGGTTGCATCTTGCAAAGAGCCAATGCCCAAAGCTTTCAAGGAAGAGCTATTGAAATGGGTAGCTCAAAAATCTCAAGGTAGAAGGAATGCACCTTCACAATCTCAAGCTAGATCTGATGCAAATGGTTCATATGGCCCATTGATCCCCAAACTCAAGCATCTCAAGCTTATGAGCCCATAGACATTGACATAGAGCATGAACCACCAAGAAAAAGTACAAGCGTAGAGCACAATTATCAGAGGAGCATCCATACATGCTAGGTTACAAAAACAACATAAACAAGAAGCCGCACAATCCATCGTGAAGGCTCTTATACAATGTGGGTTGTCTTTTAATGTTGCGCAGACACAGGTATTAAAAAATGCCATTGAAAAGGTATCTTTGTTAGAGTACGGGTGGCAAGAGCCTACCTATGAAGAATTGAGGACAACAGAGCTCAAAAGAACAAAGGAAGCATTAGAGAGAGAGCTTGAGCCCACGAAGGAGACATGGGTAAAGTATGGATGCACAATCATGTGTGATGGACGGACGGACATACATGAGAAAGAGGAATGCGTACAACATTTTGGTGCATTGTTGCAAAGGGAGCATATTCCTTCGAGCCATAGATGCATCACTTGCTATACTATGGTCAGAGGTGAGTTTACACTTTCTATTCTAATTTCTGCTTTCTGAATTTTCAATTTATCATTGATTGAGCAATGAGAATTCATTGAAATTTGATTCATTAAAGATTTCCCATGTGCAATGTGACATGTGCAATGCGCATCTACACTGTGACATGCAATGTGCATGTGCAACGTGCATGTGCGTTGTGCATGTTCAATGTGCAATGTGCTAGCTTTCAAGATAAATTGTCAATTGATTAATGATTCATTTTGTTTTATATGTAAACAGGTTGGTTCATTTATGACCATATCCGCCAAGCTATCAGAAAAAGTAGTCCAAGTGATCATAGATAATGAAAGTAATTGTGTGGCTATAGGCAACCTTTTGGAAGAAGAATTCCTCTCTATTGTGTGGATACCGTGTGCTTCTCATTGCATTGATTTGCTGATAGAGGATGTGGAGAAGATACCATGGATTAACACCATTTTTACTACTTGCTTAAAAGTGGTCTCGTTGTTCACAAAGAGACCAAAGTTCCTTGCTTCATTTAGGTCTTTCCGTGATATTGACTTGGTGAAGCCTGCCAAAACAAGATTTGACTACATGTGTATAGTTATGGAAAGATTTGCAAGTGTACGACAAGCATTGATTCAAGTAATTGTATCATCTGATTAGACAGCTTGGGATGGACATACCCAAAGGAAGATCTCGTACGACGAACATGTTTGGATGATAGTTTCTAGAGCGATGTGGAGGGATGTGGAGGGATTTGTGTGGGCTTTAAGGCCCTTATATTCACTCATACGCATAGCAGATAGAGGGGGTGGCACGCTTGGACTTGTAAATGAGGTTGCATGCTTGGACATGTAAATGAGTTCATGGACTTTGTCCAAGAGTCTATTCAGAGATGTCCTTATTTGACATTGGAGGGATAAAAATATTTTATTTAATAATGTGCATATATATGTCACGTGTGTAATAGTGTATGTCACGTGTGTGTAATAGTGGATGTCACATGTATATATGTATATGTCACATTTGTGTATGTGACATGTATGTGTGCATTGTGTATGTGACATGTGTGTATATGTCACATGTGTCATGTGTGTATTTACTATGTGTATGTCACATATACGTGTAATATCATATATGTATTTCACATGTATATGTGCATTGTGCAATGTATATGTCATATTTGTGTGTGTGATGTGTATGTGTATGTGTATGTATCATGACTCATATGAGATGTCACATGTGTATATGACTGCATTGTATATATGACATGTGTGTAATTATTAATCTGTATATACTATCATCTATGTATAATGTATGTAATTAGCAATTACTAAAATCATATATGTATATGTATATGTATTATGTATGTGACATGTCACATGTATGATGACATATGTGATTGATTGTTGTTTATATGTGTGTATGTGGCAAGTCCCATGTGCATTAAACATTGTTATTCTTTTGTTTCTAGCTTGATTTGTTTTCTATCCATCAGATAGAGGACATAAAAGAAGTATGGAGGAAGACGTGAGATTGGTTCCATCGCCCTATACATAGGATGGCCAATCTATTACACCTTTTATGCAAATCTATAGAACAATCATTGGATATGGAGCTTGTGAACGCTTGGAATGACTACGTAGATCGATTGTATGGAGTTTATGATGTGGAGCTACATGGGAAGCTAGAGGTTCAGCTCACTCAGTTCCAAAATGCTTACTTAATTTCAAAATAAGGGACTTTTTGGTAAAGAAAGTGCATGCCTGAGAAGCATGCAATCGATGCTTGTGACCTACAAGAAGAGATACAGTGTTGCTATGCCTGAGCTAGTAAGTCATGACTTCATACTCACTAATAACTCATTACTCTTGATGAACTCTTTAATTGATTAAGGTTTTCTCTTTTTCCTTCTTATTATGCAGAGACACTTAGCCATTTGCATACTTTTACAAGATTGTAGTGTCAATCCTTGTGACAAGAATTGGAGTACATGGCCTCTCTTCCACACAAAGAAGAGGAATCGACTATCTACAGTGCAATCGGAGTGGTTTGTATATTGCCACTGCAACTTGCATTTATTGGAGCATGGTGGAACTACGCGGAGGTGCAGCATGTCAACGTCAATGACCTTGACATTGAGAGGATCCATGACATGCCTACCATTTTGACAGAGGACCTTGATTTATATGGCATGCTTTATCAGGAGTTGATCGTGCCACAATATGATACGAGGGCATCCGGGACTCGTGCTAGTCATAGTGCATGTACTGTTGCAAGCCCATCTACTAGTCAGACGGAGACAGCTACCACTGGGGCACCACATCATGACAATGATGATGATGATGATAGTGGCTCAAAAGGTTTTGAAGATTTATGATTGATCATTTGATAATGATTGTATTATTGGCAATTTATTGTTTGACTATTTAGTAGTATGATGTGTCATTTATGACAACTCTGAGTTGACTCTTTGACATATTATATGTATGATTTGTGACTCTCTGACTTATCATTGTATTTGTCATGCTTTGAATCTTGAATCTTGATGGATCGTCATTTTAGATTTTTGAGTCAAGTTTCAACTATCATTGATGATTGTCACTTGTGCAATGTGGATTGTGATTTGTGATTTGTGAATACTTTAAAGTTACAAGTAACAAGTTTAAAAATTAAAGTGCTCAATGCTCATTGCTTAGTGAGTCGTGACTCATGACTTAAATTTTTTAATTTTATGAACGTTCAATGAATTATGATGACTGATTATTAAATCGTGATGAGTGATGGTGCAATGTGAATTTAGAATGACAATAATAATTTGTGCAATGTGAATTTAGAATGATAAGTTTGAACGTTGAACTTTCAAGTGACAAGTTTGACATGTGTTCAGTGTAGACTCTGTTGGAATTTGGGGCCCAGGATTTGTTGGAAATTAGGTAGGCCCATAACAAATTCCACAGGTCCCATAAGTCCAGGATCTACAACACAGATTCCAGTATCTTCCAATATTGACAAACATGAACATTCAACACTTAATCATACAATGATGAGACAAAGATAGAGAGAGATTAGACAACATGTTCAAAGTGCTACATAAGCCACTCCTTACTCACACCATCATATATACAAATATCAATTTACAATGCGGGAGTCAAAACCTCAACCACTCTATGTGAACAGAAATAGATGGAAGAGTGTATGTACAAAATTTACAAGAATATTCAGATGTAGGGATAGAAATCTGAATATGTATGAGATGTATGACTTGACAGGTTGTAGAAGAGTGAATATGAGTGACAGAAAGAGGAACGATCAGTTTGAAACTGATATTCAGCAAACCCTAATCTGAATTTAGGCTATGGAAGACCCTAAATCAGATGTGTGTGTGAAAGATCACATACTTATGGAATTAGCATAGAATGCTAACATGTTGCTGACAGAATGTGGAAACACCTTCTCTAACACCTCATCTGAAGCATGTAGCATACATGTACTGATTCTCCTTTATGGATGCCACTGCCTCCATGTATGCCGAATAGGACTCCTCCAGATATGGATACCACCGCCTCCATAAGCTCCAAGTAGTACCTGTGTGCATAAAGAGAATATGTACCTAAATAGTTAACATAAGATGCAATCTTATGTTAAGCTCCATCCAATATCTTTGAAGTACTCCATAATCTTCATGTAGAAGACAATCTTCAAATACATCATGTAGATGGATGATCCACACCACCAAGCTCCTAATGAATAAGTCTTCTCCATAAGTAAGAGTGTGAGCACACTCTTTTCCAAGAAAAACTTCAAGGCTTCTCCTAAACATAGCTCCATAGCTGCTCCTAAAATGCACCATGGCTGCCCTATGTGTGCTACAGCACCACAACCTCAAGGAGACCTCAAAGCAACCTCAAGGAGACCTCAAAGCTGGCGTTAGCTTGCGTTGGATTTCTTCAAAAGTGACCAAAAGTCTCTATTATATAGCCCTCATGACTTCTAGCGATCCAATAAAGCTCAATCGCTGAATAAATCAATTTTTTACGAAAAAATCTGAAATCGTAGTAAAAAATAAAGCTATCGCTTTATTTTTATTTGGAATCGTTAATTTATCATGAAAAGCTGCTTTATTTTAAAACTACCGCTGGAAAGTACTTTTGACTAGCTTTTTTAGACTTTTGACTACCTGATGAATGATTTGATGACATTTTTATGACCTGCAAGCTGAGAGCTATCAAATGAGGTAAAAACCCTAAATCAGCAGGAAATTAGGGTTAGGGTTTTCTCCCAAATCTGATCTCTGATAATTGAATGTCATATACCATTAGAAAGCTCTCATCAAGCTCTACAAGATAGGCTCATAAAATTTTACCCAAATTTTGTGTCAAAAATGACCAAGTACCAAAATTAGGGTTTTTGCCCTAAAAGGATTTTGGACTGATGTGACATTGATTTCCAACAATCCCCCCTGCAATATTATATTGGTACAAACTCAACTAGATATGCAACTTCATTCATCTGCAAACTGACATAAGCTTCAAACTTGTCCTTCAGAATTGACCTTGGGACTTGTGTCTACACGTCACAACTTAGTGTATTATGAACACTAGTATTATGAACACTAGCTGGTTCATCTCTGACTGTACTAAACTTAACTCATGAGAGTTTCACCAAAATTTCATATCTATGATGTTATCTTGTCTTTATTTTTGTTCTATCTGTAAGTCCTTCATACCTTTTTCCTTCAAAGTTTGGTATAAATATATATGTGCGCACCTCATAAGTAACATACCTCTTTGAAATATCAAGCTTCTCTGCAATAGAACTCTGGAACCTTCTCCCGAATAGGAACACCCAATAGGAACTTTCTCCAGACATTCTCCTTCTTCCTTTTTCTTTAAAAGTTGGAACATAAAGAGAAACTGACAAAGAAATATAGGAATACCTGTAGGTGACTCTGCATTCTTTCACATATAGCTGAAAATAAGTCTTCATGTTTCATCAACCCCCTGAATGATTTAACACTAGTATCCAGAATTCTTCAAAGTATATCAGACTTTATGAAATCTGGAACGTCTTCCTTCTTTCAATAAATCTGATCTTCAGTGTTTTAGCATTGCTATCATATCATCAATACCTGTGTCTGAAACAAAATATCTGAACCCTTTTTATTAGGGGTGCACATGCTAATAGCTTTCACTGTCATTCCTCAGCTTTCCAAAATCTAGAATAAGGTTAGCTAATCCTATTACATCATAACAAAAACCTTTTGCTGAAAGCACTTTAGGATTCATAATCTTCTGCAACATAACAAGTATCTTCTTCTATTTCTCTGCAAAACTAATATGATAGAATCTGAATCTTTGACTTACTTCTTCCAATGTTAAGAACTTGACAAACAAAGGATAGACATCTAACTCAAAAATACTCAAGATTTGCAAGATCATACAAGATCTCTCCAACAAAATACCTGTGTAGAATATTCTCTTTTCAAACTTCATGATTGAATGTTTGATTTGCTACCTGAATGTCTCTAAGTGTCCATGCTTCTTACATAAAGTTGTAAAACTTTTCTTCAACAAAATCCTTTCCAAGAATTTGCAACTTTTACTTGAACATAAGTGGACAAACTCTCACCTTGAAAACTCCAAAAGCTTCAAGTTGATACTTCATCTTCATATTCTTCCCGGGTGAAATGTGAAAGTATCTGATTGACTTTCTTTTGGCTAACTCCACTTCTCAATCAAGTGATTGAATCTGATGGAACACCTTTTTTAAATACAAGCATGTATCCAAAAGACAAGACAATCATAGACAGTAGATTCTCCATCTGATGGGTATATCAAAAAATCTGAATTTTTCTGAAAATACTGAATTTTCTGAATTTTTCTTCTAAAAAACTCTGAATTTTCTGAGTATACTGAATATACTGAATATGAGGTAACTTTTCCTAACTAAAAAAACCTCACTCCAAGTCTCCAACATCTACCTCAAGAGTTAGGTAAAGAAGAAATATACTTCTCTGCAACTTGTCATATACCAAGTAGCTCTGAATTGACACTCCAAGAATTTTTTCAAGGAACAAATAAGCTTCCTGCTCAAAAGCTTCAACTAAACATAACTCATACACATATGAGTCACAACATATAATCTGTGTTAGATATCAGCTTCTTTTCTTTCTCTCAATACAACTCTTTGTCAAAACCTACTAAAACATGACCAAGTATAATGCAAACCAAAAAACTTCTTCTTTAAACTATCTTCTTCACACAAGATGTTCTTGTAGACTTGTCTTTGGATTTAGAGGATAAAAGTAGTATATGGAAAATATAAGCGTAAAAAGAAGTCTTACTTTCCCTTTGGAATTGTTGAACCTTCTTCTTCTGCATCTTTCTTCCACCTGATGATGTTAACATCTTCAAACTTCTCTTCCATACCTTTTGTTCTCTTCATCTTGAAGTAGCAAGCACTCTTAACTTCTTCAAATGAATTTTTCTCTTTCTCTAGTGCTAAGAGTAAGAGACAGAACAAGCATGGTATATAAATGGAAGTGAACATAGAAGATAAAACATGCTTCTACCATCTCAGCTCCATCTCCTCATATGCTGAATCAACATTCTGCTTCAAATGTCACTGATATATCTAAATTCACCAATCTTTGCCGAATACTGATTTTATCTCTCTAGGTAATTTAGATACCTAGATTTTGTACCTAGATAAAAACTTTCAACCTTGTGTTGGCTGAAAACAAAACTGATATGATCTCCAAATTTGTCTTCTTAGATGAGCTTTCTTGCCATGAAAGAGATCTTCTACCAAAACTGTCAAGAACAACCTCTAGATACCTGTTTTGATGTAGCAAATGCTTTTAACTTTCAAATTAATGAAAGTGTATAAAAGCACTTCTTGAATCCTTCAAATCTCTTCAAAACTGCTCTTCTAAGATATGACCTGCAAATGACAATCTGATAGTAGAAACAAAAACCTGTGATTTGATGTTGATCTGGTTCCTTCATCTTCTCCAAACCATTGTTTTTCCTTGAATTTGAAGTAGCCTTCTCTTCATCAAGTCTTGGTCTTCATGCAATACTTCTGTAAAGTATCTTCATACTTCCAAAAGTATTTGGCTGCTAACAGATTATCAACTTCATACTCCATACTGATAAATAAACATGTGACTGAATTGTCTAATTCTCAAATCTCTACTCATTTAGATTAAATGTGTATGTTATATGTAGGGTTTCTGCCCTAAAAGGATTTTGGACTGATGTGACATTGATTTCCAACAGGATCTTCCAATAATAACAACCTTTGAGCATACACACTTAATTACACAAGATGATAAGTGAGAGATAGAAAGAAACTTGAGACAAGAATAAGTAACGTAAGCAAATTGCTTACTCACTAATGTAGATGGTCCAATTACAAAATGGGAGTACTACTCAACCATATGATGGTGCACTCACTAGATGGAAGAATAGACAAGAAGATGATGATGTGCAGAATTCAGATTATGCTGTTATAATCTGAGTATGTGTGAAGCATATGAGCAACGGAGTGAACCTAACCTCTCAAGAAAGTGCAACAAATCTGAAAATCAGCAAACCCTAATTCTGAAATTAGGGTTCAAAAACCCTAAAACAGAATATAGGATTAACTTACAAAAGATAGCTGCTCCAAACTTGTAGAAGACTCCTTGCTCCAAGGGAATAGTCTCTTCTTCACCTCTCCTTGGCCTCCAAAGCTTCAGAACTCCAAAATTAACACTATGGAAGCATCAACTCAAGAAGTGACTCCTCCTTGATGTCTAAAAAGTGTTGCCCATGTCTTTCTTATATAGTTTTGGCCTCCATAAGGAAAAGCTGATCGTTTTTCAAGAAAAGCTGATCGTTGGCTTTTTAAAATTTATCTCAATTTTTAGCTTTTCGATTGAATTAAACTTCCATCACTATTTTTGAGTTTCTTTTATTTGTGATCACTAAAATTCTGTTGCTTTTGCCATCCACTAATAACCTAACCTAGCTTTTTATGTTTTGTACATCAAGAACTTCAGAAATATGCATACTATTATTTTAAGGCAGAAACTAGGGTTTGAGTTTTCTTCTAATTCTGACTTCTGAGGATAGAATGATGCATATCACTAGATAGCTCTCATGAAACTCTATCTATCTAGCCTAGAAAAGTTTTACTCAAACTGTACAAAAAAATGGCTAAGTCCTAAGTAGGATTGCTGGAGATGGACCATATGTACATTGATTTCCAACAATCCCTCCTTCAATGTCGTATTAGTACAAGCTTCAGTAACTTGCACATCTTCTCATGACTATCTCTAGTCAATGCTTTGGTAAATATATCTGCAACATTCTCAGTAGAAGGAACATAAGCCAGCTCAATGTGCTCTTTGTTATCTGTTCTCGAATATAATGGTAGTGAACCTCTATATGTTTTGTCCTTGCATGATGCACTAGATTCTTTGCTATAGCTATTGCACTTTGGCTCTCTGAAAATAGCTGAATGGGTTCATGTACTCTTACATCTAGATAACTGAAAATCTTCTGCAACCAAACTGACTCCAAAGTAGCTGTAAATGTTGCACGATATTCAGCTTCACATGATGAAGTTGCAATAGTGGGTTGTCTCTTCGAAAGCCATGAGATAAGACAATCTCCAAGATAAAAACAAAAACCACTAGTACTTCTAGTGTCTCTATCTCGTGCCCAATCAGAATCTGAAAATCCTTTTAGTAACAAATGTGTAGATTTCGAGAATACCATAGCATTTGAAGTCCCCTTCAAATATCTGAAGATCCGCTTTACTGCTTTCCAATGTAACTTTGTCGGATTATGCATGAACCTTGATACTTGAGAAACTGCAAACTCTATATCTGGACGTGTATTACAAAGATATATCAAGCACCCAACTGCTTGACAATATAAAGTAGCATCAAATGATTCTTCATATGCTACTATTTGTAAAGATGCATTCTGATCCATAGGTGTTTGCATAGGTTTAGCTTCAGTCATTTGAAACCTTTCTAATAGTTTCTCAATGTACTTTTGTTGTGTCATATAGATACACTCATCTTTAAACAGAAACTGAATCCCAAGATAATAATGCAAAATTCCTAAATCATTTACATCAAATGTCAGCTTGAACTGTTCTTTGAACATCTGCAAATCTTCATCTCTGGGACTTGTTATAGATATATATAGATATATACATATATATGTACACATATATGTATATATATCTAATATATGTACATATATACGTATATATATGTACATATATACGTATATATATGTACACACACACACACACACACACACATATATATATATATATATATATATATATATATATATATATATATATATATATATATATACACACACACATATATATATATATATATATATGTATACATAGTTATTTTCGTACGCGTACGGAATTTTTTCCGTACGTATGAAAACGTACGAGCATGATTGAAGTATGAAAAATTTCGTACGCCGATGTCTGGGGATAAATTTTTGTTCTCAGTTTTTTACGAATTCATCTCGATTTGAGACTTGAAGCACGCAGAGCCCATCCAAGTGACACATCGCGACTCAAGAGTAGCATCAGGCCGATTTTCGAGAGGTATGACTCTTAGATCTATGAGTCATGACTCATGACTCATGACTATGCTATGTATTTTGTAGGCTGTAGCATCCGAGTCTAGCATCCCAAGTTTGGAGTGTTGAGTATGCCTCCCTTCCTCCCGAGTCTGATTGGTGACTATGCACTTAGCAATGAGCACTATGTGCATAGTGCATTGTGCCTAAAGGCTCATGCCTCATATTGATCATTGTAATTTATAATTTGTGGCATTGAAGATTCTGATTTTTTATTTTTTTGTTCTCTTTGCAGGATATATTTTTCCAACAGCAATGGGTCGTACCAAAAGCCAAGAATGGGAGCATGTTATCCAAGTGAAGGCTTTGGGGAAAGGGCAATTTACTTGTCAATGCAAGTATTGCTCACATAAATTTGATGGAGGCCCTTCACGTATCCGGGCTCATATTTTGGAATTGTCGGGCTATGGTGTATCACCTTGTGGTAAAGTCCCCAATAATGTGAAGGAAGCATTGAAGAAGTCAATTGGACATGCTAATGTAGGCACTTCTAACGTGCCAAATGTAGTTGATATTGTGGATGATGTTGAGATTGATCATGCATCAAATGATACACAAAATGTGCATGGACATGTGGATTTAGAGGCAAGTGGACAAGCTAGCAAAAATGTTCATCCCTCTTCTTTCAAGAAAAGAAAGCTCAGCCAACAAGGTATATCTAAAGCATGGAATGTAGAAGCTTGCAAAAAAGCAAAAATTGCTCTTCGTCGCTTCTTTTATGCTGAAGATATACCTTTTTGAAAAGTGAGAAGCCCCTATTTCAAGGATATGGTTGCAGCTATTGGGCATGCTGGTCCTCCTTTTGTTGCCCCTTCTTTTTATGCATTGAGAAAAACTGAAGATATACCCCTTCTTTTGTTGCCCCTTCTTTTTATGCATTGAGAAAAACTGAAGATATACCTTTTTGGAAAGTGAGAAGCCCCTATTTCAAGGATATGGTTGCAGCTATTGGGCATGCTGGTCCTTCTTTTGTTGCCCTTTCTTTTTATGCATTGATGAGATCCAAGTCATTGCAAATGATCTCAATGTCATAAAAGAAAAGTGGAGAAAATATGGATGCACAATTGTTTCTGATGGCTGGTCTGATACTAGGCATAGACCTATTATCAACTTCCTTGCTTCCTCTATTCATGGGACCATATTTTTGAAATCTATTGATACATCGGGTCATCAAAAATCTAGTGAATTTATTTTCAAACATTTGAAGGAGATCATTATTGAAGTTGGTCTTGAAAATGTAGTACAAGTTTGCATGGATAATGCATCCAATTGTGTAAGGGAAGGAGAAATGGTTGAAATGAATGGCCAGACATATTTTTTACAAGGTGTGCATGCCATTGCTTGATCTTCTTTTTGAAGACATTGGCAAATTGGAGTGGGTGGCTAAAATAATTGAAAGTGCATGCAAGATTGTGAAATTTGTGACAAGAAAAGAGAAGGTTTTAGCACTTTTTAGATCCCTTAGCTCAAGGGACTTGATTAAACCTGCCCCTACACATTTTGCATATTATTATATCATGTTAGAGAATCTTTTGGATGATAGATGCTTACAAGGACTTAGGAAATTGCTTGTGGATGATAAATTTCTGAAATTAAAATGCTCAAGGTCAGCCTTATGCACTGAGGTGTATGATATTGTCTTTTCTAATGCATTTTGGCATGATGCAAAACTTATTGTGAAGCTATGTGCACCAATTTTGAAGATTCTTCGCTTATGTGATAGAGAAGGTGCAACCATGGGGCTGATATATGAGCTCACGGATCGTATGGTTGAGAAATTGCAAAGCATGGATGGTGTTGATGAATCAAAATTGAATGAAATCAAAACTTTATGCATTGATAGATGGGACACGATGCATACACCATTGCATGCAGTGGGATTTATGTTGCATCCCATATGGAAACATAAGAATCAAGAAAGTGATGTTGAGGTGCATGAAGGA
>CM035421.1:115387475-115389975 GCA_020310875.1 Ceratopteris richardii
GCAAAGACATCATTATGCTCACAGAGACACATGAGAGCCCGGACCGGGGCCTACCTCGTGTCCACGGTTTTCAGTGGGAGTCCACATACAGAGAGTGTACACGTCAGCACACCACCCGAGGATCAGGAGGAGTAGCCATACTCTTTAGAGATGGACTTCAGAGCAAGATACAGATAGTCGCACGTGATTCACAGGCCAGATATCTTTGGATTCGACTCCAGCTCTCGCAGGAGCGGATCATCTTCATAGCATTATGCTACTTTGCTCCTTCTAGCTCGCGTTTCGCTATCATAGATCGAGAGGAGGACTCACCATACACTTGCTTGTCAGAAGAGATTACAGAGTACTCTGCATTAGGGGAAGTCTTCCTTATGGGAGACTTCAATGCCAGGACAGGCAATGATCAGTGTGAGATATTTGACCCAGAAGACCCGGAGATACTACATACCATAGAGGATGAGTCTACAGCTCGAGCTTCAGCTGACGCTACACACACTCACTATGGCACTCACCTACTCAGACTAGGCTCTCGACATAATCTCGTTATCTATAACGGGATGACTCAGTGGCCTACCTCAGGAGGATTGACATGCATACCACACTCAGTCACAGATGGCGGGGGAAGTACAGTAGATTACGTCATGGGGTCAAGAGAGGCCATCCACCTACTTACCTCATTCACCATCCCACCCATACCCATTGGGGCCGATCACACATACCTCGCACTCTCCCTGAAGGGAGACACCCCTACACGCATACCCGCAGCACGCATCCCACACACCACCATCCACTTCACACACGAGCTAGCTCACATATATGCGGCTCGAGTCGAGCAGGGTCTTCTCTTACTTCATCCTGACACTCCACTATCCCTACTCACCTCTCAGATAGCATCAGTTCTTCAGACATCAGCCATCAGCTCCTTCCCACACACCATCCATTCTCGTCACACACCTCCTCCCGGGACTATGCCACAACATCGTTGGTATGATGAGGATTGCAGAGATCTTTACCGCCGACTACGAGCTCAGCGAGCATTGGGAGAGATCACAGAGAGAGAGGCCAAGGGACAGATGAAGACTCTCACACGTCGAAAGAGGCGAGCCTTTGAGGAGGCACAGGAGCTTGAGCTATACCATCTCTTTATGAGTATGGACAGTGCTGCAGCATGGCGCAGCCTACGAGAGCCATGCCCGACCACACCTATTGGAGACCCACACACATGGCATGATTATGCTCAGAGGTTATATGAGGTACCTAGGCAGCCTCCCATTCCCCAGCCACTTGAGCCTCGCCCTACTAGTTCTTCTCTCTTCACAGCAAAGATGGTTGAGAGGGCCATACGACGACTTCGACATGGACGTTCGACAGACCACGCAGGATTGCAGAGCGAGCATCTCATATATGCAGCCTCCACTATAGCCCCGTTGATTGCACATGTCTTCAACCGGGCTATAGGAGAGGGCTTCCCAGAGGAGTGGACTAGGCACACCATTGTGCCTATCCACAAATCTGGCGACACCCTGGATCCAGGGAACTACAGGACCATCATGATTGGCCACACCATGGCCAAACTATACGGTGCCATACTTGAGGCAGAGCTCAATTCATATGCAGAGACTGAGGGGCTACGAGCACGAGGCCAAGCAGGTTTTCGACGAGCTTTCTCTACTATTGATCACATCTTCATTCTGCGCTGCCTCATTGATGGGGCAAGGGTGCGGAAGAAGAGGCTATATTGCTGCTTTGTGGACTTCCGCAAAGCTTTTGATACAGTGCCGCGAGAGAGGCTCTTCCAACGCCTCCAGAGCTTGGGAGTACCATCAGGGATGATTTGGGCCATCTATGCACTCTATGAGCAGGTGACTGGGAGGGTACGGTGTCCAGGAGGTATGTCTGAGGCCATTGCTAGCACCATCGGTGTTAAGCAAGGCTGCCCACTCTCTCCCACTCTATTTGGTCTCTACATTGACGAGATTGAGGACTACATTCTCCGAGCTGGAGGAGAGGGTGCAGACCTCGCAGGTACACATGTCCACATTTTATTATATGCCGATGACATTGTCTTGATTTCAGAGTCACCCGAGGGATTACAGCGCCACCTTGAGGCCCTGGATGAGTTTTGTACACAGAGGGGCTTGACAGTAAACCTTGGCAAGACCAAGGTCATGATCTTCCACACCTCCCCCATGGTGAGGAATGGAGCAGGATTCAGAGCTGGTGGTGGACAGATTGAGGTGGTCACTTCCTATGTCTATCTCGGAGTCACATTCACGAGCTTGCCTGGCCCCTTCAGCATGAGACAGGCAGCCACCGATAGACTCACACGCGGATATGCAGCTTTAGCCATGTTAGAGCGGAGATGTCACCAAGCACACTTCCAGGAGCCCCGCACGAAGGGCTGGCTATTTGACACACTGGTCAGACCAGCTATGATGTATGCTGCGACGGTTTGGGCCCCAGGTCTCACAGTCACCCAGTGGAGTGCGATCGAGAGGCC
>CM035421.1:115394975-115402475 GCA_020310875.1 Ceratopteris richardii
TCTTGTCTAGTCTAGTCAGAGGCTACAATCTAGTGCTCCCCTGGCATACATACATACATACATACATACATACATATACACATCTCTCTCTCTCTCTCTCTCTCTCTCTCTCTCTCTCTCTCTCTCTCTCTCTCTCTCTCTCTCTCTCTCTCTCTCTCTCTCTCTCTCTCTCTCTCTCTCTCTCTCTCTCTCTCTCTCTCTCCCCTACTACCGCGAGCATTTTCTACATATATCGGGCACGGGCTTCATCGAGATTCGGAGATACATGCAGACCTACCTTCCCCACCACCTACGAGTCGTCATTGGGAAGCTCCGGGTTTCATCACATCAGCTCGAGATTGAGAGGGGTCGGTCCAGGGGAGTCCCCCGTGAGGAGAGGTGGTGCCCAATATGCCAGACAGAGGTAGAGAGTGAGGAGCATTTTGTTATCAGATGTCCAGCATACTTAGACCTACGAGCACAGTTCCAGATCGAGGAGTCATTCCAGCTGTGCATGACTATGGGAGACCAGAGACGCTTGGGACGCTTTCTCACAGCAGCATACGAGAGGCGAGAGCGGTCACTACAGCCCATACATCAGCCACGGGTGAGTACCCAGCAGACCATTACGCAGTTCTTTCAGCGAGTTGAGCTACATCAAAGAGGTCCATCTATAGGGCTCACGCTACACCAGGCAGCAGCACAGAGAGCACGGCGCCGACCACGCATGGGCGGATATCGTAGACCACGACTATATCAGGAGGATATCTCACGCATCAGGATTGCCTACGACCACATGATGGAGCATAGGCGTACCACCACCCCCTGGGTTGTCTTCCTTCAAGAGGCACTCAGACCACCACCACCGATGTACCACATACTACACCCACCTCCACCCATCACCAGTAGCTAGGGCGTTTTACTCACATTTTGGATCCCCCCATGTATTAGGTGGCCACTATCTGCAAAGTCAGAGCCACGTCTCCCCAGCCTTTTCCAGCCCTATATAGCTTTGTGTAGCGATATACTTTTTATTTCATTTTATCTTCTACACAGGGTTACTACACTTGTACATGGTTTTTGTCTCATAGGCCAAGTTTGGCCTCCAGAAGACATTAATATGACTTTCTTTCTTTCTCTCTCTCTCTCTCTCTCTCTCTCTCTCTCTCTCTCTCTCTCTCTCTCTCTCTCTCTCTCTCTCTCTCTCTCTCTCTCTCTCTATCTCTATCTCTGTCTCTATCTCTATCTCTATCTCTATCTCTATCTCTATCTATATATATATATATATATATATATATATATATATATATATATATACATATATATATATATATATATATATATATATATATATATATATATATATATATGTATATATATATATATATATATATATATATATATATATATATATATATATATACATATATATATATATATATATATATATATATGTATGTATATATATATATATGTACATATATATATATATATATATATATATATATATATACATATATATATATATATATATATATATATATATATATATGTATATATATATATATATATATGTACATATATATATATATACATACATATATATATATATATATATATATATATGTATATATATATATATATATATATATATATACATATATATATATATATATATATATATATATATATATATATATATATATATATATATGTATATATATATATATATATATATATATATATATATATATATACACACACACACACACACACACACACATACATACATCTCTCTCTCTCTCTCTCTCTCTCTCTCTCTCTCTCTCTCTCTCTCTCTCTCTCTCTCTCTCTCTCTCTCTCTCTCTCTCTCTCTCTCTCTCTCTCTCTCTCTCTCTCTCTCTCTCTCTCTCTCTCTCTCTCTCTCTCCCCCCCCCCCCTCTCCCTCTCCCTCCCTCCCTCCCTCCCTCCCTCCCCCCCCCCCCCCCCCCCCTCCCTCCCCCCCCCCCTCCCTCTCTACCTCCCTACCTACCTACCTACCTACCTACCTACCTACCTACATACATACATACCTACATACCTATATATATATATATATATATATATATATATTCGGGCTCTACATCGACGAGATTGAGGACTACATTCTCCGAGTTGGAGGAGAGGGTTCAGACCTCGCAGGTACATAGGTCCACATTTTATTATATGCCGATGACATTGTATTGATTTCAGAGTCACCGGAGGGATTACAGCACCACCTTGATGTCCTCCATGAGTTTTGTACACAGAGGGGCTTGACAGTAAACCTTGGCAAGACCAAGGTCATGATGTTTCACACCTCCCCCATGGTGAGGAATGGAGCAAGATTCACAGCTGGCAGTGGACAGATTGAGGTGGTCACTTCCTATGTCTACCTTGGCGTCACATTCACGAGCTTGCCTGGCCCCTTCAGCATGAGACAGGCAGCCACCGATAGACTCACACGAGGATATGCAGCCTTAGCCATGTTAGAGCGGAGATGTCACCAGGCACATTTCGAGGAGCCCGGAACAAAAGGGTGGCTATTTGACACACTAGTCAGACCAGCTATGATGTATGTTGCGACGGTATGGGCCCCAAGCCTCACAGTCACCCAGTGGAGTGCGATCGAGAGGCCACAAGTACATATGATCTCGCGACTATTTCACGGGAAAGAGTCAGTGCCACATGACATCATTAGGGCAGAGCTAGCTACACCACCCATGGTAGTAGATGCACTATTCGAGACTATCTACTTCATTCAGAGGGTGAGGGAGCTCCCTACAAAAAGACTCACACATAGAGCTTTTGAGGCATCTATACTGATATCAAGAGTCAGGATATGAGAGAGCTTGGTACACTCAGGTTAGAGCCTATTTTGATAGTCATGGACTTGATATGGATAGATTGCCGCCTTTTCAATAAGGCCCCGACTCACCTCACATCCACCTCTCCCATCATGAGATGAATGTTGTGCTCAGATAGGATCTCTGGAAGCTCTACATTAGTCAGACATGGCACACACCACACATGGGATCGAGACTATTGCACTACCGAGACCAGTTCTTAGACATACTAGCGGACAGTTTCATCCAACGACCACGCTACATGGATACTTACATGCCTCATAGCTCGAGGGTAGCGATTGGCCAGTTGAGGGTCTCATCACACCGATCAGAGATTGAGACGGGCAGAGCCGCAAACATTCCAAGAGGAGCGGATTTGCAGGATATGCAGAGTAGAGATGGAGGATGAGGAGCACTTTGTATGCAGATGCAACGCATATGATGACATCAAAGACAGATACGAGACTCTGTTTACACGGCAGCCCACCCTCCAAGAGATCATGGGCTCTAGAGACCAGCGACAGCTCAGGCGATTCTTACTAGAGATACAGAGTCACAGAGATTCCCTACTCCAGCCTTCTGGAGCTACCCATACAGGAGGGAGACAGAGTCAGCTCACTGACTTCTTCGTTCCGCGACATGCAACAGCCCTCCCCCCCTCAGCTCACACATCGAGAGGGGTGACTCTTCACCAAGCTCAGACCTCTCAAGCTAGGAGACGACCCCGTCCTATAGGATATCGGGCCCCGAGACTTCACCGACACCAGATTGCAAAGATCTTGGCTCGTGACCATCGTGCCATGGAGGAGAGACAATCCCAAATGATGGTTGATCCCGCTGCAGCCATCAAGGCAGCCCTCACTCCACCCCCAACCATGTACCACATCTTACACCCGCCCACTAGTACAGGATGGAGCTAGTTAGTCGTTCGGATGCATTCTCATGCTTGTACTACCCTTTTGCATATACACTACAGATATAGCACTCCATTCACACCCCCTTCCCCAGAAAAACTTTCTTTCATGGGTATCTCTATATGCATACTACAGAGATCTATATCAGCTTCACCAGTTTCTTTTTCAGCACTTTTACCTTTTCCGATTGACAGAACATACACCCATGTACACTAAGTTGTCTCATAAGCCGAGTTCGGCCTCCTAATAGACGTAAAAACACTTTCTTCTTCTTCTTCTTCTTCTTCTTCTTCTTCCTCCCCCTCCCCCTCCCCCTCCCCCTCCCCCTCCCCCTCCCCCTCCCCCTCCCCCTCCCCCTCCCCCTCTCCCCTCTCCTCTCTCTCTCTCTCTCTCTCTCTCTCTCTCTCTCTCTCTCTCTCTCTCTCTCTCTCTCTCCTCTCTCTCTCTCTCTCTCTCTCTCTCTCTCTCTCTCTCTCTCTCTCTCTCTCTCTCCCTCCCTCCCTCCCTCCCTCCCCCCCCCCATGGCTCCGAAGCTGGAGGAACAGCTGGCCACCTTAGAGCATGCCCTCCGAGAGTTGATAGGAAAACACAAGAAAGAAGGAGATTCTGCACTGAACGGGGTTACCCGCAGAGTTGTCGCCCTCGAAGCCAAGGTGGCAACCTTGGAGAAGGAAAACGAATCCCTTCGGGAAGAGCTTCTTGCTACCCGCAAGCAGCACTCACGGGACCGGGAGGAGTTGCACACTGAGCTTACTGATATGAAAACGAAACTGGACAGCATGCACGAGGAGGGGGAGATTGCTCCACAGCTAGAGGACATTCGGGTGACTATCAAGAAGGAGTGTATGGAGGTGGTGCAGAGCGAGCTTGAGACTAAGAAAGATGGATGGGTCTAGGTTGTAAAAAAGAACCTTTGACAGGAGGCAAAGAAGAACAACCACCATGAGGAGATCCACATAGTGCATACCACCATTGAGAAGGAGCGGATGCGACAAGCTTGCAGGCTCAATGTTCGCGTCTCCGGCCTCACAGAGACAGACGGATCACCAGAGCAGGACGGGCGTCGCTTGTGCACATTACTTGGATACCGCGCGGATGAGCCTCTCCCTTTCACCAGAGCCTGGAGAGCAGGACGGGACACCATACGGAGCAGAGCACTTATCCTTTAGTCCTCAGATGAGGCCGAGAGGAGAGACTTCCTCAGACGACGGGAAGTACTACGCACTATACCGGGCACTCCCATCTATTTGGATGACGACCTCACACGGATGCAGGTAGAGCACAGACGGGCATGCATGCCGCGTGTCCTCCAAGCCAGACGAGAGGGACATCGTGCCCTATACAGAGACGGTCGGGTCATCATTGATGGACGGCCCATTGACTAGGGATTCGCGGCCTATGAGACAGCACAGCAGGAGGTGCACATTGCAGGAACTGCAATGGATCTTTGTGGACACATCCAGGGCGCCTCGAGGAGGTGATGGAGGGCAGAGACATTATCTTCTTGACAGAGACACACGAGAGCCCGGGGAGGAGCTTACCGAGGATTGAGGGCTATATGTGGGAGTCGGCTCACCGCCACCAAATGAGACAGCGCACCACACGAGGATCAGGAGGAGTAGCCGTGCTCTACAGACAGTCGCTACAGCACAGGGTACAAGTGGTAGCCACAGACCCAGAGGCACGTTTCATGTGGATACGCCTCCAGCTATCAGAGGAGAGAGCAGCGTACTTCGCCGTATGCTATATTGCACCCATTGGTTCGCGCTTCACACATTCCCCCGAGCAGCTATCGGGGGGGGAGGGACCAGACACCACATCGCCATATGACTGCCTCAGTGACACGATTATGGAGTATACCGGGATGGGTGAAGTCTTCCTTATAGGAGACTTCAATGCCCGCACTCAGAGCCACAAGTGTGATATCTACGACTTTGACGACCCTGAGATGCTTCGTACCATAGCCTGAGTCGACACCGCCACACCCACCTCATACGGCCGACACCTACTCCAGATGGGAGAAGCACACCGTCTCGTTATATATAATGGGATGGGGACTTGGCCCACCTCGAGCGGTCTCATCTTCATTCCACCCACGACACCACAGGGGGGCAGTGTGGTAGACTATGTTATCGGACCCCCGGAGGCGACACATCTCATTACCTCATTCACTATCCCACCCTTACCGATTGGAGCTAATCACGCATATCTTGCCCTATCCATTCGCGGCTCACCATGCATATCCGACCCCGTCACCATACAGCCACGAGCCCATACGACCATTCACTTTAGACATGAGCTAGCACATATCTATAGCTCCCATGTTCGAGAGCGCATCTACTCCCTTGATCCCTCTGCCTCCTTGGACACCCTCACCGCCCACTTCTCCTCGATCCTCCATACATATGCTACTCTCAGCTTCCCATACACCACCCACAGCACTGCACATTCGACATGGCTTGGGCATACACCCCAGAATAGATGGTACGATGAGGAGTGTAGGCGACTATACCGACATCTCAGAGCACAGAGTATCTTGGGATCCATCATAGAGAGGGAGGCACGACGACAGATGCGAGCCCTCACACGCCGGAAGCGCCGAGCTTTCGAGGAGCAACATGAGGCAGAGTTGATCGACCTTCTCATGAGTAGGGATTGTGCCACCGCGTGGAGGGCACTACGTGAGCCACGCCCACCTACACCCATAGCAGATCCTCCGACTTGGCACACCTACGCCCAGAGGTTATATGACGTCCCAGGACAGCCACCATTGCCGATTCCTTCCACACCACGTCCTGTGATATCCACCCTCTTCACGGCAGGCATGGTACGACAGGCCATCCATAGGCTACAGCATGGCCGCTCAGCAGACCACATGGGGCTACAGGGAGAGCACTTTATATATGCAGCGGATGTAGTTTCCCACTTGATCGCCCATCTCTTCAACCGTGCTTTGGTTGAGGGATTACCCGACTCATGGACTATGCATACCATTACACCTATCCATAAGTCCGGCGATATGATGGACCCAGGGAACTACAGGACTATTATGATAGGCCATATCCTGGCCAAGATCTATGGGGCAGTACTAGAGGCAGAGCTCAGTACACACGCTGAGGCAGCTCGGATCAGAGCACCCGGCCAGGCAGGCTTCCGTCTCACTTTCTCCACCATCGACCACATCTTCGTGCTTCGTTGCTTGATTGAGAGCGCGAAGGCGAGGAAGCAGAGACTATACTGTTGCTTTGTGGATTTCCGCAAAGCCTTCGACATGGTCTCTCGAGAGAGACTACTACGGAGGCTCCAGGAGTTACAGCTACCATCTGACATGCTATGGGCCATCCACGCTTTGTATGCACGAGTCACAGGCAGAATATGCTGCCCCGGCGGTCTATCAGACAGACTTGTTAGCACCATTGGTGTGAAACAAGGTTGCCCTCTCTCACCCACTCTCTTCGGTCTCTACATCGACGAGATCACGGAGTATATACACCGAGCAGGAGGGCGAGGAGGAGACCTCGGAGGTACACCAGTACACATCCTATTATATGCTGATGACATTGTCCTGCTTTCAGAGTCACAGGAGGGTTGAAGTCACATTTACAGGCGCTCGAAACCTTTTGCATGGAGAGAGGACTCACAGTGAACCTTGGCAAGACCAAGGTCATGATCTTCTATACCTCCGGGACAGTACGCCATCATGCCTCTTTCACGGAAGCTGCCGCGAGAGATAGATTGACGCG
>CM035421.1:115412475-115432475 GCA_020310875.1 Ceratopteris richardii
CAGACACAAATTTTGAATCTTTGTTATAGCATGGATCCATAACATGTAACTCATGCAAAGGATGGTAATGCTTCACTGAAAAACATTGAGATGTATTTGAATCAGCTTTAAAAGTATCCAATACTCCATTATTCTTCTCTGATCCATAACAATCCATCTCAGAAATCACTTGTCCTGTAACAGTACTGCCATTATTCGTTAAAGATGCCTTATATTCTCTCCCATTACTTCTAATTTCATGGACATTCTGACACAAACAGATATGCCTCTGAGAAATGCATGCTTCATCTAACTGAGAATCTTCAACCATAGAATCATCCAATGTCCGTACTTTGTTTTGGCATCGATTCCTCAATCCAATTGACAAGTGAGAAGACAGTTTCTCTCCATCACAATCTCCTGCTCCTGACATTCTACCATTGTCGCAGACCTTGGAGAATTGGTTCCCATTTGCATGTCCCGTATTGATGGCATCAACTATACCATCGACTTTATGATAATGGCAGCCATTACCATAATCAGGCTTCGAAATCTGTTCAAATTCGATCTCTGTACATTGTACAACACAAACATCATTCGGCAAAGCAGTGCAACCATTAATTACATCATTTTCGTTTCTGTGGGAGCTTTCCAGGTTACTGCATAACGTATGACTACATGCTTTATAAGAAGCACTCCAAACAGCTAAAAAATCATCCCGAGTTTTCTGAATCGACTTCACAATTTCATGTGTGGAAGTGTAGGAAACGCAAAGGTTGAGAATAAGCGAACTATTTTGACTTGTGACAGCCATAGCTTTCTCAGCAGCCAACCTCGCTCCTTGTGGTAGAAGATGCAAGTCCCCAAGAACTCGGATTTTAATGCCGTATTGGCTGGCTAGGCCCTGCTTTTCAACAAGAGCTTCCAATTTCGATTGCATGAGATCCATCAAGGCAGAGACCTCATCAGATGATCTGTGGAAATTATCAATACTAAAAGCGAAAAGCGTAACAGTTCGAATATTGAGATCGAAGCAATCTTTTAGTGTGCGAAGAAGAGCATCGTATCCATGGGAATGGCCAATGCGGCGATCGACGCGAAGTCGATCAGCAAACCGACGGTTACCATCCATGATGAAGGCTATATGGGTGGGCATCGGCCCTGCAGCGATAATCCACAGCATGAACACTCTTATGATTCCTCGCAACGCTTCCAGAGCGGCCGTGAACAGCGATTGTACCCATCGGTTGAGAGCACTAAGACAAGCAATATGCATCGTCTATCTTCTATGCTCCTCGAGGTGACTGTCTCATACCATAGCACTGCAGAGTCGAAAACACGGAACCACAGCTGAAAAGCCATGCAGGACTTGTCATCATTTTAGGAGAGAAAAATCGAAGGTCCAACCTTCAAAGTCAAAGAAATTAGGCTAGATAATTTAACACGTAATGTTAGCACGTTGAGTATTAGGATGAGGGGTCCAACAAACATAAAGATAAAAAAAAAGAAATAATGTTCAAGTTTCACGAAAAAGTGGATAGTTCTGCCGCCTACCTATTCAGATATATCGGTAGGACATTACCACAACTTTAGTGTTGTCCCAGTTCGTTGGCTTAGTGGTTGGGCCTCTTGCCTCTTGAGGCGGGGGCGAGGGTTCAATCCCTAGCAGCAACATGAGAGGGACATGTAATCTGGAAAGTTGTTACATTGTGGTTGAGTGCCACTGTTTGTTTATTCCTGCAGTAGTGTTGACAGTTGTTTAACCCAGTCTTGTAAACCACTGTTCTTGTGGGATAAGGGAGGTCCCATGAGTATTATGCCCTTCCCTGTAGAGTCGCAATTTCAAAGTTAAAGTCCGGGGGAGTAGGCCTCGGCCGAACCTCCATTAAAAAAAAAAAAAAAAAAAAAAAAAAACTTTTTTTAGTGTCGTTTGTGAGTACCATCATATTTGAAATATAATATAACGAAAATAATGAAACATTATTATTTAATAATTAAAAGATAAACTATTTGAATTATTATGATAATTTGAGTACAATTAATCATTTCATGCAAGGGTCAAATGACTTATACAAAATTAAGTACAGATTCTCTTTGCAACAAGGGTCATATAACATCATATACAAAAAATATTAAATCATGTCGTTATGAAACATCTATAAGAATAAATCATTCAATGCTCCACAATAATTTGGGTACAAGTAATCTTCCATGCAATGATAAAATGACTCATAGGAAATCAAGTATAACATAAATAAAAATAAATCTTTTTTTTTAATGGTCTTATGATTCAAATATAAATTTAAATGGAACGTGAAGGAGAATCCATTTCTTCAAGGGATTCACTTCCAAAGGTTTGTTGTATATTCATCTTGATATGCTCCTTGTACATATTTCAAGCAAAGTTATCTCTACGGTCCCAACCAACTCCAAGGTTATTATTTACTATTGCATTGGTACATTCTTGTGCTGGATTGAATGAAGTTTCAAAATTATTTGTGTGACAAACCTTTCTTGCATCCTTTGAATGGAACTAACATGTATGGTCGAGTAAGATATGCACAATCACCCACTAAACAAAAATTTCCTTGCTCGCCTCTTGCACATTTATGTCCTAGTCCACTTCTAATAAAATTAGTTAATCATGCATTGAATCTGCCCATACTACATCATAATTCCATATTAGGGAATTTCACTAATGCATATGCTAGACAACCAAAGACACGCAGATGAGAAACAGATGGCATGCGATCATGACAAGCCTCATATGGAGTGATAGATGTTGTGCCTTCTTACGGCTCTGATACCACTTGTTAGCGATTAACTTTTGCTCCTATACCAATTGTCGGTGATCTCACGACTCTGAGGCCACTTCTTGATGGCCGTCGCGGCAAAGGCTTGAACCTTGTCAGGCCTACGGAAATCGCCGTGCCACCAAAATTGGTTGCCAAGTTAGAGTGATATTAGAACACCTCTATAATCAGCAGTAGCTCAGCATGGTTACTATCACTCAACATATAAAACTGCGCTTTGAATTTACTGGAAAAATTCCACTGGAACTCCACCGGACTGTCACCAGACTGACACCGTAGTTATATCGGAATCCTACCGGAATCAACTCCTATTCTGTTTGTAATTACTTCAAGTGAGTATACAAGAAGTAAGGAAGTGATGCGTGAACTTCCTTCTCTGAGTGAACACTTTCTGAAGTTTAAGAAAAAACTTCTTCGGTTCAGAATGTCTCTTTTTGGTTAGACTTTGTACTGTGTGTACATATCTATTTCACCGAAATCCTTGATGAACTGATAGTAGAGATGTCTAGCTATAAGATAAGCCAACTCTCATACAAAACCTTAATTTACTCTGCCAAATATACTTCGTTGTTTTACCGGAAAACATGTTTTTTGAGAAAATTATAACTGATCGAAAAATGCGTTTACTGAGATAACTGTTTTGACCAAACATTCGTTGACTGAGAGAGAGTACCAAGGGACACGTTTACTAACGAACTGTAAATGTTAACGGTTAACAAACTTTCTACCATAACACGAAAATACATACGTTTCTTCACATACGAACAGTGCGCACAAACTTCCACATGAACATGTGTTTTCTATTAGAGAAGATGTGTACAAATTAAGCTTGGCCTCTTCTTGCTCAAGCTATGGAAACTCTCCTACACTGAGTAGTTTCCTCTACCATCTCTCTCAGATGAACACCTGACATTTCAGGTTTCTGTTATTCATCTGTACATACGCGATCTATGGCGTCTTCTGAAAAACTTCTCACTCACTCTTCACTCTCTGTACATACGCGATCTCTGGCGTCTTCTCACTTCCTCATATCACTCCTTTTTTTTTTCTTTTGGCCTCTGTATGTGCTCTATTTATACTGCGTGCTCTTCTCACGCACGTTCTTATTTGCACTTCCCTCTCTATTATTCTTATGCACGTTCTCTCTGTATATACAGTTTGATTCGGTGTAACGAATTCTGATTCTGCAAGATTCTGTACTGTACATAACAGTCGTGAATTTTGTCCCTTCATTAAGGTTTTTGATTTTCTGAATATTTGATTCCGCTTCTCTTTATCTTTCTTTGTCTGTACGTCAAATTCGTGAGTGATTCTTCAACAGCTCCCCCTCAATCACTAATTTGACTCTTCCTGTCTTCATATATCTTCCTTTCTTTTATACCTGCCATTTCTTTGAATCTGCTTGTCTTTGTTCCATCCAAGCTCTTTGTCAAAATATCTGCAATCTGATCTTTTGTCGGAGTGTATACTATTTCTATCTCCTTCTCCATTACCTTTTCCCTCAGGAAATGATACTGAATTTCTATATGCTTTGTTCTTGCATGAAATACTAGATTTGCTACAAGATACAACGAGCTCATATTATCTCCATATATGATAGGTATACCTTGATCCATACCCATGCTTTTGAACAAGGTCTGCATCCATATCACTTCTTTGGCTGCTTCTACCAGTCCTTTATATTCTGCTTCTGTCGACGATAAAGCCACTGTGTGTTGTTTCTTCGAACACCAGCTTACTAGCTTATCGCCTAGGTATATCATATACCCATGTGTTGATCTTCTGTCATCTTGACTTCCTGTCCAGTCTGAGTCACTGAATGCTCTCAGCTGTATATCTGAAGTAAAAGGATAATATAATCCTTCCTTTATAGTTTTTTTTATACCTAAGAACTCTCTGTCCGGCAACCCAATGTTGATCTTTCGGACAAATGCATGAACTCTGAGAGAACTCCCACTACATAGCTAAGATCCGGTCGTGTTAGTGTAGCGTAGATCAAGCTTCCCACTAACGACTGATACTTCCTTGTATCTTTAAACTCTGCACCACTGTATTTGCTGAGTTTATCATTTGCTTCAAGCGGTGTTGAAGCTTCTCTGCAATTCTCCATATTAAACTTCTTCAGTAAGTTTAGGAGATATCTTTCTTGCGTAACATATACACCATGATCTGTGTATGTGATTTCCATTCCTAGAAAGTATGACAACTTTCCTAGGTCACTGATCTGAAACTCTTTTTCGAGTAATCTCTTTACTTCTTTAATTCCTTCATCTGAAGTACTTGTGATTATAATGTCGTCTACATAAATGCAAATGTAGATCATACCTTCTTCTGTTCTCTTAATGAGTAGACTTGCATCTGCTTTCAAACTTTGGTATCCAAGTTCATTGAGATATTTCACAAGCCTGTAATTCCAAGCTCTTGGAGCTTGCTTCAGTCCGTAAAGTGCTTTTCTTAATCTGCAAACAAAATTTGGGTATCTGGAACTTACAAACCCTTCCGGTTGTTCCATGTAGACTTCATCTGATATGTATCCATTCAGAAATGCGTTCTTTATATCTAGCTGACTTAGCTTCCATCCTTTTGATGCTGCTATAGCAATCACTGTCCTTATGGTTGACATCTTTGCCACCGGACTAAACGTCTCGTCATAATGTATGCCATGCGTCTGAGCATAGCCCTTGATAACCAGTCTAGCTTTGTGTCTGGCTATCCTTCCATCTGCAAGTTTCTTAACTTTGAAAACCCATTTATTTTCGATCACTTTCTTACCACTTGGTTTAGGAACAAGTTCCCATGTCTTGTTCTCCTCCAGTGCGATAAACTCTTCTTCCATTGCTTCTTCCCATTGCTTCTTGCCTTTAGCTTCATCATAGTTCTGAGGTTCTTCATCATCTTTGATCGTATATGCGTAATTTTTCTAAGTTATATACGAGGTATCATAGGAATACCTTTCTGGTTGTCTTCTATTCCTGTTTGACCTTCTTGGTTCAAACTCTTCATGTGTATCTGAATACACATCTTCATCAAATCCCTGTTCATCTCCATTTCTCATACCTGATCGGATCCTAGACATACTCGCCTGCATATAGTCTTCATCTCTATTCACCTGCACAATTGATTTTCCTTTCTCTTTCCTTCTTACTTCTTCTTTGAATTCTTCCGGTGTATGATTCTGATCTGTATACCAGCTTTTCTGTTCATCAAATGTAACATCTTTGGAAACAGTAAACTGTTTTGTTAGAGGACTCCATAACCTGTAGCCCATCTTCTTTTCATCGTATCCTACGAACACATATTTCTCGGCTTTTGGTTCAAGCTTATGTCTGAGTTGTGATGGTACATAAGCGTAAGTTACTGATCCAAACACTTTGCAATGATCAAGTGTTGGCTTCTTTCCCCACCAAGCTTCATACGGGGTCATTCCATCTAATGCCGTACATGGTAATCTGTTAACCAAGTATGTAGCTGTATTTACAGCTTCAGCCCAAAGATAATTTGGACAATCCTTTTCTTTTAGCATAGCTCGTGCAAACTCAACTAGAGTTCGGTTCCTTCTTTTTGCTACATCATTTTGTTGTGGTGTATACTTGCAGGTTATTTCTCTCTTAATACCTGCATTCCAAAGATAGTCATTGAACTCTCGGGAGAAGTATTCTCCCCCTCCATCAGACCTCAGTCTCTTCAGCTTTCGACCTGTGAGTCTTTCAGCATATGCATGAAAATGCCTGAAAGCTCCAAACACTTCTGATTTCTCTTTCAAAACATAAAGAGTTATCCATCTTGTAGCATCATTAATGAATAAAACATAATACCTCGATCCACTGATTGATCCTTCTTTTGTTGGACCCCATACATCTGTATGAATGAGTTCAAGAACTCCGTCATGTTTGAATCCTTTCTTCTGGAAAGGTAACATGTGGGCTTTTCCCATCTGACATGCTTTGCACTTATGAATCATATGTTGATTCTGTACATTTGGTAATCCCAGTACTGACTGATTCGCAATCATAGCTTTAATTCCTTTTTCATTAAAATGACCTAATCTCTTATGTCAGAGATCAAGTTCTGTAATCACCTTTTCACCATGTGTGAGCAGCGCTTGACCGATGTTCCCTTGTACTCTTAAGGTAAAGAGTCTGCCTTCTTTCTTACCAGAGATGATCTGATTATATCCGTTCTCGGGATCTTCTACAAATACTCCTTCATTTGTAAATCTGACCTGAAAACCTTTCTCAACTATCTGTCCTACGATAATCAAATTTTTCGGTATTGTCGGAACATACAATACATTTGTTAGCAAATCTGCTCCACTCTTACATTTCACTTTTCCAATTGAGTGTACACTATGTCTCGTATTGTCACCTGTTTGAACAGTATGACTGGAACTACCTTTTTCCAATTATGACATTAGTTCTATATTTCCTGACAAATGATTAGAACATCCAGAGTCAATGTAAAATACCTTCAGGTCTTCGTTATCTGATGTGCTGATTGAAATCATCATCAATGATGTATGACTTTCATTCTGAGTATCATTTGCGTAGTTGTTGTAGGTGGTGTTGTAGGATTGATTACGTCCCCAACTTCTTGCTCCACCTCTACCATAGCTTCCTCTTTGATTTTGTCTACCTCTTTGAAAATTATTCTGATATCTTCCGCTTCTACCTCTACTGTTCTGATTTTGATTTGATCCTTGTTGATTGTGCCAGCAATCATGAGCCAAATGATTACTTAGTCCACAGATCCAACAAGCCTTCTTGTTGTTATTCTGGCTACTTCTTCCTCTTCCAAAACCTTTTGCTCTTCCTCTGCCGGTGCCTTTACCTCTTTCATAATAAGCATGAGAACTCGATTCTTCTTTGTCTTTTGACTTACCTTTGTCTGCTTTCTTCTTGTTCTTCATGTACATTGCAGAACTTTGTCCTTTATCTGCATCTCCTTTTAGGTCTTGCTCATATGTGAGCATCAAACCAAGCAACTGATTTAAATCTGGTACAAAATGATTTAAGGAAAGTTCAGTTGAGAGTATGAAAGGTTTCCACCTTTCATCTCCTCTCAAACCTGTTAGCAGTTGCGCTATCAACCTGTGATCTTCGACATCTTCATTTATGGATCCAAGACTATTTGCTAGATCCTTCATCTTAGTAACATAGTCACTAATGCTTTGACTCGACTTCTTTTTGAACGTTGTGAATTCAGACCATAAGCTAGCCTTCCTAGCTTTCGTAGTATTTTGGAAATGATCTTCCAACGCACTCCATATGTCCTCTGCTTTCTCCATACCTCTAATGTGCGGTAGTAGATGGTTTGTAACGGTATTATAAATGTAAGCTCTTGTCGTTGCATCTTTCTTCTGCCACAGCTTCAAGGCTTCTAATTCTTCTTTTTCCGGTTGACTATCATCTTCGAAAGTCAGCTTCTTTTCTTCTCCGGTCAAATACATCATTAAGTCCTTACTCATAAGTAAGGCTTCCATGCGCATTACCCACGCGGGATAATTATCTCTGTCCAATTTATCAATTTGGACATGGTCTGCCATGATCTTCTTGTTTCTGTTACTTCCGGTGACTTTTGAGAATCTTTCTGCTCTTCAGAATTTTTCTCGTTCTGGTTCCACTTGTTGTGGTTAACCGGCTCTGATATCAATTATGGTGAATACTCTGGCTCTGATGCCAATTGAGGGTGGATATTATGGCTCTGATACCACTTGTTGTGCCTTCTTACGGCTCTGATACCACTTGTTAGCGATTAACTTTCGCTCCTATACCAACTGTCGGTGATCTCATGACTCTGAGACCACTTCTTGATGGCCGTCGCGGCAAAAGCTTGAACCTTGTTAGACCTGCGGAAATCGCCGCAACACCAAAATTGGTTGCCAAGCTAGAGTGATATTAGAACACCTCTATAATCAGCAGTAGCTCAGCATGGTTACTATCACTCAACATATAAAATTGTGCTTTGAATTTACTGGAAAAATTCCACTGGAACTCCACCGGACTGTCACCAGACTGACACCGTAGTTATATCGGAATCCTACCGGAATCAACTCCTATTCTGTTTGTAATTACTTCAAGTGAGTATACAAGAAGTAAGGAAGTGATGCGTGAACTTCCTTCTGTGAGTGAACACTTTCTGAAGTTTAAGAAAAAACTTCTTTGGTTCAGAATGTCTCTTTTCAGTTAAACTTTGTACTGTGTGTACATATCTATTTCACCGAAATCCTTGATGAACTGATAGTAGAGATGTCTAGCTATCAGATAAGCCAACTCTCATACAAAACCTTAATTTACTCTGCGAGATATACTTCGTTGTTTTACCGGAAAACACGTTTTGTGAGAAAATTGTAACTGACCGAAAAATGCGTTTACTGAGATAACTGTTTTGACCAAACATTCGTTGACTGAGAGAGAGTATTAAGGGACACGTTTACTAACGAACTGTAACTGTTAACGGTTAACAAACTTTCTACCGTAACACGAAAATACATAGGTTTCTTCACATACGAACAGTGCACACAAACTTCCACATGAACATGTGTTTTCTATTAGAGAAGATGTGTACAAATTAAGCTTGGCCTCTTCTTGCTCAAGCTATGGAAACTCTCCTACACTGAGTAGTTTCCTCTACCATCTCTCTCAGATGAACACCTGACATTTCAGGTTTCTGTTATTCATCTGTACATACGCGATCTATGGCGTCTTCTGAAAAACTTCTCACTCACTCTTCACTCTGTGTACATACACGATCTCTGGCGTCTTCTCACTTCCTCATATCACTCCTTTTTTTTTCTTTTGGCCTCTGTATGTGCTCTATTTATACTGCACGCTCTTCTCATGCACGTTCTTATTCGCACTTCCCTCTCAATTATTCTTATGCACATTCTCTCTGTATATACAGTTTGATTTGGTGTAACGAATTCTAATTCTGCAAGATTCTGTACTGTACATAACGGTCGTGAATTTTGTCCCTCATTAAGGTTTTTGATTTTTTGAATATTTGATTCCGCTTCTCTTTATCTTTCTTTGTCTGTACGTCAAATTCGTGAGTGATTCTTCAACAATAGATTGCAATGCTTTAGTGGGACTCCTATTAAGTATAGCCTCAAGCCAGAAACTATGTGCTAAAGCTTGACTCTTGACCATACACCTTGCCATCTCCATGAGTGACCTATTCTTCCTTTCAGCAACTCCATTCTCTTGAGGTGTATACAACACTATACACTGATGTTTTATCCCACGTTCAGCAAGAAATGCATTAAAATTAGAAGACATATACCCCCCATCAGAACGGAGGGTGCCCATTTTACATGCTGACAGATTTTCAACCAAAACCAGAAATCGTTTGAAGCACATAAACACTTTGGACTTTGATTTCAATGGATATACCCATGCATGCCTACAAAAATCATCAATGAAAGTCACGAAGTACAGATACTTCCCAAACGAAGGTGTCTACATAGGACCACAAGCATCACTATGAACAAGCTACAATTTCTTAGTAGCTCAAATGAAACCATCTTTCGGGAAGGAGGAATGCTTCATTTTGCCCAGCCTTCATAGACATGTTTACCAGGTGCCTCAAGCTTGGGTAAAGAGGATACCATTTAAGCTGATCTTGGCTAGTGTTGAAACTAACAATATATTTTTCTTGATCCTTGGCACAATTAAAGCATCTAACAATGTAAAAGAACTACCATCAATAGTAGTCAGAGTGATCTTACCAACTCCCATAATAGGGTAAGAGGAGTTTTTGGCGCATGTGACAATATTTTCTGTAGGGGCAAGCTCAAGTGAAGTGAAGAAACTGCGCTGCAAGGTAATATGTTTGATTGCCCCACTATCAAAGTACCAAACATCTAAGTCTACTACAGACATACACTATTCATGAGAAGATAGGCCAGAACTGCAAACAGTGGTAAATGCCCATTCTTCATTCTGCACAAGATTAGTAGACTCTATTTTGGATGTAGAGGCCTCTAAACAACCATTCCTACCTTTTTCTTCTTTGGCTCTTTTGCAACCAATTTTAGACAACTCTTTATGACATGATCATTTCCTTTACAATATTTTCAAAACAATTTCTACTTTTCTGTTTTTTTCTCGTCTTTGTCATCTTTATTCGAGTGTGTGGAATTAGCAAATTTTTGCTTACTAGTAGATGAGCTCCATTTACCTTTGCCCTTCTAAATAGCTAGGAAGGATTGATCTGCAACATGCATAATGGACATGTTCTACCTAGAATGATCTTCCTACAATATAATAGAGACGAACTCCTCGAATGTTAAGGCATTTGGATTTCCTTTCATCATCAATCAAAGAGTAGAAGCAAAACTTTGATATGAGTATAGAAGACCATTTAGAACAATCTGCACAAGTGAACTGTTAGGCGAGATTTCATTAGCAGATCAATTGTTTCTTCAGATCTTTGATCTTTGTCAACTCCTTCATTCATGTGCTCCCTCTCCAACTATTTTTGGACGTAAGCAACAAAAGCCTCATTCCTTGCCTGGTATAAAGTGATAAGTGTATCCCAAGCATCCTTTGTTGTTATGCAGGAGTGAATGAGGAATAATGGCATGTTTGATAGACAAGGCTATCAATGCATGTGCCTGAGCATTTGTGCCATCCCAATGCAGTTGCTGCAGGAACCACAACATGAACAGGAACCTGAAGAATATCACCATCTTAACACCATTTGCATCACCTTTAGTAATTGTATTTGCATGTGTAATAGGACGTTTTTCAACACCCTACACAATACATGACACATCATATAAGCCCATAATGGGTAATTGGTACCATCCTCAACAACCAACATATGGAATACATCACTGCTTCAGCCATGGCCATTGAATAAAATACCTTGATGCAGAAAAATGATTGTATCTCAAAAAGTTGAATAGAACTACCCTGTCAAGTTATGCTAAACCTGTAGCAGACTTTGAGGTGCTTATACTAGAGAATCGAAACTTGTATATATCTTTGACACAAAAAGACAAAATTGCATGTACAATCTTTTTGATAGTGCGCTCCGAGGCCGAAACGAGCTCATATCACAATTTGGCAATTATGAGACTATGACCGGAGGGTGTCGATGATGAATAGATGAATCGATGACCTTCTTTGATACCAATTGTTGGAGTTTAAGGTCTACAAAAGCACGCGAACAACACAAGGAAGAAGAAGAAGCTTGGAGCACAACACACAATATTGAATGTATTACCAAGAGAATGTACAAAGAGTGACTTGTTAGGGTTGTATGTGTATATACAAGCAGGGGAAAGAAACCTCCTAAAGATGGAAAAAAGTGCCCTCGCAGTCCTAGTGTGTTCACACACATCACCACTTAAACATATCAACACATAATGTCATCATATTCTCATTGCATAGTAGCCATCCAATTTTTTGAATTTTGTGCTTCATCAAATGAAACAGACTCATTCTCATCACAAAGACTAGAGGCAACCATAGCATAGCAATCTGATGCAAAATACGCACTATGAGAGTCTGAATGAGTAGGATATGAAAGAGGTGCATCTAATTTGCTATCTCGCAAAGTCTTCACCAGCCATTTAAGCATAGCTTTTGCCACCTCTATATCAAACCTATCATCAACAAGTGCATCATGTAAATCTGCATCAAGAATGGAATGATCTACATCATCATGTGTGTTGAATTATATAGAGCATGATTTTATTGATCATGTGGATGATCTTATAGAGCACACTTTGGATGATCAGTAGGATGCTTTAGAGCATGATGTGGATGCTCATCTAGAGCACTGTGGTGATACTCAATTAGAGTTTCATCATCAGTTTGATCTTGGTGTTGATGTTGTGCACTTAGCTCATGTGAAGCATAATGATACATGGTGTGGTAGAGCAGGATATCTCTTATGATACACAATGTATGCCAGAGCATACTAGCTCTCAGGGTGCACAACTAGACACATCCTTGGTTGAGAGGATAACTGATTTAGATGTTGATGAGTCAGAAATCATGCATTCATTCTTGGATTCACTCATGCCAGATGTTGACATAGATATTTCAAGACATGTTGTTCTCGATGATGGTGCTTTGGATGCGCATATTATATGTTGGTGTAACTCTTGTTATGGCACGTATCGAAGACCACGATTGGAATGTATTGAGCATGAGACAGAGTATGGTACTTTTGAGCATGCACCATCACCTGGTCAACGCGATAATGCTTGGGTATGTATTTTTTATATAAATTAATGTCATTATTTTATTTAAAAACCATATACAAAATCAAATTACTGTTGATATACAGGAATACTTGCTCGATGATGATGATGATGATAATTTTTCTCATAATATTAATATACCTCGTACACGTCATGGACTTGCTGTTCATCAATTACAAGCAGAGGTTTCTAGAAATCCTCTACCTCCTAGTTTAGAGACTGAAACCGCTGGAGATTATCCGTTGCCATCTCGTGATCATTCTCTAGTACAAACATATGATAGACGAAGATATGGAGGATGGAATAGAGGACCACTTCCTTTAGATGGAGAGGTTTTCAACTTTTGGGGTAATCGCTATATGATTCCTCCATCCACTATTACTAATGCTAGTCGTGGTCTCTTTATTGTAGAGGATTTGTATGTGCCTCCGAACTCTAAAGTCACTCTTATGTCATTTTGTGGTCCTATATATGGATGGGGAGATTGGCATCGACTTTCACGTTATGTTCAAAGCATGATATGCTTGAATGCAACATCCCTTACTAGTAGAAGGATTTTACATGCAAAAAATAAAAGATTATATATTGATGGAAGACCTTACACACATGGAAATATAGCAAGTTTAATAAATAGTAGTTGAGGGTTGCATAATAGTTCAAGGACTAATTGCACATTTGAGGAGCGTGAAAATATTCATGAATCACCATACATGAGTAGAGATGTATCAAGATACATAGTTGTCAATGCTATTACTACATTACATGCAGGTGATGAACTATTAGTGAATTATGGATGGCGTAGACCTCCAAGAGCACCTTTTAGCTAGAGAGAATAAAAATTTTCTATCCATATTTAATAACTTATATATTTAATTTATGTTTAAAGTTTACTTTTTATTCATTTATGGAATACTAATGAATTTTATTTATATGTGTAGATTCCAACATATGATGTTGATGATATTCCTCCACACCATTCACAATTGCCAGTAAGACCTCATTTATTAGAAGCTTCTATGAGGAGGCTACGCAAAAGTGATCCTGTGGAATATGCAAGGTTGAAAGATCTATATTCAAAAGAAGATAAAGTACAAGATTTGTGTGACAATGATGAAGATGATGGCATGGCAGATTTTATTGAGCATTGGTATCAAAATGACAGTGAGAGCATTGATATTTCTAAAAATGAGAAATATCTTTGAGAGGAATGTCTAAAGCATGTGAAGGAAGTCGTTTGACACGACTAAGTGCGAGCTTAATTATTCTCAATCTTCAAAATTGTTTTGGATGGAGTAATGTATCTATTTCGACACTATTAAGGTATAATTTTTAATTTTATATATATATATATATATATATATATATATATATATATATATATATATATATATATATATATATATATATATATATATATATATATATATATATATATATATATATATATATATATATATATATATATGCATAAATATATATATGTAAATACATGCATATATAAACATACACATAATATACATGAATGTATACACACATATAAACATAGACACACATATACACACATACACATGTTATGAGAGTAAGGTCAAATTATACATACCTGTATCGAATGAAGATGTTTTGTCCATCTAGCCTTTAGAATTGTCCACCCAACCTTTAGAATCTTCTTGACACATATGTTTCTTCTATTTTAGTAGACCTAATACTTGTGCTGCTAATTTTTTTTTAATACAAATATTAAGTAGCAATTACCAAGGAAGGTATCAAGTCACATGTAAAATGGGAGGAGCAAATTTATCTTGAAGATATTGAAGGATGGAAAAACAATTTTAAAGGATGAGCGAATAAAAAGTATCCATTCAATGCAGGTTTTTATTCTTACTTTAGATAAGGTAAGAATATATACACATTCATACATACACATACATACATACATACATACACATGTATACACACATACATATACATATATGCATACGTATATATACATACATATACACCTATAAAACACAGATACATACATATATACATATACACATACACATATGTATATGCATGCACATGCATATTCACATCCACATGCACATACACATATATAAAATTATATGCATATATATATGTATATTTATTTATTTACTTTTTTTTAATCTTTTTTTGATGAGCTTAAAGGTTATTATCTGAAAAGTTTTTACCAAGTTAGAATATTCTTCCTACCTCACATGATGAAATGAAGAAGATAATCAACAATCTTGGTATAGATTTTCAATGTATACATGCATGTTATAATGATTGTATTTTATATAGAGGTGAATATGCATACTCTTTTACATGTCCCAAATGTCAATCTCCATGATATAAGGACGAAGAAGGTAAAGTCCCAAAAAAGGTATTGAGACATTTTCCATTGGCTCCACGGATTAGACATATGTTTCAAAGCCCCAAATTATCAAAGCTTTTGACATGGGGACATGATCATAAAAGTAATGATGGAATAATCAGAATTCCTCATGATAGTGTTGCTTTTCAACATATTGATTCTACATGGCCTGAATTTGCACAAAATCCACAGAATCTAAAGTTCGGAGTTGCATTAGATGGGATTAATCCATTCTCCATGAAATCCAGTAAATGGTCAACATGGCCAGTGGTAGTCATAAACTACAATCTTCCGCCATATCTTAGCATTAAAAAGGAACATTTAATGCTTTCACTTTTAATCCCAGGCAAAAGACAAGTTAAAGATATGAATATATATCTTGCACCTCTCATTGACGATCTCCAAGAGTTATGGAGAGGTATTAATGTGTATCGAAAAGCATCAATGAAAGATATTATGGTTCGTGGTATTGTGGCTTGGACTATTCACGACTTTCCAAGATATGGTGTTTGTTCAGGTATTGATGTAATTTTTTTATTCAATATGCATGTAAATAAATATGATTTAATCTAATTATATTTTTATCGTTTTCATGATGCAAGAATATCTACTAAGGGTTATAAAGCTTGTCCATATTATGATGATTGGTTGAGATCAATCTATAGTAAGAATCTCAACAAAAATATTTATCTTCGACATTGACGATTCTTGCCTGATGATCATCCATTAAGATCTAAAAGAGAAGCGATACATTTTAATGGAAAGCTTGAAACATGTCAGTGTCCAAAACCTATGACACCTATGGATTGGTATAAAAAATGGACAGATGGACATCTGATAGATCCAGACTCAGAAATCTTTATTGATATGAAGATAATGAGTATGTGAAGAGAGGTAAAGGAAAATTGGCACTCACAGAGAACATATCAATATGGTATTCTTTGGAGTATTGGAAAGAGTTAAAGTATGTCATCTTCTTGATCCTATGCATATATTCAAGAATATTGGTTATTCACTATGGCAGCATCTTCTTGGACTAAAAGATACCATAGCATCAAGGAATGATTTGAAAGATCAAAAATCAAAACCAAAGTTATGGCCAGTTTTTTATAGACATCGACAAGAAACGACTTATGCACCTGCTCCTTGGATACTTACAACAAAAGAGATACAGACTATCAACAATAGAATTCAATTGATTAAGACTCCTACAGGATATGGAGCATCTTTTCAAAACATGTTTATTATGGATGATAAGAGCTTATCTGGGTTAAAGACCCATGACTGGCATAACTTTTTGAAACATATTTTACCTTTGGTTATCGATGGATGTACAACGAAAGGAGTGGGAGATTTGATCTATCGTCTTCGATCACTTATAAGGTAATTATGATACTTTTATATTTAATATGTATGAATATTGGATATCTTTTATTTTTGAATTAACGTCTTTATACTTTTTTTAATGATATGTATAGGTGGATTACATCCAAAGAGATTGACAAAAACTCGATCCCACAAAAAAAAATGTGAATGCAAAGAGCTACTATGTTTGATGGAGAAAGAACTTCCTACTTCATTTTTTGATATTCACGTTCATTTATTAGTCCATCTTGTAGATGAAATAGAGATTGCAGGTGTTGTCAACACTTGATGGATGTTTTGGGTTGAGCGATTTATGGGAATATTAAAAGGTTATGTGCGACAAAGAGCGAAACCAGAAGGATCCATGGCAAAGGGTTGGATGCTTGAAGAGTGCATGTATTACATTAGTGAGTACCTTGAAAGAGCTCATGAAGAAGCTCCACGTGCATGTACCAACGAGTCTTCTTCAAAAATAACAGATGAAGTATTATCAGGTAACGGAGTTCCATTTTTATTTACATTTCAAGAAAAAAATGATGTTTCTACTTTTGTAGCATGTAATAGCGAATGCATGCAAGCATTCCTTAGCGAGTACGAACAAGAACTTCAAAATATCCGAAGTAAAAGGCGAAGAAACAAAAGATATAGACGTAATCTCAATAATAATGAGATTAGAGATATATCTTCTTTCACGGGTTGTCTATATAGTCGTTTGCAACATGCCAACACAAATAATGAAGAAATCTCAGATGAGCAGAGAGAGTTAATGATAGGTTGTGAACGAAAGGTAATTTTATTTTAATAATATTTTATTTTTTTATATATGTATATTAGTTTCTATTTACTAATTGAATTTCTTTTGCAGGCTCGAATTTTCACTAATATGTGGGCTTTTGGACAGCATATTAGAATCAAAGCCATTGATTCTTTATGTAAAACAGAGGATTCTAGTATTGTTGCTTCTTTCAAGCAACTATCACATGCTAGCTCAAAAGACACGAAACTTATAGATGGCGAACTTGGTTACGTAGGAACTATTGTTGGTATCTACGAAATTTCATTTCCTACATTCAAACAGGTAGAAAAAGTTCATAATTTTTATGATAGAGTTAGTTATTTTTTTAAGCACCTAATAATGGGTTTTTGTTTTTATATATTTTGATAGGTCATTTTGAAGATTGACTAGTTTTGAGTTGAGTTTAAAGGTAGTAATTCCACATTAAGAAAAGAATTATTTGGGTTTTTGGCAATTGATTCTTCCAAGGTAATGCGATCTACTAAAGAACCATATATTCTTCCTAGGCATATTGAACAAGCATTTTTTTATAAAAACCCAGATGCTCACCCTTGGTGGCAAGTCATTCATGTTCAACCTAGAGGTAGGTCATTGTTTGAACAGTTTATTGTTAGAGAGATTGAAGAAAGTCCTCTTGATGATTTAGCATCAGATACTGATACATCAACATCTGAAAGAGAAATTAGAATCGTTATACGTGATAATGATACTAATCTTTTTGATGAAGATGATAATTCTCTACATGCTGATTCTACTGATGAGGAAGAGGAATTATCAGAAATCGATATTAATCCATCAATAGATGATGTGACTCATGAGAACAAAGATTTAACAATAGAATAAATAAATGAAATCAATAAGGATAATGAATATGAGACTATATTGATGTCTTACCAAAATGATGGCAATAATGAAAACACATGAGCAAATTAGATAGTAAATTCTACTCTAGTTATTGTTCAATAACTTGAAGCTTCTGAATGGATATCAGATAATAGATTTTTTATTCAACTAGAATAACGATGAATCCTAATAGAGAGATGAAATCATGTTCTTTTAAGTTAGAACATGAAGCTCGGGGGTATGCCTAATTATTTTATATATAGCTTTATCTTCGAGGAGCAAATTTTTATCATATATGTATGCATATGTGTGAGTATTCATGTGTATTATATTTATACATATGTTAGTATGCATATATATGTATTTCATGTATATGTATGTGTGTGCATGTGTGTGATATATGTATACATGTGTTAGTATGCATATGTGTATATATGCATATACATTTATGTAATAATATTCATGTATTCATGTAATATATGCAAGTGTTTATAATTGTCTATGCATGTATAAGTATACATTTGTGCATGTAGGCATGTATATGGGATGTGTACATGTATATATGTATATGTGTCTATGTGTAAATGTGTACATGTAAATATGTATGCATGTATATATATATTTATGTGTGCATGTAGGCATGTATATGTGATGTGTACATGTATATATGTATATGTGTCTATGTGTAAATGTGTACATGTAAATATGTATGCATGTATATATATATATCTATATGTGCATTTAGGCATGTATGTGTGATGCATAATATATCTACTCCATTTTATATTTATGTATGTGTATCTACATGATGTGTATATATCTTTATATATATTGTGATCCTCGTTGATTCGAGTAGCTATATATAGAGGCATAAGGTTGGGAGGAGAGACATCTCTCTAGTAGGACGTCGGAGCAATAGATGCAGTGTGTACATATACTTCAATCATATGGCTAAAAGGTTGAATTAGAGTTTTTAAATTAGGGGTTTTAAAACCCTAATATCAAAATTAGTGTTTTCAAATTAGGATTTATTTATTTTTTATTTATTTATTTATGTGTATGCATGTGTTGTGTATGTATGTGTATCTATATGTGCGTATGCATGTGTAGTGTGTGTGTGTATATGCATGTGTATATGTATATATGCATGTAAATATGATTATATGAGTCTATGTGTGTGTACATATGATTATGCATGTGTATGTGTATGTGAGTATGTGTATGTGTCTATGTGTATTCATTATATGTGTGTAACTGCATGCATGTGTATGCGTGTATTTGTACCTCTAGTCTCACTCTTTTATCTCTCTCTCTCTCTCTCATATACATACATACATAAACACACATACTCATATCCACATATATATACATAAAAGCAATGCATACCGTGCATTATCGCGACGATGAGCCATAAGTGTCCGCATCTCTTTTAAACACCACTTATGCGACCATCTTGTCCCAAACTCTATCTCAAGTGAACTAAGTACGTATTTTTTATCCCTCTCATCATGCTCACTACAAAAATAAAAAAAATCATGTAAATAAAACATAAGATATTTATTTCAATTTATATGTAAAAGTTATACTTACTTCCACGGTAAGTGGACAAGGGGCATG
>CM035421.1:115442475-115527415 GCA_020310875.1 Ceratopteris richardii
TGATAGTTTTCCCTATGATTTGAAGAAGACTTTCCAACTCTACAAAGCAAAGCTTCACATACATTTGAAGAGTTAAGTGAGTCAGAAGAGGATCAAAAGACACCAAGAAGAGATATCAAGGCATGGAACTCCAAAGGTAAATCCCGATTATAGGAGCTAAGAGATGTAGAAAATTTATCTCAATAAATAATCATAAGATCTAGAAGAGAAAAGATGAAGCAAGAAAGGTATGGATATGGCACTTCATTAGTCACCAAGAAATCTTTATATATAGCCTAGGACACAAATTTTGAGGAACCTTGATCATAAGAGGACGCCAAGGAAAAGCGAGCATGGAAGCATGCTATGGAAGATGATATTGAAGCACTACAAGAGAGGAAGACTTGGGACTTAGTTCCTAAGACCTCAACCATGAAGGTCATTATATCTAGATGGATGTATAAGGTAAAGAAGAACTTTGATGGAACCATAACTAGGTCTAAGTCTATATTAGTAGTCAAAGGGTATACTTAGACTTAAGGCACGTTATGAGGAGACCTTCTCTCCTATAACAAAAATTCCTAGCCAGGAATTAGAAAATTGAGCAAATGGGTGTCGATGAAGATTTCTTAAATGGGTGGATCCTAGAAGAGGTATACATGGCTCAAGAGCTTGTTTTTTGAAGACTCACAATACCCTACATATGTTTCTAGGCTGAAGAGAGCATTACATGGACTAAAGGAATCCCCAAGCACTTCAAATCATAGATTGGTCTTTTACCTACAAGACAAAGGTTTTGTGGTGAGGAGGATAGATCCTTCCTTTTTCATCAAAAGATCACATGGAGAAGTCATATCCATTTGTGTATATGTAGTTGAAATCATTGTAACACATAATGAAATTGAAGGCATAAGGAAAATCAAATACCAAATGGAGGAAGAACTCAAGATAAGTGATCTAGGGCAGCTCACATAATTTGTTGGCTTTGAAATCATATACGTAGAACATGGTATATATTTTACTCAAAGAAGGTACATTAAAGCTTCGTTAGGAAATTCAAAATGGAAAGTGCAAAGTCTATAAGTACCCCTATGGAACTATATCCAAACTTAGATTTCAAGAACCTAAAATCTTTAAAGATGTGATAGGTTATCAAAGCCTAGTTCAAAGTCTCAACTATGCTACTCTCACAAGAGTGGAGATTAGCTATAGTGTGTGTGTTCTGAGTCAAGTTATGCACTCAACCACATATGGAGGCAGCAAAGAGAATACTCAAGTATCTCAAAGGAATAATAATGAAGGAATTTTCTACTTTTCTACATATGATATAGATATTAAAATCTTCTCTCATGCAAATTTGGTAAGATAAAGAGATGATAGGAGAAGTAAATTAGGGTACCTCTCATTTTCAAATCTAAAATTATATTTTGGCCATCAAAGAAGCAACCTACTATTGCTCTCTAATCTATAGAAGTTTAATATAGATGATTATCTAATGCTACTCAAGAAGCTTTGTGAAGTAAGGCAGTATATGTCGATTTAGAAATCACGACTTCAATTCCACATCTATTAGGGGATGACATGAGCTCTTTAACCAATATTTCTTACATTTCAAAAAAAAGCAATGTTTAAAGTTGATGGCTAAATTTTTGGATGGAGTAAAACCAAGAAGATTTAAATTGATGATTGGACTTCAAGAGATTGCAAAAGAATATGGGACTAGTCTATAACATTCAAACATGTTGCACGGGGTTTTTCCTTATGCATTTTTTCATTTTAAACTTTCCCAAAGCTAGTTTGGTTATAATTTACTCTTTGGTAGACCTTTTTAAAACTGACTAAGGTCATGCAATATTGATCCTCATAAGAGTTACGTTTTAAGTTTAATCAATAGAAATACACGATCCCATTAGACTATGTAACACCATGTGAATAACATCAAAGTAAGCAACCTTGATAATCACCCTTGAACACCTATCTAAGGAGGGCTTGGTCACATACATCCTCACTCTTGCCAGTGCCAATCTTGGGAGCTCAAGAAGTTGTGATATCCAAGTAATTATTTTATAAGTTCAAATTCTATTTCTAGTCTCTTCCTTTGTCCTAGTCTTGTCTAGTCTAGTTTCTTGGACATCCTATCTTGTCCTGATGTAATCTCATAGTGGGAGATCCTTTTTGGTTATTCCTTGCATCTAGGTTATCTTGCTAAAGGGAGTTCTTTTAATCTAGATATCTTACTTCATTTGCTCCTGGGTTGTGTGAACTCATGTGTCATCTCTAGTTGAGTTTTCCATACCTATCAGTCTTGGGTTGTGGGACTTCTGTTTTTTTAGAAGGAAGTTTGGCAACATACTACTCTCCCAAACTTTATTTAGTTGAAAGAACAGTTGTACAAGTGAGTGGGGCTAGCACCCAATGGACCCTCCCAATCCCTATGACCTTAATGGGTGACTTAGCTTTTGCATTCACTTGGTAAATGCATTCAATATTGCATTGTGCTTCAATCTTCTTCTGCTTCCTTGTATTTTTTGTGTGCTTCTATAGACCTCAAACTCCAACAAAACATAGGTTTCATGCTGCCTCTTGGCCATCATCACAATTGTGGCTACGGGCCATCCTACCCCTGCTTTGTGCGATACACGCGATCCCTATTGCACTATCACCTTCAATGTACAATTTTCTTTTAAATTAATTCAAGCAAGGGAGACTAGGCCTAGGCTGAACTTCCTTTTCTTTATAAAAAAAGCAATTTCAGGAAAGATACATCGGCAGAAGAGAAGTATTTTTTTTGTTCGTACAACGTAACATCATCATAAATTAAGAGAGTACCATTTGATCAATTACACATAATCAACTATCATATCTTTTGTGACCCTCGATGATGCTTTAATGTCCATGTACCTCCATTTTTTCTAGATCTCATGTAGGGGGATGAAGACACAAGTCGTCAAATAAAGATAATTATTATTTCCTTAATAAGCTCTTAAAAAGAAAAGTAGGGATCCGAATGACATATTTGGAGTACTTTAATATGATCGCCTTGAAATTTCATGCAAAGAAAAACTTAGAGACTATTCAATCAATGTTTTCCTAATGATTTCAAACCTCACAAAGCTAAACGGATTCTCAGAGAAGACATACGTTTGATTTCTTGCATGTTCATTGTGACACATCAAAGTGGAATACATTCATTCTCTCTATATTTATTTAATGGGAATATTATTGTTCTATATGAGCAATAAGTTTTCTCCTTTTTGTTCTCTTTTCATTCATAACGCTTCCTCTTCGAGAATATTGGGATACAAGTGAAAAAAAGGGAATAGAGAGACATTTTTCTCCGTCATTGCATTAGGATTTTCCAAATGAAGACAAATCTCGGCATCCTTTGTACCCATCTTCCAAGGATATAATTTCAAGTCTCATGGTGAGGGTGGTGTTTTAGTTGTTGCTTCTACATTAAGAAGAAGTCTTGAGTTCAAGGGTGCATAGATTCAAGCTTTTGCTAGCCAAAGTAGTAGAGTCCACTCATCCCGCTTTCCAAGTATTGCACTTGGTGTACTCATTTTACTTTTTTTTTTGTACTTGCAACTATTTGGTCTTACTTTCTACTTTTGTCCTCTTTTGCTCTAATCAAAGGCATTCATCTACTCTATTCTTCTAGAAAATACTCAAACATCCATACCTGAACTAGCCCACAATAGCTTGGTTACATTCAAAGCAAAGATTCTTACTCTCTATACATGAAGAATAAGATAATCATGTATTTTACATTTGAGCATCTCTGCCAATGAAAATGATCACACATTGTTGAAGCACCTTAAGAAGTGGCTTTGCCATAGCCCAATACATAAAACTTTGGGAATTTGAAGTACTTCCGGGTCACAATGGTCATATAAAGGAAAAAAGGTATATATTTGCATCAAAGAAACTATATCATACATGGTAGACAAGTTTGATCATACATGGTAGACAAGTTTGACTAGAGATATTGCAAACTAGTGGTCAATAAAATGGAAGTAAACTTAAAGATAAGAGCTATGGAAGTAAAAAAAAAAAAGATAATATGCAAATTGGTTTATCATTACTTCATGAAAATATTAAATAGACTAGGCATATCTAGTGTAGTAGGAGTATTGTGTTAACATCTAGATGCTCCTAGGGTTCCATAGCTTATAGCAAAAAACATTCTACTTTTATATCTTAACTAAACTATGATTTAAATACTATTATATCCTTTTGGAGGTGATTGTATTTAGTAGATTTTGGAGGAGATGGTGGATAGTCTTCAGAGATGAAGTGGTGTTGCTTGATCTTGCTTCACACCTACCAAGAATTATTGCTAGAGAGTATAGTGGGCTTTTTTATCTAGCTAATCATCATAAATAATCACCTATGTTGCTTGGAACATGATCCACTAATCAATGGTCAAAACAGATAGGTAAGAATTGATCCAAGACTAAGAAACTTGCTATTCTTGTCTATACACCTATTCAATGTTTTGAACAGTTCTCTGATCACAGCACCAATTAGCTTAATACCTATTGGGGGTATCTAATTAGCTTAAATAGCTACATATCATGATTGATTTCATAAAAAATGATGGACTAGACACTCGGAATGATCTTTAGCAAATCAGAGGACCTTCCCAACAATTACGGGATGCAATAGTCAATAGACTAGAGAGTAGAGAAATGTTAATATCTCACGATCCAGAGGCAATGATAATGAGACTTTTTAGTCATATACTAGAAAGTATTCTGAATCTAGCATGCTTTACATCATGACAAATGATCAATTACACACTGAGAACAAGCTCTTAGAAAGTCACTATTCTGATGTAGTCATAACAGAGAAGTGAAATGAGAATGTAGTGATAATATGTATATTAAATCCTATACAAATACAATGTCATTGGTAATCATATTTTGCACAATGTGTGAGAGGTGAATGAGCTATGAGATGAGCTCTCAATTCACAATATATGCCCTTCACAATGATCTAAAATGGAGTCGAGATATCATGCGGATCACGACATACTCTTTTTATAGTTGTGGTTGGAGCCAATATTTTAATTCAAATTCAAAAATAGGTCTACATAAAAGTGAATCCTAAAGTATATGATATATTCTCTCATCAATTCACAACCAAAAACATCAAGATTTGATGCTTCCTAACTTCCTCGTGGTTGTAGGATACTTTTTCAAAGGTAAATGTGAATGGTTTTTACAAGGGGTTGACCACATAAGGTTCTATAAGAGACATTCCCATTAACCAAGTATGTGGGCTTGGTTTTAATCGCACCAACAGCTCTCCCTCAAGCCTAGCATGCTTGGTCTTCATTCCTTCTTGATTTCCTCCAAACCAATCATCAATTTGAATCTGTTCATCTTGGTTCCATCCAAAGACTGTGAGTATACCTGCATATTGTAAATGAGTTGATACATAGGATAGTTGAATAGTCTTGCTAAGAAATTTCTCCTTTACATAATGATAGTGCACTTCAATGTGCTTAGTCCTTGCATGATATACATGATTAGCACCTAAATGAAGTGAACTAGTGTTATCGCCAAAGATTATTGGAGTATAAGAGTGTAACCTTAAATCTGCATGGAGTTGCTTGAGTCACATAGCTTGTTGAGTTGCATTTGCCAAACTTCTATATTCTACTTCTGTAGATGATAAGGCCACAGTCGGTTGCTTCTTAGATGACCATGATATAAGCTTTGAACCTGCAAAAGTTAGGTACCCTGAAGTACTCCTTCTATCATCCTTGGAGCCATCCCAATCTGCATCATAATACATCTTTATGTATAAGTCAGAAGTGAAGGGATAAAACAACCCTTCATATATGGTACCCTTTAGATACTTAAACACCCTTTTGGCATCTTCCATGTGAGGCTTCCTTGGTGCATGCATAAACTGACTCAATGTACTTACTCCATAAGCAATGTCTACTCCTGTTAGGGTAGCATAATTGAGGCTCCCTGCAAGTTTTTGGTAACCTGTAACATACTCAAGGAGTTATCCTTCATGAAAACTAAGGTTATGGTTATGTTCCATGGGTGTACGTGCAATTTTGGTATTCTCCATCTTGAAATCTACCAACATATCGTGTATATATTTTCTCTGAGTAATAAATATACTAGAATCTGTATACACAAGCTCTAAGCCAAAGATAAGTAGTGATGATAATGTCATCCACATAGACACATAAATAGATAGCTTCTCAATTGGTCTTCTTTATAAACAAAGAAGAGTCTGCCTTGCTAGCCACAAAGTTTTGATCTTGCAAATAGGTAACAAGCCTATGGTACCAAGCTCTAGGAGCTTGCTTTAGGCTAGAGAGTGCCTTCCTTATCTTGCATACAAACCCTAATTTACCTTTATCTTCAAATCCTCGTGGTTGTGCCATATACACTTCTCCTGATAACCATCCATTTAAGAATACCTTTGCCACAAGTGAAAAGATTTCTTAATAGTCCACTCCATGGGTTTGAGCAAACCCCTTTGCCACTAGTCTTGCCTTGTACTTGTTTATAGAACCATCTCATTTATTTATTTTTTATATATCCTCCTCGATCCTATTACCTTCATGCTTGGCTTCTTGGGAACTAAGTCCCAAGTATGGTTTTCCTAAAATGCTTCTACTTCTTCCTGCATGGCTTCTCTCCATTCTTTCCTCTTACTAGCCTCTTCAAATGAAGGAGGTTCTTATTTCATAGAGTCTTTGGTGATATACATAGAGTGCTTCGTAACTAATGATGTATCATAGCAATACCTTATGGGCTTTTTACTTTCCCTTTGAGATCTCCTGAGTGCCTGATTGGGTAGAACTCTGGTATGTCTTCCAATTGCTTGAATTTGGTATTCCCCCTTGACTCCCAATCCTTGAAGACAATCTGTTCTTCATCCTCTGAATTGATATCTTTTGGTAATTTTTGATCTTCTTGAGTGAGAGTTGGAAAATCACTCTCCAAATTATAAGGTAACTTGACTTTCCTGCAATCGTCTTCAAACCATTAATTATTTTCATCAAACACTACATCCCTACTAACTATAAATGCTTTGTTAGTGGGATTGCATAGCCTATAGCCCTTCTGGTTTTGATCATACCCAATGAATATACATTTTTTAGCTTTAGGGTCAAGCTTCCATCTAATTTGTGAGGGAATGTGTGCATAAGCAATGCACCCAAATATCTTGCAATTGTCCAAAGAGAGTCTCCTACCATTCCATGCTTCATAGGGTGTCATTCCAACCAAGAATTTGGATGGGAGCTCATTAACCAAGTAAGTGGCTGTGGAAACAACCTCTGCCCATAGGTAATTAGGTAGCTTCTTCTCATTCAACATTGGCCTAGGAGCTTCAACTATTAACCTGTTTCTTCTCTCTGCTACTCCATTCAATTCAAGAGTATATCTTGTTGTTACTTCCCTCTTTATGCCTCTATCCTCTAAAAATGAATCAAATTCATGTGAAAAATACTCACCACCTCCATCACATCTGATCCTCTTCAAGATTCTACATGTTTGGTTCTCGACTAGTGCCAAGTACTTTTTAAAGCATGTAAATACATCATCCTTATGCTTCATGAAATAAAGGATTTACCATCAACTGTAATCATCTATTAATGAAACATAGTACCTTGAATATGAGATTGATGGATCTTTGTTAGGGCCCCACACATCAGTGTGTACAAGCTCCAAGTAGTCTTCATGCATGTAACCCTTTCTATTGAATGGTTGCCTGTGAGCTTTGCCCAATTGACATGCTCCACATTTGTATATCATGTGTTTCTTGGTCACATTGGGAATCCCAAGCACACTCTAATCCCTATATATTTGTTTTAGTGTTCTTTCTCCTATGTGTCCTAGTCTTTTGTGCCATATCTCAAGCTCAAATAGGATTTTATCCTTGTAATTAAAGAGTGCTATATTCTTGGTGTCTTCAATCTCAAATGTAAATAATCTACCAGATTTCTCACCTTTAGCAATCCTTCTGAAGCTTTGTTGAGGATCTTCCACATATGCTCCATGCTTAGTGAATCTGACGTGTAATCCTTTTTCAACAATCTGTCCAATACTAATTAGGTTTTTGGTTATAGTTGGCACATACAAGACCTTACTCAAGAGGTTCATGTTACCATTAGATGTCTTGACATTTTCGATTTGCTTGGCTCAGTGTCATCACCTGTCTGTACTTGATGCTTCCCTTTGGGCTCTTCAAGATTAGATAATAAAGCTACATTTCCAGCCACATGGTTGGAACAACTCAATATAGAAAAGATTCTCATCATCTTTACCTTGTTTGGATGTCATATTCATGATGAGTAGAGAGTCCTCTTGGTCTTCTCTGTAGTTGTTATAATCACTTCTTCCTTTGAAACCTCCTTGATGATTGTTGTTTTTGTAGCCTTGATTGTAGTTATGATTAAAGTTGCTTCCTCCATTGTTGAATATGCCTTTGGATTATCCATAGCTACCTCTATGGAAGCCTCTTCCCCTTTAATTCCTTGTGTTCTTGAAGCATCCTTTTGTGGTGTGGTTGGTAACACCACAAATGTTGCAAGGTGGATTGTTGTAAGATCTCCCCCATCCTTGCTTTCCTCCTCTGCCCCTTTCTCTAGCACCTCTTCCTCTACCTGTGTAGTTGGCTTGAGAGGTAGTAGCCTCATCTTCATTCTTCTTGAGTTTACCTTTATCTTTACTTTCATTCTTATCTCTATAAAGGGCACAAGATTCATTACCTCTAGAATTGTCACCATTCTTGTTGAGCTTCGTCTCATGGGTGAAGAGTTACCCCATCAAGGTGTTGAGGTCAGGTACTTGTATATCCATGTAGAGGTCCATTGCTATGGTGAATGACTCCCACTTATCATTAGCTTTGATGCCATTAATGATTTGCCTTAATATGTGTTCTTCGTGGTTACATAATCATCCACTCCTTGCTTTGGTTGCTTCTTTAGATTTGTAAAATCCATACACAACTGATTCTTCCTAGCTCTTGTATTTGATGAGAAATATGATGAGAGTACTTCCCAAGTCTCTTGGGAGGATTTGCGATTCCTAATATGAGGAAATAAGAAATCAGATATTGATTTTAGTAGATAAGACCTGGCAAGAGCATCCTTTGCACACCATGTGGTCAACATTTCTTGTTCTTCCCTTGTGGGTTGATGTTTGCTCCTGAATGTTGGCACCTTTTAATCTCCTGAGATGTATCCATATAGACTTCTCGCTTGAAGGTAGGCTTGCATCCTTAGTGACCATGATGAGTAGTTTTTTGTATTCAATTTATCAATGAAGGATGGAAATTCATCTCCCATCTTGCTTATTGTTGCTCTGATACCACTCTTGGAGGAGAAGTTGGATAGTCTTTAGAGATGAAGTGGTGTTGCTTGATCTTGCTTCACACCTACCAAACATAATTGCTGGAGAGTGTAGTGGGCTTCTATAGCTAGCTAATGATCATAAATAATCACCTGTGTTGCGTGGAACATGATCCACTAATCAATGGATCAAAACACATAGGTAGGAATTGATCCAATACTAAAAAACTTGCTATTCTTGTCTATCCACTTGTTCAATGTTTTGAATAGTTCTCTAAGCATAGCAACAATTAGCTTAATTCCTTGTGGAGGTATGTAATTAGCTTAGATAGCTACCAATCATGAGTGATTTCATAAAAAATTATGGACTACACACTAAGAATGATGTTTAGCAGATCAGAGAACCTTCTCGATAATTACGGGATGCAACTGTCTATAGACAAGAGAGTAGAGAGGTGTTAATATCTCGCTACCCAGAGAGGCAATGATAATGCGACTTTTAGTCATATACTAGATAGTATGGGAAATCTACCATGCTTTAAATCATGACAAATGATCAATCACACACTAAGAACAAGCTCTTAGAAAGTCACTATTTGGATGTAGTCATAACAGAGAAGTGAAATGAGAATGTAGTGATAATATTTATATTAATTCCTATACAAATACAATGTCATTGGCAATCATATATTTCACAATGTGTGAGAGGTGAATGAGCTATGAGATGAGCTCTCAATTCACAATAGATGCCCTTCACAATGATCTAATGGAGTCTAGATATCACGCGGGTCATGACATACTCTTTTTATAGTTGTGGTTGGAGCTGATATTTGAATTCAAATTCAAAAAGAGGTCTACCTAAACGCGAATCCTAAAGTACAGGATATATTCTCTCATCAATCAACAACCAAAAATTCAAGCTTTGATGCTTCCTAACTTCCTGGTGATTGTAGGATACTTTTCCAAAGATAAACCTGAATGGTTTTTACAAGGGGTTGATCACATAAGGTTCTATAAGATATGTGCCCATTAACCAAGTATGTAAGCTTGGTTTTAATTGCACCAATAGTAGAACAATATTTGGATGTGAATTGGGCAATATCTAGTGACAAAAGGAGGAGCATTAGTGGATTTACAATGATGATTGAAGGAAGATTAGTTTTATGATAGTACAACAACAGACCTTCATATTCAATTAAGGCTAGGTATACAGAACGTTTCCAAGGTAGAAACTCTTTTTAGACCTTAATGTGTAGGTAAAGATTCTTATCAAGTGTGACAACATGATTAGTATTTCCCTTGCCTCCAGTCCAATGCTTGATACAAACATTAAACACATAAAAGCTTATTGAAACTTTTCTAGATATAGAATTCTATATAAGAATATGGATTAAAAAAATTCAACACTCATGATAAATTAGTGGAAATGTTTTACAAAAGCTTTGAAATTCAAACCATTTGAAATCATGGTAATCAATGAAGGATAAAAAATTTAGGATGTGTATTGCAACATAAAGCTTAAAATGCAAAAGATGAAATTTTATCTTGCAAAAACAATGAGAAAGGCTTAAACCAAAATATTCCCCAACACAAATACCCTTGAGAAGTCTACCACATGTAGATGAAACTACAATAAGTGTTTAGGAGTTAGTTGATTGGTTTTCTAGCCCATTAATGTAGGGGAACCTTTTGACTTCTAATATAAGCATTACCAAACTTATAGAAATCACTTCAGGAAGGTTTTCAGTTGTATCACTAATCTTAGATTGTGCTTCAAATCTAGATAGTAGGCTCCCTACTTAAGCATGCCACCCCCTTCCTTAATTTGGATCATAGAGTAAGATTGTGTCTATATGCTATTGAAAATAAAGGTGCAAGATTATGTGCATATGAGTTGGATAAGAGTCAAAAGATGCCTCAACTTCTAGAGGCATATCTATATGGGGTGGATTGAAGCAAAAACAGTCACTAATGTCTATGTATCGACAAAGTACAAGTAGTGGAAGGTCATGAGGAGAGAAAAGATGTTAGGGTAGATGAACCTTCACAAGATCCCATGCACATTTCTCCCCATTTAGAGTGCTTCTGGGCATACATTTTTGTGAGATCTCAAAGAAATAATGAAAAGTAATGGGCTAAGCACCCCTACACCAAAGCAAATTAGAATTACCCCAAATACTTTGCTAAAAGACATATAGCTATTTGAGTGGTACATCTTTTTAGACACAATTATCTTGTAAAAGTTAATTCTCTCTAGATGTATATCCAAATAGAGAAAATGATATCTTGTTGGCAAGCTTTTCTTGTAAACTTCTTCTTTCAGTTGAAATATATCTACCAAAAATCTTCTCTTATAATTACTCAAGAAAATTCTTCTCAACCTTGATTTTTTTCTTAACCTAGCTTGACATGTAGCCTCTCATTATGTAGTTAGTTAACTTACTATGAACTATAATCGGAGTGGTCTATAGCTTGTTAGAATTATTCTACTTTTTTTGAGTTGATGAATTATTTGAGTCATTGGACATCTCATTTTTTACAATATAAGTTTTTAGTAAGTAGATGTTTGATATGTTAGATTCTAAAAGAGGTTCACTAACTTGTCTATGCATATTGGGGTCAAATAATCTAGCTTCTAGTATGACACTTGTAGGATATCTACTACAAGAATAGTACATCAAAAAATCACTATGCTAAGGCCAAAAGAAGTGGTGTTGCATCAAGGGGTAGCATCATCAACCAAAGAGTTGCAAACAAAGAAGTAACTCTACAAACCCTCAACATTTGACATAATAGACTTGATTCAAAAAGTAGAAGAAGTAGATAGTGAAAACTATCAAACTTAAAAGTTTAGAGTGACCAACTACCTCATGGGCAAAGGCCTTTAGGGAATAGTTAGTGGAGAATAGCCATAACAACATGTACATCTCAAAGTTCCAAGCACCACAAATAAAATAAATGTCTAATTGAAGGAATGGGAGCTAAGGAATAGACTAGTGATGGTTCTGATATCACAAGTCATATCTGAGACAATGATGTGACACTTAGATGAACGTCACATGTTATTTGCTGATTGTTTCTTTTGAGATAAATAGAGAACCTCCCTTACTTCAAATAGCTATAAATGTTGAAGTATACATCCTTTTCCAAAACTATTTTCCATGGAGATACCAGACAATGATATATTTAAAATGAGAATATAAAATGTTAAATTGCCATTTGTGTAATTAGATATGAATCCTAGAATATACAAGTACAAGAGCATTTCCAATATGTGTTGTAGAGAGACATGCTCTATTTTAGGGATCATAGCTCATTGAATACAACTCAAATCAAACTGAAACTTGAACCACATCTATCAAAAACGAAAAATTTTCCAATGCATGTACGAAAAAAACATTTCATTCAAAAGTCAACAAGAAACATTCGCTCCAAGATAAGGACATAAAGAGTTAGACATATTGTAAATAATTTATAGCACTATCAACTATTTTAGTTATAGAGCAAAATCAACTAAAACAAATGATGTTAAAGTTCAGAGATATGTATTATTAAATCCAGAAAACCTCATCCAAGCTATGAAATTGAGTCTGAGTAAATATAGATACAGAAAATACAAAAACAATTCGGTAGACTTTCATAGATGCTATTGTCAAAAAGGTATGAGGTACAAAACTCTTCAAAAATGACTTGTAGAAAGTATCAATCTCATATAGAGATATTTTGCTAGCTTCTTCACACCTTAATCATGATTTTATATGCTTTTTGGTTGATAAATCACTCCAAAAAACGAAAATTCATGAATCTCTAACTATCATTTTACATGCATCCTAAAAACATCTTGTAGTTTGCTTTTTAACAATTTTGCGTAATTTAGATGCATGAGAGAAATAAGACGAGCCATAAAATCTTCTTAAATGCTAGTTTTGAAACTATACCATCTAATATAATTTTAAACTCAATAACGCACATATAAGTTGTGTTTGCTTGCTTCAATATCTCCCTGTAAAACTCAACTAGATATGATTCTTGATGTAGTGGCTTAAATGGAGCCATATCTTTGAACTTACAGAGTTTAGATCCATCAATTGATTAATTAAGTAGATATAAGACGATGAATAGTTGTAGTAAAAGACATTTTAATCTCCATATCAAGGAACTTCTCCTTGATGAAATGATGATGCACATCAATGTGCTTAGTCTTGCATGATAAACGATGTTAACTACAAGATGTAGAGAGATCATGTTATCTCCAAAAATTATTGGTAGTCTTTGATAAATGTTTAAGCTTTGAAAGAGTGTTTTTATCCAAAAAAAATATTTTCTACTTGTACTAAATCCTGATATTTAGCCTTTGTTCAAGAAAGTACCACTTTGGTTTGTTTTTTACTACTCCAAAAAAGTAGCTTTCCTCTTGCAAATGACATGTAGCTTGATGTTGATCTCCTAGCATCCTTCTTACTAGCACAATCTTTGGAATACTCAAGCTCAAATCAATGGAATAATAGTGATAAAGTCCTTCATTCACTCTCTTTCAAATATTTAAGTACTCTTTTGGCTACATTCCAATGTGTTCCTCTATGTGTGTGCATATTTTGTGAGAGAATTCCAAATGAGTAGATCAAATCCAAGCGTATTAGATTAGAATAAATTATAACTCCAATAAAACTTTGATATGTATTCACATCATCAAAAAATTCACCTTCATGAGGAGAAAGTTTCTGATTCAATTCCATAGTAGTCCTTGAACATTCACAATTTGACATACGATACTTCTTTAAGAGATCCTTAATGTATTTGCTTTCAGTGAGATACATACCATGTTTAATATAAAATTTTTTTACACCTAGAAACTAAGTCATTCTTTGAAGATATGAGATTTCCAATTTTTTCTCTAATAAATCTTTGAATCTCTTTATGCCTTGAAATTAATCACCTTTCAAATGATATAGTTCACATATGTTGAAAGATAAATTGAGCCTTAATATGTATTCTAGTAGATATTCTAGTAAATCAACATGTTGCTCTAAGTGCTAAGGCCCCCATTATGAGGAGAAGTTACTATGAGAGCCTATAACTTCTAGAACCTTAACTTCCAAGTTACATGAGGACTATGTGTGATCATTGATGGTAATAAATGATCTTTTTGAGCCTAGCCATTGGTTAGGTAGGGCATACACTTTTGGGAAATTGGCTTACCATTCAAGGTGAAATTAAAGGCCTTGTGGCAAGAGGATTCCAGAGGGGAACTTGCTTGGTTCTACACAATCTAAGGGCCTATCACCCTATCTCGTAGGGTTGAGACACTATAACTTCTCGTTGTGGATATACTATCCAGTAATATATTTTGTAGACTATTTTGTCTCTCCCAACTACGTTGATCTACAATTAGGCCCATTGTAAAAGCTATATAATCTTGACCCGTGTTTAGCTCTACATAGCTTTCTACACTAGTAAGCCATTTATATAGAATTTGTCTAGATAATCATCTTAGATCCATATGAGGATCACATGGTTGACAACACTAACTTTGTAGTTGCATTTCTCTTGGGAATTTGAGAGTCCAAGTTCTCTATCTCTCAGTCTATGTCTCTCTCTGTCTATGTTTTTTTCTCAACTCTCTCTACTATAATATTTTATTGTGCCATTATTTCTTACATCTTCTTGATTCTAAAAGAAAGATCAACTTTCATTATTTCAAATTCCTTATCATTACAATATTGAATCAATCTACAATTCCAATATCGATGTCTATTTAAGACCATATAAAGCTTTCTCAACCTACACACATAATCACAACAATGCAAAGTCTTAGGAAGTTCTAAAGGTACATCCTTCCATTTCATTTTTGTACCTTAATAAATTTAAGTTCCTCCACAAAGAACCATTGTGTCTCCTAAACAAAACCTTTTACGGCTTTCTTCTTAAGATGAAAATCTTTTTACTGAATGAAACCTTAAATTAATTTGGAATTTCATCGCAGAGTAGGGAGTTTTCAAAGTTTCATGATACCTTGAGTACTTTTCACCAATCTTGTAGGTGAAAGCAAGCTTTACTCATATTGTTCTTTCATGAGTGTCTTTGATGGCATCAACTTAGGTCTTTAGATCATGAAGATTTTAAAAATATTTTGGAGTGCCATTCTACTTAGGATTTCTCATCCAAGCTTCCTTTGGTACCATCTCTAATTATTTTTTATACTTAGAGTTATTATTGAATATATTGGATTCTTTTATACGAATGTATATATGATATTGGACCTACGTCAAAATGAAAAAGCTCTCGCTCAAGACCCTTCCAAAGTCATCAAATGACTTACATATATTTGGGTGCTAGATATTTCGTGGATCCATTGCTTCCTTACCATTTATATGGTAAAGCAATCTCTCCAATGACCTTTCAAGCTATCTATTACTTATGTTACTGAGAAAGACATATTCATACTTGATGTAGAGTTTTACATTATGCTTATGTGTCATTTTAGGAAGAAATCTCTGGTTATATAACTTGGAAAATTTATCTACCATGATTTTTCAAGTACCTTAGCTTCATTTCTTTCAAATGTCTTGCTTCCATATAGAAGTAAACTCTGTACTCAAAGCTATGGCCACAACTTTAGACAATAAAAGAATGAACTTAAATGCATGAACTTGCGTACATGCATTTATTAATGATTCTATCAATTCATTGCTTCTCAGATGCTCAAAATTCATGCCATTCATGCCCTTGGCATCTGATTTGTGCACAACTATATGTTTCTCTTTCAATGCACATACTCTTGTACATCTAGAAGTGCTTCTAATGAAGTGAAAACGTGATATGTACAAAAAGGAAGGTTCTTAGACTTAAATTCGTTCATTGAAACCATTTCCTCTCACGAGAAAATGCACAGAAAATCTTTCCTTTAATGCATAGATGCATGCAAGTACTTAAAGTTCTTTTAATTTCATGCATGTTTTCCCATTAACTTTTATTAGTTATAAACATAAATTGAGACTTGTCCTCGGCTTCAACTACATTCCTATAAAAAGGATATGGTAAATCAATATGATATTCAAGCATAATCTCAAAAATACTTAGCTCAATGTCAAGCTTCAGCCTTCCTTTGATGTGTAAGAAGATCCATCCTCCATCTTCTTAAATTTACCTCCTTCTTTATGTGTCCGCACGATCTTCACACCTCATAAAACACTTCAAAGAAAACTTCATATTCTCTTGAAGTTCTCCAACCTCTTGCTTTGACACATGCATGAGTGAGAAGTTAGGCAGAAGACGGGGCACCTAAAAGAAGGTTTCTTCGGATCCTTATTGAAGAAGAGGGAGAGTACAACTCTTTATGTGGCTGGCCATGGATTGACGAAAGATGCCAATGTGCATATAACGGAGCACTTTGATCCGACATGGGTTTATCAAATCCTAGTTCATGGATTATAAAAAGCACCTTCTCCCATTCTTTCTCATGTATGGAGAGAGACAAATTGAGTACATGTTGGCTGTGAATAGATATTTATCACTTAGGAGCTAATTGGAGATAGCATGGAGACCTTCTATCCATGCTTCGTGGGTTTGAGTCCCATAAACCTCCTTTATGATATTTTACATAATCTCTTTCTTTATTGGTGTAGGTGATTGAGTAATCCTAGTTGTATTTGCGCCCAAAAATCAACTTTACGGTTTGCTCAAATCGGAATAATCCCACATGAGATGCGAATTGAGCCATGCGAGCCTACATGTAGCACAATACTCTTGAAATTTTACCATCACAAGAAGAGAGGAGGCTCTTTCGTGGCTTCTCCATGTTTCTACCTCTGTAATGAGTGAACATGGCCACCCATGATGTGCGAATAGTGTGAGACAGATGTCCCCTAGCAATATGCCTCAAGGGGCATATTCTCACCTAATTACTGGGAGCCTAATGGTGACCCTTTTGAAGAGAAAGATTAATAAGATTTTTGCAAGCGTAGCTACTATACCGAGATGGTAGAATGCTAAGAAAGGCTCATAGAACATAAGATCCCAAAGTTTCTACTAAGACTTGGCTTTGATGCCACTTTTGTAAAACAATTATCCTAAGATACTACTAAGAGAGTACAATCTTAAGGAAATCACTGTAAGAAGCCCACAAAGGGTGAGACATGCACATAGCCACCCAAGCAATTCCACCCATATATGTACCTCTAGGCCAAGGGAGGAAATGTGAGGAGAGCTTTCTAAGTGTCCCATTGTTGACCTAAGCACCAACCTAGGGACTTGTGGAGAAAGAGACTATACCTCAATCCCCCTCAAGTGCATATAGTGGGGATTCATGCTTTAATTATCAATCCGATGAGTATACAAACCTAGCCGAGTGTATGAGGACATGCATTCAAATGATGATCAATGCAAATGAACTACTCAAAGAGTGCAAACAAGGTAAAGACTGATCCAAACAAGCTTCAACTGTCAGTTATGGTGTCATGATACTTGGAACAGTAGCCAGCAGTAAATTGAGCTTTTCTATCAGCTTTGAACTCCAAATATAGCAAATAGCATATGGGTTTCGAAGCTCTCAAGAAGACGCATCCAATGGTGGTGGTTTCACTCAATTCTGACACTCCTACTTCAAGTTATGAGCAAAATATTGAGTCGCGGGAAAACCTTCCTACACTTCAGCACTTCCTACACTCCGCACACACCTTAACAACAGCAAACAAACACTTTCATGGATAAACAACACTTCCTAACACTCTTTCCAAGCAATACACATGCACACAAGCTCACAAAGAAGAAGATACAGAGAGGAGAAGACACAAATTCGAATTTCTGTGCTCTTGATTCTCACAATGGCAAAAAGTCTTTACAAAGAGTCACAAATTGACTTATATACTTGTGCCCTAAAAATGGTCCTTTCACACAAGAGATCGGCACTTATTAACGAAAGACTAATTTCCTACTAATTTACATGGGTAAGCTTCTAATCTTCGGTGGGGATGCATCTAGAGGACTCCTCTAGTGCGTTTACATCGGAAAATATATTACAAGAATGGTTATAATACAAAAATTGGGTATCCAAATCGGAAAAATTTTGGGGCCCATCTTTTTCTCTTCCTTGTGCTCTCTTTAGCTCTGCAACACTCTCCCCCTCTTCGTCTCTGTCGTCCCTTGACAGGCTTTGCTTCTTGTCTTCAGTTTGTTGTCCGCATGCATCTTTTGGTCAATTCTGCCTACTGGTTAGACTGGCATTACGTTTTAATGGCCCTGTTCTTGATTTTTTCTTTTACATCCTCTTGGCCTGATGCATTTGTGCTGCCTGTTCTTTTCTTTTCATCGCTCGCAACCCTTGCTCAGTTCTGCCTGTTTGTTAAACATGTGTTCAGTTTTGATGGCCTCTTCTTAATTCTTGTTTTACATTCTCTGGGCCTGATGCATTTGTTTTGCTTTATAAGTCGGGTTGCCACGCACGCCACCAGTGGAAGGTATGAGGATGTGATGCTTCAGTCTTCGATCTGGACCTTCCAAAGATCAAGAGGTTGAAGCACCCTCTTGTGGTTTCGGAACCGCTGGATATCTTCTTGCACTTCTTCATGGATACTTGTTGGCCCTGGTTCCTCCTTCCACCTACGTGCTTTTTCCTTGATATGTGCCCCTACGGGGCTCTGTGCAGAGATGGGTGTTGCACCCCTGCGGGGCTTCTTGCAGAGATATGTCTTCAGATATTACCTTTTTAGTGAAGCTTCTTTTGTTGTCTTTTTCTTTTCTTCTTTTTGCTTGATTCTCCCTCAACACTGCCCCCCTCCTGGACTCTGTCGTCCCCGACAAGCTTTGACGAGCGACGGGCATATGTTCTATATATTTTCTGCTCTATTTCATTAAGCAAATTGGCTTCACGTATCATTAACTGTTTCCATTGTTCTGCCTTTACACCGTCATTTGGTGGCTATCTATGGTCCGCGAAGAAGCTCAGTTCGTATGCCACTAATCTGGCATTCAAATTAGATGACATCTTTAAAAAGATTTCGGAATCTATCTCAAAAAAGCTTGTAAAGAATGCTTCTTCGAATGTTTGCATATATGTACTGGGCAAGAACATCAAGCTGGAATAATAGGCCATTATGGTTGGTCGGCTAGGCATAACAGACAGATCAAAAATGAGGATCTCTGTGCCCTGATTAATACTAATGAAATTCAAAAATGTGTAGGCCGCATGCTTGAAGACCTTCAATACTGTAAGTATCATACTGAGTATTTTATTTGTCATTTTTATAGTTAAATCTGGTACTGTCGCATAATTTTGCAGCCAAAATTCGATGGTCTTGACCATATAATCTTCCGTTGGTAAGTAATTATGTGGTGGGCTTGGCAGCAGAGGGTAATTCAGCCACTGTTTATTTATAGCACCATCCTTTTGCAGGGCCAAAAAGTCTCTAGTATCTCTTCGGCGTGGTATCGGACAAAAGGAAGGGTTTACCTGTAAGAAATAAGGTGCTGCTTGCCAATGCACCCTTAGTGTAGGATGTTTCTCCAAAAACTTTCTTCTCCAAACAGGTTGTGCAGCTTCAAATGCTTGTTGAGTGTAAGCGAATGTATCATATTTAAAGTTTAGCTGCTCATCTGGACTTTGCTTTGTAATCTTCTTTATATATTGTCTTGTTTTCTCTTTCAATAATCCGTACGGAATGTTGAAAGGCTTCATGATCTTTTCCAAGTCTTTACCTTTGATCTTTGCTTCTTTCATCACTTTGATTACTTCATTTTCAAAATTTTCTGTCAATCGGGACACCACTAGTGCCCGCTCCTTCTGACTTATTTCTGCAGTGTATGGCATTGGATGATCATCAGGTATGTCCGCCAACGGCTCGTGTAGTGGAGAATGATAAATCGGGGGAGATAGAGGACGTACCTCTACCTCATCAGTAGGAGTTTCCTTAGTTGGCTCTACTGGTGTCTTGATCGTTGCGTTCTGTTTGACTTGGATTTCTAATTGCGCTATATGTTCAGTTTTCTCTTTACTTTCCTGCATGGCTGCTTTGAGTGCTTCTTTTGTCGCAAACAATTCATTGCCAATTTCAGCAACATGGTCCATGTTTTCGCTGTAACTCCGTACCAGTTTGGCATTCACATTTTGTAATTGCATTTTCAGTTCATTTGTTTCCTTAGTGTATTTTCTTTCCCAATCTTTTGCTCGGGCTTGCTCTTGCTTTAGCAAATCTGTATATTTTGCAATTTGATCGCTTAATTCCTGCTGTGCCGTTTCTGATGTCTCCTTCTTGTCTACCGGCTGATCATATAATAATGACTTCATCAGTTCTTTATTTCTATTGCGTAAGTTGTCATTCTCTTCCATGTACACCTTTAATTGTTTCTCGAGCAAAGTGCTTCTAGCTCTCATTCTCTCTTTGTCAGCTTCACTTGCATCATGTAATCTTTGTAAATCAGCGAGCTGTGCTTGGAATTGGTGATGCTGAGTCATTAATGTATCATATTGCGTTTTTACCTCGAGCAACTCCGTGCTTTTGGTTGCTATCTCTTTTTGGGCCTGGATTAATTGTGATGACAATTGTTCACTCATTATTTGGAATTGACTCTTTTCCCTCATGGCCTTATCATAATCTGCATCTATATCCATCATCTGTTGTTGTGTATCCATGGCAATTTGAATCATTTGCTTGACCACAGGCTTCAACTGAGTAACATCCACATTGAGCCAAGTGGTAGGAATGCTAGGTTCTTTGCTTGTTGTGATGTCTTTTCCTTGTGCCACGTGTAACGTAGTGTCATGGGGCTGCCGAATCTGAAGCTGGATCCGTGGCTCAGCCACCATGTGGTCAATGTTTCCTTGAGGTGTATCATCTGGCACCTCAATCACAATCTGCTCTTGATTTGTGTGTGGGTTTGAATCCGCATGTACTGGAGTTTGTATTTCCTCTTTGATAGGTGGTTTTGCATATGTAACAGTTGGTGGAGCTTCTTTGATGCTGATTTTTGTCATATCATTTAATTGAATGACATGTTCAGGTTCAATGGAATCTTCTATATTCTTTTCCTTTTTCTGTTGGTTGTCGGGTGTAACTTTGATTTGATTAAGCTCCGTCCATTCTTCCTCGTGAGTCTCTGTCCGTATGTCAGTGTCCAAAGTAAGGACTAGATTCTGCGTTGGAGCTTGAATCATCTAAGCTCAGTGCTTTGTATCTGGCAGCTTGTTCTGGGGTCTTTTCTTTACTCCGTTTTTGCATTTCTTGGCTTGCTTGTCTGTAGTGATGACCTTGAACATTTAGATTCACCTGCCCTTGCATGTACTGATGTGTCTCTTCTAGAGCAGCGGAGAGATCCTTGGTGATTGGCATTTGGACTATAGGAATCTTTGGTAAACTGTGTGTCCGCTTTGATTGGGGTGTAGCCTGGGCTTCCTCCTCTCTGAGGCGCTTTGTACCCCTCATGGGTTTCTGTGAAATAGTTCCTGCTTCTTCAACAGCGACAACTGCTTTCTTTTTCTTGGGGACCATAGCGGATTTGGCATATTGCGCTAACCCCTCTGAGGTTGGCATCTCACGGAGACAATTTTTCATATCGAGGGCCTCGTAGATAAGTAAGGTTAACGTAGAACTGCCATTTAGAAACTTCTTCTGACCCCATTTCTTCTTGGCTTCAAATAATCTTTCTTGGACATAAGGAGTCATATTCACTTTGTTTACAACTTGTTTCATTGCATGAGATAGTAGTTGTACAACAATCTTTTGTGGTGCAGTATACCTATGCATACTTGGGAAAGAAAAATGTTGGTGCACTAGGCGGACAACATCTTCAATATCAGTCCTGTTGATATCCAAAAAGGACCTTTTTTTAGGATCATGACATTCCTCTTTGACATTAGTGATCCCTTCTTGATTCCATCCGAAGGCTTTGTTGATTATCTCATGTGTGAATTGAATGGTTTTCCAGGTACCTACTTTGTCCAGTACTCTTGCTTCAGGAACTGATATCTTCGTCGCTGCAGGCTGCAGTGTGTTCATCACTTGTGTACATCTTTGAAAATCTGGTAGATAGATAGGTACTCTCAGAAATGCGTCTATCCCTGCTTGTGTCCAGACATCCTCTATATGCGGTAATCCTTGTATTATAGTCTTGAAGTCTTGCGACATAATAGGGAAGTAGTGATCCCTATCCATAATCTTGATTGTGGCCATGAAAATAAGGTCTGACACTGGTTGGTCATCCAGAAACCAATGGCGTCTTGCTTTTGTTATGGATTTTAGTGGAAGAAGCTGGACCTCTTCCTCTTGCGTAGCTTCGGAATTAGTAGATGCCATCTGCACTCAATATAGATTATGAATAGTGGCCATATACTATCAGAAATCCTCCTTTATTTGTCTTTCATAAGCTTGACATTGCTCCGAGTGAATGGTGTCGTCCCTTTCCCGTGGGTGTGAGAAAGGTAATACCTGGATTTTTTCATATTTTAGGTATTTTTATATTTTCATCTGAAAAGAAAAACAGAAAAGTTAGGTCATAGCCGAAGCGGTTATTACTTTTTGAGTGATTTTCTTAATGTATGTACAAGTGCTCTCCTATTTCCCAAGAGGAAAATGTGCTCGACTATCTTGAAATAGAATAAAGATGTGCCAAATGCTTGGCCTTGTAATGTGGCCCTATCATGCATACTTTGGGTCCTGATAACTCCAAATGTGTGCAACTTGAAGTAGTTGGATGATGCATGCAGTTTGTCTTGTCTTTCGGCAACCAAATCTGCTATACTCTGTTGGGACGTATTGTATCCCGAACATTCCTGATGAATGTGGTGCTTCTCATGTTGTACGTCTGCTCTATCTGCTTTTTGAATCTCGGACTGGCTTGTGTTGGAACTGCAGACTCCTTCTCTTTCCTGTAGCTATTCTTCTTTGGCTGTTTTGCCCTTAGACCATATTGGTTCTCCTTGTGCAGTGGTTCATCGTTTCGGTTTAGCGTCTTTGGAGCACATGATTTTGGAATCCATATTTGCACTCGATCCGGTTGAGCGGCTACTACTTTCTTTGGAATCCATATCCTAGCAATTCGTCATTGACTTTGGTGTTCAAAATGATTTGCCTTCTTGTTTGATTGGTTGTTCTGATGTCGAAGATGTTTCTATCGTTGAAGATATGCATCCCTTTGATCCTTTCTTATCCAACCTTGTTTAGTGTACAGAATAGGGTATATTCTAATAGATACAGACTTTGGATTACCCAAAGGACTAGTCTCTCTTGTGCATGGTTCTTCACTACGACTGTTTTCAGATAGAATGACACTCTTGTGACTTGCTAGATTAGAAGATGGTATTCAAGCAGGATTCAGTGTGTCCTCACATGAAGTACTTGATGAAGGGGTTTCTATAGTGCTAGTGAACATACATTCATGACTGTGTTCATTAGAGTGAATTTTTGGCTCTATGCTTGCGGCTTTGATTGGTCGTTCGTCTAGCAAACTGAATACTTCACGATGTCCTATCTTGGTTGAGATGTATCCTAAAGCCAATTGAATGGTCACCTCATATTTGTATATCCAGTCTTGACCTAACACTACATCTTTCGAGTAAATCCTGATCATGACACACTAATCGCTTCTGTTCCATAGTGTTGTTGCCAAGATGCAGAGGTAAGGTGATTTCACCTATACATTGAGTAATTGTTCCTCCTATTCCTATCAACTGTGCCATCGATGGACGTAATTCCTCCTTGAGTTTCTGAGTCAAAGAAAGTTTGATATAGCTTATGGCTGCTCCTGTGTCAATGAGAGCATCCACTAAGTGGTACTCCGTTTTACCCGCTCTAAATTCAAATATGGTTGTGTTCTCTGTGGACCTAGGTTTTTGGTGGCTCTAAAATTAGCCATTGGGATGAGTTCTTCTCCTAGTCGATATCTCTCATCTCTCTCTCTCTCATCCACTCTTTCCGTTTCTTAATTCGTTCTAGTGCTTCTTGTCTTGCTTCTTCTCGTATCCTTTCCTCCTCGATGTGTCTATTCTTGCCCTTGATTAATCGTGACATTGTTTCTTCAGTCAACGGTTCTAGATATTTTTTCACTTGACATCCACTGATATAGTTTGGTAATACTTCCCCATCTAGGGTTGCTAAGCTGATGGCTCCACTTGTCGATATATGATAGATGATTAATGAGCCATATCCTCTCTTCTGCAACTTCTTAGCGTGTTGTTTCAAGGTATATACCAAAACTAAATCTCCTTCCTTCAAATTTTTGTCTTTAATGTGAGCATCAAAGTAGGCTTTCTGTCGCCGTTTAGCAGCATAAATGCCTGCTACTGCTTGTAACCTAGTTTCGTGAAGCTTTTCTATTTGATCCAATTGAGCTGATAGTTCATGTCCCGTCCACTCGTAAGTGGTTGCTACTCTGAGAGTGGGAATTAAGAAATCAATTGGCAAAATAGCATTTTGTCCATACACTAAGTTAAAAGGAGTAGTGCCTATGGCGGTTTTGTAGGCTACTCGAAATGCCCATAAAGCATGATGTAATTGCTTATCCCAATCAGATCTACCATTGTTAACAATTTTTGTGAGAACTGTACACAAGATTTTATTCGAACTTTCGGCTTGTCCATTGGCTTGTGGGTGATAAGGAGCTGATTTCTTATGAATTACCAAGAATTCATTCAGTAAGGCTTCTATAACTTCATTCACAAAGTGCGTACCTCTATCACTCACAATTTCTATCAGTAGTCCAAATCTAGTGAAAACGTTCTCAAAGAGAAACTTGGCCATAGTTCTTGCGTCATTTTTCTTGGTTGCTTTGGCTTCAACCCATTTGGTCAGATAGTCTGTGGCTACAATTATATATTCGGCATGGGATCCTTTCGCTTGTGGGCTAATAGGTCCTATGAAGTCTATTCCCCATTTAGTGAAAGCTCTGGCACTCATCATGGGTCTCAGTGGTATCTCATCTCTTCTAATGGGATATTTTGTTCGTTGACAAGTATCACATCGTTGCACATATGTTACGGCATCTTGATGTAGAGTTGGCCACCACATTCCAGCAAAGAGGATCATTTTTGCTGTTTTATCTGTAGAGAAATGTCCTCTTGCAGCTCCTGTATGTGCCATCTCTAAAACAGCAAGATATTCGTCTTCATGAATGCACAAACGTAATTGATTATCTCTCCCTCGCTTGAAAAGTTGTTTTCCTATAATGGCATAATCCTTGCTCTGTTCTACAAGTGCACGTTTCCTTGCTGAAGTGGCTCCTTCTGGGTATTCTTGGGTCTTTAAGAATTTTACCAGAGGCATGCTCCATCTCGGTGCTACTGTGGAGTAGCATAGAGTGGAGTTCTCTTCTGGATTTTGTTCTTGACAGGTTTGGCAGGCTGATACATAGTTATGCGCATCCCTCTGCATGGTTGGCCAATATATGCCTAATCTCCTCAGGGTTTGCCATGTTCCGTTTGCATTCAAATGAGTTTTCCATTGATTTACATGTGCTTTCTGAAGCCACATTTCCTGTTCCTCCTCTTCAACGCATCTCATTAGTAATCCACTTGAATCTTGGTGATACAAACTTCCTACAATGATATGAAGGTTTTTAGTCTTCCAAAGGTCTTGGGTTCGGTTTGGTGTGATCCCATCTTTAGGTCCATGCGTGAGTATAGGGATCAACTTTTCTGCCCATTGGGGACATACTTCCAGGTTAAAAAGGTACGTATCTGGCAGGTCATCTGGTACTCCTATGGGTGGTTCTCCATGGGTCATTCTCGATAAGTGATATGCTCTTATGTGGGTATTTCCTTTCTTGACTACTACCTCAAAATCAAATTCCATTCATCGTACTAGTCTTCCTGTATTGCAAGGTTTATTGACTAAGTACAGTAGGGCTTGATGATCAATGAAGAATTTGAATTTGTTTGCCAATAGGTAATGTCTGAACTTTTTCACTGCGTACACCATCCCTAGGCCTTCTCTCTCAGTTGTGGTATAATTGCACTTTGCTTGATTTATTTGTCTACTAGCATAGGCTATAGGGTGGTCTAGCTTTCCTGTATCTGCAGGTTGAGCTAAGATGCAACCAATGGAAAACTTGGAAGCATCCACATGAATGTGAAATGGCTTATTCCAGTTAGGTACTCGAAGGATTGGTGCTAAACTCAATCGATTCTTTAACTCATTAAAGGCTTTCTCACATTCTTCGGTCCAATTAAATTGAGACAAGAGTGCATAGAGAGGTCTAGCAATTATGGCATACATATGTATAAATCTTTGGTAGTATCCACAGTGTCCCATAAATGCTTGTACTTCTTTAGCAGTCTTTGGTCCTGGTAAATCCAGAATTACTTTGATTTTGTCTTCATCAGTTGAAATTCCATTTTTAGAGATAATATGTCCTAATATTTTTCCTTGTCAAACCATGAAGACACATTTTTCTGGGTTGAGGCATACTCGATATTGTCGACATTTGGCAAAGATCTTTTCTAGTTCAGGGATGTGCTCTGATCGTATAGCTGAATAAGTACATAGATTGTCCACGTATACCTCCATACTCTTTCTCATGAACTCTTTGAATACATGGCACATCAATCTTTGGAAGGTGGCTGGGGCATTAGTTAGACCAAAAGGCATGAATCTAAAGGCGTATACTCCCCATTTAGTTGCAAAAGCGGTTTTATGTTGGTCCTCAGGAGCAATGGCTACCTGATTATACCTTGAAAAGCCGTCCAAAAAACTATAAACTTCCTTCCCTGCCACTCTTTCCAATAGATGATCCATAATGGGTAATGGGTAACTATCCCTTATGGTCGCGGCATTTACTTTCTTCAGATTGATGCACACTCTTAACTTCCCATTCTTTTTCGGTACAACCACCAAAGGTGATACCCATTCCGTGTGTTCGATCTCGTAAATGAATCCAGCATCTAACAACTTAGCTATCTCTTCCTTTATCTTTGCTGAATACACATCATTGTATGTATACGGTCTTTGTTTAGAAGGTTTGGCTACAGATGTCATGGGGATTCTATGGGCACATATAGATGGATCTATTCCTTTCAAGTCCTTATAGGTCCAGGCAAAGACATCCCGATATTCCCTTATGAGGCGTTTTAACTCTTGTTCTTCCTCCATTGAGACATCCTGTCCTATGAAAGTACATCGTTCTTCTCCTTCCTCTAAGGTTACTACTATCTTCTTGGTTTGTTCTTTATTGTCATATGCTATTCCTGGCTGTGCTTCTCTTTTAGGCATTTGAATAGCATTTTTTCTCTCTTCTACTTCATATTTTTTGAAGTGGGCTGGCACTTCAAACTGATCTTGTGGCTTGTTTTCTTCACCTTCTGGTTCTTTATCTAACTCCAGATCTTTGTCCTGTGTAGGTTCCTGGTTGTTTTCGTTAGCTGTGACACCTATTTTTTGATTTTCATCCTCTGGTTCCATTGGTTCTTGCTCCATCTCAATGCTCTCATAGTCCTCCTTCCATTCTTTCTCTATCACTTCTCCTTCTTCAACCTCCTGAAGGACTACCACATATAGACTAACGTCATATCCTTCCTCATCAATACATTCATTCATAGTTATTACTTCTTCGTTCACACATACATCGAGGGTCGCTAAAATCTCCATTCAATCGTGAGGTTCAAACTCTTCATCCAAAAAGACTTGAGGCATGTAAGCTGGATTTTGTACAGACCTAGCTACTCCTTGCCTTTGCTGCTATCCCTTTCTCCTATCCTCTTCCTTTTTTGCAGTTTGGCATATCCATAGATGAGTGTCCTCGTTCATCCAAGATTGGTCACTAGAACCTATGCTGTGAATTGACTGATCGTCTTCCTCCTTATGAATTTGATTCCATTGCAAGGGGGGAACATCTTGATATGTATATGTGTGGAGATTTATTCTCGTGGTGGTTCCTTCATGCTGTAGGTATACAACATCTTTTCCCCAATCTTGCACAACCTTTAGCTGTCTCATGAAAGGTCTCCCAAGTATCATTTCATAATTGCTCGCCCTTTCAAATTGACATATTGCTAAGGTGTGTTCAAATTCAACTCCGCATGTGGTAAAAACTACTCGTTCCAATAATCCCAAGGGTCTCTTTGTGTGTCCGTCTGCCATTTGTATCTTCATGCGCGTTGGTCTTAAAGTTGGTTTTCCCCATTTCTCCCAGATTTCTCTAGTAGCAATGCCTACACCAGCTCCGGAATCTAAGATGGCTTTGGTGGTATAACCCCTATAAGTAATTGGAAGGCAAGTGTTTCCTTCATCTCCCTCACTAAAATCTCCTACCTTATCCACTGGGATCTTTACTGTGTTTACTTCATCAGATATCTCTTTTTCTTCCGTCTTGATCTCCAATTGACTGGTCAATTTCTCCTTCAAATGTGGTTTAACCTTCAACAGTTCTTCTAATGTTAGGGTACAAGGGATTTTTACCTTTCTAAGGTGTTGTATGATATCCGATATTTGGACTGATGGGTTCAGTTCTTTTTTCCTTACGGAGGGAATGCAATACAATTCTGAATTATGTTCGTACTCTCCTGTGTAATTTGGCAAAATCTTTACACTATCATTTTCTTCGTTACTCGGATCAATTGGTAATATTTCATTTGAATTCAACTCAGGTATTGAATCCTCTATTCCATCTTCTGCTTCTAGCTCTTCAAAGGGCGGTTCAATTCCTTCCACTTTCTTCCACCTGTCTTCTTGGACTCTTGCCCACAAGTCTTTAGGCCATTCCCCTTCTACTTCGGGAACAATGGATCCTTCCCTTTTATCCTCACAATAATTGCCATTCTGTGTCTTACTTGCTTCGGGTTTTTCGTGATCATTAGTGATGACACACTCTTGGAATTCTCTTTCGGAAATTCGGGTATTGGGTAATGGCAACGCAGGTTTTTCTAAGGTCTGTTGAGCAAATTCTATTAATTTTTTGCAGATCTCCAACCTCTCTTTCTCTAGGTCACCTCTAGGGTATTCTCTTTCATGTTGTTCTATGGTAGGTCCTACTCTTATTCGTGCCTTGTATGCCTGAATCCACATGGCTAATTCTTCAGGCATGGGATCTGCTAAAACCGATCCTATCTCATCCTTTTTATGCCTTTCATTCTTATTTCCTTCTTCCAGGTTCATTTTTTCTTTTTGAGTTTGTTCATTCTTGTCATTTTCCTTCTTTTGTTGTAGTTTCCTTTCCTTTATTCTATCTCTTCGGATCTTCCATCTTTGTGTTTGTTTGCTTACAACACTTTTCTCAGGCTCTTCCGAATCTTCAACTATTTGAGGTGCAGGCGTATTCGTCTCTAGGTCACTTTGATTGTGTTTTTCAAGTTTTTCTGGGGTCTCTCTAGCTTTTGCTCTTGTTATCGCCTTCAATGGCACAGTGTATTCCTTATCGCTCCCTGATGATTCGATTACTTCTATCACATTGATTTGCACGTTGGATGTAACCTTGTTGGGGTTCTTGGGGCAATCTCTGAAAAGATGTTCCTTACCACAGTCACTACAGTAGCCTTCCTAGACTCGTGGTGGTGGTGGGTTTGGCAATGTACATTCTCTGATATAGTGATCACCTCCACATCTGTAGCATGGTCCTCTAGGTACAGGCGGTCTGTTCATAGGTCGGGGGGGTATGGGTGCTCTAGGAGCTGTGTACATCATTGGCACATAATCCTGCTCATATCCATAAGAGTTATCTTGTGGTTCCAAATCATAAGCATATGGGTCGTACGTTGTAACATAATCCTAGTAGGAGATGGTTGAACTACACCCTAAGAGAGAGGATTAGGAAGTAATCCTCAACCATGGCTTTTGGGGCAAGTGGTTAGCCCATCACATTCCTAACCAAGAGGTTGTGAGTTCAATTCCTTACATTGGTATCAGAGCCTAGGAAGTAGGCTTGGGCAAAGTGGAATGATCCAATGGCCTCTAAAAAAGGTGCCTGGGCATCCTCCATGTGAAAGGATAGGAATTGTGGAAGGCGCGCGTCGATTTCATTGATGGACCTTACAATGATTGGGGTGTATCTCCCAATCCGTAGGTCGGATTGAGGCGTGTAATATACCGTTGGAAAGCTCTCGGAATGAACTTTCCAATGAGCTAGGTTGGAAGGGTGAATTCCTTGGGAATCCTTGGGTGGCACTTGATTGAGTGTTCAAGAAACTGTGTGAGGGTGCATCCTGCCAGTCCCATAGTTGGTCAAGGTACATCCTGCCAGGGTACATCCAGGGTACATCCTACCAGTCCCATAGCTGGTCAGGGTACATTCCCTAGGGAGTTCAAGGGGGGAAGAATGTAACATAATCCTAGTAGGAGATGGTTGAACTACACCCTAAGAGAGAGGATTAGGAAGTAATCCTCAACCATGGCTTTTGGGGCAAGTGGTTAGCCCATCACATTCCTAACCAAGAGGTTGTGAGTTCAATTCCTTACATACGTTTGTCCATATTCTATCATAGAGCTCTCATAAGAGGGATAGCCTCCTTGACTAGAATCATAAGATGAGTCATATGATTCCTTACTAATCAAAGGTGTGGCTGGTACTATTGCTCTCTCTAGGTTTTCTTCAAGACGAGCCACTTTCACTGAGACAACATTCTGAGGATGGGGCGGTTGTTGTCCTAGTACTGGTTGTGGTTGGGTGTATCCTTGATAAGCATATGGTCGTGGCACCGGTACCTGCTGCTGATATGTGGGGTACCTCAATGCTTCACCTCCTTGCTCTCTCTGAGGGTATCCATAAGGTCTCATATATGGCTGTGCTGGTCTCGATTGCCTATTGTAAGGGCAATTTTCTGTACTGTGATTTGTATATTTTTGTTCTACAATGCAATATTGTAGAGGTCCTGGGACGGTGGGTCTATTATAAGCATAAGCAAGTGGTGGGACTACTCCCCTAGTGCACAAGTGAGAGGGATGATCACCTCCGCACTGCATACATCTTCTAAGCATGGGCACTCTTATAGGGTTATTGGGGTAGTTCCTCTGTCCTTGAACGTTCAGTTTCTTTGCTACTAAATCGGCTATTTCCTCTACATTGTTTTTAGGGTTTGATGTGCTGCTGGCCGAATCTTCACTTTTCAAGCTACCTTGAGGTATTTTCAAATCCTCCGCAAGATTGTCTTCTAAATCAATACATTCCTTCATGCATTCTTGCAAAGTTTGAACTCTCTTTACATATACCAGAGATCTTAATGATCCGTTCAATAATCCTTCCAAAAATAATGACACCATTTTATTTTGGGTGGTCTCTCTTCCAGTGGGCATCTGTCCACATACTGCTTGAATCTTCTTGCTGCCAATCTCACTGATTCTGTAGGGGCTTGCTTAAAGCTATGGATCAATGATGACGAGTTGTTTTTAATTCCAGACTTAGTGAATTCCTCAATCATTTCTTGATAGAATTATTCCATGTTTTGAAAATTATTAGGATCTAATGGTTGGAACCATGTTAACGCTGTGTCTGTCAAAGTTAGACCAAAAGATTCATATTGGATAAAAAACTCTTCCACTTGTTCGGCTCTGATTACTTGCTTAAATTCAGCTATGTGATTGTAAGGTTCACTAGAGCCATCATAGTGGTTTCTCATGCATTTGGCCACTTGAATTGGCCTTAATCTTCTTCCTGCTTCACGCGGTCTAGGCATCACGGGGAAAATTGGTCTTCCTACGGGTATGCCTGGTCCTCTTGCTACAGGTGGTCTGACTGGGGCAGGAATGTCTTGGGTCAACAAGTGGTTGAGGTCGGTAATTAGGGTTATTTGCAGGCATTGCAAACTGCACATGTGGTCTGACCGGGATTTGTGTTTGTTGTGTTTGCCCCGACTGTTGATATGAATCATTCTGAGATGTTCCAAGTGGGTTTCGTGAAGTAGTGGCTTGGTCCCTAGGGGGAAACACTAGAATATTCTGATATTTCAACTCGGCTCTTTCTAATTCCGTTAAGGGCCAATATCTTCTCTGGTTCTTATCCAAATATGTGATGATGGTGGGGAAATCGGGATCTTGTAACTCATAGATGGTGACAGGATTAGGGGCAGCTTCCCATATTGAAGAATGTGCTCTAAGGAGAGGGTCCATTCCATTGATCAAGTATACATCCATTATGGAGTCATCTTGGGGAATCAGGTCTCCTCTCCAAACCCTAACAACCGTAGATCTCCCTCTGGGAGTAGTTACTTGCTCTTCATTCCCTTCTTTATTTAGGTTTGAAGCATTGTTTTCTTCCCCAAGTTCATTAATGTTTTCAGGGTGTTCCGTGACAACATACTGGATATCTCTTTTGTCCATGTAAAATCCTCCTGCATACTTGACTGCTGGCCTAGGCACTATGTAAGCCTCTTAAGCCTTCTTTAGTCTGGCCACTGATCTGTTGAGACCATCCAAGTATATGGGTATCTCATGTTGGTTGGTGGTCACATATTCTAAAGAGGTCCGATACTCTCCCTCAATAATTGACATCATGCCAATCATTGGTACAATGTTCTGCATATCCTCTGAAGCCATGGGAATTTCTTCCTCTAACTCACTGGAGGTCTTCGAGTAATGTGAATGGCTACTTGGCTCGGCTATACTACCTACAGAAGAGATTACACTTCTTCGGCTTCCTAGGGTTCTTCCAGATCTCAGGTTCATCCACTTAACAGCTCTGATCAGCCCTTGCTAACCTCTATCTTCTAGATTTCTTTACTATGGGTCAGAATTCTAGAGGAATTTGGTTGGAAAAATGACTGAAAAAGATACTTTCAGGTCACGATACTTGACTCCAAAATTTCACGATACACGACCTTTCACTCAGACAATACACGATACTTGAGCAGCCTCGATACAGGATACCTAACTATATTGATACTCGATATTTGAGTTAAACGATACTCGATACTTTAGTGAACACGATACACGATACTTGGATAAACACGATACTTGGACAACCACGATACACGATCTGTGACAAGTATCGCGATCGGTGAATGCACGATACGCGATACTTGAATGGGCACGATACTCGATACTTCCAAAGACGATACTCGATACATGATACTTGGTGAAGTATCGCGATCGAAGAACACGATACACGATATACGATCTCTGGCCAATATCGCGATCGATAGAACATGATACACGATATACGATCTCTGGCAAATATTGCGATCGATAGAACACGATACACGATACTCGGAGAGACACGATACTCGATATACGATACTTGGTGAAGTATCGCGATCAGGGTACCACGATACACGATCTTTAGGGAAATATCGCGATACTCAACCACAGGAGATCACGATACTTGTCAGGTATCGCGATACTCGACCGCGGGAGAAACACGATACTTGACCCTTTTTCAAAATTTTTGCTAGATTTTTTTGGGTTTGAATGAATACAAATGTTTTCCAAGTTCTTCTACCCTCTCCTCACTCTCTGCATTACCCAAAACACACTTTTTACCCCCTGTAAGTCCTCCACGATACCTAATGCAGATCGTTTTACACTGATATCTAATTTTTGAGTGATGAAAATGATTAGCAAGTGAATGGCTCACCTTGGATGCTCTTTCCCAACTCTCCTATCACCCTCTCTTGCTCCGCGCAACTCCCAATCGCCTTGTTTATCAGACGCGATACCCGACTGGAAACTCCTCACGATACTTGTTCAAAAAACAAGTAACTTACAAAATGACACTTTTTGGGCTTTTATACTTGGAATTTTCCTACTTCACAAAAAAAAACTCTACTGAACAAAGACTGAATACTACTCTAATGACTTGACCTACTCCCTCACTCCTCCTACTCTACTCATTCCACTCACTTCCCTAGACTAACAATTCACTACACACATTCCAAGAATGAGAAGTAGTAAGTGCGGCTGAAAGTGACTTACCAAAGAAGAGAAAATCACTACTCCTCCTCTCGCTTCAATGCAAAAAGCTACTTACCATCACACGAATGCCTCGGTTTGATTCGACACTCCCTGGCAACGGCGCCAAAAAAATTGTTGACCTAAGCACCAACTTAGGGACTTGTGGAGAAAGAGACTATACCTCAATCCCCCTCAAGTGCATATAGTGGGGATTCACGCTTTAATTATCAATCCGATGAGTATACAAACCTAGCCGAGTGTATGAGGACATGCATTCAAATGATGATCAATGCAAATGAACTACTCAAAGAGTGCAAACAAGGTAAAGACTGATCCAAACAAGCTTCAACTGTCAGTTATGGTGTCACGATACTTGGAACAGTAGCCAATAGTAAATTGAGCTTTTCTCTCAGCTCCAAACTCCAAATATAGCAAATAGCATATGCGTTTTGAAGCTCTCGAGAAGACGTACCCAATGGTAGTGGTTTCACTCAATTTTGACACTCCTACTTCAAGTTATGAGCAAAATACTGAGTCGTGGGAAAACCTTCCTACACTTCAGCACTTCCTACACTCCGCACACACCTTAACAACAGCAAACAAACACTTTCATGGATAGACAACACTTCCTAACACTCTTTCCAAGCAATACACATGCACACAAGCTCACAAAGAAGAAGATACAGAGAGGAGAAGACACAAATTCGAATTTCTGTGCTCTTGATTCTCACAATGGCAAAAAGTCTTTACAAAGAGTCACAAATTGACTTATATACTTGTGCCCTAAAAATGGTCCTTTCACACAAGAGACCGGCACTGATTAACTAAAGACTAATTTCCTACTAATTTACATGGGTAAGCTTCTAATCTTCTGTGGGGATGCATCTAGAGGACTCCTCTGGTGCATTTACATCGGAAATTATATTACAAGAATGGTTATAATACAAAAATTGGGTGTCCAAATCGGAAAAATTTTGGGGTCCGTCTTTCTCTACCTTGTGCTCTCTTTAGCTCTGCAACACCCATCCACATGGATTCTAATCCAAGGTCCTATAGCCTTGAAACTCACATGAAACCACATGGATCTCACACGGATTCTAAAAGGATTCCTTCAGAGCTTGTGCATAGAAGTTGAACGGCTTCAGAAGCCTCCCTAAGGGTTAAGTACCATATGAGAGAACTTTGAGAAGCTTCTAGGAGGCAGAAAAGTGAGCTGCGAAGTGGGGAAGTTTGGTCCCGCCACAGAGCACATAGGATGAGCCCTTGAACTATGGAGAGTCAAACACACCTCACAGGCGTGTGATTAGTGCAATAAGATCCACTATGTACTTTGGAGCATCAAGGGTAAAGAGTTGATATAAAGAGGGAAGAGCTTCTATTTTACCTTACATTATATCCGTAAGATGAGCTTTGCATCTCTTTGACTATGGAAGTCTATTAGAATCATATTTTTCTCTATAATCAAAACACTTATTAAAATCAGACTGCTTGTTTTAACGAGGAGATGGCGGAGGCCCATGTCGCTCCGTTAAAATTTGTGTACAATGATGTTAGAAAACATGTATGAAGGATCAATAAGAGTCAATATATTTGTTTCGCTGAGCTCCTTAAGCGAATTTCCTCTTGCATGCAATCTGCCCTTGTCTGTTGTGTGTGTGTGTGTTTGTGTGTGTGTGTGAGAGAGAGAGAGAGAGCAGAGAGAGAGCAGATGGGATTTTTGTCTCTTTTCCTGTAGATAGTTTAACTTGAGCGATGTCTTGTTCAGGTATGTGTGTGTATCTGTCTCTTTCTTTGGACCGTTCTCTATACAATTCATTAAATCATGCGATTGATTATGTAAGGAATCAACACATTATCGAATATACTACTTCTGCACATGAAAATTTCGTTATACTGTACCATTAATCTTATAAATAATGGCTCGTGTCAGTTATATCGGTAGACCAAGCGTTCTATGCACATGGGAAGCACCACTCTAAACTCATTTTCGGCTCGGCAATGAGTAACACAAAACTCCATCTCCTACATTATGTGTAGAGAGAGAACAGAAGTCAACTCTTCGCAATCATGTCACCTATCAAGCAATTGCAGCAACTCTCTCTCTCTATCTCTCTCTCGCTTTCTCTCTCTCTCTCTCTCTCTCTCTCTATATATATATATATATATATATATATATATATATATATATATATATATATATATATATATATATATATATATATATATATATATGTGTGTGTGTGTGTGCGCGTCTGTGAGAGAGAAAATAAAAAGGACTACGACTTGTAAAAGATACCCGTTATGTAGATACTGTTAAGTTGGTGTTGTTTGCGGCGATGGCATGAAGCTAGTATAGTTAACCTATCAAAATATAGGAGATCTGAAAAACGCCTTTGCAGCTTTGCTGTTTTAAAGTGTGATGTCTCCACATTATAATGAATTTGTTCAGGGGATATGTAATGCATCTGAGTGTACATAACCCTTCAAGCTTCCAAGAACTATAGAAAGCAATTAATATCAATACAATTAATAGATATCAATATCAATACAATTAATAGATAAAAAGATTCTTCATCCTAGTTTTTACTATAAGAAAATGTAGATTATGCATGATTTAAAGTAGGCATGCATGTGTTCAAAAACAGTTGAGATTTTCCTTAGAGGTCAACTTAGCTTGAAGCAATTTCAAGGAGGAAGGAGTTGCTATTTTATCTTATATTACATCCGTAAGATGAGCTCTGCATTTATTCTCTTTAACGAGGGAAGTTTATTAAAATCATAAAATTTTTTATGATCTCAACGCTTATTAGAATCAGACTGTTTATTATAACGAGGGAATGCCAGAATGCTTGTTATAATCTGAAGAATTTTGAGTGCGGGGGCATATACAATCATGAGACGATGTTAGAAAGCATATATGAAGGATCAATAAGAGTGAATATATATATTTGTTTCGTTGATGTCTTTAGGCGACTTTCCTCTTGCATACAATGTGTCCTTGTCTTTTGTGTGTGTGTGTGTGTGTGAGAGAGAGAGAGAGAGAGAGAGAGAGAGAGAGAGAGAGAGAGAGAGAGAGAGAGAGAGAGAGAGAGAGAGAGAGAGAGAGAGAGAGAGATGGCGTTCTTGTCGCTTTTCCTGTAGATAGTTTAACTTAAGCGATGACTTGCTCAGATATGTGTGTGTATCTGTCTCTTTCTTTGGTCCATTCTCTGTACAATTCATTCAATCATACGATTGATTATGTAAGGAATCAACACATTATCGAATATACTTTGTCTGTAAAACTCTATGCACATGGAAAGTTCGTTATACTGTACCATTAATCTTATAAATAATTGATCGTATCAGTTATCTCGGCATAACAAGCGTTCTATGCACATGGGAAGCAGTACTCTAAACAAAAGTCCACACAACTCCATGTCCTACATTATGTTTATTGTGTGTATGTGTGTGTGTTAGAGAGAGAGAGAAAGAGTTCTGTCAGCTCTTGGCAACTCATTTTCGGTCCAGCAATCAGTAACGGACGTCCACACAACTCCATGTCCTACATTATGTTTAGTGTGTGTGAGAGAGAGGCACAACATTTCTGTCAGTTCTTGGCATTCATGTCAGCTTTCAAGCACTTCTAGCAACTCTCTTGGCTAGTTATTACCTAACAAAAATCCTGAACATCAAAGAAATCATTGATTATTAGGTCAATCTCAACAAAAAGTGGTGTTTGTTATAGACGTGGCTTCGGTGGGATATGAAGTTCGTGGCTATCTGGGACCCTCTCATAGAAATCAAAATTAAGTCTATCCTCTTATGGAAAATTCTTCATCTGGACCAACCTAAAGGCTAGCAAAATTAGTGGGGTGCCTCCCTGGTGCAAGCACTGCTACCGGTCCATTGAAGATATTGCTCACATCTTCTTTACCTGTCCCAATTCCAACTGGCTCTGGCAGATTGTTGGAAAGAAAATTAGACTTCATAAACATTTCAGTTGGAAACAAGTTCTACTGGGAGAAGCGATAGGCTGCTTTGCGACTCTCTAGAATGCCATCAGAGGGGAGGTCCTATGGAAGATCTGGCGGGAAAGATGTGCTTATAACTTTGGAGACTCCCCCAAAGAGTGGTCGATTGAGAAATCGTTGTTCCTCCTCGACAAAAGAATCACTAACTGTAAGAAATCCCCCCCCCTCCCCCCCCTCAGGCATCATCAAGTGCTCCTTCTGATCAACAACAAGCTTAAACCCAAGTGGGCCCTAGATGAGGGTGATGAGAGGGTGATTAACCTTCTTTGTAGTGCCATCTAAACCCAATAAAATCTATCCCTCCTTTGTGGGATTCGGGGAGTCCCATGTGCACTAGTCCCCTTCACTCGTACTTTTCTTTTAATTTATACAAGTCTGGGAGAGTAGGCTAAGTCTGAACTTCCTTTATTAAAAAAAAAAACTATCTTTGCTAGTTTCAAAGTTATTATTGTTATCTCAAAGGTTGGCTCCTTCAATTGTACAATTATTCTTTCTATTAATTAGATCTTGGGACAATAGGCTTGGATTCAAACCAAATAAACTCAAATAAATTCAAATAGCTCAAGGGTTCAAACCATAGTATTAGAGGCACTTTCCCAAGGTGTTATATTCTAGAGATGTACATGCTTGGAGGAACGAGAAGTTCCATGCTCGGGGGATAGCCAAGGCCAAAAGCCAGAGAGTTCATAAGAGGTACCTACTCATGATGGACAGATGAGTAGAGGGACCTTAGAGAGAATTCTAGATGGTGACTAGGCAAGGGCTATAAATAGGCTGGGTGGTGAGTCCCAGGCATGTCATTCTCCACTTCTCACATTTGGTATAAGAGCTTAGAGAAGAGATCCATGGAGGGCAAGGTAGAGATGAAGATGGAGGATTCTCATGAGCATAAGATGATCTTCTTCTTCGCATAGGAAATGTTATTTTTTTGCTTCTTCATCTTCGAGCGAAAAAGGAAATTCAAAAGTTGGATGGAGAGGAAAAAAGAGGACTACGTTGCACTTCGAGATGGACAAAGAGGACACTTATGAGCTTCAAAAGCTAGTGATTTTTCATATCGTATCCAGAGAGATCTCGCACTTTTTGTGTCTAGTAGGTATTGAGATTCAAACGTAGAACCTTATAATGGCAAGGCTGTCGAACTATCCAACAGGCTACGCCATTAGTGCATACAAATCGGACATTTAGCTAAGTATATTGTAAGTTTTTAGGTTTTTAGAACATAGCGTAAGAGTTAGATACACAAAACATAAGAAGAATAGATAGATAAAGAGAGAAAAAGAGAAGTAGAGAGAGAAAGAAAAAGAGAAAGAAAGAGAAAGAAAGAGAAAGAAAGAGAAGGATAAGAACATAGAAAGAGAAAATAGAGAGGAAAAAAAGAGAAAAGAACAAAAGAGAAGAAGGAGAAAGAAAAAAAAAAGAAAGAAAAGGAGAGAGAGAGAGAGAGAGAGAGAGAGAGAGAGAGAGAGAGAGAGAGAGAGAGAGAGAGAGAGAGAGAGAGAGAGAGAGAGAGAGAGAGAGAGAGAGAGAGAGAGAGAGAGAGAGAGAGAGAAAGAGAAAGAGAAAGAGAAGAAGTAGAGATAGAAAGACAGAGAAAGGAAAAGAAAGAGAAAGAGAAGAAGGAGAAAAGAGAGAGATATAAAGAGAAAAGCCGAGAGAGAGAGAGAGAGAGAGAGAGAGAGAGAGAGAGAGAGAGAGAGAGAGAGAGAGAGAGAGAGAGAGAGAGAGAGAGAGAGAGAGAGAGAGAGAGAGAGAGAGAGAGAGAGAGAGAGAGAGAGAGAGAGAGAGAGAGAGAGAGAGAGAGAGAGAGAGAGAGAGAGAGAGATAAAGCAAGAGATAGAGAGAGAGATAGAGAAAGAGATGAAGAAAAAGAGAGGTTGAGAGACAGAGATAGAAAAAAGAGAGGTAGAGAGAAAGAGGTAAAAGAATATGAAGGAGCAAGAAAATGGATGAAAAACGAGGAAGAGAGAAGATGAAAGTGAAGATTAGAGAGAGAAAGAAAAGATTAAAAAGAGAGAGAAGAGTAAAGAAAGAGAAAATAGAAAGATAGGAAATAAGATAAAGAGCAGGGTTAACATACCTACGTTTACTAAAATGGACATAACTCTCTTGTATGATGTCCAAATTGGATAATTCCACTTGGTATAGAAAGTAGAATCCAAGGGCTTTCAAATGAAGGGCTAGAACCTATGATTAAATATATAAAAGACACATCTAGAGATTATTTAATTCTCTACATACTTCTTCAAAGAGGTATGCTGCCCACTCACCTAGCTCCATCGTTTTGGCCATAACTAATGAAAGGTCCAAATCAAGAAATTCAAATTGTTATTGATTTCAAGAATTCAAGGGCTTTCTTTGGACTGGTCTACATGACATATTTTGACCATTGGAAACCATCTCTGCACAAGAATTAAGATGGTTGTTGATTGGCGAGAAACTCTTTTTTACTGATTTGAGTGTCCAATTATGATAACTGGGAATTTCTAATTATATTTTGAACCATTTTGGATAGGAATGAATTAATTTGGATACCTTTGCATCATAGCTTTGATCTTAAATATATTGATTTGAATACTTTTGGCATCAAAGTTTATAATTTTGCATTGTATTCTCTTCCAATTTTATGAAACAAACATTGGAAGGTGCATTAAAGTTAGTCTTTAGATGAATTTATCTATGCACATGAAGTTACACTAACTTATGTTGATTCATAAAAGCATGCACATGTTATTGTTGTGTGTTTCAAGATCTTTGTGCAGGTATTGGAGCAAGAAACGATCTAGTTATGAGGGCATGTAGAGCCCAACAACACATTTTGGAAAAGTTTCTCATTTGCAGGTTTCTGGAGTAAAGAAAGTGGTTAGCCCATCATACGCATAGCCAGTATGTCATGAGTTCGAATCCCACAATTGGTATTAGAGCGTAGGAAGTAGGCTTGGGGAAAGAAGGCACGTGCATCGATTTCAAAGGTGAGACCATCCAAGATTAAAGTGTATCTCCCAATCCATAGGGCGGAATTAGACGTGTAAATACCACTGGAAAGCTCTCAGAACGAGCATTCCAATAGACCACTAGGTTGGGGATCCAAGATACCTGGCATGGGTGAGAACCAGGTTCAAGATACTGAGGTTGAGAACAAGGGGCTCAAGAGACCAAGGTTGCGAACAAGGCAAGTCCATAGGCAAGTGGCCAAGATAGGGAAAGGAAAGGTTCTAGAGACCAAGGTTGAGAGGTAGGGTTCAAGAGACCAAGGTTGAGAACAAGATGGTTCAAGAGATTATGCAAGGTTGAGGACATCAATTCAAGGGGAGATCAAGGATTGATCATTGAGGACAATGGTCTCTAGAAGGGGAGGAGAGTGTTAGACTCAAGAAATGACAAGTAGGAGATGGTTGAACCACATCCTAAGAGAGGGGATTAGGAAGTAATCCTCAACCATGGCTTTTGGGGCAAGTGGTTAGCCCATCATACTCCTAGCCGATAGGTCATGAGTTCAAATCCCACAACTAGTAGGCTGATGCCTATCATTGTATCATGGTTATTATTTTTTCAGGCTTCATTTTCTTGGGGAAATGGTGCCAAAAATTTTGTAGCCACATGGCGTTATATGCCATGTGAGAATTAAAGTGATGTTGTGCTATGAGAGAGAGGAATTCTTACGTGTGCATAGCTAAAAGCATATACATTGATTGAAGTAGAGAAGAAGATGCATGAGTGGATGCATGCATACATAGAAGATATGCTTGCTAGAAAGTTGAAATGCATGATGCATTTTCTGTCTATAGAAGATCACTTTTATGTATGAGCATGATGAGTTAGGGTGAGTATGAGGTATGTGATAGAGGTAATGGTACCATGCATAGGCTAATGTGCCTTTAGAGAGTAAATGGCAAAGTATATACACCAAGAACAAATAAGACGTCTTTTCTTCTAGTAACGCATGAGCACATGAATTGTTGTTCATGGGAATCTATGTACTTGATATGAACTTTTATACATAGTCGGCACATGTTCGTGCTATGGTTATGATCTTCAATACAAGTATTAAAAGCTTGTATGTGATTGGTTATGATGAGATTAATGAATGTGCAAGAAGAACAATGAATAGAATGACATCCATGCATATTTACTTTCATTGAAAAGTGAATATTGTAAAGAATCGATTTTTCAATGAGACGATTTGTGATGGTTAATTGATTTGCATTCATCTAGACGATCTAGAAATTTGAAATGCATGATGTATTTTTTGTCTATAGAAGATCACTTTTATGTATCACCACGATGCGTTAGGGTGAGCATGAGGTATGTGATAGAGGTAATGGTACCATGCATAGGCTAATTGTGCCTTTAGAGAGTAAATGACAAGGTATATACATCAAGAACAAAAACATCTTTTCTTCTAGTAACACATGAGCACATGAATTGTTCTTCATGGGAATCTATGTACTTGATATGGAATTGTATACGTAGTTGGCACATGTTCGTGCTATGTTTATGATCTTCAATACAATTATTAAAAGCTTGTATGTGATTGGTTGTGATGAGATTAATGAATGTGCAAGAAGAACAATCAATAGAATGACATCCATGCACATTACCTTTCATTGAAAAGTGGATGTTGTAAAGAATCGATTTTTCAACGAAACGATTTGTGATGGTTAATTGATTTGCATTGATCTAGAAGATCATTATATGCATGGATATATATCCATGTCATAATCCATCCAAGATAATGAATGCGTTTGTTTAATCATAAGGATTAACATGTCTGGTCATTTTTAAGTTAAAAAAATAATTGAGGAAATAGTTAGTGAGGTAGCAACCTCATAGAGATTTGGATGCTACTCTTTGAGGGAACACCCAAATTTTATGAAATTTGGAGGACACATAGCTCCTTGGCTTGTCTTTAAACTGACCAATTTTAAAGTAATTTGGAGACTTTTAAAATGTTCACATCACCTCTGCACTAAAAGTGATGCTAATAGAGGTAGAGGCCTGAAACAAGTGACACAGGCCTATAACAAAGGACATTTCTCTTCATTGGTAGATCCACATTGAATGGTTTTTGTTGGAAATGAAAGCTTCATAGATTAACCTTGTGAATAAAAATTCTCATGATTTTTAAAGATTATTTGATAGATCAAAGAATCTCTGCACATCAAAGTGTAGCCTCTGGAATTCATGAAATGATCAAAGACCATGTAACCTAGAGGTGATTCGTTCTCTTAGCTCATTTACCTAAACTGAATGATTTTTGTTTCTACCATTAGCTAAATGCTTACAAATGGTCTATACAAAAATTCAAGATGAAATGTTTCTCGATTTACGAGATATAAGGAAAAGAGTACAAGTTAGCCTTTATGAATGTTTAAAATATTATAGGTACAGAGGCTTAGTATTTTGGACATTGTGAAAGATCCAAATGTCCAAATACTATGAAACTTAAACCAATACAATTAGATCATAGTAGCTATATGCTCTTAAAATGTGGAAGAAATTGAGTATTAGTGATAGGTCAAATGACCTATTCTTCTCAGACAAATCTCTGGCAAGGATTTTCCAAAGAGTCATACATGTGCCTGATGAGCACATGCTATTTTCATATTCAAATCTCCAATTTCAAAATTTTTATTGGAGACGCTACTCCAGTGTAGACCCTATGATATACCCAAAATTCAAGGATTTTGGAATTTATCTTCATAGTTAGAAGATATTATAAAGGTGTAGTAGCATTATTTCCAGGCTCACCTAAGCAGAGGTGTAGCAGAGATAGAATTATACTTTTGAATGACTATTTGATTGCATTTTGAAATGAAATTTTGTAAGGCTAAACTAGATAATTGATCTAGATTTTAGCTCAAAGAAAATGAAATTTGGTGTTTTTTTTATTAGTCTAAGCTCTTCAAGAAGATGACCCTATACATTTTCAGAGTTGGTCATCAAGTGTTTCACCCTTCCAATAAAATGGTTATACAATTCTAAGCAAATATCCAAATCAAGATGGTAATTTATTGGAATTTATCGACGCCCATACCGACGCATATACCGAGGCCGAGTTTTAAACATACCGCGAACCTGAGAGCAAAACTTCACATTTTTGCGCATGTTTGAGTACTGTTGGTCTTCTGTCGAACTTGCGTGCACGAACCGAATTGCGACCTGCATTGTCTTGTGCACACACACACACAAAGATCTCTCTCTACACACATACAATCTCTCTTGGCTTAGATCTCACATCTTGGTAAGTGCTATGCGTACTGTTAGCATTTGTGTTTCTCTATGTTTTAGGTTTTATAATTTCTCTTTTCTTTGATTTTGCAAAAGTTCTTTGGTAACAGCGAGTCGTAACAAACGAGAACTATGTCGTAAAAAGAGAACACTTACGTCAAAAATTACATGTTTTCACCTCATTTTTGGAATTCCTTTACACCAGTATACATATATTACAAAAATGAGGTGAAAACAAGTAATTTTTGACGTTTTTTGTCATTTTCTCAAAAAAAAATGAGCTCAAAATGTAGTCAAAATTTCACTATATTAGACATTGACGTGTCCCAAAATGTATATGATAAGACATTGACATGCCCAAAATCTATATGCTAAGACATTGACATGTCTAAAATATATATAAGAATGTGGAAGTCAATAGTTTTTACACAAAAATAACATTTTAGACATATCTTTAATGGGTGGATATCTGATTGTTATTCAAAATTGCTACAAAACATGGTTTCATTAACCAAACTACTTTGAGGCATTTACATAAGCACTAAAAATGTCTGAGAGCTTCAATGCAACTCACAACTTTGTCGATCTATGTCTACACCCTCATCATCTGATGCACTTGATTCAGTCTCATACTGTTGAGAGCTCTCTTCTTCTTCTTCTATATCCACAAGAGCTCTATCTTCATCCACGTACATACCAAATTCTGCAGGATCATGCACAACTCTTCTTGTTTTCCTATGATTTCCTGTACCACATACATCTGGAAGCTTTTGTTTTATCATGTTGATTGTTGCTTTCCTCAAGTGACCAGTTTTTGTCAAGGAAAAATCATAAACAAGAATATCTACATCATCCATTTTAAGAGTGGATGTGCTTCAAATATTCTTTTTCCTTTTTGAACCTGTTCGTTTAGCATCACACACCATTTCTAAGTTATATTTACCTGTGAATGCATTACTACTTTTAGTGTAATACCAATGCACCACCAAAGCCTCTATTCTTCTCTGATCAATATCTTTAGTTATCTCTAAAACCTTTGCAATCCAAAATGGTCTGGTAGCCTCATCACCATCAGCAAGTACTGCAATAAGCGTTCCAACATTTATCTCTATTAAATTTCCTTGCCATCTTGCTTCTGCCTGTTTTGTCATCCTTGGGCCTACATAAATATTTCTTTCTGGTGGATGTATAAAACTTTGAAGTGCATCTGCATTACATGCTTGGGCCACATTCACGGATCTTTGTGTACAAAAATCCCATGTGAATGGAACATCAACTGGCCAGTGACCTGCAATTGTAAACTGTATAATCTCTTCTTGATGATTGAAAAAGTCCTCCCACCAAGATACATCTTGATCTCCAGCATATTTTTTTGCACGCTCAATATGTCTCTTCTTTTCAATGAGTGCATGCATCCAGCTTTTACTTTGATCAACCACACTTCCACATCTTTCTGTATTGTTTTTATCTTCATATGGTGATTGTTCTGCACCATACACTGTTACAGTAGACAAATTAGGCACCTGCAATAAGAAACTGCATCCCTCTTTAGGCTCCCACCCAAGAGAAGATGAATACTGCTTTGCAAATAAAAGGGTTATTTCATCAACCCTCCTCATCAAGAATACATGGTTGAAACTAATATTGTGCAATGGAGCCAAAACCTTAGCACTGTTATCAAGGCCCATTGAGCAAAAGTGCTTAAAGTCATAAATCTGTGTGAGGTGTTGAACTTCTGGTTTTGGAGTATATGCTTCTGAAATCAGCTCAGATAAAATCGGAAGAGTAAAAGCATTGTTACGTGCCAACTTCTTAGAGAAAGTACTGAACATTTGATCAATGTGATCATGAGTGTGGCCAACCAGAAGAAAATTTACCTTAACCTTCTGAAATACCTGTTTTTCAACAAGCATGCTTAAATATCCAAAGACTGTAGAATTTTTATTCTCTCTTGGAGTATTATCTAGTTGCAAATATAGAGTTGGTGGCAAAAGACCCTTCCATGATTGCAAAACACGATGAATGACAGTAACTGTAAGGTTTGGATCATTATGCACATTCGGATATGTGAAGAAAACCTTGGACATTACAGTTCCATTGTATACCAAAGCGCCAACCAAATGCATTTGCACAAGGACTTCATCTCCAATGTCCTTAGGGATGCGATAAAAATGTGGCAAACAAGTTTTTTTCTGATCCATACCATCGATCAACAAACACATATAACGCTCCGGATTTCTGAGTGCCTTACTTCGATGATGAATTGCTTTCTTTCTCTCTAATGCTTGACTCTCACGATGGTTGTTAAGAAGGTTTTTAAAATTATGCTTTTCCTGTGGTGTTGTAGCCCCTTTTGCCATGTTTTTCAAAGTGGCGCAAACTGAACATTCACCCATTCTAACTTTACGAGGAATAGAAACATTGTTAAACTCTTCCTTCCATAATCGAGTAAAGTGACGATACAACACATACTTCTCATTTCTATTTTCCATGTCTTCTCTATATATTTGAAATACCTCTCGACGAGTAAAGTTATCTGACAAGTGCAACCTTCCAGTTGTAGGCATAACTTCACAATGCAAGCTAAAATAGTTCATCATCCAATTCATTGCATGACGTCCAACAGATCCTTTGGTCCCAACATGGAACGTATCCAAAATGAGATCCCCATTCAAAAACCCTTGTTGAACCCTATGTATTCTAAAATTTCCTACACCCATTGCAATTTTAAATGCAGCCCTACAGCATGGCATCCCTTGAGTAAAGAAATATTCAAAACCAACACGCGTTACTGACATGTTATCCTCAATCATTTGCATGCAAGAAACAAGGTATATATCTTGCCTTTCACTATCTAAATGGAGGAATTTTTCTCTTATGTGCTTTAGTTTCTTCATCCCTAAATTATACAAGCATTTCAAACCACAACAATGCTTCACAATATCCAATGCAATCTGTCTATCTGAAGTAAGAAATTTAAATCTTTTTCGACTTACTTCACGAGACCTTCTTTTAAATCGTAGATTGAGCTTGCTTTGCTTTTTCGTTGCTCCACATGCACTTGAATCAGAAGGGAGATCAATGGTTGGATCAGATGGGAGATCAAGAGGTGCATTTGTATGAGCAGCATTGCACTGTGAATTGGATAACTTAAATGACTCAACAGAAAACATGGAATCATCAGCACGTTCTAAATCATAGGGATCATCACTTCTCTGGAAAGGCTCAACTGAGAACAATGAATCAATATGAGCAGAGGAAGCTGATGCCCAAGCATCCACTGAAAAGATTGAGCTCATCTTCACTGAGTTCAGAGAAGACTGAAGATGAATGACCTTTTTAAATAAGTAGAAATCCGAGATCAAGTGAAGATATCACATCAAATGTCACATCAAGAAGATATGAAATCAAAAGCTTATTAAAGTACATTAAATAACATAAAACATCAAATTACATCAAATCACTTAATTACTCAAATATACACTAATAAGGGAACCAAAGATTTGATTCACTTTTGATTCAAATGATCTTTTTCTAACTTCATATGAGTCATTCAGTCTAAGCATTGTGAATGAATCAAAATATATCAAAGTTGTGTTCCAATAGGAATATATAATAAAATTGTTTGGATGAAATTTTACAAGAAGAAATTTTACAACTGGAATATATCCAAGTTGAGTTCCAACTGGAATATGCTATGCCATTGAACACTATACAGGAAGAAATTTTACATTTGGTTAAGATTTCAAGGATTAGGTTTTATTGTGGTCTTGGCTAGATATCAAAGAGGTAGATGAAAGTATATTGAAAAAGAATTATGTGTAAAAGAGGCACACAGAAAGTATATTCATACATTGATTTTCCATTTCAACAATGTGTTACAAGATAAATGTGAATATGAACTAAAGTGTGGAGGATAACACTATAAAGATGTCATTAATCTCACAACTTAGACCTAATTTTCTCCCAAGCAACAGAATCTAAGAAAAAACATCTACATGAGATTAGAAATCCTCATGTACATACCATACTGTTGCCATTGAAGTTTAATTTCCATGCAAATGTATATAAATAGTTGCAAGGTTCTGTACTAGAATGTTTATTCAAAGTGATTTTCCATTTCAAGAGTGAGTTACAAGATAAATGTGAATATGAACTAAAGTGTGGAGGGTAATACTATGAAGATGTCATTAGTCTCCCACATTTAACACAACTTTGACTTGATTTTCTCCCAAGAAAGAGATTCTTAGAAACAAATCTCTACATGAGTTGAGACATCCTCATGGACATACCATACTCTTGCCATTGAAATGTAATTTCTATGCAAATGTATATAAATAGTTGTAAGGGTCTATGAATATTTCATTAAAGTGGCTCTGAAACAGCCTATTTGTGTGGGTGCTATTCCCTGGTTAGATAAGTTGACAGATTTAGTTAGCAAGTGGACTCATTCAGCTAGATCCAGTTAGTTTCTGGTTCAAGTTACCCAATTGCCTATAAATACCAGAGGAGGAGATCATTCTCATTTTCAAAATCCACGAGCAAGAGAGAGCAGCAGAGCACAGACAGCCATGGAGCACAGAGGTCAGCATACCAGCAAGCCAAGCCTGATGGAGAAGAAGAATGTTGGCAAAAGTACCAAGAGGTAGACAAAATCATAACTAAAAAAAAGATTCCAAAAAGATTCCCTCTGTATGTCTGTGTAAATTTCTCATTTCTAGGTCTCTATTTTTCTTGCCTGTCAAAATATGGATCCAAAGCATGTACAGGTCGATGCCTGGCATCGACTTTAAGGTGTAAGTCGATGCGAGGCATCGACTTAGGATTGCAAGTCGATGCCAGGCATCGACTTGCAGCCCCAAGTCGATGCCTGGCATCGACTTGCTCCTGCAAGTCGATGCCTGGCATCGACTTGTGGGTGCAAGTCGATGCCTGGCATCGAATTGCAGCCCCAAGTCGATGCCAGGCATCGACTTGGTCCCAAAAAACGATGCCAAGCATCGACTTGCCAGCATCATCATGCACTGAAAAGTCGATGCCAGGCATCGACTTTTGGGTGCAAAATCGATGCTTGGCATCGGCTTTTGGGCCCAAATCGATGCTTGGCATCGACTTTTGTGCCCAAGTCGATGCCAGGCATCGACTTTGTGTTCAAGTCGATGCCAGGCATCGACTTGAGGGTAAAAGTCGATGCCAGGCATCGACTTGGCCCAAAAGTCGATGCCAGGCATCGACTTGGGCCCTCAAGTCGATGCCTAGCATCGACTTGCACACAAAGTCGATGCCTGGCATCGACATGCACTTAAACATCGATGCCTGGCATCGACCTGAAGCTGAAAATCCATGCCTTGCATGGACATGGGCTGATATTTCTTATTGCTTGATATTTCCAATTGCTTTCAGGGATGCGGAGTACAAGGATGAAAGGCCCATTAAGAAGCTCAGAGTCACCATGGGCTCTGCTGACCAGCAACGTGACAAAGGCAGTGGTCACCAAGCAAAGGCAAAGAAAATTATTGCACCATTATCCTCTGAGAAGGCCAGCAACCCACTAGGAATATCCTCAGGTGGATAGAGTAGCATTAAAATTCCTGTGGAGGATCCAAGTATGAAGGAAAGGTCGAGGGAGACAGAGGTCATGAAGACAGATCGTCCACTTCGGGACATGACAAATCTCGAATGGTGCCTTCAGTACGTGGAAGAGAAGAATGCAGTCCTCCTTGTGTTCGCAGGGGCCTATGGCAGAGGAAAGATCACGACAACACAAGGTTTTCAGTATGGCCTTGTTTACAAATTGGATTATGAAGATGAAGATTCTGACAACCTGCTTTTCTTGGTGGAGACATCCAAGGGATTAAGAAATGTCATATGCAAGATGGAATTCTTGTGCCCAGAGTGCTGTGTTCCAGAGGAGCTAGCTCAGATGTGCAGAGACTCAGTGAATTTCATCAAGGACCTGATGCCATGGATACAGGGCAATATCATGCCAACACAGCACAAGAAGACGACCCCTGTAAAGGCAAGGGGTAAGCAGAGTGTGCAGAAAAAGCCCCAAAAGAAAAAAAAGATAATTGCAGAGGAGGACTTTTCTGACTCAAGCTCTAGCTCTGGGGACATTATTGTTGCACCTGGTGGAGAGCTTGCATCTGGTGTGCTTGGCACTGAGCAGAATAAGATGAGGGAGGACATAGCTAGAAGAAAAATTGTGAAGAAGGGGCAGTTGTTCCACCTGCCTATTAATATTATCCACAGGCCACCAGTGGATCCAGTCACAGGGAGGAGGCCCCTTGAGATCAGGGAGCCACATAATTTGCATGTCCAAAATCTTAAGAAGAAAATGAAAATTAATCCTCATGCTACTGTTGTGCCATTCCTTGTAATGGTGGATCCGCATGAGTGCAGCTGTGTGGAGGATTTCAATGAGAATTTGTTTGAGGAGTACACTTATTATGTGATTGGAGGTTCACACTCTGCAGAGGCTCGTAGACAGTTAGTGAAGGAGCACCCTACTACATTTTTCTTTAGGTATGCAGAGTGTAAGATATATGCTGGTCTTACAACTGAGGAAGCCAAGCTTCTTGCTTGGGATCACAACAACGATAATGACTACAGGCAGAAAATGTCCTCCATAGAGAGAATTCGGTTCTTCCACCATGAATACGAAGATTGTCTTGTGAAGGAAGCTGGGAGAATACATCCCAATCTACGAAAGCAATGCCTTATTGAGGTTGGAATTGCATTGGATGAGAATAGAAAATCAGATGCTTTGAGGAAATATGACCCATGGTTTCAACTGGCATTCAGATCAGGTGAGATCTGGGATCTTCAGGATAGAATCTTCACAATGTGGGAGCATAAGGAAGTCAAGGGCCAGAAGCAACGAAAGTCGAGGCCAGACCCACAAATTGATCTGAGGGGAAAGGGAAGGAAAGTTGACCTTTCAATTGAGGAGGCTCCTGAGGACATGAAGCTGACCCCATGGAGGGCCCTGCAAGGAATCAAGGATGATACATTGATCATATCAACCTTGTCAAGGGTAATCTCGAAGGAGTTGAGCCTCGAGGAGATGGTCACTGAGCTCAATAAGTATGTATGTTATTCTCAGATCCTTTTTCCCTCCTCCCATGCTTCTTGTCTAACCTAGTCTCTTTTATATTTATGTGTCTGTAGTCATAAAGTGTACATGAAGATTCAGGAGGTGATGATGAAGAGGCTGGGTTGCTTTTCTTGGACAGAGGTCCAAGCAGACTATCCAACCACATCATCCTACAAAGCCTTATCAGAATATTTCATCCTGTTTCGTGATTGGGTAGATTCTCTTATCAGAATATTTCATACTAAACAATTTTATGCATTGCATGGCATCAACATGGGGGCATAAGTCGATGCCTGGCATCGACTTGGGGGCATAAGTCGATGCCTGGCATCGACTTGCAGCATAAGTCGATGCCTGGCATCGACTTGGGGGCATAAGTCGATGCCTGGCATCGACTTGCAGCATAAGTCGATGCCTGGCATCGACTTGCAGCATAAGTCGATGCCTGGCATCGACCTGCAACAAAAGTCGATGCCTGGCATCGACCTCGTGGCAAAAGTCGATGCCAGGCATCGACTTAGGTCCCTAGGTCGATGCCAAGCATCGATTTTTAGTAGAAGGTCGATGCCTAGCATCTACCCCAACAAGAAATCGATGCCATACATCCGTTCTTTATGTTCTGTTTGCTGTACTGAAGAGCTCTTCTAATTGTTTTTCCAATTTGTTCTGCAGAAACCAAGGAAAAGTAAGTCTACAGAGGTACTAGATGACTGCCCCCCTGCATTCCTTGCTCACATTCAAAGAGCAAGGCATGAGAAATCTAGACTGAAAGTGAAGGAGATGGATTTTGATGATGAACCCGATCTTAAATGTTTCTCCAATCCCCTAGACCCCCTTAGGCCTGTATATTACAATGTGTTCTGTAGTGATGTAAATAATATTTGTTCTGTTGTGCCTAGAAAACATTTCTCCCTTCTCATAGCGGACATACCCTATGGATTTAGGATGTTAGGATCAGTTAATGATGATGAACCCTTCAAACACCCTCAGATTCGGAAGATGGTCACTGATTTTGCAGAGTTAACTATGTCTCCTCTTTGGAGGATAGTAATTTTCCATAGCAGAGACCAGTCTTTCTCTGTTTCAACTGCTTTGAAAGCAAGATGTCATGCTGTCGAGTGCCTCACTTGGTAAGTAATCTTCTTTCTATCTCCATGGCTTTCATGATGCCCTATGTGACTCATAGTTCTTTTTTGCAGGGTGAAGACAAACGTAAATCACACTCCTTTGCATCGGTTTGTGAGTGCCACTGAATGCATTACAGTGGGCTATTATGATGAAGTAAGCAAAAGGAGAGTCAGGGAGCATTGCAATGAGAATGGGATCTCAAATGTGCTCATGTTCCCAGCCGTTACCAAGAAACTTCGTCATGTAGCTGGGGACATGACATTGGTTAACCCTTATCAGAAGCCACAAAAACTCATAATGAGATTGCTTCAGCTATTTTCCAATGATGATGACTGGGTCCTAGACCTTTTTTCGGGCACAGGTAATTTCAATTTTCACAATTTTCATTAGTCATTGTTGATTGAAGCCTCTAATAGGTTTTCTTCTGTTTCAGGAACGACTCTGGCTTGCTCCTTAAAGATGTTCAGGCACTGCATAGCTGTGGAGAAGGATGATGCTCAAGTGAGCTTCATTAGAATGAGAATCAATGGGCTGAATGAATGCCCAGATGAAGACCAAGAGGTTGGAAGGAAGCACATTGCAGATACGGAGAGATTCCAAGCAGCTTCAAGGGAGCCTGTTCCCCCACTTGCAGATGAACCTGGGGACATGGCTGACCTTGAAGAGCCAATCTTGGAGCAAGAGAGGCAAGATAGGTGTTCTAATGTGCCAGAGGATACCAATACCCTTGAGCCTGAGGAAAGCTATGATCAGCTTCTATTGTAGATTCACATAACTCTTGTAAAACACATGAAATGTAAAATATCATTTTAATGGAAATATAATTTGGAGTTCTGCTTCCACTTCGTGTTCAGCTTGATTTATCTTGAGCATTTCTCTGATCATGTGTGAATGTTTCTTAGTATAATTTTGTTGAATATTATCTTCTCTTGGGAATGCTTTTGTGAAGTGTATTTCATATTCTGTTAATATGGCCAGGCATTCAATGGGGATCTTAACCATACAAAGGGGATGATCTTAATTGCCTTGTTAAAATGCTCTGATTTTTACAACACATGTTCTCTAACTTTCGAGTAACTCTTAATTAGCTATCTTCTGTGCTTATTGAGGTTATAGATGTAATGAAGGAGCTTCGCGAATTCTTACATGTACCTTTTCAACTCTAATCTATTGTCCAAGATCATGATGTGGGATTCTTGGTCATGCTCAACAACTAGTTTTCATGGCAGCAAGAATTTTAGTATATCTATCTTGACTACTTGGGATATGAGATCAAGCTTCTAAAGACAATATTTACAAGCAAGACTCGTGATGCTTTCTAGATATTGTAAAATGCCCACTTTTTTGCTTCATATAATGGTATTTAGGTAAAAAGAAAAAGAGAACATGTCTTTGTTCTCCTTTGTTGTGACTCAGTGTTTGGTGTTGATTGTTTGGAATTGGACGATAGGCGACATACATTACACTTTGACGACAACGATCCAAAAGAGGGACATACTTGTAAGTGATTGTTTTATTCTCTATTGATAGAGAGAGAAGGAGAGAGAGAAAGAGAGGAGAGAGAGAGAGGGAGGGAGGGAGAGAGAGAGAGAGAGAGAGAGAGAGAGAGAGAGAGAGAGAGAGAGAGAGAGAGAGAGAGAGAGAGAGAGAGAGAGAGAGAGAGAGAGAGAGAGAGAGAGTGAGATAAAGAATAATGAAAGAAAAGATCAAGATAGAGATAGGAAAATAGAGTATACATACACACACACATACACACACATTTACACATTTACACATGCATACATACACACATACATGTACACACATGCATGCTTACATACACACACCTATACACACATGCATGCTTACATACACACACATATACACACATGCATGCATACACACACATACAAATTTACACACATGCATATATACACACATGCATACACACATACATACACACATATATACACATGCATACATACACATACACACACACATATACACACATACATACACACACACATATATACACACATATACACACATGCATGCATACATACACACACATACATACACACATGCATACATACACACATGCATACATACAATCATGCATACATACACACATGCATACATACACACACACATGCATACACACATACATACACACACATATACACATATGTATACACACATACATACACACATATACACACATGCATGCATACATACACACACATACACATACACACACATGCATGCATACATACACACACATACACATACACACACATGTACACACATGCATACATACACACACATGCATACATACACACACATACATACACACACATACATACACACACGTGTACACATGCATACATACACACATACATACACACACATACATACACACACGTGTACACATGCATACATACACACACATATATACACACATGCATACATAGACACATATACACACATGCATGTATACATACACACACACACACATGTACACACATGCATACATACACACACATATGTACATACATACTCATATACTCACACATGCATACATAGACACACATACACATATACACACATGCATACATTCACACACACATACATACACACATGCACATATACACACACACATAAGCTAGTGTTTTAATTAAATATATATAATTAAATATATAAATTTTTTATTTTGAAGTTTTTTTTTACATCAAATATATAAAAATAGGATTAGGGTTTTTAGGCTATTTACACATACATACACATACACATATAATATATATATATATATATATATATATATATATATATATATATATATATATATATATATATATATATATATATATATATATATATATATATATATATATATATATATATATATATATATATATATATATATATATATATATATATATACATGTATATACACATGTATACAGAAGTCTAAGTCTAAGTATTTCTAATTAGGGTTTTAGTGTTCTAATACCTACATAACATATATACACAAACACACATATACATATAATACATACATACATGTAGATACACATGCATACAAAAATATACATATTTTAGGTTTAAATCTTTAAGATTAGGGTTTTAGGGTTTTAATACCTACATAACATATATACACAAACACACATATACATATAATACATACATACATGTAGATACACATGCATACAAAAATATACATATTTTAGGTCTAGATCTTTAAGATTATGGTTTTAGGGTTTAGGCATACATATAACTCAATTATATTTATATTAAGAAAAAATATATAGAAAAATAAGAAAAAAAATTTGAATATATAAATAAACATATATCTAAAATATGATTAGGGTTTTAGGATTAGGGGTTTAGATTTTTATAAGTGTTTAAGTATTTAGGTTTTAGTATTTCAGATTTAAGTCTAAGTCTTTCTGATTAGGGTTTTAGGGTTTTAGTACGTAAATGACATATATACACAAACACACATAGACATATAATACATACATACATGTAGATACACATGCATACAGAAATATACATATTTTAGGTCTAAATCTTTAAGATTAGGGTTTTAGGGTTTCAACACCTACATAACATATATACACACATACACATACACATATACTACATATATACATGTAGATACACATGCATACAAAAATATACATATTTTAGGTCTAGATCTTTGAGATTAGGGTTTTAATTAAATATATATAATTAAATATATATAATTAAATATATATAATTAAATATATAAAACTAGGATCACATAAGGAAAAATCCTGAATATATAAATAAATATATATATAAAATAAGATAATTATATACATAAATAAATATAAAAAGAATTAGTGTTTTGAATAATTTAATTAAATACATATAATTAAATATATAAAAATAGGATTACATAAGGAAAAAATCTGAATATATAAATAAATATATATATAAAATAAGATAACTATATACATAAATAAATATAAAAAGAGTTAGTGTTTTAAATAATTTAATTAAATATATATAATTAAATATATAAAAGTAGGATTACATAAGGAAAAAATCTGAATATATAAATAAATATATATATAAAATAAGATAGTTATATACATAAATAAATATAAAAAGTATAAGTGTTTTAATAATTTAATTAAATATATAAAAATAGGATTATGTAAGGAAAAAATCTGAATATATAAATCAATATATATATATATATATATATATATATATATATATATATATATATATATATATATATATATATATATATATATATATATATATATATATATATATATATATATATATATAAAATAAGATAATTATATAAATAAATAAATATAAAAAGAACTAGTGTTTTAAATAATTTAATTAAATATATATAATAAAATATATAAAATTAGGATTAATTAAGAAAAAAATCTGAATATATAAATAATATATATATAAAGTAGGATAATTATATAGATAATAAAATATGATAAGAACTAGTGTTTTAAATTAAAAAATAAAAAATATATGATTAAATATATAAAAATAGGTTTAATTTTAATCATTTTAAATAGAGTGAATATATATGCACATACATACATATATATACATGTTTTAGGTCTAGGTCATTTTGATTAGGGTTTTAGGGTTTTAACAGCTACATAACATATAAACACACTCTAGAGTACACATATAATACATATATACATGTATATACACATGTGTATAGAAATGTACATAATTTAGGTCTAGATCTTTAAAATTAGAGTTTTAGGGTTTAGGCATACATATAACTCAATTAAGAGGAAAAAAATCTGAATAATAAATACATATATATATAATAGAATCAATTAAGAAAAAATCCGAATATATAGATAAAATAGGATAGTTATATAGATTAGGGTTTAAGTCTTTAAGAGTATGATTTTTAGGTTTAATAAAAAAACAAATGTTCTAAAATGTCCATATTGTAGCAGATGGCTTCTTTGGATCCTGAAGAGAGAATGGCATGTCCTTGCACACACTGCAAGTATCAAATTTATCAGAAACGACGGATTTGTACTGCACATGTTAGAGAGTATGGATCCTTTGATAGGAGTCGACTGGAAAACCTACGTTATCATTCGCATGGTCCCCCAGGTGAGCAGATGGACCCAAACGACATTGCACCGGTAACCTCTCGTGGACAAAAGAGAGCAAAAAAGGACTTAGACGTACAAGCAAGTACTAATAATATTACACAGAATGAACATATGGAAGAGATGCTTGAAGCATTTTATGAGATGGACGAAGATCATGATGGTGGAGAAGGTGTCGAGAGTTTCATGGACACAACAGAAATTCCACGATCAGAAGTCGATGAAGAATATGAAAACATGCAAAGAATAGCTCGTTTACCACTTTACAATGGAGCAAAGATATCTGTACTACGTGCGTCACTCGCGATGCTCAATCTGCAATCCATTTATGGATGGTCAGATAGTAGTGTCACTGAATTGTTCAGGTAAGGGGAGAACAAATTCGCTTTCATTGTTGTATCACAATAACTTTATTTACTAATATCATTTTAATTGCTTATTGCAGGCTTCTTAAAGATCAATTTTTGCCAGCGGGCAATGACATGCCTCCAACATGTGGAGATGTGAAAAAACTTTTACAGTCCATTGGAATGGATTATACTAAAATTCATGCTTGTCCGAATGATTGCATTCTCTTTTGGAATGAGTATGAGCATCTCCATGTATGTCCAAAGTGTGGAGCAAATAGATTTAGAGAAGACGTTGTAGGCGAAGCAATCCCTGCAAAGGTTCTTCGTCACTTTCCTATCATTCCACGAATTAAGAACATGTTTAGATGCAAATCTATAGCTGAATTAATGTCATGGCATACAAAGAGCAGGTCTACAGATAATGTATTATTATTGCCTGCTGACTCTGATGCTTGGAAGCACATAGATAGTAAGTAGAGCGAGTGCAAGAGATGATAATGCTCTAGAAGGCGAGCTAGATTATTGTGGTGTGATTCAAGACATCTTGAAACTATCTTTCAGAAAGTTTGATTACTTTGTTTTTGATGTGAAATGGTTCAAAGTAGTCACCTCTGGAAGAAACACAACAGTGAGACGGGATAAAAGCGGTTTGCTTCAAGTTGACTCCACAAGATTATGGACAGATGAAAGGGATACATTTGTATTTCCTGAACACTATGAGCAAGTTGTTTTTATACCAGAATCAAAAGAACCAGAGTGGATATTTGTTTTACAAGTCGCTCCACACAAATTTTTGAGAACATAGATGTAGAAGAAAGTCCATCTCTAGTGGACTCAGAGATTCATTTGATAGTCGAGGAGGAAGAGATCATTGTTCGAGAAGAAGAGGTCATTGAAGATGAGGTCATCGAAGATGAGGTCATTGTTCGAGAAGACGAATCAATAGATGATGATCAGGAAGAAACCAGCATAGCAAGCAATTTCGAAGCCATCAATATAGAGATAGATATTCTCGGTGCATCGGATCTTCAAGAGGATGCTAGACTAGAGGACTTTTGAATAAAACACTTGTACGTACTAATTTTTGTTTTTGTTTTTGTTTATTCTCTATATTACTTTTATTATCGCATGCTGATTTCTTGAGTTCTTTATACAGAGCATGATGGGAGACAGTCCTCCAGTCACTCCACATTCCATGGCAGAGGAGCAGTTTTTGGAGTTCATCTCTCAGGTTCCTCCCGCATATATGGCTGCTGCATCATAGTATTGGATCGCTCGAGGTAGCACTCCTCCCGGCCTCACTCCTGGAGGCCTTACTCCTGGCGGCCTCACTCCTGCTGGCCTCACTCCCGCCGGTGTCACTCCCACCGGTGTCACTCCTACCGGTGTCACTCCTGCGGGTGGTGCTACTCCCGTAGGAGGTATGTCTCCTAGCTTTGTGACTCCACCACGACCATCTTTTCAGCCATCTCCTACTGGGTCTACTAGTAGACATGTGCGTTCGACACCTCAGCGCGATACAGGTTCTAGCCCGTCTCGTAGATCGAGGTCACGCTCTGGAGTAGGAGGTTCTAGGAGTGGATCTACAGGTAGGTCTGGAGGCGGAGGAGGCGGTTGTTGTGGAGGCAGTGCGATGGACGTTGTGTCGCCCGCTTCTACTCCTAGGAGGAGTATCTCAGATGTAGGTACACCACGCAGTACACCACGTACACCTTGGAGTGCTCATGACCATGATAACTCCAAGGTGTATAGTATCCGAGATGGAGCTCCGGTGATGGATGCGGATGGCAAAGCAATGCGTGCATGCATACGACAGCTTTGCTCCATCCAGTTTGGACACTTTATCATGCTGAAATGAAGTCAACAGGATAAAGATCGGAAGAATTGTATCACACAGACGATTTATCAAGAGTTTCGACCAGCCGATGGACAGTCTCTTGTCAGTTCAGAGTGGATTTTGCACACTGCACGTGAGGTTATGTCCCATCGACGATCCGAGGCTCGTGATGCTTTCAGAGCAGGCTTACCAAAGCCTGTATGGTTAGATGTTGAGGAGTGGGATGTGATTCGTGACGAGCAGCAGTAGACTCCTAACCGATATCGTCAGCAGTGAGATGCCGCAGCCACACGTTTAGATACGGTTGGACCGTCACATTTGGGCAGCGGCGGATATGACACGATGCGTCATGAGTTTGTAAGTACCATTTCATTTATTGAATTTATTTGTGTTAAATTTCTCATGTATGTTCCTCTAATCTTTTGTATATTTGTTTCAGGAGCTGGCAATGGGTCGTCCTCCAACATGAACGGAGGAGTCTTACGGCTATCGTCATGGGTTGATTGCACTATTGAAGGACTTGGAGGTACGCGGTGCGGTCGTTTCATGGGAGCGTTTGCGATGAGGTAATTAATTTATGAACTTGGTTTTTACTTGGTTTTTACTTGTTGGTTTTTACTTGGTTCATGGTTCATTCTGATTATCTCTTTTGTGTCCAATAATACATGGTTCATGGTTTCAGGAAATCATATTTCGGTTGACATTAGAGTACACATCACATGTACTCGGTTTTTTTTGGGCAGAATGTATTGTCTTTTGTTAAGCAACATCATGGTATTGTTGTTGTAGCAAAAGAAAACACACTCTGCCCAAAAAAATTTTGTAGGTATGGTCATCGATATACGGGACGGTACTTCCAGTAATGTCATCGGAATAAGCGTCGGTACACCCAGCAACCGACGGTATACGCGACGGAACACCCAACAACGGCCCTTGTATGTGCGCCGATATTACCGATGCATATGCCGACGTGTATACTGACGCTTATATCAACACTTATATCGACGCTTTGGTACTGATGTGCATACCTACCTTTACACGGACGTCACGCCAAATAAAGCCGCGTTCATTTTCCTCGGTAAAAACCTTAGTATACCATGAACATGTTGTTGTGAAATATCTCGTTTTGGTGTGGAGTGAACCATGCAAATATCTCTTGTTTCATCATCCTATCAACTAGAAGCAAGCTCTAATATGTGAAGCAATCGGATGATCTGCTATCTTCTACGAGGTTATCAATGGGGAAGACCTCTTGAAAATTTTAAAAGAAAGACACATGAGAAACTTTGGAGGATCCTCCATGGAATGGTCCATAGAAAAATCCTTAAAATACCTATGTAAAAGAGGAGAAAGCTACAATAGCTCACCCCCGCTGAAACATCAGAGAGTAATCGTGTTTGAAAACAATAGGCTTATAAGTAGATGGATCCCGCATGAAGGGGATGACTGAATCATATGTCATCTTTGTATCTCTATCTAACTTAATTGTTCTTTTTCTCATTTTAGTTTAAAGTTAGTTTGCAAAAAAAGAAAAAAGTTGTTTCCTTATGAAATGTCAAATTAAATTATCAAACGTATTCGCAATCCGTCTTAAAACGTATTGAACTGTCCTTCACCCTAGTGATGGTTGAAAATGAGGTAATGAATGTTAGCTTTCACCCTAGGCTAGAGTAGAATTTGAAAGTAGTAAAGTTTTTGCTCTCACCGGGTAACGTTTTTGGTGGATGCATGAAGGTGGGGTGAGTCTAAGATGTGCATGTACTATAAAAACGCCTATATGAAGATTACAAAGAAGTCCCCAATAGTTGAACAATGGATTCATTTCGCTTCTCATCTATGGTTTATTAGAATCTTTTTTTTTTAGAGTACAATGAATTGGAAAGACACACACCGGACTTCGTAAGGTAGAGGCACCCATCTTGGGGAACTTTGAGACATCCAGCCCTAGGCAGGACTTGACCCTGGCCATTTGCCTAGGACTACAAGGCACATCTACTAAACCATGTCCGTTGCATATGGTTTATTAAAATTTTGTTCTTTCGGAAGACTATGGAACTACTGAATGAAACTCTTGCATGAATGTTTAGCTTGTAATATCCTCAGCGTAAGGGAAATATTCGAATATGTATATGCAATGAAACGTAAGGGCTGTAGAGTTTTTTCGGCATATTCAAAAAGTATGAGATTCTTTACAGATGATCCATATACATGAGTTGTGGATGAGCCACCTTAGCTTAAAGTAATTTCAAAGAGAGAGGAGCTGCTATTTTATCTTACAGTATATCAGAAAGATGACATCTGCATCTAACCTCTTAAACGAGAAATATGTGTGTATATATATATATATATATATATATATATATATATATATATATATATATATATATATATATATATATATATATATATATATATATATATATATATATATATGATGTTTCTCCATTATATTGAAAATTTTATTCAGGAGAACTGTAATCCATCTGAGTGTACATAACCCTCCAAGTTTTCAAGAACTATATAAAGCCTCCGTATGAGCCCAAATTCAGATTTCTCGTAGATCAATGCAATTAATAGAGTAAAACATTCATCATCATAATTTGTATTATAAGAAAACGTAGATTATGCATGATTTAAAGTAGGCATGCATGTGCTCAAAAACGATTGAGATTTTTCTTAGATGTCAACTTAGCTTGAAGTAATTTCAAAGAGGGAGGAATTTGTATTTTATCTTACATTATATCTATAACGTGGGCTTTGCATCTTTTCTCTTTAAGGAGGGAAGTTTATTAAAATCATAATATTTTTAATAATCTAAACGCTTATTAGAATCAGACTGCTTATTATAAAGTGAAAACGTTTGAGCGCTGAAGGATGACATTATATCTTTAAGATGAGCGTTGCATCTATTCTCTTTAACGAGGGATGGCAAAATTCTTGTCATGATCTGAAAACGTTTGAGCGCTGAGGCCCACGTCGCTTGTTTAAAATTTGTATACAATCATGAGACGATGTTAGAATGAATATATGAAGGATCAATAAGAGTGAATATATTTGTTTCGTTGATGTCTTTAAGCGAATTTCCTCATGCATGCAATCTGTTCTTATCTGCTGCATGTGTGTGAGAGAGAGAGAGAGAGAGAGCATTTTTGTCGCTTTTCCTGTAGATATTTTAACATGGGAAGCACTACTCTAAACATAGATATTATGTTTACTGTGTGTGTGTGAGAGAGAGAGAGTTGACATTTCTGTCAGCTCTTGGCATTCATGTCACCTGTCAAACTCTTCTAGCAACTCTCTCTAAAGCTACTTTGAAAGTTATTATTTATTCTTTCATAGCTCTGCTCCGTCAATTGTACAATTGTTCTTTCTATTAATTAAATCCTGGGAGAGTAGCCTTGGGTTCAAACCAAATAAACTCAAATAAAATCCAAACAAATAAATCCAAATAGCTCAAGAGTTCAAACCATAATCTTGAAGGAACTTTCCCAAGGGTTTTTCAAGAAACTCCAAGGTTCTCTAAGTGATTTTGGACCTTCAAAGTCTATCTTCTGATGCTTCGAATCATAGTTGTATAATAGGCTCCATCTTGTTCCCAATCAAAGACATCACTAGTGCTGAGAAAGAGAACCTCCAAAGATCCAATATAATATAGGCAAAGGGCTTCTCAATATGGAAGCATCTTTGGATTCCAAAATAGAAGTGCATATATTAGATTCAAGGATATTCACCCAAAATTAGACTCAACTATGTAGATTGGTATGTGGTTCGGTGTAGGAATGATGCACAAAATCCGCAATAGGCCCATGTTATGATTGGTTAGGAGGGCCCTCAACATAATGGCCTAAGGTGGAGTAACAAAACAAGATGGAAGTTGTCCAAGATGGAGCGTGATGAGAGGGTGATCAACCTTTTTTGTAATGCCATCTAAACTCTGTAATTGCGTCCATTGCTAGCCGTGATTTGTGGGATTTGGGGGATCCCATGGGCACTAGTCCGTCCCCTTCACCTGTACTTTTCTTTTCTTTTAATTAATACAAGTATGGGAGAGTAGGTCAAGGCAGAACTTCCTTAATTAAAACAAAAAAGATGGAAGTTTTCCACGTATCAAAAAAATGTTGAAATTCATCGGATGGTCAAGAAAAGATGGTGCATTCGCTAGACAAAGATGAAATGGAACTTAAAGTTTAAAGAGCTTTGGCATCCTGTTGCAGAAAATAAGAAAGTTGGTTTTATGTTGAAAAAACTCTTTCGAGGGATTTTAAGGAATACGGGAGAAAACAAAATTTGTGATGCCCCTCATGGAATAAAACCTATGATAGTGCGAGAGAAGACATTGTGGGATGAACCATGCAAAGATCTGTTGTTTGATCATCTATCAACTAGAGGCAAGCTCTAATATGTGAAGCTCTAATAAAGGTATCTTATGCAAGGTTTTCAAGGGAGAAGACCTCTTGAAAATTTGAGAAGAAAGACACATGAGCAACTATGGAATGGTCCATAGAAGAATCCTCATACTACCTATGTAAAAGAGCAAAAAACCAAAGGGGATCCCGCATTAAAATAATAGTCTTATAAGTAGATGGATGACTTAACCATAAGTCATGTTTGTATCTCTCTCTAACTTCTTTGTTCTTTTTCTCATTTTAGTTTAACGTTGTTGTGAAAAAAAGAAAAAAAAAATAATCTTCTTATGAAATGTCAAATTAAATTACCAAAGGTATTCACAATCCGACTTAAAACCTATGGAACTATCTTTCACCCTAGTGACCTATAAAAATGAGGTAATGGTAGTGGACTTTGGAAGTAATAAAGTTTTTGTTCTCATCGGGTAACGTTCTTTGTGGATGAATGAAGAAGCGGTGAGTCTAAGATGTGCACGTACTATAAAAATTCCGATTATGAGGATTACAAAGACGTCCCTAGTAGTTGAGCAATGGAGACATTTCTTTTCTCAACCATGTATGAAGGATCAATAAGAGTGAATATAATTGTTTCGTCGAAGTCCTTAAACGAATTTCCTCTTGTATGCAATCAGCCCTTATCGAGAGAGAGAGAGAGAGTTCAACTCGAGCGTTGACTTTCTGAGATATGTGTGTATCTCTCTTTTTCTTTTATTTTTTTTCAAAGAGGTTTGGCCGAGGCCTACTTCCTCGGGCTTTAATTTTGAAATTGCAACTGTACAAGGAAAGGCATAGTACCCATGGGACCCCCCCTTATCGCACAAGAACAAGAGTTTACAAAGCTAGGTTAAACTGTGGTCACAACTACCGTGAAGCAGAACAAGCCGTAGCACAACCACATGATACATCATTCCATGTTAAACATGTCCCTTACATGTTGCGGCCAGGGGTTGAACCCTCGACCCCCTCTCAAGAGGTGAGGGGTCCAACCACCCAAATAACGACGTGGGACATCTGTCTCTTTCTTTTGTCCTTTCTCTATACAATTCATTAAATCATACGCTTGATTATGTAAGGAATCAACACATTATTGCACATGAAAAGTTCGTTATACCATTAATCTTATAAATAATGGCTCGTATCAGTTATCTCGGCAGAACAAGCATTCTATGCACATGGGAAGCACGATTCTAAACTCATTTTCGGTGTAGCAATCAGTGACACACGTCCACACAACTCCAAAAGCTACATTATGGACACTGAGAGAGAGAGAGAGTTGACATTTCTGTTAACTCTTGGCATTCATGTGACCTATCAAGCACTTCTAGCATCTCTCTATATAGAGAGAGATATGTGTGTGTGCATGTCTGTATGTTCGAATAAACAGGAGTAAGGCTTCTATAAGTAATCCGTTATGCAGATACTATTAAGTTTGTGTTGTTTGCGGTGATGGCATGAAGCGGAGCAAGTAACCTAGCAAAGTATAGGAGATTTGAAAAACTCCTTTGTAGCTTTGCTGTTATAAAGTGTGTGGTGGTTGAGTTGTAATCAGTCAAGCAATCAATCACCTAAAAGTAGATCAAACTAGATCTTCACTTTTCCTAGATTGTAGGAAAGCGAATTGATTCCCTCCAACAACCATTCCCACCTTCATTTGAATTCAAAATCCACTTGAAAACAATCGTGAAGCACTTCTAGATTCTATATAAAGACTTAAAGTCACTTATACAATACATGGAAGCAATATACATACACTTGTGACCATCATATTCTTGCTCCTTTAGTTTTTTGCATCATCTTATTCGCCACCAGTAGTATTGTAGAGGCTATTGCTCTCTCTCCAAAGGTTCAAATTTGATGCAAGATGGTTCATTGGAAATGTATTAGTGTCTAGATTATACCTCTAAATTTTGATAGCATTTGGGCTAGTAGATTAGGAGAAATATGCGTTTTTTTGTCTCGAGGTCAATCTCTACATATTCCTGGAAAATAGGAGGTACCATCGTTGAGTGTGTGATTCATTCCTATAGCATATTTTGCTTATTCCTTATACTTTTCTGCATTATATACACTCAACCCTGTGTATCACTCCCATAAAAGGATTTTTTCTAGTAGTAACCACGCTGGTTGCTATGGGCATTTGAAGTTCATTGTCTCTTCCATAGATAGTAAGTTTTTTGAGCTAGTCGACGTGCGAGCCTATCTCTTTTGTATCGACTCCTTCTCCTTGGTGCTACAAAGTACATAGTGCTTTTCTTTGAACTTATCGCATGCCTATAAGGTGTATTTGAATCTCCATAAGCTCAAGGGCTGATCTTGTGCCGGTTGGCTAGAACAAACTTCATCACTTCGAAGCGCACTTTTCTACCTCCTACAAGCTTCTCTAAGTTTGTTCACTGGTATCTGGTATCAAAGCTAGATCAAGATGGGTGACGGTTTTCCCTCAATGATCGAGAGGCTTGATCGACACAACTATGCCGCTTGGAAAATCAAAATGTTTGCCTATTTGCAAGGTAGAAATCTTTATGTAATTGTAGCAGGTGATGAAGCTATGCCTATTCCAAGATCCAAAGGAGGACCTACACAAGAGGAGACAGATAAGCTCCCACTTTGGTGCGCAAGGGATGCTCACGCAAGGTCGTACATACTAAACTCTATCTCTGACTTTCTATTACCACATATTAGAGGATGCAAGACATCTCAAGAGACTTGGCATGCCTTGGGGACTTTCTTTTCTGCTAGTACCAAAGCAAGAAAGAATCATCTTTGGAACGTGTTCAATCAAATGAAGAAGACACCTAAAAAAACCATCATAGAGTTTGTTACCAAGGTCAAGAAGGTTGCGGGTCAGATAGCATCCATTGGAGAGCTGATTGAAGAAGAGGCTATCATGAGGCAAATTCTCAACAACATTCGAAGTGATAAGCAATGGCAATCCTTCATGACGGCTTATGATCTCATCATGGATGTGCAAACTCCAGACTTCAACATCTTTCTTGGACAACTCTTCAATTAAGAGGCCAACAATAGCATAAAGGAAGGTAACTCATGATGGTAATTCAACTAGTGCTCTATATGCAGATAAGAAGGATAAGAAGCAAAAAGGCAAGAAGAAGGAAGAAGATGAAGAAGAGACTTCCCAAGCCAACTTTGCAAGAGTGGAAAGAAAGAAGAAAGGACCAAAGCAAGACAAAGCAAAGGTCAGAATGTTCAACCTTGTGCCATCTCCGATAAAACCAACCACACCACTCAGAATTGTTGGTTCAATGGGAAGACCCAGAAAGGAAGGGGAAGAGGTGGATATGGCAGCAATAGAGGTAGAGCTGGACAAAACTTCAACAATAACAGTAGAGGCTATAATAGAAGGGACTACAACAATTATTTAGAAGATCAACCACATGAAGAAGCACTGCTTCTCATGAATCTAAGCCACAAAGAAGGTAAACAAGATCATTTGTTCTACATAGATTCAAGATGTTCAAATCATGTTGCAGGCAACATTGCTCTTCTATCTAATTTGGAAAGTCCAAAGCATAGACATGAAGTGCAAATAGGGGATGGCACAAAGCACAATGTGGAGAAGATTTGTAATGACCAAAGCATTCAATGGCAGGACAAACATTCTGAGTAAGATTCTCCATGTACCCACTATTACTAAAAACGTAATACCTGTAGGCCAAATAGTTGAAAAAGGATTGCAAGTTAGGTTCACCCAACATGGAGCTTTTGTCGAAGATCCATGTCAAGGCATCAAGAAGATATCCAAAGGTGAGAAGCATGGTAGGCTCTTTACATTTGAAGTAGGAGAAATCAGGAACATAGCTCTATTCACTTTTGCGTCTCAAACCCTAAGTGCTCATGTGAATGAAAGAACCTTGAAGGATATATGCAGGGATCAAAGTGTTCTAGGACTGCTGAACATATCAAAGCAACACATGATCAACAGGTGTGATGCATGTCAGATTAGGAAGGCACAAAGACAACCATTCAACCACAAAGGCTACATCCACAACTTATTGGACTTAGTACACACAGATGCATGGGGACCATGTCAAGAAAATTCATCGGAAGGATCAAGGTATTATGTCTTATTTATTGACAACCATAGTAGATGGACTGTTCTATACTTTATCAAGAGTAAGAATGAAGTGTTTGATTGCTTCAAAAGTATCTAGCACATGTGGAGAATGATGTGGGTAGATCACTGAAGAAGCTTAGATCTGATGGAGGGGAAGAATGCTTCTCCAAAGAGTTTGATGAGTTCTTGTAGGATAACGGTATCAAACGGGAAGTGACTATTAGGTACTCTCCTCAACTAAATGGAATTGCTGAGAGGAGAAACAAGACATTGGTTGGATCAACCAGAACAATGCTTGAAGAGAAGAAGTTGCCATGTTATCTATGGGCAGAGGCTATTTCAACTACTATGTATCTTTTCAATAGCTATCATCCAAATCACTTCAAGGTATGAATCCTTATGAAGCATGGCATGGAAGAAAACCTAGTCTTGGACATTGCAAGGTTTTTGGTTGTTTAGCTTATGTTCATGTACCATCACAAATAAGAGGTAAGCTAGATGAAAGGGCAATAGAGGCAATCATTATTGGATACGATTCAACTCAGATGGGTTACAGGTTCTATAATCCTTCAACCAAGCAATTCACTACCATTAGAGATGTTGTGTTTGAAGAACAAGACAGGTCTTGGTATGATCAAGACAAACAAAAGGTAACTCTACCATATGATCTTGATTCTTATTCTCATGAATTAGGAAACAAGCATGATACACACGTCCAAGATCCAAGAAGTGATGCAGACGATGACCAAGATGAAAGGGGAAAGGATTACAAGCTATTGAAGTCCAAGCAAAGAAAAGATGCAAGAGGTTGGCGAATGCTCCAAACAAGCACCTAGAAGATCAGCAAGATAGAAGAAACAACAAAAAAGGTATGGATATGATTCCACATTTTTACGAAGCATTTAATCCACTTGGCAAAAGACTCTATTTCAAAGGAACCCTCAACCTATGAAGAGGCAAAGGGAAACCCTAATCGGGAAAAGGCCATGAAAGAAGAAATAGATGCATTTAAGGAGATGGAAATTTGGTATTTGGTTCCAATGTCACCAAATCAAAAGATAATTGGTTGTAGATGGGTGTATAAAGTTAAAAGAAATTCAGATGGATTAGTTTGCAGGTACAAGGCAAGATTGTGCAGAAGGATGCTCACAAACTCATGGTATAGACTATGAGGAAACATTCTCACCAGTTGCAAAGATGACTACAATCAGGACATTGATAACTATAGCTGGTGCACGGAATTGGAGACTCCTCCAACTTGATCTGAAAAATGCATTCTTAAATGATTGGATAAGTGAAGATGTATACATGTCACAACCACTAGGTTTTGAAAACCATAATCATCCATCTTATGTTTGTAGACTTACGAAAGTATTGTATGGATTGAAACAAGCTCCTAGATCTTAGAATTACAAGTTGGTTACACATCTTCAAGATCAAGGGTTCAAACCTAGCAGCTCAGACCTTCTCTAGTGATCAAAAGGGATCATGATGAGGTTATCTATCTATGTTTATATGTAGATGATAATATTGTGAGAAGTGATGATATAAATGGCATTCAAAGGATCAAGAGACACATGCAAGAGGCATTCAAAATTATTGAACTAGGTGAGCTCACATATTTCCTAGGTACGCAGGTGATATACACAGATGAAGGAATGTACTTGATTCAGAGAAGATACATTCAAAATCTTCTTCTCAAGTTCAAAATGGAGAACACAAAACTTGTAGGTACACATTTGGAGATGAATCATAAACTTAGTGTTTATAAAGGTGAGAAAATTGAAGACATTAAAGAGTATCAAAGCTTGGTAGGTAGCTTGATATATGCTACCCGTACAAGGCCAGACATCTCATATAGTGTCGGAGTGCTTAGCCAATTCATGCACTCACCATGAAGACCACACATGGATGCAGCTAAGAGAGTACTTAAGTATCTCAAAGGTACAATCAATGAAGCATTTGTAGGTTTAAAGCTATTGTCATGGAGTTCCAAGAAGCAACTAACAGTTGCTTTATCCTCGATGGAAGCAGAGTACAGAGGCTTGACAATAGCAACTCAAGAAGCAATATGGTTAAAGGAATTGTATACAAATTCGTGACTTGTGAGTTACAAACCTCACATATTTGAAGATAATGTAAGTTCCATGCATCTAGTGGCAAAACCCTATTTTCCATGCAAGAACCAAACACATAGAGGTGCATTACCACTTCATCAGGGAGAAGCTTATGACAAAGCAGATTGACATTTCTTTTGTTCCAATTGAAAAGCAAATAGCAGATATGATGATGAAGGCACTTGATAAAATAAAGCTTTTTAGATTCAAAACTATGTATGGTAGGTATTCAACCTATCAAAGAATGAAGACTCAAGCATACTTTAGCTTGTGGGGGAGTTGTTGGAACATCAAGCTTACACTATGCTTGAGGTGGATTTGATCTACATCAAAGGCTATCACCTCGAAAGAATATTCGGAGTTTTTTTTCTTATGCTCATGGATCTTTTACCATTGTAAAAGCTTTGAGCTTTAAAAATGTAAAAGTAGAAAGATAGAGCCTAAATCCCACGAATTTGTGGTGGTTGAGTTGTCATCAATCAAGCAATCAATCACCTGAAAGTAGATCAAACATATCTTCACTTTTCCTAGATTCTAGAAAAGTGAATTGATTCCCTCCAACAACCATTCCCACCATCATTTGAATTCAAAATCACTTGTAGAACTCGTGGAACACTTTTAGATTCTATATAAAGACTTGAAATCACTTATACAATACATGAAAGCATTATACATACACTTATGACCATCATTGTCTTACTCCTTCAATTTTCTGCATCGTCTTCTTCGCCAATAGTAATCATGCAGAGGCTATTGCTCTCTCCCTAGAGGTCTAAATTTGATGGACATGTCTCATTGGAAAGGTATTAGCGTCTAGTTTATGCGTATAAAGTTTTGTAGCCTTTAGTACTGTAGATTGGGAGAAATATGAGTTTTTCTTTCTTGGGGTCAATCTCTATGTAATCCTAAAAAATAGGAGGTACCACCATTGAGTGTCTAATTCATTCCTATAGCATATTTTGCTTATTCCTTATACTTTTGTGCATTATATACACTAAAACCTATGTGTATCACTCCCATAAAAGGACTTTTTCTAATTGTAATCATGCTTGATGCTATGGGCATTTGAAGTACATTGTCTCTTCCATAGATAGTAAGTTTTTGAGCTAGTCGACGTGTGAACCTATTTGTTTTGTATGGAATCCTTTTCATTGATGCTCCAAAGTACATAGTGCATTTCATTGCACTTATCGCATGCCTATAAGGTCTATTTGAGTCTCCATAAGCTCAAGGACTGGTCTTGTGCCGGTTGGCTAAACCAAACTTCATCGCTTCGAAATGCACTTTTCTACCTCCTACAAGCTTTTCGAAGTTCTTTCAGTGACCTCTAGGTGAGTCTCATTGTCCACGAGGGTCTATCTTCCCCTCCCTCTCCTCTTTCTCTTCATACATATCCTTTGACAACTATTCCTCTTGGCTTGGTGAGCTCTGACTACCATATGCTAGGGGTGGGGGGGGGGGGGGAGGGAGGGGCTTTGGTTATGAGTTCTCAATTTTCTTTTGTGGAATAGGAAGTCTTGCTTGCTACCCCTATTTGGGTCCATGCAATGCCTCTTGAGTCTCGTGGTTTGACTTACTTGAGTCAGCAGTGGCATTTTCATTTCCTCTTTATGGGCCTTATAGCCTAATTGGTGTCTTGAGGAGGCACTGTTCTTTGTAAGGGCACAGGTTATCAAGTTCTCCCATCATCTTAGGGAACTAGATCTCACTAACTTGTTTATCATGGTCTATGACTCCACTCAATTTCTATCCATTCATGATGTTTAGGAGAGTCAGCTTATTTTATATGTGGTTGGGAACTCTCGTTATATGTACATTCATGAGGAGGATATTGGATGGGAGGAGGCCTAGGTGACAGGTGAGTACACTTGAATCAAGTTCTGTAGGGTATTAGGAGGGTAGTTGGTTGCTTATCGAGGATGGTTGGACTTGGATTACTCCCCATCAAAACAGTTGGAACATCCAGCTTACACTATGCTTGAGGTGGATTTGATCTACATAAAAAACTATCGCTTGGATTATGGCAAAAGAATATCTATTGGAGAGGTTCCTTTACCTATGCTAATTTATTGTATTTTTTTGAGAGAATTTTGATGTTTCATTTACCGTTGTAAAAGCCTTGAGCTTTACACATGTAAAACTAGAAAAAGAGAGCACAAATCCCACGAATTTGTGGTGGGTGAGTTGCATTCAATCAAGCAATCAATGACCTAAAAGTAGATCAAACTAGATCTTCACTTTCCGTAGATTGTAGGAAAGTGAATTGATTCCCTCCAACAACCATTCCGACCATTTGAATTAAAAATCCACTTGTAAACATCATGGAGCACTTCTAGAGTCTATGTAAAGACTTGAAATCAGGTATACTGTGGTCGACAGAGATGAGAAGCGATGTAACGGGAGAATCGACGATGGACTGAAGTGATGGATCGAAGCAGAGACGGAACCGGCAATGGGGCTTGAACGAAGCATGGGAGAATCGACAACAGATTGAACTAGCACAAGACTAAAGCAGCAGAATACGTTTGGAGCTATGTCCATCACGAGGGCGACTGGCTGCTGGCACCCATGATTGAGTGGCTTCTGTGTCCGTCGCGATTGACTCAGAGTATCCATCGCGACCGATTGGAGGGCATGCTATTCAAGGATTTGTATCGATCTCGATCGACTAGAGGGCATGATATTCGAAGCATTCCTTCGGACGATAGACAGTAGGCAGTTGTTGTTTTTGTGATTAAAAAAAAGGGGAAACATAGCTTATTGATCACATTTCTTGGGATGAAGCGTCAAACAAAGGCAGTAGTTAAGTTTCTTCATCAACAAAGGCCATAAAGAAAATGTGGTGTTTTCTGTTGAGCTGTTAGAGTTTTGGGTTTAATCTTTTAATTAAAAAAGAAAAAGAAATTAAAGGCAAAGATAAGAAATATCTTTCTACCTTTCCTTCCTCAGATTTCTTTTGTGGAGGCCACGACATTCAAGTGGGGGCCATTCATTGGCCTCGCAAGGCTCTAGTTAGCGATTGTACTCATTTTTGGATTGGTCCTTGGTCTTATCTCCCTCGCGCAAGTCAGGGCCCTTGTCATGGAATTGGTGACCCCCTCCCTTGTGAGAAGTAATCTCGCCCCGCCCCCGGGGGAGATCGATAACCTGGCCCCTTTGTTGGAGGGGTTGTGTCGCCCTTGGGGCCTCCGAGGGTGTTGAGCCCCCGTGGCCTCCCTCAGTAGATCCGCAATTCTATCAACTCAAGAGGAGCTCAAAAAAGTTTGTCTCGTCGGTCAAATGTTTGGCCCTAGGCCCCGCTCGAAACCGTGTGAAAGTGGCTTCGCAAGGAGTGGTTACCTCGTGGGCTAGTTGTTTGTAAGTGTTAGTTCTTACCGACTAGTCACTTGTTGCTAGTCTTTGAGAATGAAGATATGGCATTTCGAGCCCTAAGTGTTGGAACCTGGCAATTCGGATGGGCGACCCTGTGCCTATTCAGATGGTCCCTTGATTTTACTCCCGACAAGTTGAAATCTCTCTGGTACCCTCTCTGAGTTGAGCTCTCTAACCTGCCGTACTTCTTGTACAAATTTGTGTGGGACATTGTTTCTCCTATCGGAAAGCCCTTGGCTTCATGCGAGAACATTGGTGGTCTCATCTATGAAGTTGCAAGACACTTGTTCAACGCTCGGTGGCACCCTCAAATCTGTGTCAAGGCTGACCTCAGTTTGCCGCTTCCACCAAAGATCAAAGTGGACTTGGGCGAAGGGGATGTATGGGAGCAAGACGTCAATTACAAAAACCTTCCCAACACGTGCTTTCGTTGTGGCCAACAAGGTCACAGTTCAAAGAGTGCCCATTGAGACAAAAAAGCAAGCAATATCAAGAAGCCCCTAGAAACGCTGAAATCAACAAAGGGACGTTGAATCACCCGACAAAGGAAGAGGAAGTTAAGGGCCCCCTTAATTTAGAAGCTGATGTAGATGGGTTCATAGAAGTCAGAAGAAGAAGTAAAAGAAGCCCTAGGGCGACTTCTGAGCAAAAAAACATGCTAGTTTCCCCCTCCAGCAACTTGTTTTGCAATCTGGAAAAGGAGATTAATGAATTCGACTACCTAGGTAGGAACCAACTTGAGGTGGACACCAACGACAAAACCCTAGAGATCCGTGACAATAAAGAAACCTTCCAAGAGGGTTACACTACAAGCAAAGAAGACGGATTTACTACTAGCAACGAAGATAACATGGATAGTGAAAGTTCCATCATCGGATTGACTATTCCAGAAACGGTTTCCAGTTCTTCCCAATAGGAGGCATCCCGCAAAGGAAAACAACCTATGGAGCTACCCTGGAAAAGCCCCCACATGAACTTATTGCTAAGTCTGGATCCCCTCCCAGTGAAAAAGAAAGATGAATCCAAGAAAAGAAAGGATAAGGCTCCCTTTCGCAAAGAGGGTTCACTACGACAATGATCATCATCTCGTTAAAAGCTCGAGGGCTAACCGACCCCTGAAGAGTGACCATCATTGGTCAATGGCTTCGTGACATTAGCCTACACCCAGAATTCATATGTATTCAAGGGACTAAAATTGATGGAGTAGACCTCCAGAAACGGCTCATACATGTCTCGTCGACCCAGTTTGGATTTCAACATCGCATAAGCGAGGGCCCGATGGGACAATAATTGGTATTAATCGATTCTGGTTTAAAAAGCTTGAGAACTCCATTGAAGACGAGTGCCATTGATGGATTGGTGTTTCTTTTGGTGCTCACTGTTTTACTTTAGTTTTCTATGTATGCCCCTAACAGGGAGTTGGAGAGACTGAACACCTGGGCCTCCTTGGACTTGCTCCCCCACAACATGCTTATTTGTGGTGACTTCAACATGGTGGAGGATCCTTTGGACATACGGAAGGGCAAGGGCACGGTCATCGATAGTCAGGAGAAAGAAATGTGGGACAAAACCAAACTACACCTCGATTTGGTCGAATTCAAAGATTTGAATGGCTTTTCTTAGTCAAATCTTCAAGCGAGCGAGGACCTAAGGAAAGCCAGACTCGATAGATGCTACATTTCTCAGAGCTTTACTCATCAGTGGGGCCACCCTTCCCTCTTGCAACGCACTGACCTAACCATCTCTGATCACTACCCGATCATTATCGCTTTCCAACCTTTCACCAAAATCCGTAAGGCTCCTTGGTTCCACGCCAACGTGACCTCCTTCTCTCTCCCCTCCGTCCATCAAGAAATTGCTGATGTGTGGAAGGAGGTGTTCGCCTCCGGATCATCCCCAGCCAAGTGTTGGAGACATGTAGTTGATAAGTCACGACAGATCATGATTAGATCCAGGAAGATGATCGAGACTGTGCAGCGGGCTCGTAGAGAAGCTCTATATCATAGACTCTAGAGACTCGAGAAGGAACTGAACAAAGGAAAATCTCAATCCCTGAATGGTCTATGAAAAATCAGAGCGCTGTTGAGATACGAGGAAGAAATACAAAGGAAAAATTTGCAAATTTTCTTCAAGGAGTGGTGGGTTGGAAAAGCCGACAAACCCACCAGAGAGATGTGCCGCATCCTTAAAAGGAACAAAACAGAGAATCGATCCCCCTATTGCTAGACTCAAATGGAAATGTATGCAATACGAAAAAAGATAATTTTGGGATCATTGAAGGACACTTCACGAGACTCCTGGGAACCTCGAACCCCCTCTCCCACCATAGACGGGACTGCATGGTAGCCATATCTAGGGTTTCCCCCCACAAGATACCACTCAACCTTCGTTCCCTGCTTGATGCCCCAATCTCAGAAGTAGAAATCATTGAAGTCATTGATACCCTCCCTTGTGCTAAAAGCCCGGGCCCTGATGGGCTCACTAGCGAGTTCCTTAAATCCTTCAAGTTGGTGGTCGCCACCCCTCTTCGTCTAGTTTGGCAAGAGGCGCTCAAGTTTGGTGCGCTTCCGACTTGTCTCAACAACGGAATTATCAAGTTAATACACAAAAAGGGGAAAAGAACAGAATAGAGAATTGGCGTCCTATTACGATGCTCCAAACGGGATATAAGATCATTGCCAAAGTCATAACCAACAGAATCTCTAGCCATTTGAGAGCATGGTTAAGCGAGGACCAAAAGGTTTCATCAAAGGCAGGTCGATTTTGGAAACCATTATAGATATCTGGGAAGGTCTTGACTTTGCAAATGAGTCAAAACCATATGTGTTCTTCCTCAAGATTGACTTTGATAAAGCCTACGATAGGCTGGAATGGGACTATATTCTGCAGTCGCTTAAAGATCTTGGATGTAGTTAGAAATTCGACAAGATGATCGTGACCCTTCTGGGAAACACATCAATCCAAATTAACGTTAATGGCAAACTTTTGAAGGTGATCAAACTTAGAAGATCTAGCAGACAAGGGTGCCCATTGGCTTCCCTTCTCTTTGCCATTGTCACGGAAGGGCTTAGCAGGTTGGTGGAGCATCAGGTGGAAGCTGGTAATATCAAAGGCCTCTGTTTGCCGCATGACCACGACCACATCACCATGAGACTTTTTGTCGATGATATGAACGCTTTTGTCCACAATGATAGTACCAGCCTGGAGACGTTCTGGAGGTGTCTGGACACTTTTTGCGAAGCCTCAGGTTCCAGAATCAACCACTCTGAGACCCCCTTCAGAGCTATTGTCGAGTCCGAGCCCGACCTTCTCACTGATCAAGGTTGTCAAATCATTCCATCGGGCCAAATTTTTCGGCTTCTTGGGATTCCCTTGGGGTTTAGTGTCTCTATGGAGCAACGGTGGAATTGGGTGCTGGCCAGACTCGAAAACAAGCTAAACTATTGGAGAGATATGCAAATCAATCTCGCTGGTGGTGCTATGGTTATCAACACATTCCTCATATCTTTGACCATTTACTTCCTTTCTTGCTAGAGACCGAAAGAGCAAGATCTCTCCAAACTGGATAGTATATGTAGAAACTTCCTTTGGACGAGAGACCATAATAGGAGGGGGGTGCCCTAAAATCAAGTGGTCCATTTGCACTAGCCAAAGAGAAAGTGGGGGCCTTGGCATTCTAGAAATTGGTTACATGGCTAAAAAACTTGCTACAAAATGGATGATTAGGCTTGGTGCAACGGGGAGGCCTTGTGGGCCAAGTTGATCTTCAGAAACAAGAATGAGTTGGCTCTCATGGGATTCCCAAATTGGAAGAATCTTGACATCTTGACGTTGCTGTTTCCCTGATCCCCATCATCTCGAAAGGCTCGAATCTTGTGTCCTCCCTATGGAAGAGTTGGAATAAAGTCAAAAGCTACACAAGAATAAGTGAAGACTCGAAGTGGGCGGCCGGTATCAAAAAAAACGACTCTATTTGGTTTCCGATCCATGGCATCCGGAGCGTGGAATCTTGGAACATTCAAAATGCCAAGAAGCTATGGAACAAAGGCTTCAAAAAATGGAAACATCTATGGAAACAAGACACCAACCGTTGGATCAACTTTGAGGATATTGACCCTAGCATCAACATTTCGTATGAAGAATGGAACACTTTGCAAAGCAGATGTCTCGGCTGGGACTGCTATAAAGTATGCCTTCTCATGGCGCACGACACATCAAGCTCGCTTGGTCTCAAATGGCACAATGGGAATAGCCTTTCAAAAATCTTGAACATCAAGGAAACGATTGATTATCAGGTTAACCTCAACAAGAAGCGGTGCCTGTCATGGACACGGCTTTGGTGGGACATGAAGTTCATGGCTATCTGACACCCCCTCATAGAAATCAAAAAGTCAGTCCTCTTATGGAAATCCTTCATCGTGGAATCTGGACCAACCTTAAGGCTAGAAAATTTTGTGGGATACCTCCCTGGTGCAAACGCTGCTACCGGTCTATCAAAGATGTTCCTCACATCTTCTTTACCTGTCCCAATTCCAACAGGCTCTAGCAGACGGTTGGAAAGATAATTAGTCTTCAGAAACATCTTAGTCGGTAGCAAGCTCTGCTGGGAGAAGCGATCACTTGCTCCACGACTCTCTCGAATGCCATCAGAGGGGAGGACCTATGGAAAATATGGCGGGAAAGATGTGCTTGTAACTTTGGCAACTCCCTCAAAGAGTGGTCAATTGAGAAATCGTTGTTCCTCCTTGGCAAAAGGATCGTTAACTGTAAGAAGTCCCCCCCCCCCTTCAGGCATCATCAAGTGCTCCTTTTGATCAATAACAAGCTTAAACCCAAGTGGGCCCCTCAGAGGGTGATAAGAGGGTGATTAACCTTCTTTGTAATGCCATCTAAACTCTGTAAAAGCTTCCCCTGCTTTGTGGGATTCGGGGGGTCCCGTGGGCACTAGTCCCCTTCTCTTGTACTTTTCTTTAATTAATTCAAGTCCAGGAGAGCAGGCTAATGCTGAACTTCCTTTATTTAAAAAAAGAGGACTTGAAATCACTTGTACAACACATGGAAGCAATATACACACTTGTGACCATCATTGTCTTGCTCCTTCAATTCTCTGCATCATCTTCTTCGCTAATAGTAATAATGTAGAGGCTGTTGCTTTCTCTCTCTCTCTCTCTCGCTCTAAATTTGATGAGAGATGGATCATTGGAAGGTATTAGTGTCTAGTTTATGCTTGTAAATTCATAGCATTTCGTTCATTAGATTGGAAGAAATCTCACTTTCTCTATCTCGGGGTCAATCTCTGCATGTTCCTCAAAAATAGGAGGTACCACCGTTGAGTGTCTGATTCATTTCTATAGCATATTTTGCTTATTCCTTATACTTTTGTGCATTATATACACTCAAACCTATGTGTATCACTCGCATAAAGTATTTTTCTAATTGTAATCATGCTCGTCACTATGAGCATTGGAAGTTTATTATCTCTTCCATAAATAGTAAGTTTTTGAGCTAATTGATGTGTGAACCTATCTATTTTGTATCGACTCCTTCTCCTGGATGCTCCAAAGTAAATAGTGCATTTTCTTTGCACTTATGGCATGCCTATAAGATCTATAGATCTTATAGGCATTGCCATAAGTGCAAAGAAATATGCACTATTTACTTTGGAGCATCCAGGAGAAGGAGTCGATACAAAATAGATAGGTTCACACATCAATTAGCTCAAAAAACTTACTATTTATGGAAGAGATAATAAACTTCCAATGCTCATAGTGACGAGCATGATTACAATTAGAAAAAATACTTTTATGCGAGTGATACACATAGGTTTTGAGTGTATATAATGCACAAAAGTATAAGGAATAAGCAAAATATGCTATAGAAATGAATCAGACACTCAACGGTGGTACCTACCCTATTTTTGAGGAACATGCAGAGATTGACCCCGAGATAGAGAAAGTGAGATTTCTTCCAATCTAATGAACGAAATGCTATGAATTTACAAGCATAAACTAGACACTAATACCTTTCCAATGATCCATCTCTCATCAAATTTAGAGCGAGAGAGAGAGAGAGAGAAAGCAACAGCCTCTACATTATTACTATTAGCGAAGAAGATGATGCAGAGAATTGAAGGAGCAAGACAATGATGGTCACAAGTGTGTATATTGCTTCCATGTGTTGTACAAGTGATTTCAAGTCTCTTTTTTTTAAATAAAGGAAGTTCAGCATTAGCCTGCTCTCCTGGACTTGAATTATTAAAGAAAAGTACAAGAGAAGGGGACTAGTGCCCACGGGACCCCCCGAATCCACAAAGCAGGGGAAGCTTTTACAGAGTTTAGATGGCATTACAAAGAAGGTTAATCACCCTCTTATCACCCTCTGAGGGGCCCCACTTGGGTTTAAGCTTGTTATTGATCAAAGGAGCACTTGATGATGCCTGAAGGGGGGGGGGGACTTCTTACAGTTAACGATCCTTTTGCCAGGAGGAACAACGATTTCTCAATTGACCACTCTTTGAGGGAGTTGCCAAAGTTACAAGCACATCTTTCCCGCCATATTTTCCATAGGTCCTCCCCTCTGATGGCATTCGAGAGAGTCGTGGAGGCAAGTGATCGCCTTCTCCCAGCAGAGCTTGCTACCGACTAAGATGTTCTGAAGACTAATTATCTTTCCAACCGTCTGCTAGAGCCTGTTGGAATTGGGACAGGTAAAGAAGATGTGAGGAACATCTTTGATAGACCGGTAGCAGCGTTTGCACAGGGAGGTATCCCACAAAATTTTCTAGCCTTAAGGTTGGTCCAGATTCCACGATGAAGGATTTCCATAAGAGGACTGACTTTTTGATTTCTATGAGGGGGTGTCAGATAGCCATGACTTCATGTCCCACCAAAGCCGTGTCCATGACAGGCACCGCTTCTTGTTGAGGTTAACCTGATAATCAATCGTTTCCTTGATGTTTCAAGATTTTTGAAAGGCTATTCCCATTGTGCCATTTGAGACCAAGCGAGCTTGATGTTCGTGCGCCATGAGAAGCATACTTTATAGCAGTCCCAGCCGAGACATCTGCTTTGCAAAGTGTTCCATTCTTCATACGAAATGTTGATGCTAGGGTCAATATCCTCAAAGTTGATCCAACGGTTGGTGTCTTGTTTCCATAGATGTTTCCATTTTTTGAAGCCTTTGTCCATAGCTTCTTGGCATTTTGAATGTTCCAAGATTCCACGCTCCGGATGCCATGGATCGGAAACCAAATAGAGTCGTTTTTTTTGATACCGGCCGCCCACTTCGAGTCTTCACTTATTCTTGTGTAGCTTTTGACTTTATTCCAACTCTTCCATAGGGAGGACACAAGATTCGAGCCTTTCGAGATGATGGGGATCAGGGAAACAGCAACGTCAAGATGTCAAGATTCTTCCAATTTGGGAATCCCATGAGAGCCAACTCATTCTTGTTTCTGAAGATCAACTTGGCCCACAAGGCCTCCCGTTGCACCAAGCCTTAATCATCCATTTTGTAGCAAGTTTTTTAGCCATGTAACCAATTTCTAGAATGCCAAGGCCCCCACTTTCTCTTTGGCTAGTGCAAATGGACCACTTGATTTTAGGCACCCCCCTCCTATTATGGTCTCTCGTCCAAAGGAAGTTTCTACATATACTATCCAGTTTGGAGAGATCTTGCTCTTCGGTCTCTAGCAAGAAAGGAAGTAAATGGTCAAAGATATGAGGAATGTGTTGATAACCATAGCACCACCAGCGAGATTGATTTGCATATCTCTCCAATAGTTTAGCTTGTTTCGAGTCTGGCCAGCACCCAATTCCACCGTTGCTCCATAGAGACACTAAACCCCAAGGGAATCCCAAGAAGCCGAAAAATTTGGCCCGATGGAATGATTTGACAACCTTGATCAGTGAGAAGGTCGGGCTCGGACTCGACAATAGCTCTGAAGGGGTCTCAGAGTGGTTGATTCTGGAACCTGAGGCTTCGCAAAAGTGTCCAGACACCTCCAGAACGTCTCCAGGCTGGTACTATCATTGTGGACAAAAGCGTTCATATCATCGACAAAAAGTCTCATGGTGATGTGGTCGTGGTCATGCGGCAAACAGAGGCCTTTGATATTACCAGCTTCCACCTGATGCTCCACCAACCTGCTAAGCCCTTCCGTGACAATGGCAAAGAGAAGGGAAGCCAATGGGCACCCTTGTCTGCTAGATCTTCTAAGTTTGATCACCTTCAAAAGTTTGCCATTAACGTTAATTTGGATTGATGTGTTTCCCAGAAGGGTCACGATCATCTTGTCGAATTTCTAACTACATCCAAGATCTTTAAGCGACTGCAGAATATAGTCCCATTCCAGCCTATCGTAGGCTTTATCAAAGTCAATCTTAGAGAAGAACACATATGGTTTTGACTCATTTGCAAAGTCAAGACCTTCCCAGATATCTATAATGGTTTCCAAAATCGACCTGCCTTTGATGAAACCTTTTTGGTCCTCGCTTAACCATGCTCTCAAATGGCTAGAGATTCTGTTGGTTATGACTTTGGCAATGATCTTATATCCCGTTGGAGCATCGTAATAGGACGCCAATTCTCTATTCTGTTCTTTTCCCTTTTTTGTGTATTAACTTGATAATTCCGTTGTTGAGACAAGTCGGAAGCGCACCAACTTGAGCGCCTCTTGCCAAACTAGACGAAGAGGGTGGCGACCACCAACTTGAAGGATTTAAGGAACTCGCTAGTGAGCCCATCAGGGCCCGGGCTTTTAGCACAAGGGAGGGTATCAATGACTCAATGATTTCTACTTCTGAGATTGGGGCATCAAGCAGGGAACGAAGGTTGAGTGGTATCTTGTGGGGGGAAACCCTAGATATGGCTACCATGCAGTCCCGTCTATGGTGGGAGAGGGGGTTCGAGGTTCCCAGGAGTCTCGTGAAGTGTCCTTCAATGATCCCAAAATTATCTTTTTCGTATTGCATACATTTCCATTTGAGTCTAGCAATAGGGGGATCGATTCTCTGTTTTGTTTCCTTTTAAGGATGCGGCACATCTCTCTGGTGGTTTGTCGGCTTTTCCAACCCACCACTCCTTGAAGAAAATTTGCAAATTTTTCCTTTGTATTTCTTCCTCGTATCTCAACAGCGCTCTGATTTTTCATAGACCATTCAGGGATTGAGATTTTCCTTTGTTCAGTTCCTTCTCGAGTCTCTAGAGTCTATGATATAGAGCTTCTCTACGAGCCCGCTGCACAGTCTCGATCATCTTCCTGGATCTAATCATGATCTGTCGTGACTTATCAACTACATGTCTCCAACACTTGGCTGGGGATGATCCGGAGGCGAACACCTCCTTCCACACATCAGCAATTTCTTGATGGACGGAGGGGAGAGAGAAGGAGGTCACGTTGGCGTGGAACCAAGGAGCCTTACGGATTTTGGTGAAAGGTTGGAAAGCGATAATGATCGGGTAGTGATCAGAGATGGTTAGGTCAGTGCGTTGCAAGAGGGAAGGGTGGCCCCACTGATGAGTAAAGCTCTGAGAAATGTAGCATCTATCGAGTCTGGCTTTCCTTAGGTCCTCGCTCGCTTGAAGATTTGACTAAGAAAAGCCATTCAAATCTTTGAATTCGACCAAATCGAGGTGTAGTTTGGTTTTGTCCCACATTTCTTCTCCTGACTATCGATGACCGTGCCCTTGCCCTTCCGTATGTCCAAAGGATCCTCCACCATGTTGAAGTCACCACAAATAAGCATGTTGTGGGGGAGCAAGTCCAAGGAGGCCCAGGTGTTCAGTCTCTCCAACTCCCTGTTAGGGGCATACATAGAAACTAAAGTAAAACAGTGAGCACCAAAAGAAACACCAATCCATCAATGGCACTCGTCTTCAATGGAGTTTCTCAAGCTTTTTAAACCAGAATCGATTAATACCAATTATTGTCCCATCGGGCCCTCGCTTATGCGATGTTGAAATCCAAACATGGGTCGACGAGACATGTATGAGCCGTTTCTGGAGGTCTACTCCACAATTTTAGTCCCTTGAATACATATGAATTCTGGGTGTAGGCTAATGTCACGAAGCCATTGACCAATGATGGTCACTCTTCAGGGGTCGGTTAGCCCTCGAGCTTTTAACGAGATGATGATCATTGTCGTAGTGAACCCTCTTTGCGAAAGGGAGCCTTATCCTTTCTTTCTTGGATTCATCTTTCTTTTTCACTGGGAGGGGATCCAGACTTAGCAATAAGTTCATGTGGGGGCTTTTCCAGGGTAGCTCCATAGGTTGTTTTCCTTTGCGGGATGCCTCCTATTGGGAAGAACTGGAAACCGTTTCTGGAATAGTCAATCCGATGATGGAACTTTCACTATCCATGTTATCTTCGTTGCTAGTAGTAAATCCGTCTTCTTTGCTTGTAGTGTAACCCTCTTGGAAGGTTTCTTTATTGTCACGGATCTCTAGGTTTTGTCGTTGGTGTCCACCTCAAGTTGCGTTCCTACCTAGGTAGTCGAATTCATTAATCTCCTTTTCCAGATTGCAAAACAGTTGCTGGAGGGGGAAACTAGCATGTTTTTTTGCTCAGAAGTCGCCCTAGGGCTCTTTTACTTCTTCTTCTGACTTCTATGAACCCATCTACATCAGCTTCTAAATTAGGGGGCCCTTAACTTCCTCTTCCTTTGTCGGGTGATTCAACGTCCTTTGTTGATTTCAGCGTTTCTAGGGGCTTCTTGATATTGCTTGCTTTTTTGTCTCAATGGGCACTCTTTGAACTGTGACCTTGTTGGCCACAACGAAAGCACGTGTTGGGAAGGTTTTTGTAATTGACGTCTTGCTCCCATACATCCCCTTCGCCCAAGTCCACTTTGATCTTTGGTGGAAGCGGCAACTGAGGTCAGCCTTGACACAGATTTGAGGGTGCCACCGAGCGTTGAACAAGTGTCTTGCAACTTCATAGATGAGACCACCAATGTTCTCGCATGAAGCAAGGGCTTTCCGATAGGAGAAACAATGTCCCACACAAATTTGTACAAGAAGTACGGCAGGTTAGAGAGCTCAACTCAGAGAGGGTACCAGAGAGATTTCAACTTGTCGGGAGTAAAATCA
>CM035421.1:115537415-115757415 GCA_020310875.1 Ceratopteris richardii
TGATTAGTGCAATAAGATCCACTATGTACTTTGGAGCATCAAGGGTAAAGAGTTTGATATAAAGGGAAGAGCTTCTATTTTACCTTACATTATATCCGTAAGATGAGCTTTGCATCTCTTTGACTATGGAAGTCTATTAGAATCATATTTTTCTCTATAATCAAAACACTTATTAAAATCAGACTGCTTGTTTTAACGAGGAGATGGCGGAGCCCATGTCGCTCCGTTAAAATTTGTGTACAATGATGTTAGAAAACATGTATGAAGGATCAATAAGAGTCAATATATTTGTTTCGCTGAGCTCCTTAAGCGAATTTCCTCTTGCATGCAATCTGCCCTTGTCTGTTGTGTGTGTGTGTTTGTGTGTGTGTGTGAGAGAGAGAGAGAGAGCAGAGAGAGAGCAGATGGGATTTTTGTCTCTTTTCCTGTAGATAGTTTAACTTGAGCGATGTCTTGTTCATGTATGTGTGTGTATCTGTCTCTTTCTTTGGACCGTTCTCTATACAATTCATTAAATCATGCGATTGATTATGTAAGGAATCAACACATTATCGAATATACTACTTCTGCACATGAAAATTTCGTTATACTGTACCATTAATCTTATAAATAATGGCTCGTGTCAGTTTATATCGGTAGACCAAGCGTTCTATGCACATGGAAGCACCACTCTAAACTCATTTTCGGCTCGGCAATGAGTAACACAAAACTCCATCTCCTACATATGTGTAGAGAGAGAACAGAAGTCAACTCTTCGCAATCATGTCACCTATCAAGCAATTGCAGCAACTCTCTCTCTCTATCTCTCTCTCGCTTTCTCTCTCTCTCTCTCTCTCTCTCTCTATATATATATATATATATATATATATATATATATATATATATATATATATTATAATATATATATATATATATATATGTGTGTGTGTGTGTGCGCGTCTGTGAGAGAGAAAATAAAAGGACTACGACTTGTAAAAGATACCCGTTATGTAGATACTGTTAAGTTGGTGTTGTTTGCGGCGATGGCATGAAGCTAGTATAGTTAACCTATCAAAATATAGGAGATCTGAAAACGCTTTGCAGCTTTGCTGTTTTAAAGTGTGATGTCTCCACATTATAATGAATTTGTTCAGGGGATATGTAATGCATCTGAGTGTACATAACCCTTCAAGCTTCCAAGAACTATAGAAAGCAATTAATATCAATACAATTAATAGATATCAATATCAATACAATTAATAGATAAAAAGATTCTTCATCCTAGTTTTTACTATAAGAAAATGTAGATTATGCATGATTTAAAGTAGGCATGCATGTGTTCAAAAACAGTTGAGATTTTCCTTAGAGGTCAACTTAGCTTGAAGCAATTTCAAGGAGGAAGGAGTTGCTATTTTATCTTATATTACATCCGTAAGATGAGCTCTGCATTTATTCTCTTTAACGAGGGAAGTTTATTAAAATCATAAAATTTTTTATGATCTCAACGCTTATTAGAATCAGACTGTTTATTATAACGAGGGAATGCCAGAATGCTTGTTATAATCTGAAGAATTTTGAGTGCGGGGGCATATACAATCATGAGACGATGTTAGAAAGCATATATGAAGGATCAATAAGAGTGAATATATATATTTGTTTCGTTGATGTCTTTAGGCGACTTTCCTCTTGCATACAATGTGTCCTTGTCTTTTGTTGTGTGTGTGTGTGTGAGAGAGAGAGAGAGAGAGAGAGAGAGAGAGAGAGAGAGAGAGAGAGAGAGAGAGAGAGAGAGAGAGAGAGAGAGAGAGAGAGAGAGAGAGATGGCGTTCTTGTCGCTTTTCCTGTAGATAGTTTAACTTAAGCGATGACTTGCTCAGATATGTGTGTGTATCTGTCTCTTTCTTTGGTCCATTCTCTGTACAATTCATTCAATCATACGATTGATTATGTAAGGAATCAACACATTATCGAATATACTTTGTCTGTAAAACTCTATGCACATGGAAAGTTCGTTATACTGTACCATTAATCTTATAAATAATTGATCGTATCAGTTATCTCGGCATAACAAGCGTTCTATGCACATGGGAAGCAGTACTCTAAACAAAAGTCCACACAACTCCATGTCCTACATTATGTTTATTGTGTGTATGTGTGTGTGTTAGAGAGAGAGAGAAAGAGTTCTGTCAGCTCTTGGCAATCATTTTCGGTCCAGCAATCAGTAACGGACGTCCACACAACTCCATGTCCTACATTATGTTTAGTGTGTGTGAGAGAGGCACAACATTTCTGTCAGTTCTTGGCATTCATGTCAGCTTTCAAGCACTTCTAGCAACTCTCTTGGCTAGTTATTACCTAACAAAAATCCTGAACATCAAAGAAATCATTGATTATTAGGTCAATCTCAACAAAAGTGGTGTTTGTTATAGACGTGGCTTCGGTGGGATATGAAGTTCGTGGCTATCTGGGACCCTCTCATAGAAATCAAAATTAAGTCTATCCTCTTATGGAAATTCTTCATCTGGACCAACCTAAAGGCTAGCAAAATTAGTGGGGTGCCTCCCTGGTGCAAGCACTGCTACCGGTCCATTGAAGATATTGCTCACATCTTCTTTACCTGTCCCAATTCCAACTGGCTCTGGCAGATTGTTGAAAGAAAATTAGACTTCATAAACATTTCAGTTGGAAACAAGTTCTACTGGGAGAAGCGATAGGCTGCTTTGCGACTCTCTAGAATGCCATCAGAGGGGAGGTCCTATGGAAGATCTGGCGGGAAAGATGTGCTTATAACTTTGGAGACTCCCCAAAGAGTGGTCGATTGAGAAATCGTTGTTCCTCCTCGACAAAAGAATCACTAACTGTAAGAAATCCCCCCCCCTCCCCCCCCTCAGGCATCATCAAGTGCTCCTTCTGATCAACAACAAGCTTAAACCCAGTGGGCCCTAGATGAGGGTGATGAGAGGGTGATTAACCTTCTTTGTAGTGCCATCTAAACCCAATAAAATCTATCCCTCCTTTGTGGGATTCGGGGAGTCCCATGTGCACTAGTCCCCTTCACTCGTACTTTTCTTTTAATTTATACAAGTCTGGGAGAGTAGGCTAAGTCTGAACTTCCTTTATTAAAAAAAAAAACTATCTTTGCTAGTTTCAAAGTTATTATTGTTATCTCAAAGGTTGGCTCCTTCAATTGTACAATTATTCTTTCTATTAATTAGATCTTGGGACAATAGCTTGGATTCAAACCAAATAAACTAAAATAAATTCAATAGCTCAAGGTTCAAACCATAGTATTAGAGGCACTTTCCAAGGTGTTATATTCTAGAGATGTACATGCTTGGAGGAACGAAGTTCCATGCTCGGGGGATAGCCAAGGCCAAAAGCCAGAGAGTTCATAAGAGGTACCTACTCATGATGGACAGATGAGTAGAGGGACCTTAGAGAGAATTCTAGATGGTGACTAGGCAAGGGCTATAAATAGGCTGGGTGGTGAGTCCCAGGCATGTCATTCTCCACTTCTCACATTTGGTATAAGAGCTTAGAGAAGAGATCCATGGAGGGCAAGGTAGAGATGAAGATGGAGGATTCTCATGAGCATAAGATGATCTTCTTCTTCGCATAGGAAATGTTATTTTTTTGCTTCTTCATCTTCGAGCGAAAAGGAAATTCAAAAGTTGGATGGAGAGGAAAAAAGAGGACTACGTGCACTTCGAGATGGACAAAGAGGACACTTATGAGCTTCAAAAGCTAGTGATTTTTCATATCGTATCCAGAGAGATCTCGCACTTTTTGTGTCTAGTAGGTATTGAGATTCAAACGTAGAACCTTATAATGGCAAGGCTGTCGAACTATCCAACAGGCTACGCCATTAGTGCATACAAATCGGACATTTAGCTAAGTATATTGTAAGTTTTTAGGTTTTTAGAACATAGCGTAAGAGTTAGATACACAAAACATAAGAAGAATAGATAGATAAAGAGAGAAAAAGAGAAGTAGAGAGAGAAAGAAAAAGAGAAAGAAAGAGAAAGAAAGAGAAAGAAAGAGAAGGATAAGAACATAGAAAGAGAAAATAGAGAGGAAAAAAAGAGAAAAGAACAAAGAGAAGAAGGAGAAAGAAAAAAAAAGAAAGAAAGGAGAGAGAGAGAGAGAGAGAGAGAGAGAGAGAGAGAGAGGAGAGAGAGAGAGAGAGAGAGAGAGAGAGAGAGAGAGAGAGAGAGAGAGAGAGAGAGAGAGAGAGAGAGAAAGAGAAAGAGAAAGAGAAGAAGTAGAGATAGAAAGACAGAGAAAGGAAAAGAAAGAGAAAGAGAAGAAGGAGAAAAGAGAGAGATATAAAGAGAAAAGCCGAGAGAGAGAGAGAGAGAGAGAGAGAGAGAGAGAGAGAGAGAGAGAGAGAGAGAGAGGAGAGGAGAGAGAGAGAGAGAGAGAGAGAGAGAGAGAGAGAGAGAGAGAGAGAGAGAGAGAGAGAGAGAGAGAGAGAGAGAGAGAGAGAGAGAGAGAGAGAGAGAGAGAGAGAGATAAAGCAAGAGATAGAGAGAGAGATAGAGAAAGAGATGAAGAAAAAGAGAGGTTGAGAGACAGAGATAGAAAAAAGAGAGGTAGAGAGAAAGAGGTAAAAGAATATGAAGGAGCAAGAAAATGGATGAAAAACGAGGAAGAGAGAAGATGAAAGTGAAGATTAGAGAGAGAAAGAAAAGATTAAAAAGAGAGAGAAGAGTAAAGAAAGAGAAATAGAAAGATAGGAAATAAGATAAAGAGCAGGGTTAACATACCTACGTTTACTAAAATGGACATAACTCTCTTGTATGATGTCCAAATTGGATAATTCCACTTGGTATAGAAAGTAGAATCCAAGGGCTTTCAAATGAAGGGCTAGAACCTATGATTAAATATATAAAAGACACATCTAGAGATTATTTAATTCTCTACATACTTCTTCAAAGAGGTATGCTGCCCACTCACCTAGCTCCATCGTTTTGGCCATAACTAATGAAAGGTCCAATCAAGAAATTCAAATTGTTATTGATTTCAAGAATTCAAGGGCTTTCTTTGGACTGGTCTACATGACATATTTTGGACCATTGGAAACCATCTCTGCACAAGAATTAAGATGGTTGTTGATTGGCGAGAAACTCTTTTTTACTGATTTGAGTGTCCAATTATGATAACTGGGAATTTCTAATTATATTTGAACCATTTTGGATAGGAATGAATTAATTTGGATACCTTTGCATCATAGCTTTGATCTTAAATATATTGATTTGAATACTTTTGGCATCAAAGTTTATAATTTTGCATTGTATTCTCTTCCAATTTTATGAAACAAACATTGGAAGGTGCATTAAAGTTAGTCTTAGATGAATTTATCTATGCACATGAAGTTACACTAACTTATGTTGATTCATAAAAGCATGCACATGTTATTGTTGTGTGTTTCAAGATCTTTGTGCAGGTATTGGAGCAAGAAACGATCTAGTTATGAGGGCATGTAGAGCCCAACAACACATTTTGGAAAAGTTTCTCATTTGCAGGTTTCTGGAGTAAAGAAAGTGGTTAGCCCATCATACGCATAGCCAGTATGTCATGAGTTCGAATCCCACAATTGGTATTAGAGCGTAGGAAGTAGGCTTGGGGAAAGAAGGCACGTGCATCGATTTCAAAGGTGAGACCATCCAAGATTAAAGTGTATCTCCCAATCCATAGGGCGGAATTAGACGTGTAAATACCACTGGAAAGCTCTCAGAACGAGCATTCCAATAGACCACTAGGTTGGGGATCCAAGATACCTGGCATGGGTGAGAACCAGGTTCAAGATACTGAGGTTGAGAACAAGGGGCTCAAGAGACCAAGGTTGCGAACAAGGCAAGTCCATAGGCAAGTGGCCAAGATAGGGAAAGGAAAGGTTCTAGAGACCAAGGTTGAGAGTAGGGTTCAAGAGACCAAGGTTGAGAACAAGATGGTTCAAGAGATTATGCAAGGTTGAGGACATCAATTCAAGGGGAGATCAAGGATTGATCATTGAGGACAATGGTCTCTAGAAGGGGAGGAGAGTGTTAGACTCAAGAAATGACAAGTAGGAGATGGTTGAACCACATCCTAAGAGAGGGGATTAGGAAGTAATCCTCAACCATGGCTTTTGGGGCAAGTGGTTAGCCCATCATACTCCTAGCCGATAGGTCATGAGTTCAAATACCACAACTAGTAGGCTGATGCCTATCAATTGTATCATGGTTATTATTTTTTCAGGCTTCATTTTCTTGGGGAAATGGTGCCAAAAATTTTGTAGCCACATGCGTTATATGCCATGTGAGAATTAAAGTGATGTTGTGCTATGAGAGAGAGGAATTCTTACGCTGTGATAGCTAAAAGATATACATTTGATTGAAGTAGAGAAGAAGATGCATGAGTGGATGCATGCATACATAGAAGATATGCTTGCTAGAAAGTTGAAATGCATGATGCATTTTCTGTCTATAGAAGGATCACTTTTATGTATGAGCATGATGAGTTAGGGTGAGTATGAGGTATGTGATAGAGGTAATGGTACCATGCATAGGCTAATGTGCCTTTAGAGAGTAAATGGCAAAGTATATACACCAAGAACAAATAAGACGTCTTTTCTTCTAGTAACGCTATGAGCACATGAATTGTGTTCATGGGAATCTATGTACTTGATATGAACTTTTATACATAGTCGGCACATGTTCGTGCTATGGTTATGATCTTCAATACAAGTATTAAAAGCTTGTATGTGATTGGTTATGATGAGATTAATGAATGTGCAAGAAGAACAATGAATAGAATGACATCCATGCATATTTACTTTCATTGAAAAGTGAATATTGTAAAGAATCGATTTTTCAATGAGACGATTTGTGATGGTTAATTGATTTGCATTCATCTAGACGATCTAGAAATTTGAAATGCATGATGTATTTTTTGTCTATAGAAGATCAACTTTTATGTATCACCACGATGCGTTTAGGGTGAGCATGAGGTATGTGATAGAGGTAATGTACCATGCATAGGCTAATTGTGCCTTTAGAGAGTAAAATGACAAGGTATATACATCAAGAACAAAAACATCTTTTCTTCTAGTAACACATGAGCACATGAATTGTTCTTCATGGGAATCTATGTACTTGATATGGAATTGTATACGTAGTGGCACATGTTCGTGCTATGTTTATGATCTTCAATACAATTATTAAAATGCTTGTATGTGATTGGTTGTGATGAGATTAATGAATGTGCAAGAAGAACAATCAATAGAATGACATCATGCACATTACCTTTCATTGAAAAGTGGATGTTGTAAAGAATCGATTTTTTCAACGAAACGATTTGTGATGGTTAATGATTTGCATTGATCTAGAAGATCATTATATGCATGGATATATATCCATGTCATAATCCATCAAGATAATGAATGCGTTTGTTTAATCATAAGGATTAACATGTCTGGTCATTTTTTAAGTTAAAAAAATAATTGAGGAAATAGTTAGTGAGGTAGCAACCTCATAGAGATTTGATGCTACTCTTTGAGGGAACACCCAAATTTTATGAAATTTTGGAGGACACATAGCTCCTTGCTTGTCTTTAAACTGACCAATTTTAAAGTAATTTGGAGACTTTTAAAATGTTCACATCACCTCTGCACTAAAGTGATGCTAATAGAGGTAGAGGCCTGAAACAAGTGACACAGGCCTATAACAAAGGACATTTCTCTTCATTGGTAGATCCACATTGAATGGTTTTTGTTGGAAATGAAAGCTCATAGATTAACCTTGTGAATAAAAATTTCTCATGATTTTTAAAGATTATTTGATAGATCAAAGAATCTCTGCACATCAAAGTGTAGCCTCTGGAATTCATGAAATGATCAAAGACCATGTAACCTAGAGGTGATTCGTTCTCTTTAGCTCATTTACCTAAACTGAATGATTTTTGTTTCTACCATTAGCTAAATGCTTACAAATGGTCTATACAAAAATTCAAGATGAAATGTTTCTCGATTTACGAGATATAAGGAAAGAGTACAAGTTAGCCTTTATGAATGTTTAAAATATTATAGGTACAGAGGCTTAGTATTTTGGACATTGTGAAAGATCCAAATGTCCAAATACTATGAAACTTAAACCAATACAATTAGATCATAGTAGCTATATGCTCTTAAAATGTGGAAGAAATTGAGTATTAGTGATAGGTCAAATGACCTATTCTTCTCAGGACAAATCTCTGGCAAGGATTTTCCAAAGAGTCATACATGTGCCTGATGAGCACATGCTATTTTCATATTCAAATCTCCAATTTCAAAATTTTTATTGGAGACGCTACTCCAGTGTAGACCCTATGATATACCCAAAATTCAAGGATTTTGGAATTTATCTTCATAGTTAGAAGATATTATAAAGGTGTAGTAGCATTATTTCCAGGCCTCACCTAAGCAGAGGTGTAGCAGAGATAGAATTATACTTTTGAATGACTATTTGATTGCATTTGAAATGAAATTTTGTAAGGCTAAACTAGATAATTGATCTAGATTTTAGCTCAAAGAAAATGAAATTTGGTGTTTTTTTTATTAGTCTAAGCTCTTCAAGAAGATGACCCTATACATTTTCAGAGTTGGTCATCAAGTGTTTCACCTTCCAATAAATGGTTATACAATTCTAAGCAAATATCCAAATCAAGATGGTAATTTATTGGAATTTATCGACGCCCATACCGACGCATATAACCGAGGCCGAGTTTTAAACATACCGCGAACCTGAGAGCAAAACTTCACATTTTTGCGCATGTTTGAGTACTGTTGGTCTTCTGTCGAACTTGCGTGCACGAACCGAATTGCGACCTGCATTGTCTTGTGCACACACACACACAAAGATCTCTCTCTACACACATACAATCTCTCTTGGCTTAGATCTCACATCTTGGTAAGTGCTATGCGTATCTGTTAGCATTTGGTTTCTCTATGTTTAGGTTTTATAATTTCTCTTTTTCTTTGATTTTGCAAAGTTCTTGGTAACAGCGAGTCGTAACAAACGAGAACTATGGTCGTAAAAAGAGAACACTTACGTCAAAAATTACATGTTTTCACCTCATTTTTGGAATTCCTTTACACCAGTATACATATATTACAAAAATGAGGTGAAAACAAGTAATTTTTGACGTTTTTTGTCATTTTCTCAAAAAAAATGAGCTCAAAATGTAGTCAAAATTTCACTATATTAGACATTTGACGTGTCCCAAAATGTATATGATAAGACATTGACATGCCCAAAATCTATATGCTAAGACATTGACATGTCTAAAATATATATAAGAATGTGGAAGTCAATAGTTTTTACACAAAAATAACATTTTAGACATATCTTTAATGGGTGGATATCTGATTGTTATTCAAAATTGCTACAAAACATGGTTTCATTAACCAAACTACTTTGAGGCATTTACATAAGCACTAAAAATGTCTGAGAGCTTCAATGCAACTCACAACTTTGTCGATCTATGTCTACACCCTCATCATCTGATGCACTTGATTCAGTCTCATACTGTTGAGAGCTCTCTTCTTCTTCTTCTATATCCACAAGAGCTCTATCTTCATCCACGTACATACCAAATTCTGCAGGATCATGCACAACTCTTCTTGTTTTCTATGATTTCCTGTACCACATACATCTGGAAGCTTTTGTTTTATCATGTTGATTGTTGCTTTCCTCAAGTGACCAGTTTTTGTCAAGGAAAAATCATAAACAAGAATATCTACATCATCCATTTTAAGAGTGGATGTGCTTCAAATATTCTTTTTCCTTTTTGAACCTGTTCGTTTAGCATCACACACCATTTCTAAGTTATATTTACCTGTGAATGCATTACTACTTTTAGTGTAATACCAATGCACCACCAAAGCCTCTATTCTTCTCTGATCAATATCTTTAGTTATCTCTAAAACCTTTGCAATCCAAAATGGTCTGGTAGCCTCATCACCATCAGCAAGTACTGCAATAAGCGTTCCCAACATTTATCTCTATTAAATTTCCTTGCCATCTTGCTTCTGCCTGTTTTGTCATCCTTGGGCCTACATAAATATTTCTTTCTGGTGGATGTATAAAACTTTGAAGTGCATCTGCATTACATGCTTGGGCCACATTCACGGATCTTTGTGTACAAAAATCCCATGTGAATGGAACATCAACTGGCCAGTGACCTGCAATTGTAAACTGTATAATCTCTTCTTGATGATTGAAAAGTCCTCCCACCAAGATACATCTTGATCTCCAGCATATTTTTTTGCACGCTCAATATGTCTCTTCTTTTCAATGAGTGCATGCATCCAGCTTTTACTTTGATCAACCACACTTCCACATCTTTTCTGTATTGTTTTTATCTTCATATGGTGATTGTTCTGCACCATACACTGTTACAGTAGACAAATTAGGCACCTGCAATAAGAAACTGCATCCCTCTTTAGGCTCCCACCCAAGAGAAGATGAATACTGCTTTGCAAATAAAAGGGTTATTTCATCAACCCTCCTCATCAAGAATACATGGTTGAAACTAATATTGTGCAATGGAGCCAAAACCTTAGCACTGTTATCAAGGCCCATTGAGCAAAAGTGCTTAAAGTCATAAATCTGTGTGAGGTGTTGAACTTCTGGTTTGGAGTATATGCTTCTGAAATCAGCTCAGATAAAATCGGAAGAGTAAAAGCATTGTTACGTGCCAACTTCTTAGAGAAAGTACTGAACATTTGATCAATGTGATCATGAGTGTGGCCAACCAGAAGAAAATTTACCTTAACCTTCTGAAATACCTGTTTTTCAACAAGCATGCTTAAATATCCAAGACTGTAGAATTTTTATTCTCTCTTGGAGTATTATCTAGTTGCAAATATAGAGTTGGTGGCAAAAGACCCTTCCATGATTGCAAAACACGATGAATGACAGTAACTGTAAGGTTTGGATCATTATGCACATTCGGATATGTGAAGAAAACCCTTGGACATTACAGTTCCATTGTATACCAAAGCGCCAACCAAATGCATTTGCACAAGGACTTCATCTCCAATGTCCTTAGGGATGCGATAAAAAATGTGGCAAACAAGTTTTTTTCTGATCCATACCATCGATCAACAAACACATATAACGCTCCGGATTTCTGAGTGCCTTACTTCGATGATGAATTGCTTTCTTTCTCTCTAATGCTTGACTCTCACGATGGTTGTTAAGAAGGTTTTTAAAATTATGCTTTTCCTGTGGTGTTGTAGCCCCTTTTGCCATGTTTTTCAAAGTGGCGCAAACTGAACATTCACCCATTCTAACTTTACGAGGAATAGAAACATTGTTAAACTCTTCCTTCCATAATCGAGTAAAGTGACGATACAACACATACTTCTCATTTCTATTTTCCATGTCTTCTCTATATATTTGAAATACCTCTCGACGAGTAAAGTTATCTGACAAGTGCAACCTTCCAGTTGTAGGCATAACTTCACAATGCAAGCTAAAATAGTTCATCATCCAATTCATTGCATGACGTCCAACAGATCCTTTGGTCCCAACATGGAACGTATCCAAAATGAGATCCCCATTCAAAAACCCTTGTTGAACCCTATGTATTCTAAAATTTCCTACACCCATTGCAATTTTAAATGCAGCCCTACAGCATGGCATCCCTTGAGTAAAGAAATATTCAAACCAACACGCGTTACTGACATGTTATCCTCAATCATTTGCATGCAAGAAACAAGGTATATATCTTGCCTTTCACTATCTAAATGGAGGAATTTTTCTCTTATGTGCTTTAGTTTCTTCATCCCTAAATTATACAAGCATTTCAAACCACAACAATGCTTCACAATATCCAATGCAATCTGTCTATCTGAAGTAAGAAATTTAAATCTTTTTCGACTTACTTCACGAGACCTTCTTTTAAATCGTAGATTGAGCTTGCTTTGCTTTTTCGTTGCTCCACATGCACTTGAATCAGAAGGGAGATCAATGGTTGGATCAGATGGGAGATCAAGAGGTGCATTTGTATGAGCAGCATTGCACTGTGAATTGGATAACTTAAATGACTCAACAGAAAACATGGAATCATCAGCACGTTCTAAATCATAGGGATCATCACTTCTCTGGAAAGGCTCAACTGAGAACAATGAATCAATATGAGCAGAGGAAGCTGATGCCCAAGCATCCACTGAAAAGATTGAGCTCATCTTCACTGAGTTCAGAGAAGACTGAAGATGAATGACCTTTTTAAATAAGTAGAAATCCGAGATCAAGTGAAGATATCACATCAAATGTCACATCAAGAAGATATGAAATCAAAAGCTTATTAAAGTACATTAAATAACATAAAACATCAAATTACATCAAATCACTTAATTACTCAAATATACACTAATAAGGGAACCAAAGATTTGATTCACTTTTGATTCAAATGATCTTTTTCTAACTTCATATGAGTCATTCAGTCTAAGCATTGTGAATGAATCAAAATATATCAAAGTTGTGTTCCAATAGGAATATATAATAAAATTGTTTGGATGAAATTTTACAAGAAGAAATTTTACAACTGGAATATATCCAAGTTGAGTTCCAACTGGAATATGCTATGCCATTGAACACTATACAGGAAGAAATTTTACATTTGGTTAAGATTTCAAGGATTAGGTTTTATTGTGGTCTTGGCTAGATATCAAAGAGGTAGATGAAAGTATATTGAAAAAGAATTATGTGTAAAAGAGGCACACAGAAAGTATATTCATACATTGATTTTCCATTTCAACAATGTGTTACAAGATAAATGTGAATATGAACTAAAGTGTGGAGGATAACACTATAAAGATGTCATTAATCTCACAACTTAGACCTAATTTTCTCCCAAGCAACAGAATCTAAGAAAAAACATCTACATGAGATTAGAAATCCTCATGTACATACCATACTGTTGCCATTGAAGTTTAATTTCCATGCAAATGTATATAAATAGTTGCAAGGTTCTGTACTAGAATGTTTATTCAAAGTGATTTTCCATTTCAAGAGTGAGTTACAAGATAAATGTGAATATGAACTAAAGTGTGGAGGGTAATACTATGAAGATGTCATTAGTCTCCCACATTTAACACAACTTTGACTTGATTTTCTCCCAAGAAAGAGATTCTTAGAAACAAATCTCTACATGAGTTGAGACATCCTCATGGACATACCATACTCTTGCCATTGAAATGTAATTTCTATGCAAATGTATATAAATAGTTGTAAGGGTCTATGAATATTTCATTAAAGTGGCTCTGAAACAGCCTATTTGTGTGGGTGCTATTCCCTGGTTAGATAAGTTGACAGATTTAGTTAGCAAGTGGACTCATTCAGCTAGATCCAGTTAGTTTCTGGTTCAAGTTACCCAATTGCCTATAAATACCAGAGGAGGAGATCATTCTCATTTTCAAAATCCACGAGCAAGAGAGAGCAGCAGAGCACAGACAGCCATGGAGCACAGAGGTCAGCATACCAGCAAGCCAAGCCTGATGGAGAAGAAGAATGTTGGCAAAAGTACCAAGAGGTAGACAAAATCATAACTAAAAAAAAGATTCCAAAAAGATTCCCTCTGTATGTCTGTGTAAATTTCTCATTTCTAGGTCTCTATTTTTCTTGCCTGTCAAAATATGGATCCAAAGCATGTACAGGTCGATGCCTGGCATCGACTTTAAGGTGTAAGTCGATGCGAGGCATCGACTTAGGATTGCAAGTCGATGCCAGGCATCGACTTGCAGCCCCAAGTCGATGCCTGGCATCGACTTGCTCCTGCAAGTCGATGCCTGGCATCGACTTGTGGGTGCAAGTCGATGCCTGGCATCGAATTGCAGCCCCAAGTCGATGCCAGGCATCGACTTGGTCCCAAAAAACGATGCCAAGCATCGACTTGCCAGCATCATCATGCACTGAAAAGTCGATGCCAGGCATCGACTTTTGGGTGCAAAATCGATGCTTGGCATCGGCTTTTGGGCCCAAATCGATGCTTGGCATCGACTTTTGTGCCCAAGTCGATGCCAGGCATCGACTTTGTGTTCAAGTCGATGCCAGGCATCGACTTGAGGGTAAAAGTCGATGCCAGGCATCGACTTGGCCCAAAAGTCGATGCCAGGCATCGACTTGGGCCCTCAAGTCGATGCCTAGCATCGACTTGCACACAAAGTCGATGCCTGGCATCGACATGCACTTAAACATCGATGCCTGGCATCGACCTGAAGCTGAAAATCCATGCCTTGCATGGACATGGGCTGATATTTCTTATTGCTTGATATTTCCAATTGCTTTCAGGGATGCGGAGTACAAGGATGAAAGGCCCATTAAGAAGCTCAGAGTCACCATGGGCTCTGCTGACCAGCAACGTGACAAAGGCAGTGGTCACCAAGCAAAGGCAAAGAAAATTATTGCACCATTATCCTCTGAGAAGGCCAGCAACCCACTAGGAATATCCTCAGGTGGATAGAGTAGCATTAAAATTCCTGTGGAGGATCCAAGTATGAAGGAAAGGTCGAGGGAGACAGAGGTCATGAAGACAGATCGTCCACTTCGGGACATGACAAATCTCGAATGGTGCCTTCAGTACGTGGAAGAGAAGAATGCAGTCCTCCTTGTGTTCGCAGGGGCCTATGGCAGAGGAAAGATCACGACAACACAAGGTTTTCAGTATGGCCTTGTTTACAAATTGGATTATGAAGATGAAGATTCTGACAACCTGCTTTTCTTGGTGGAGACATCCAAGGGATTAAGAAATGTCATATGCAAGATGGAATTCTTGTGCCCAGAGTGCTGTGTTCCAGAGGAGCTAGCTCAGATGTGCAGAGACTCAGTGAATTTCATCAAGGACCTGATGCCATGGATACAGGGCAATATCATGCCAACACAGCACAAGAAGACGACCCCTGTAAAGGCAAGGGGTAAGCAGAGTGTGCAGAAAAAGCCCCAAAAGAAAAAAAAGATAATTGCAGAGGAGGACTTTTCTGACTCAAGCTCTAGCTCTGGGGACATTATTGTTGCACCTGGTGGAGAGCTTGCATCTGGTGTGCTTGGCACTGAGCAGAATAAGATGAGGGAGGACATAGCTAGAAGAAAAATTGTGAAGAAGGGGCAGTTGTTCCACCTGCCTATTAATATTATCCACAGGCCACCAGTGGATCCAGTCACAGGGAGGAGGCCCCTTGAGATCAGGGAGCCACATAATTTGCATGTCCAAAATCTTAAGAAGAAAATGAAAATTAATCCTCATGCTACTGTTGTGCCATTCCTTGTAATGGTGGATCCGCATGAGTGCAGCTGTGTGGAGGATTTCAATGAGAATTTGTTTGAGGAGTACACTTATTATGTGATTGGAGGTTCACACTCTGCAGAGGCTCGTAGACAGTTAGTGAAGGAGCACCCTACTACATTTTTCTTTAGGTATGCAGAGTGTAAGATATATGCTGGTCTTACAACTGAGGAAGCCAAGCTTCTTGCTTGGGATCACAACAACGATAATGACTACAGGCAGAAAATGTCCTCCATAGAGAGAATTCGGTTCTTCCACCATGAATACGAAGATTGTCTTGTGAAGGAAGCTGGGAGAATACATCCCAATCTACGAAAGCAATGCCTTATTGAGGTTGGAATTGCATTGGATGAGAATAGAAAATCAGATGCTTTGAGGAAATATGACCCATGGTTTCAACTGGCATTCAGATCAGGTGAGATCTGGGATCTTCAGGATAGAATCTTCACAATGTGGGAGCATAAGGAAGTCAAGGGCCAGAAGCAACGAAAGTCGAGGCCAGACCCACAAATTGATCTGAGGGGAAAGGGAAGGAAAGTTGACCTTTCAATTGAGGAGGCTCCTGAGGACATGAAGCTGACCCCATGGAGGGCCCTGCAAGGAATCAAGGATGATACATTGATCATATCAACCTTGTCAAGGGTAATCTCGAAGGAGTTGAGCCTCGAGGAGATGGTCACTGAGCTCAATAAGTATGTATGTTATTCTCAGATCCTTTTTCCCTCCTCCCATGCTTCTTGTCTAACCTAGTCTCTTTTATATTTATGTGTCTGTAGTCATAAAGTGTACATGAAGATTCAGGAGGTGATGATGAAGAGGCTGGGTTGCTTTTCTTGGACAGAGGTCCAAGCAGACTATCCAACCACATCATCCTACAAAGCCTTATCAGAATATTTCATCCTGTTTCGTGATTGGGTAGATTCTCTTATCAGAATATTTCATACTAAACAATTTTATGCATTGCATGGCATCAACATGGGGGCATAAGTCGATGCCTGGCATCGACTTGGGGGCATAAGTCGATGCCTGGCATCGACTTGCAGCATAAGTCGATGCCTGGCATCGACTTGGGGGCATAAGTCGATGCCTGGCATCGACTTGCAGCATAAGTCGATGCCTGGCATCGACTTGCAGCATAAGTCGATGCCTGGCATCGACCTGCAACAAAAGTCGATGCCTGGCATCGACCTCGTGGCAAAAGTCGATGCCAGGCATCGACTTAGGTCCCTAGGTCGATGCCAAGCATCGATTTTTAGTAGAAGGTCGATGCCTAGCATCTACCCCAACAAGAAATCGATGCCATACATCCGTTCTTTATGTTCTGTTTGCTGTACTGAAGAGCTCTTCTAATTGTTTTTCCAATTTGTTCTGCAGAAACCAAGGAAAAGTAAGTCTACAGAGGTACTAGATGACTGCCCCCCTGCATTCCTTGCTCACATTCAAAGAGCAAGGCATGAGAAATCTAGACTGAAAGTGAAGGAGATGGATTTTGATGATGAACCCGATCTTAAATGTTTCTCCAATCCCCTAGACCCCCTTAGGCCTGTATATTACAATGTGTTCTGTAGTGATGTAAATAATATTTGTTCTGTTGTGCCTAGAAAACATTTCTCCCTTCTCATAGCGGACATACCCTATGGATTTAGGATGTTAGGATCAGTTAATGATGATGAACCCTTCAAACACCCTCAGATTCGGAAGATGGTCACTGATTTTGCAGAGTTAACTATGTCTCCTCTTTGGAGGATAGTAATTTTCCATAGCAGAGACCAGTCTTTCTCTGTTTCAACTGCTTTGAAAGCAAGATGTCATGCTGTCGAGTGCCTCACTTGGTAAGTAATCTTCTTTCTATCTCCATGGCTTTCATGATGCCCTATGTGACTCATAGTTCTTTTTTGCAGGGTGAAGACAAACGTAAATCACACTCCTTTGCATCGGTTTGTGAGTGCCACTGAATGCATTACAGTGGGCTATTATGATGAAGTAAGCAAAAGGAGAGTCAGGGAGCATTGCAATGAGAATGGGATCTCAAATGTGCTCATGTTCCCAGCCGTTACCAAGAAACTTCGTCATGTAGCTGGGGACATGACATTGGTTAACCCTTATCAGAAGCCACAAAAACTCATAATGAGATTGCTTCAGCTATTTTCCAATGATGATGACTGGGTCCTAGACCTTTTTTCGGGCACAGGTAATTTCAATTTTCACAATTTTCATTAGTCATTGTTGATTGAAGCCTCTAATAGGTTTTCTTCTGTTTCAGGAACGACTCTGGCTTGCTCCTTAAAGATGTTCAGGCACTGCATAGCTGTGGAGAAGGATGATGCTCAAGTGAGCTTCATTAGAATGAGAATCAATGGGCTGAATGAATGCCCAGATGAAGACCAAGAGGTTGGAAGGAAGCACATTGCAGATACGGAGAGATTCCAAGCAGCTTCAAGGGAGCCTGTTCCCCCACTTGCAGATGAACCTGGGGACATGGCTGACCTTGAAGAGCCAATCTTGGAGCAAGAGAGGCAAGATAGGTGTTCTAATGTGCCAGAGGATACCAATACCCTTGAGCCTGAGGAAAGCTATGATCAGCTTCTATTGTAGATTCACATAACTCTTGTAAAACACATGAAATGTAAAATATCATTTTAATGGAAATATAATTTGGAGTTCTGCTTCCACTTCGTGTTCAGCTTGATTTATCTTGAGCATTTCTCTGATCATGTGTGAATGTTTCTTAGTATAATTTTGTTGAATATTATCTTCTCTTGGGAATGCTTTTGTGAAGTGTATTTCATATTCTGTTAATATGGCCAGGCATTCAATGGGGATCTTAACCATACAAAGGGGATGATCTTAATTGCCTTGTTAAAATGCTCTGATTTTTACAACACATGTTCTCTAACTTTCGAGTAACTCTTAATTAGCTATCTTCTGTGCTTATTGAGGTTATAGATGTAATGAAGGAGCTTCGCGAATTCTTACATGTACCTTTTCAACTCTAATCTATTGTCCAAGATCATGATGTGGGATTCTTGGTCATGCTCAACAACTAGTTTTCATGGCAGCAAGAATTTTAGTATATCTATCTTGACTACTTGGGATATGAGATCAAGCTTCTAAAGACAATATTTACAAGCAAGACTCGTGATGCTTTCTAGATATTGTAAAATGCCCACTTTTTTGCTTCATATAATGGTATTTAGGTAAAAAGAAAAAGAGAACATGTCTTTGTTCTCCTTTGTTGTGACTCAGTGTTTGGTGTTGATTGTTTGGAATTGGACGATAGGCGACATACATTACACTTTGACGACAACGATCCAAAAGAGGGACATACTTGTAAGTGATTGTTTTATTCTCTATTGATAGAGAGAGAAGGAGAGAGAGAAAGAGAGGAGAGAGAGAGAGGGAGGGAGGGAGAGAGAGAGAGAGAGAGAGAGAGAGAGAGAGAGAGAGAGAGAGAGAGAGAGAGAGAGAGAGAGAGAGAGAGAGAGAGAGAGAGAGAGAGAGAGAGAGAGTGAGATAAAGAATAATGAAAGAAAAGATCAAGATAGAGATAGGAAAATAGAGTATACATACACACACACATACACACACATTTACACATTTACACATGCATACATACACACATACATGTACACACATGCATGCTTACATACACACACCTATACACACATGCATGCTTACATACACACACATATACACACATGCATGCATACACACACATACAAATTTACACACATGCATATATACACACATGCATACACACATACATACACACATATATACACATGCATACATACACATACACACACACATATACACACATACATACACACACACATATATACACACATATACACACATGCATGCATACATACACACACATACATACACACATGCATACATACACACATGCATACATACAATCATGCATACATACACACATGCATACATACACACACACATGCATACACACATACATACACACACATATACACATATGTATACACACATACATACACACATATACACACATGCATGCATACATACACACACATACACATACACACACATGCATGCATACATACACACACATACACATACACACACATGTACACACATGCATACATACACACACATGCATACATACACACACATACATACACACACATACATACACACACGTGTACACATGCATACATACACACATACATACACACACATACATACACACACGTGTACACATGCATACATACACACACATATATACACACATGCATACATAGACACATATACACACATGCATGTATACATACACACACACACACATGTACACACATGCATACATACACACACATATGTACATACATACTCATATACTCACACATGCATACATAGACACACATACACATATACACACATGCATACATTCACACACACATACATACACACATGCACATATACACACACACATAAGCTAGTGTTTTAATTAAATATATATAATTAAATATATAAATTTTTTATTTTGAAGTTTTTTTTTACATCAAATATATAAAAATAGGATTAGGGTTTTTAGGCTATTTACACATACATACACATACACATATAATATATATATATATATATATATATATATATATATATATATATATATATATATATATATATATATATATATATATATATATATATATATATATATATATATATATATATATATATATATATATATATATATATATATATATATATATACATGTATATACACATGTATACAGAAGTCTAAGTCTAAGTATTTCTAATTAGGGTTTTAGTGTTCTAATACCTACATAACATATATACACAAACACACATATACATATAATACATACATACATGTAGATACACATGCATACAAAAATATACATATTTTAGGTTTAAATCTTTAAGATTAGGGTTTTAGGGTTTTAATACCTACATAACATATATACACAAACACACATATACATATAATACATACATACATGTAGATACACATGCATACAAAAATATACATATTTTAGGTCTAGATCTTTAAGATTATGGTTTTAGGGTTTAGGCATACATATAACTCAATTATATTTATATTAAGAAAAAATATATAGAAAAATAAGAAAAAAAATTTGAATATATAAATAAACATATATCTAAAATATGATTAGGGTTTTAGGATTAGGGGTTTAGATTTTTATAAGTGTTTAAGTATTTAGGTTTTAGTATTTCAGATTTAAGTCTAAGTCTTTCTGATTAGGGTTTTAGGGTTTTAGTACGTAAATGACATATATACACAAACACACATAGACATATAATACATACATACATGTAGATACACATGCATACAGAAATATACATATTTTAGGTCTAAATCTTTAAGATTAGGGTTTTAGGGTTTCAACACCTACATAACATATATACACACATACACATACACATATACTACATATATACATGTAGATACACATGCATACAAAAATATACATATTTTAGGTCTAGATCTTTGAGATTAGGGTTTTAATTAAATATATATAATTAAATATATATAATTAAATATATATAATTAAATATATAAAACTAGGATCACATAAGGAAAAATCCTGAATATATAAATAAATATATATATAAAATAAGATAATTATATACATAAATAAATATAAAAAGAATTAGTGTTTTGAATAATTTAATTAAATACATATAATTAAATATATAAAAATAGGATTACATAAGGAAAAAATCTGAATATATAAATAAATATATATATAAAATAAGATAACTATATACATAAATAAATATAAAAAGAGTTAGTGTTTTAAATAATTTAATTAAATATATATAATTAAATATATAAAAGTAGGATTACATAAGGAAAAAATCTGAATATATAAATAAATATATATATAAAATAAGATAGTTATATACATAAATAAATATAAAAAGTATAAGTGTTTTAATAATTTAATTAAATATATAAAAATAGGATTATGTAAGGAAAAAATCTGAATATATAAATCAATATATATATATATATATATATATATATATATATATATATATATATATATATATATATATATATATATATATATATATATATATATATATATATATATATATATATATATATAAAATAAGATAATTATATAAATAAATAAATATAAAAAGAACTAGTGTTTTAAATAATTTAATTAAATATATATAATAAAATATATAAAATTAGGATTAATTAAGAAAAAAATCTGAATATATAAATAATATATATATAAAGTAGGATAATTATATAGATAATAAAATATGATAAGAACTAGTGTTTTAAATTAAAAAATAAAAAATATATGATTAAATATATAAAAATAGGTTTAATTTTAATCATTTTAAATAGAGTGAATATATATGCACATACATACATATATATACATGTTTTAGGTCTAGGTCATTTTGATTAGGGTTTTAGGGTTTTAACAGCTACATAACATATAAACACACTCTAGAGTACACATATAATACATATATACATGTATATACACATGTGTATAGAAATGTACATAATTTAGGTCTAGATCTTTAAAATTAGAGTTTTAGGGTTTAGGCATACATATAACTCAATTAAGAGGAAAAAAATCTGAATAATAAATACATATATATATAATAGAATCAATTAAGAAAAAATCCGAATATATAGATAAAATAGGATAGTTATATAGATTAGGGTTTAAGTCTTTAAGAGTATGATTTTTAGGTTTAATAAAAAAACAAATGTTCTAAAATGTCCATATTGTAGCAGATGGCTTCTTTGGATCCTGAAGAGAGAATGGCATGTCCTTGCACACACTGCAAGTATCAAATTTATCAGAAACGACGGATTTGTACTGCACATGTTAGAGAGTATGGATCCTTTGATAGGAGTCGACTGGAAAACCTACGTTATCATTCGCATGGTCCCCCAGGTGAGCAGATGGACCCAAACGACATTGCACCGGTAACCTCTCGTGGACAAAAGAGAGCAAAAAAGGACTTAGACGTACAAGCAAGTACTAATAATATTACACAGAATGAACATATGGAAGAGATGCTTGAAGCATTTTATGAGATGGACGAAGATCATGATGGTGGAGAAGGTGTCGAGAGTTTCATGGACACAACAGAAATTCCACGATCAGAAGTCGATGAAGAATATGAAAACATGCAAAGAATAGCTCGTTTACCACTTTACAATGGAGCAAAGATATCTGTACTACGTGCGTCACTCGCGATGCTCAATCTGCAATCCATTTATGGATGGTCAGATAGTAGTGTCACTGAATTGTTCAGGTAAGGGGAGAACAAATTCGCTTTCATTGTTGTATCACAATAACTTTATTTACTAATATCATTTTAATTGCTTATTGCAGGCTTCTTAAAGATCAATTTTTGCCAGCGGGCAATGACATGCCTCCAACATGTGGAGATGTGAAAAAACTTTTACAGTCCATTGGAATGGATTATACTAAAATTCATGCTTGTCCGAATGATTGCATTCTCTTTTGGAATGAGTATGAGCATCTCCATGTATGTCCAAAGTGTGGAGCAAATAGATTTAGAGAAGACGTTGTAGGCGAAGCAATCCCTGCAAAGGTTCTTCGTCACTTTCCTATCATTCCACGAATTAAGAACATGTTTAGATGCAAATCTATAGCTGAATTAATGTCATGGCATACAAAGAGCAGGTCTACAGATAATGTATTATTATTGCCTGCTGACTCTGATGCTTGGAAGCACATAGATAGTAAGTAGAGCGAGTGCAAGAGATGATAATGCTCTAGAAGGCGAGCTAGATTATTGTGGTGTGATTCAAGACATCTTGAAACTATCTTTCAGAAAGTTTGATTACTTTGTTTTTGATGTGAAATGGTTCAAAGTAGTCACCTCTGGAAGAAACACAACAGTGAGACGGGATAAAAGCGGTTTGCTTCAAGTTGACTCCACAAGATTATGGACAGATGAAAGGGATACATTTGTATTTCCTGAACACTATGAGCAAGTTGTTTTTATACCAGAATCAAAAGAACCAGAGTGGATATTTGTTTTACAAGTCGCTCCACACAAATTTTTGAGAACATAGATGTAGAAGAAAGTCCATCTCTAGTGGACTCAGAGATTCATTTGATAGTCGAGGAGGAAGAGATCATTGTTCGAGAAGAAGAGGTCATTGAAGATGAGGTCATCGAAGATGAGGTCATTGTTCGAGAAGACGAATCAATAGATGATGATCAGGAAGAAACCAGCATAGCAAGCAATTTCGAAGCCATCAATATAGAGATAGATATTCTCGGTGCATCGGATCTTCAAGAGGATGCTAGACTAGAGGACTTTTGAATAAAACACTTGTACGTACTAATTTTTGTTTTTGTTTTTGTTTATTCTCTATATTACTTTTATTATCGCATGCTGATTTCTTGAGTTCTTTATACAGAGCATGATGGGAGACAGTCCTCCAGTCACTCCACATTCCATGGCAGAGGAGCAGTTTTTGGAGTTCATCTCTCAGGTTCCTCCCGCATATATGGCTGCTGCATCATAGTATTGGATCGCTCGAGGTAGCACTCCTCCCGGCCTCACTCCTGGAGGCCTTACTCCTGGCGGCCTCACTCCTGCTGGCCTCACTCCCGCCGGTGTCACTCCCACCGGTGTCACTCCTACCGGTGTCACTCCTGCGGGTGGTGCTACTCCCGTAGGAGGTATGTCTCCTAGCTTTGTGACTCCACCACGACCATCTTTTCAGCCATCTCCTACTGGGTCTACTAGTAGACATGTGCGTTCGACACCTCAGCGCGATACAGGTTCTAGCCCGTCTCGTAGATCGAGGTCACGCTCTGGAGTAGGAGGTTCTAGGAGTGGATCTACAGGTAGGTCTGGAGGCGGAGGAGGCGGTTGTTGTGGAGGCAGTGCGATGGACGTTGTGTCGCCCGCTTCTACTCCTAGGAGGAGTATCTCAGATGTAGGTACACCACGCAGTACACCACGTACACCTTGGAGTGCTCATGACCATGATAACTCCAAGGTGTATAGTATCCGAGATGGAGCTCCGGTGATGGATGCGGATGGCAAAGCAATGCGTGCATGCATACGACAGCTTTGCTCCATCCAGTTTGGACACTTTATCATGCTGAAATGAAGTCAACAGGATAAAGATCGGAAGAATTGTATCACACAGACGATTTATCAAGAGTTTCGACCAGCCGATGGACAGTCTCTTGTCAGTTCAGAGTGGATTTTGCACACTGCACGTGAGGTTATGTCCCATCGACGATCCGAGGCTCGTGATGCTTTCAGAGCAGGCTTACCAAAGCCTGTATGGTTAGATGTTGAGGAGTGGGATGTGATTCGTGACGAGCAGCAGTAGACTCCTAACCGATATCGTCAGCAGTGAGATGCCGCAGCCACACGTTTAGATACGGTTGGACCGTCACATTTGGGCAGCGGCGGATATGACACGATGCGTCATGAGTTTGTAAGTACCATTTCATTTATTGAATTTATTTGTGTTAAATTTCTCATGTATGTTCCTCTAATCTTTTGTATATTTGTTTCAGGAGCTGGCAATGGGTCGTCCTCCAACATGAACGGAGGAGTCTTACGGCTATCGTCATGGGTTGATTGCACTATTGAAGGACTTGGAGGTACGCGGTGCGGTCGTTTCATGGGAGCGTTTGCGATGAGGTAATTAATTTATGAACTTGGTTTTTACTTGGTTTTTACTTGTTGGTTTTTACTTGGTTCATGGTTCATTCTGATTATCTCTTTTGTGTCCAATAATACATGGTTCATGGTTTCAGGAAATCATATTTCGGTTGACATTAGAGTACACATCACATGTACTCGGTTTTTTTTTGGGCAGAATGTATTGTCTTTTGTTAAGCAACATCATGGTATTGTTGTTGTAGCAAAAGAAAACACACTCTGCCCAAAAAAATTTTGTAGGTATGGTCATCGATATACGGGACGGTACTTCCAGTAATGTCATCGGAATAAGCGTCGGTACACCCAGCAACCGACGGTATACGCGACGGAACACCCAACAACGGCCCTTGTATGTGCGCCGATATTACCGATGCATATGCCGACGTGTATACTGACGCTTATATCAACACTTATATCGACGCTTTGGTACTGATGTGCATACCTACCTTTACACGGACGTCACGCCAAATAAAGCCGCGTTCATTTTCCTCGGTAAAAACCTTAGTATACCATGAACATGTTGTTGTGAAATATCTCGTTTTGGTGTGGAGTGAACCATGCAAATATCTCTTGTTTCATCATCCTATCAACTAGAAGCAAGCTCTAATATGTGAAGCAATCGGATGATCTGCTATCTTCTACGAGGTTATCAATGGGGAAGACCTCTTGAAAATTTTAAAAGAAAGACACATGAGAAACTTTGGAGGATCCTCCATGGAATGGTCCATAGAAAAATCCTTAAAATACCTATGTAAAAGAGGAGAAAGCTACAATAGCTCACCCCCGCTGAAACATCAGAGAGTAATCGTGTTTGAAAACAATAGGCTTATAAGTAGATGGATCCCGCATGAAGGGGATGACTGAATCATATGTCATCTTTGTATCTCTATCTAACTTAATTGTTCTTTTTCTCATTTTAGTTTAAAGTTAGTTTGCAAAAAAAGAAAAAAGTTGTTTCCTTATGAAATGTCAAATTAAATTATCAAACGTATTCGCAATCCGTCTTAAAACGTATTGAACTGTCCTTCACCCTAGTGATGGTTGAAAATGAGGTAATGAATGTTAGCTTTCACCCTAGGCTAGAGTAGAATTTGAAAGTAGTAAAGTTTTTGCTCTCACCGGGTAACGTTTTTGGTGGATGCATGAAGGTGGGGTGAGTCTAAGATGTGCATGTACTATAAAAACGCCTATATGAAGATTACAAAGAAGTCCCCAATAGTTGAACAATGGATTCATTTCGCTTCTCATCTATGGTTTATTAGAATCTTTTTTTTTTTAGAGTACAATGAATTGGAAAGACACACACCGGACTTCGTAAGGTAGAGGCACCCATCTTGGGGAACTTTGAGACATCCAGCCCTAGGCAGGACTTGACCCTGGCCATTTGCCTAGGACTACAAGGCACATCTACTAAACCATGTCCGTTGCATATGGTTTATTAAAATTTTGTTCTTTCGGAAGACTATGGAACTACTGAATGAAACTCTTGCATGAATGTTTAGCTTGTAATATCCTCAGCGTAAGGGAAATATTCGAATATGTATATGCAATGAAACGTAAGGGCTGTAGAGTTTTTTCGGCATATTCAAAAAGTATGAGATTCTTTACAGATGATCCATATACATGAGTTGTGGATGAGCCACCTTAGCTTAAAGTAATTTCAAAGAGAGAGGAGCTGCTATTTTATCTTACAGTATATCAGAAAGATGACATCTGCATCTAACCTCTTAAACGAGAAATATGTGTGTATATATATATATATATATATATATATATATATATATATATATATATATATATATATATATATATATATATATATATATATATATATATATATATATATATATATGATGTTTCTCCATTATATTGAAAATTTTATTCAGGAGAACTGTAATCCATCTGAGTGTACATAACCCTCCAAGTTTTCAAGAACTATATAAAGCCTCCGTATGAGCCCAAATTCAGATTTCTCGTAGATCAATGCAATTAATAGAGTAAAACATTCATCATCATAATTTGTATTATAAGAAAACGTAGATTATGCATGATTTAAAGTAGGCATGCATGTGCTCAAAAACGATTGAGATTTTTCTTAGATGTCAACTTAGCTTGAAGTAATTTCAAAGAGGGAGGAATTTGTATTTTATCTTACATTATATCTATAACGTGGGCTTTGCATCTTTTCTCTTTAAGGAGGGAAGTTTATTAAAATCATAATATTTTTAATAATCTAAACGCTTATTAGAATCAGACTGCTTATTATAAAGTGAAAACGTTTGAGCGCTGAAGGATGACATTATATCTTTAAGATGAGCGTTGCATCTATTCTCTTTAACGAGGGATGGCAAAATTCTTGTCATGATCTGAAAACGTTTGAGCGCTGAGGCCCACGTCGCTTGTTTAAAATTTGTATACAATCATGAGACGATGTTAGAATGAATATATGAAGGATCAATAAGAGTGAATATATTTGTTTCGTTGATGTCTTTAAGCGAATTTCCTCATGCATGCAATCTGTTCTTATCTGCTGCATGTGTGTGAGAGAGAGAGAGAGAGAGAGCATTTTTGTCGCTTTTCCTGTAGATATTTTAACATGGGAAGCACTACTCTAAACATAGATATTATGTTTACTGTGTGTGTGTGAGAGAGAGAGAGTTGACATTTCTGTCAGCTCTTGGCATTCATGTCACCTGTCAAACTCTTCTAGCAACTCTCTCTAAAGCTACTTTGAAAGTTATTATTTATTCTTTCATAGCTCTGCTCCGTCAATTGTACAATTGTTCTTTCTATTAATTAAATCCTGGGAGAGTAGCCTTGGGTTCAAACCAAATAAACTCAAATAAAATCCAAACAAATAAATCCAAATAGCTCAAGAGTTCAAACCATAATCTTGAAGGAACTTTCCCAAGGGTTTTTCAAGAAACTCCAAGGTTCTCTAAGTGATTTTGGACCTTCAAAGTCTATCTTCTGATGCTTCGAATCATAGTTGTATAATAGGCTCCATCTTGTTCCCAATCAAAGACATCACTAGTGCTGAGAAAGAGAACCTCCAAAGATCCAATATAATATAGGCAAAGGGCTTCTCAATATGGAAGCATCTTTGGATTCCAAAATAGAAGTGCATATATTAGATTCAAGGATATTCACCCAAAATTAGACTCAACTATGTAGATTGGTATGTGGTTCGGTGTAGGAATGATGCACAAAATCCGCAATAGGCCCATGTTATGATTGGTTAGGAGGGCCCTCAACATAATGGCCTAAGGTGGAGTAACAAAACAAGATGGAAGTTGTCCAAGATGGAGCGTGATGAGAGGGTGATCAACCTTTTTTGTAATGCCATCTAAACTCTGTAATTGCGTCCATTGCTAGCCGTGATTTGTGGGATTTGGGGGATCCCATGGGCACTAGTCCGTCCCCTTCACCTGTACTTTTCTTTTCTTTTAATTAATACAAGTATGGGAGAGTAGGTCAAGGCAGAACTTCCTTAATTAAAACAAAAAAAGATGGAAGTTTTCCACGTATCAAAAAAATGTTGAAATTCATCGGATGGTCAAGAAAAGATGGTGCATTCGCTAGACAAAGATGAAATGGAACTTAAAGTTTAAAGAGCTTTGGCATCCTGTTGCAGAAAATAAGAAAGTTGGTTTTATGTTGAAAAAACTCTTTCGAGGGATTTTAAGGAATACGGGAGAAAACAAAATTTGTGATGCCCCTCATGGAATAAAACCTATGATAGTGCGAGAGAAGACATTGTGGGATGAACCATGCAAAGATCTGTTGTTTGATCATCTATCAACTAGAGGCAAGCTCTAATATGTGAAGCTCTAATAAAGGTATCTTATGCAAGGTTTTCAAGGGAGAAGACCTCTTGAAAATTTGAGAAGAAAGACACATGAGCAACTATGGAATGGTCCATAGAAGAATCCTCATACTACCTATGTAAAAGAGCAAAAAACCAAAGGGGATCCCGCATTAAAATAATAGTCTTATAAGTAGATGGATGACTTAACCATAAGTCATGTTTGTATCTCTCTCTAACTTCTTTGTTCTTTTTCTCATTTTAGTTTAACGTTGTTGTGAAAAAAAGAAAAAAAAAATAATCTTCTTATGAAATGTCAAATTAAATTACCAAAGGTATTCACAATCCGACTTAAAACCTATGGAACTATCTTTCACCCTAGTGACCTATAAAAATGAGGTAATGGTAGTGGACTTTGGAAGTAATAAAGTTTTTGTTCTCATCGGGTAACGTTCTTTGTGGATGAATGAAGAAGCGGTGAGTCTAAGATGTGCACGTACTATAAAAATTCCGATTATGAGGATTACAAAGACGTCCCTAGTAGTTGAGCAATGGAGACATTTCTTTTCTCAACCATGTATGAAGGATCAATAAGAGTGAATATAATTGTTTCGTCGAAGTCCTTAAACGAATTTCCTCTTGTATGCAATCAGCCCTTATCGAGAGAGAGAGAGAGAGTTCAACTCGAGCGTTGACTTTCTGAGATATGTGTGTATCTCTCTTTTTCTTTTATTTTTTTTCAAAGAGGTTTGGCCGAGGCCTACTTCCTCGGGCTTTAATTTTGAAATTGCAACTGTACAAGGAAAGGCATAGTACCCATGGGACCCCCCCTTATCGCACAAGAACAAGAGTTTACAAAGCTAGGTTAAACTGTGGTCACAACTACCGTGAAGCAGAACAAGCCGTAGCACAACCACATGATACATCATTCCATGTTAAACATGTCCCTTACATGTTGCGGCCAGGGGTTGAACCCTCGACCCCCTCTCAAGAGGTGAGGGGTCCAACCACCCAAATAACGACGTGGGACATCTGTCTCTTTCTTTTGTCCTTTCTCTATACAATTCATTAAATCATACGCTTGATTATGTAAGGAATCAACACATTATTGCACATGAAAAGTTCGTTATACCATTAATCTTATAAATAATGGCTCGTATCAGTTATCTCGGCAGAACAAGCATTCTATGCACATGGGAAGCACGATTCTAAACTCATTTTCGGTGTAGCAATCAGTGACACACGTCCACACAACTCCAAAAGCTACATTATGGACACTGAGAGAGAGAGAGAGTTGACATTTCTGTTAACTCTTGGCATTCATGTGACCTATCAAGCACTTCTAGCATCTCTCTATATATAGAGAGAGATATGTGTGTGTGCATGTCTGTATGTTCGAATAAACAGGAGTAAGGCTTCTATAAGTAATCCGTTATGCAGATACTATTAAGTTTGTGTTGTTTGCGGTGATGGCATGAAGCGGAGCAAGTAACCTAGCAAAGTATAGGAGATTTGAAAAACTCCTTTGTAGCTTTGCTGTTATAAAGTGTGTGGTGGTTGAGTTGTAATCAGTCAAGCAATCAATCACCTAAAAGTAGATCAAACTAGATCTTCACTTTTCCTAGATTGTAGGAAAGCGAATTGATTCCCTCCAACAACCATTCCCACCTTCATTTGAATTCAAAATCCACTTGAAAACAATCGTGAAGCACTTCTAGATTCTATATAAAGACTTAAAGTCACTTATACAATACATGGAAGCAATATACATACACTTGTGACCATCATATTCTTGCTCCTTTAGTTTTTTGCATCATCTTATTCGCCACCAGTAGTATTGTAGAGGCTATTGCTCTCTCTCCAAAGGTTCAAATTTGATGCAAGATGGTTCATTGGAAATGTATTAGTGTCTAGATTATACCTCTAAATTTTGATAGCATTTGGGCTAGTAGATTAGGAGAAATATGCGTTTTTTTGTCTCGAGGTCAATCTCTACATATTCCTGGAAAATAGGAGGTACCATCGTTGAGTGTGTGATTCATTCCTATAGCATATTTTGCTTATTCCTTATACTTTTCTGCATTATATACACTCAACCCTGTGTATCACTCCCATAAAAGGATTTTTTCTAGTAGTAACCACGCTGGTTGCTATGGGCATTTGAAGTTCATTGTCTCTTCCATAGATAGTAAGTTTTTTGAGCTAGTCGACGTGCGAGCCTATCTCTTTTGTATCGACTCCTTCTCCTTGGTGCTACAAAGTACATAGTGCTTTTCTTTGAACTTATCGCATGCCTATAAGGTGTATTTGAATCTCCATAAGCTCAAGGGCTGATCTTGTGCCGGTTGGCTAGAACAAACTTCATCACTTCGAAGCGCACTTTTCTACCTCCTACAAGCTTCTCTAAGTTTGTTCACTGGTATCTGGTATCAAAGCTAGATCAAGATGGGTGACGGTTTTCCCTCAATGATCGAGAGGCTTGATCGACACAACTATGCCGCTTGGAAAATCAAAATGTTTGCCTATTTGCAAGGTAGAAATCTTTATGTAATTGTAGCAGGTGATGAAGCTATGCCTATTCCAAGATCCAAAGGAGGACCTACACAAGAGGAGACAGATAAGCTCCCACTTTGGTGCGCAAGGGATGCTCACGCAAGGTCGTACATACTAAACTCTATCTCTGACTTTCTATTACCACATATTAGAGGATGCAAGACATCTCAAGAGACTTGGCATGCCTTGGGGACTTTCTTTTCTGCTAGTACCAAAGCAAGAAAGAATCATCTTTGGAACGTGTTCAATCAAATGAAGAAGACACCTAAAAAAACCATCATAGAGTTTGTTACCAAGGTCAAGAAGGTTGCGGGTCAGATAGCATCCATTGGAGAGCTGATTGAAGAAGAGGCTATCATGAGGCAAATTCTCAACAACATTCGAAGTGATAAGCAATGGCAATCCTTCATGACGGCTTATGATCTCATCATGGATGTGCAAACTCCAGACTTCAACATCTTTCTTGGACAACTCTTCAATTAAGAGGCCAACAATAGCATAAAGGAAGGTAACTCATGATGGTAATTCAACTAGTGCTCTATATGCAGATAAGAAGGATAAGAAGCAAAAAGGCAAGAAGAAGGAAGAAGATGAAGAAGAGACTTCCCAAGCCAACTTTGCAAGAGTGGAAAGAAAGAAGAAAGGACCAAAGCAAGACAAAGCAAAGGTCAGAATGTTCAACCTTGTGCCATCTCCGATAAAACCAACCACACCACTCAGAATTGTTGGTTCAATGGGAAGACCCAGAAAGGAAGGGGAAGAGGTGGATATGGCAGCAATAGAGGTAGAGCTGGACAAAACTTCAACAATAACAGTAGAGGCTATAATAGAAGGGACTACAACAATTATTTAGAAGATCAACCACATGAAGAAGCACTGCTTCTCATGAATCTAAGCCACAAAGAAGGTAAACAAGATCATTTGTTCTACATAGATTCAAGATGTTCAAATCATGTTGCAGGCAACATTGCTCTTCTATCTAATTTGGAAAGTCCAAAGCATAGACATGAAGTGCAAATAGGGGATGGCACAAAGCACAATGTGGAGAAGATTTGTAATGACCAAAGCATTCAATGGCAGGACAAACATTCTGAGTAAGATTCTCCATGTACCCACTATTACTAAAAACGTAATACCTGTAGGCCAAATAGTTGAAAAAGGATTGCAAGTTAGGTTCACCCAACATGGAGCTTTTGTCGAAGATCCATGTCAAGGCATCAAGAAGATATCCAAAGGTGAGAAGCATGGTAGGCTCTTTACATTTGAAGTAGGAGAAATCAGGAACATAGCTCTATTCACTTTTGCGTCTCAAACCCTAAGTGCTCATGTGAATGAAAGAACCTTGAAGGATATATGCAGGGATCAAAGTGTTCTAGGACTGCTGAACATATCAAAGCAACACATGATCAACAGGTGTGATGCATGTCAGATTAGGAAGGCACAAAGACAACCATTCAACCACAAAGGCTACATCCACAACTTATTGGACTTAGTACACACAGATGCATGGGGACCATGTCAAGAAAATTCATCGGAAGGATCAAGGTATTATGTCTTATTTATTGACAACCATAGTAGATGGACTGTTCTATACTTTATCAAGAGTAAGAATGAAGTGTTTGATTGCTTCAAAAAGTATCTAGCACATGTGGAGAATGATGTGGGTAGATCACTGAAGAAGCTTAGATCTGATGGAGGGGAAGAATGCTTCTCCAAAGAGTTTGATGAGTTCTTGTAGGATAACGGTATCAAACGGGAAGTGACTATTAGGTACTCTCCTCAACTAAATGGAATTGCTGAGAGGAGAAACAAGACATTGGTTGGATCAACCAGAACAATGCTTGAAGAGAAGAAGTTGCCATGTTATCTATGGGCAGAGGCTATTTCAACTACTATGTATCTTTTCAATAGCTATCATCCAAATCACTTCAAGGTATGAATCCTTATGAAGCATGGCATGGAAGAAAACCTAGTCTTGGACATTGCAAGGTTTTTGGTTGTTTAGCTTATGTTCATGTACCATCACAAATAAGAGGTAAGCTAGATGAAAGGGCAATAGAGGCAATCATTATTGGATACGATTCAACTCAGATGGGTTACAGGTTCTATAATCCTTCAACCAAGCAATTCACTACCATTAGAGATGTTGTGTTTGAAGAACAAGACAGGTCTTGGTATGATCAAGACAAACAAAAGGTAACTCTACCATATGATCTTGATTCTTATTCTCATGAATTAGGAAACAAGCATGATACACACGTCCAAGATCCAAGAAGTGATGCAGACGATGACCAAGATGAAAGGGGAAAGGATTACAAGCTATTGAAGTCCAAGCAAAGAAAAGATGCAAGAGGTTGGCGAATGCTCCAAACAAGCACCTAGAAGATCAGCAAGATAGAAGAAACAACAAAAAAGGTATGGATATGATTCCACATTTTTTACGAAGCATTTAATCCACTTGGCAAAAGACTCTATTTCAAAGGAACCCTCAACCTATGAAGAGGCAAAGGGAAACCCTAATCGGGAAAAGGCCATGAAAGAAGAAATAGATGCATTTAAGGAGATGGAAATTTGGTATTTGGTTCCAATGTCACCAAATCAAAAGATAATTGGTTGTAGATGGGTGTATAAAGTTAAAAGAAATTCAGATGGATTAGTTTGCAGGTACAAGGCAAGATTGTGCAGAAGGATGCTCACAAACTCATGGTATAGACTATGAGGAAACATTCTCACCAGTTGCAAAGATGACTACAATCAGGACATTGATAACTATAGCTGGTGCACGGAATTGGAGACTCCTCCAACTTGATCTGAAAAATGCATTCTTAAATGATTGGATAAGTGAAGATGTATACATGTCACAACCACTAGGTTTTGAAAACCATAATCATCCATCTTATGTTTGTAGACTTACGAAAGTATTGTATGGATTGAAACAAGCTCCTAGATCTTAGAATTACAAGTTGGTTACACATCTTCAAGATCAAGGGTTCAAACCTAGCAGCTCAGACCTTCTCTAGTGATCAAAAGGGATCATGATGAGGTTATCTATCTATGTTTATATGTAGATGATAATATTGTGAGAAGTGATGATATAAATGGCATTCAAAGGATCAAGAGACACATGCAAGAGGCATTCAAAATTATTGAACTAGGTGAGCTCACATATTTCCTAGGTACGCAGGTGATATACACAGATGAAGGAATGTACTTGATTCAGAGAAGATACATTCAAAATCTTCTTCTCAAGTTCAAAATGGAGAACACAAAACTTGTAGGTACACATTTGGAGATGAATCATAAACTTAGTGTTTATAAAGGTGAGAAAATTGAAGACATTAAAGAGTATCAAAGCTTGGTAGGTAGCTTGATATATGCTACCCGTACAAGGCCAGACATCTCATATAGTGTCGGAGTGCTTAGCCAATTCATGCACTCACCATGAAGACCACACATGGATGCAGCTAAGAGAGTACTTAAGTATCTCAAAGGTACAATCAATGAAGCATTTGTAGGTTTAAAGCTATTGTCATGGAGTTCCAAGAAGCAACTAACAGTTGCTTTATCCTCGATGGAAGCAGAGTACAGAGGCTTGACAATAGCAACTCAAGAAGCAATATGGTTAAAGGAATTGTATACAAATTCGTGACTTGTGAGTTACAAACCTCACATATTTGAAGATAATGTAAGTTCCATGCATCTAGTGGCAAACCCTATTTTCCATGCAAGAACCAAACACATAGAGGTGCATTACCACTTCATCAGGGAGAAGCTTATGACAAAGCAGATTGACATTTCTTTTGTTCCAATTGAAAAGCAAATAGCAGATATGATGATGAAGGCACTTGATAAAATAAAGCTTTTTAGATTCAAAACTATGTATGGTAGGTATTCAACCTATCAAAGAATGAAGACTCAAGCATACTTTAGCTTGTGGGGGAGTTGTTGGAACATCAAGCTTACACTATGCTTGAGGTGGATTTGATCTACATCAAAGGCTATCACCTCGAAAGAATATTCGGAGTTTTTTTTCTTATGCTCATGGATCTTTTACCATTGTAAAAGCTTTGAGCTTTAAAAATGTAAAAGTAGAAAGATAGAGCCTAAATCCCACGAATTTGTGGTGGTTGAGTTGTCATCAATCAAGCAATCAATCACCTGAAAGTAGATCAAACATATCTTCACTTTTCCTAGATTCTAGAAAAGTGAATTGATTCCCTCCAACAACCATTCCCACCATCATTTGAATTCAAAATCACTTGTAGAACTCGTGGAACACTTTTAGATTCTATATAAAGACTTGAAATCACTTATACAATACATGAAAGCATTATACATACACTTATGACCATCATTGTCTTACTCCTTCAATTTTCTGCATCGTCTTCTTCGCCAATAGTAATCATGCAGAGGCTATTGCTCTCTCCCTAGAGGTCTAAATTTGATGGACATGTCTCATTGGAAAGGTATTAGCGTCTAGTTTATGCGTATAAAGTTTTGTAGCCTTTAGTACTGTAGATTGGGAGAAATATGAGTTTTTCTTTCTTGGGGTCAATCTCTATGTAATCCTAAAAAATAGGAGGTACCACCATTGAGTGTCTAATTCATTCCTATAGCATATTTTGCTTATTCCTTATACTTTTGTGCATTATATACACTAAAACCTATGTGTATCACTCCCATAAAAGGACTTTTTCTAATTGTAATCATGCTTGATGCTATGGGCATTTGAAGTACATTGTCTCTTCCATAGATAGTAAGTTTTTTGAGCTAGTCGACGTGTGAACCTATTTGTTTTGTATGGAATCCTTTTCATTGATGCTCCAAAGTACATAGTGCATTTCATTGCACTTATCGCATGCCTATAAGGTCTATTTGAGTCTCCATAAGCTCAAGGACTGGTCTTGTGCCGGTTGGCTAAACCAAACTTCATCGCTTCGAAATGCACTTTTCTACCTCCTACAAGCTTTTCGAAGTTCTTTCAGTGACCTCTAGGTGAGTCTCATTGTCCACGAGGGTCTATCTTCCCCTCCCTCTCCTCTTTCTCTTCATACATATCCTTTGACAACTATTCCTCTTGGCTTGGTGAGCTCTGACTACCATATGCTAGGGGTGGGGGGGGGGGGGGAGGGAGGGGCTTTGGTTATGAGTTCTCAATTTTCTTTTGTGGAATAGGAAGTCTTGCTTGCTACCCCTATTTGGGTCCATGCAATGCCTCTTGAGTCTCGTGGTTTGACTTACTTGAGTCAGCAGTGGCATTTTCATTTCCTCTTTATGGGCCTTATAGCCTAATTGGTGTCTTGAGGAGGCACTGTTCTTTGTAAGGGCACAGGTTATCAAGTTCTCCCATCATCTTAGGGAACTAGATCTCACTAACTTGTTTATCATGGTCTATGACTCCACTCAATTTCTATCCATTCATGATGTTTAGGAGAGTCAGCTTATTTTATATGTGGTTGGGAACTCTCGTTATATGTACATTCATGAGGAGGATATTGGATGGGAGGAGGCCTAGGTGACAGGTGAGTACACTTGAATCAAGTTCTGTAGGGTATTAGGAGGGTAGTTGGTTGCTTATCGAGGATGGTTGGACTTGGATTACTCCCCATCAAAACAGTTGGAACATCCAGCTTACACTATGCTTGAGGTGGATTTGATCTACATAAAAAACTATCGCTTGGATTATGGCAAAAGAATATCTATTGGAGAGTTCCTTTACCTATGCTAATTTATTGTATTTTTTTGAGAGAATTTTGATGTTTCATTTACCGTTGTAAAAGCCTTGAGCTTTACACATGTAAAACTAGAAAAAGAGAGCACAAATCCCACGAATTTGTGGTGGGTGAGTTGCATTCAATCAAGCAATCAATGACCTAAAAGTAGATCAAACTAGATCTTCACTTTCCGTAGATTGTAGGAAAGTGAATTGATTCCCTCCAACAACCATTCCGACCATTTGAATTAAAAATCCACTTGTAAACATCATGGAGCACTTCTAGAGTCTATGTAAAGACTTGAAATCAGGTATACTGTGGTCGACAGAGATGAGAAGCGATGTAACGGGAGAATCGACGATGGACTGAAGTGATGGATCGAAGCAGAGACGGAACCGGCAATGGGGCTTGAACGAAGCATGGGAGAATCGACAACAGATTGAACTAGCACAAGACTAAAGCAGCAGAATACGTTTGGAGCTATGTCCATCACGAGGGCGACTGGCTGCTGGCACCCATGATTGAGTGGCTTCTGTGTCCGTCGCGATTGACTCAGAGTATCCATCGCGACCGATTGGAGGGCATGCTATTCAAGGATTTGTATCGATCTCGATCGACTAGAGGGCATGATATTCGAAGCATTCCTTCGGACGATAGACAGTAGGCAGTTTTGTTTTTGTGATTAAAAAAAAGGGGAAACATAGCTTATTGATCACATTTCTTGGGATGAAGCGTCAAACAAAGGCAGTAGTTAAGTTTCTTCATCAACAAAGGCCATAAAGAAAATGTGGTGTTTCTGTTGAGCTGTTAGAGTTTTGGGTTTTAATCTTTTAATTAAAAAAGAAAAAGAAATTAAAGGCAAAGATAAGAAATATCTTTCTACCTTTCCTTCCTCAGATTTCTTTTGTGGAGGCCACGACATTCAAGTGGGGGCCATTCATTGGCCTCGCAAGGCTCTAGTTAGCGATTGTACTCATTTTTGGATTGGTCCTTGGTCTTATCTCCCTCGCGCAAGTCAGGGCCCTTGTCATGGAATTGGTGACCCCCTCCCTTGTGAGAAGTAATCTCGCCCCGCCCCCGGGGGAGATCGATAACCTGGCCCCTTTGTTGGAGGGGGTTGTGTCGCCCTTGGGGCCTCCGAGGGTGTTGAGCCCCCGTGGCCTCCCTCAGTAGATCCGCAATTCTATCAACTCAAGAGGAGCTCAAAAAAGTTTGTCTCGTCGGTCAAATGTTTGGCCCTAGGCCCCCGCTCGAAACCGTGTGAAAGTGGCTTCGCAAGGAGTGGTTACCTCGTGGGCTAGTTGTTTGTAAGTGTTAGTTCTTACCGACTAGTCACTTGTTGCTAGTCTTTGAGAATGAAGATATGGCATTTCGAGCCCTAAGTGTTGGAACCTGGCAATTCGGATGGGCGACCCTGTGCCTATTCAGATGGTCCCTTGATTTTACTCCCGACAAGTTGAAATCTCTCTGGTACCCTCTCTGAGTTGAGCTCTCTAACCTGCCGTACTTCTTGTACAAATTTGTGTGGGACATTGTTTCTCCTATCGGAAAGCCCTTGGCTTCATGCGAGAACATTGGTGGTCTCATCTATGAAGTTGCAAGACACTTGTTCAACGCTCGGTGGCACCCTCAAATCTGTGTCAAGGCTGACCTCAGTTTGCCGCTTCCACCAAAGATCAAAGTGGACTTGGGCGAAGGGGATGTATGGGAGCAAGACGTCAATTACAAAAACCTTCCCAACACGTGCTTTCGTTGTGGCCAACAAGGTCACAGTTCAAAGAGTGCCCATTGAGACAAAAAAGCAAGCAATATCAAGAAGCCCCTAGAAACGCTGAAATCAACAAAGGGACGTTGAATCACCCGACAAAGGAAGAGGAAGTTAAGGGCCCCCTTAATTTAGAAGCTGATGTAGATGGGTTCATAGAAGTCAGAAGAAGAAGTAAAAGAAGCCCTAGGGCGACTTCTGAGCAAAAAAACATGCTAGTTTCCCCCTCCAGCAACTTGTTTTGCAATCTGGAAAAGGAGATTAATGAATTCGACTACCTAGGTAGGAACCAACTTGAGGTGGACACCAACGACAAAACCCTAGAGATCCGTGACAATAAAGAAACCTTCCAAGAGGGTTACACTACAAGCAAAGAAGACGGATTTACTACTAGCAACGAAGATAACATGGATAGTGAAAGTTCCATCATCGGATTGACTATTCCAGAAACGGTTTCCAGTTCTTCCCAATAGGAGGCATCCCGCAAAGGAAAACAACCTATGGAGCTACCCTGGAAAAGCCCCCACATGAACTTATTGCTAAGTCTGGATCCCCTCCCAGTGAAAAAGAAAGATGAATCCAAGAAAAGAAAGGATAAGGCTCCCTTTCGCAAAGAGGGTTCACTACGACAATGATCATCATCTCGTTAAAAGCTCGAGGGCTAACCGACCCCTGAAGAGTGACCATCATTGGTCAATGGCTTCGTGACATTAGCCTACACCCAGAATTCATATGTATTCAAGGGACTAAAATTGATGGAGTAGACCTCCAGAAACGGCTCATACATGTCTCGTCGACCCATGTTTGGATTTCAACATCGCATAAGCGAGGGCCCGATGGGACAATAATTGGTATTAATCGATTCTGGTTTAAAAAGCTTGAGAACTCCATTGAAGACGAGTGCCATTGATGGATTGGTGTTTCTTTTGGTGCTCACTGTTTTACTTTAGTTTCTATGTATGCCCCTAACAGGGAGTTGGAGAGACTGAACACCTGGGCCTCCTTGGACTTGCTCCCCCACAACATGCTTATTTGTGGTGACTTCAACATGGTGGAGGATCCTTTGGACATACGGAAGGGCAAGGGCACGGTCATCGATAGTCAGGAGAAAGAAATGTGGGACAAAACCAAACTACACCTCGATTTGGTCGAATTCAAAGATTTGAATGGCTTTTCTTAGTCAAATCTTCAAGCGAGCGAGGACCTAAGGAAAGCCAGACTCGATAGATGCTACATTTCTCAGAGCTTTACTCATCAGTGGGGCCACCCTTCCCTCTTGCAACGCACTGACCTAACCATCTCTGATCACTACCCGATCATTATCGCTTTCCAACCTTTCACCAAAATCCGTAAGGCTCCTTGGTTCCACGCCAACGTGACCTCCTTCTCTCTCCCCTCCGTCCATCAAGAAATTGCTGATGTGTGGAAGGAGGTGTTCGCCTCCGGATCATCCCCAGCCAAGTGTTGGAGACATGTAGTTGATAAGTCACGACAGATCATGATTAGATCCAGGAAGATGATCGAGACTGTGCAGCGGGCTCGTAGAGAAGCTCTATATCATAGACTCTAGAGACTCGAGAAGGAACTGAACAAAGGAAAATCTCAATCCCTGAATGGTCTATGAAAAATCAGAGCGCTGTTGAGATACGAGGAAGAAATACAAAGGAAAAATTTGCAAATTTTCTTCAAGGAGTGGTGGGTTGGAAAAGCCGACAAACCCACCAGAGAGATGTGCCGCATCCTTAAAAGGAAACAAAACAGAGAATCGATCCCCCTATTGCTAGACTCAAATGGAAATGTATGCAATACGAAAAAAGATAATTTTGGGATCATTGAAGGACACTTCACGAGACTCCTGGGAACCTCGAACCCCCTCTCCCACCATAGACGGGACTGCATGGTAGCCATATCTAGGGTTTCCCCCCACAAGATACCACTCAACCTTCGTTCCCTGCTTGATGCCCCAATCTCAGAAGTAGAAATCATTGAAGTCATTGATACCCTCCCTTGTGCTAAAAGCCCGGGCCCTGATGGGCTCACTAGCGAGTTCCTTAAATCCTTCAAGTTGGTGGTCGCCACCCCTCTTCGTCTAGTTTGGCAAGAGGCGCTCAAGTTTGGTGCGCTTCCGACTTGTCTCAACAACGGAATTATCAAGTTAATACACAAAAAAGGGGAAAAGAACAGAATAGAGAATTGGCGTCCTATTACGATGCTCCAAACGGGATATAAGATCATTGCCAAAGTCATAACCAACAGAATCTCTAGCCATTTGAGAGCATGGTTAAGCGAGGACCAAAAAGGTTTCATCAAAGGCAGGTCGATTTTGGAAACCATTATAGATATCTGGGAAGGTCTTGACTTTGCAAATGAGTCAAAACCATATGTGTTCTTCCTCAAGATTGACTTTGATAAAGCCTACGATAGGCTGGAATGGGACTATATTCTGCAGTCGCTTAAAGATCTTGGATGTAGTTAGAAATTCGACAAGATGATCGTGACCCTTCTGGGAAACACATCAATCCAAATTAACGTTAATGGCAAACTTTTGAAGGTGATCAAACTTAGAAGATCTAGCAGACAAGGGTGCCCATTGGCTTCCCTTCTCTTTGCCATTGTCACGGAAGGGCTTAGCAGGTTGGTGGAGCATCAGGTGGAAGCTGGTAATATCAAAGGCCTCTGTTTGCCGCATGACCACGACCACATCACCATGAGACTTTTTGTCGATGATATGAACGCTTTTGTCCACAATGATAGTACCAGCCTGGAGACGTTCTGGAGGTGTCTGGACACTTTTTGCGAAGCCTCAGGTTCCAGAATCAACCACTCTGAGACCCCCTTCAGAGCTATTGTCGAGTCCGAGCCCGACCTTCTCACTGATCAAGGTTGTCAAATCATTCCATCGGGCCAAATTTTTCGGCTTCTTGGGATTCCCTTGGGGTTTAGTGTCTCTATGGAGCAACGGTGGAATTGGGTGCTGGCCAGACTCGAAAACAAGCTAAACTATTGGAGAGATATGCAAATCAATCTCGCTGGTGGTGCTATGGTTATCAACACATTCCTCATATCTTTGACCATTTACTTCCTTTCTTGCTAGAGACCGAAAGAGCAAGATCTCTCCAAACTGGATAGTATATGTAGAAACTTCCTTTGGACGAGAGACCATAATAGGAGGGGGGTGCCTAAAATCAAGTGGTCCATTTGCACTAGCCAAAGAGAAAGTGGGGGCCTTGGCATTCTAGAAATTGGTTACATGGCTAAAAAACTTGCTACAAAATGGATGATTAAGGCTTGGTGCAACGGGGAGGCCTTGTGGGCCAAGTTGATCTTCAGAAACAAGAATGAGTTGGCTCTCATGGGATTCCCAAATTGGAAGAATCTTGACATCTTGACGTTGCTGTTTCCCTGATCCCCATCATCTCGAAAGGCTCGAATCTTGTGTCCTCCCTATGGAAGAGTTGGAATAAAGTCAAAAGCTACACAAGAATAAGTGAAGACTCGAAGTGGGCGGCCGGTATCAAAAAAAACGACTCTATTTGGTTTCCGATCCATGGCATCCGGAGCGTGGAATCTTGGAACATTCAAAATGCCAAGAAGCTATGGAACAAAGGCTTCAAAAAATGGAAACATCTATGGAAACAAGACACCAACCGTTGGATCAACTTTGAGGATATTGACCCTAGCATCAACATTTCGTATGAAGAATGGAACACTTTGCAAAGCAGATGTCTCGGCTGGGACTGCTATAAAGTATGCCTTCTCATGGCGCACGACACATCAAGCTCGCTTGGTCTCAAATGGCACAATGGGAATAGCCTTTCAAAAATCTTGAACATCAAGGAAACGATTGATTATCAGGTTAACCTCAACAAGAAGCGGTGCCTGTCATGGACACGGCTTTGGTGGGACATGAAGTTCATGGCTATCTGACACCCCCTCATAGAAATCAAAAAGTCAGTCCTCTTATGGAAAATCCTTCATCGTGGAATCTGGACCAACCTTAAGGCTAGAAAATTTTGTGGGATACCTCCCTGGTGCAAACGCTGCTACCGGTCTATCAAAGATGTTCCTCACATCTTCTTTACCTGTCCCAATTCCAACAGGCTCTAGCAGACGGTTGGAAAGATAATTAGTCTTCAGAAACATCTTAGTCGGTAGCAAGCTCTGCTGGGAGAAGCGATCACTTGCTCCACGACTCTCTCGAATGCCATCAGAGGGGAGGACCTATGGAAAATATGGCGGGAAAGATGTGCTTGTAACTTTGGCAACTCCCTCAAAGAGTGGTCAATTGAGAAATCGTTGTTCCTCCTTGGCAAAAGGATCGTTAACTGTAAGAAGTCCCCCCCCCCCTTCAGGCATCATCAAGTGCTCCTTTTGATCAATAACAAGCTTAAACCCAAGTGGGCCCCTCAGAGGGTGATAAGAGGGTGATTAACCTTCTTTGTAATGCCATCTAAACTCTGTAAAAGCTTCCCCTGCTTTGTGGGATTCGGGGGGTCCCGTGGGCACTAGTCCCCTTCTCTTGTACTTTTCTTTAATTAATTCAAGTCCAGGAGAGCAGGCTAATGCTGAACTTCCTTTATTTAAAAAAAAGAGACTTGAAATCACTTGTACAACACATGGAAGCAATATACACACTTGTGACCATCATTGTCTTGCTCCTTCAATTCTCTGCATCATCTTCTTCGCTAATAGTAATAATGTAGAGGCTGTTGCTTTCTCTCTCTCTCTCTCTCGCTCTAAATTTGATGAGAGATGGATCATTGGAAAGGTATTAGTGTCTAGTTTATGCTTGTAAATTCATAGCATTTCGTTCATTAGATTGGAAGAAATCTCACTTTCTCTATCTCGGGGTCAATCTCTGCATGTTCCTCAAAAATAGGAGGTACCACCGTTGAGTGTCTGATTCATTTCTATAGCATATTTTGCTTATTCCTTATACTTTTGTGCATTATATACACTCAAACCTATGTGTATCACTCGCATAAAAGTATTTTTTCTAATTGTAATCATGCTCGTCACTATGAGCATTGGAAGTTTATTATCTCTTCCATAAATAGTAAGTTTTTTGAGCTAATTGATGTGTGAACCTATCTATTTTGTATCGACTCCTTCTCCTGGATGCTCCAAAGTAAATAGTGCATTTTCTTTGCACTTATGGCATGCCTATAAGATCTATTTGAGTCTCCATAAGCTCAAGGGTTGTTCTTGTGCCGGTTGGCTGGACCAAACTTCATCACTTCAAAATGCACTTTTCTACCTCCTACAAGCTTCTCCAAGTTCTTTCAATGGTATCAGAGCTAGATCAAGATGGGTGATGGCTTTCCCTCAATGACTGAGAAGCTTGATGGACACAACTAAGCAGATTGGCAAATCAGAATAGCAGCTTGTTTGCAAGGTAGAAATCTTTATGGAATTGTAGTAGTTGATGAAGCTATGCCTATTCCAAGATCCAAAGGAGGACCTACACAAGAGAAGACAAATAAGCTCACACTTTGGTGCGCAAGGGATGCTCAAGCAAGGTCCTACATACTAAAATCTATCTCCAAATTTCTATCACCACATATTAGAGGATGCAAGATATCTCAAGAGACTTGGGATGCCCTCGAGACTTTCTTTTCTACTACTACCAAAGCAAGAAAGAATCATCTTTGGAACGAGCTCAACCAAATGAAGAAGACACCTAAATAAACCATCACAAAGTTTGTTACCAACGTCAAGGAGGTTGTGGATCAGTTAGCATGCATTGGAGAGCTGATTGAAGTAGAGGCTATCATGAGGCAATTTCTCAATGGGATTGGAAGTGATAAGCAATGGCAATCCTTCAAGACTGCTTACAATCTCATCATGGATGTGCAAACTCCAGACTTCAACATATTTTTTGGACAACTCTTCAATCAAGAGGCCAACAATAGCATAAAGGAAGGTAACTCCTATCATGGTATTTAAACTAGTTCTCTATATGCAGATAAGAAGGACAAGAAGGTGAAAGGCAAGAAGAAGGAAGAAGATGAAGAAGAGACTTTCCAAGCCAACTTCAAAAGCAAGAGAAAGTGGATGGGAAGAAGAAAGGACCAAAGAAAGACAAAGCCAAAGGTCACAATGTTCAACCTTGTGCCATGTGCGAGAAGACCAACCACACCAATCAAAATTGCTGGTTCAATGGGAAGACGCACAAAGGAAGTGGAAGAGGTGGATATGGCATCAATAGAGGTAGAGGTGGACACAACCTCAACAATAACAATAGAGGCTATAATAGAAGGGACTACAACAATTATTCAAAAGATCAACCAGATGAAGACTCATTGCTTCTCATGAACTAAGCCACAAAGAGTGTTTGATTGCTTCAAAAAGTATCTACACATGTAGAGAATCATACAGGTAGATCATTAAAGAAGCTTAGATTTGATGGAGGGGGAGAATACTTCTCCAAAGAGTTTGATGAGTTCTTGCAAGACAAAGGTATCAAAAGGGAAGTGAGTACCAGGTACTCTCCTTAACTAAATGGAATTGTAGAGAGGGGAAACAAGACATTGGTTGGATCAGCCCAAACAATGCTTGAAGAGAAGAAGTTGCCACATTATCTATGGGTAGAGGCTATTTCAACTGCTATGTACCTTGTCAATAGACTACCATCCAAATCACCTAAAGGTATGACTCCTTATGAAGTATGGCATGGAAGAAAACCTAGTCTTGGACATTGCAAGATTTTTGGTTGTTTAGCTTATGTTCATGTACCATTGCAAATAAGAGGTAAGCTAGATGAAAGGGCAACAAAGGGAGTGTTTATTGGATACAATTTAACTCAAATGGGTTATAGGTTCTATAATCCTTCAACCAAGAAATTCACTACAAGTAGAGATGTTGTGTTTGAAGAACACAGGTCTTGGTATGATGAAGAGAAAGAAAAGGTAACTCTACCATATGATCTTGATTCTGATTCTCATCAATTAGGAAGCAAGCATGATACATAGGTCCATGATCCAAGAAGTGATAGAGACGATGAAGAAGATGAAAGGGAAAAGGATTACAAGCTATGGAATTCAAGAGGCAAATCAAAAATGCAAGAGGTTGGAGAATGCTCGAAATAAGCACCTAGAAGATCAACAAGAGAGACGAAACAACTAGAAAGGTATGGATATGATTCCACATTTGTTATGATGCATTCAATCTACTTGGCAAAAGACTCTATTTGAGAGGAACCCTCAACCTATGAAGAGGCAAAGGGAAACCCTAATTGAGAAAAGGCCATGAAAGAAGAAATAGATGCATTGAAGGAGATAGGGCACTTGGGATTTGGTTCCAATGTCATCGAATCAAAAGGTAATTGGTTGTAGATGGGTATATAAAGTTTAAAGAAATTGAGATGGATCACTTTGTAGGTACAAGGCAAGATAAGTTGCCAAAGGATGCTCACAAAATCATGGTATAGACCATGAGAAAACATTCTCACCAGTTGCAAAGATTACTACAATCAGGACATTGATAAGTGTAGCTGCTGCAAGGAGTTAGAGACTCCTCCAACTTGATGTGAAAAATGCATTCTTAAAAGATTGGATAAGTGAAGAGGTATACATGTCACAACCACGAAGTGTTGAAAACCATAATCATCCATTTTATGTTTGTAGACTTAAGAAAGCATTGTATGGATTGAAACAAGCTCCTAGAGCTTGGAATTATAGGTTGGTTACATATCTTCAAGATCAAGGGCTCAAACCTAACAGCTCAGATCCTTCTCTATTTATCAAATGGGATCATGATGAGGTTATCTATCTATGTGTATATGTAGATGATATTATTGTGATAGGTGATGATCTGAATGGCATTCAGAGGATCAAGAGACACATGCAAGAGGAGTTCAAAATCAGTGACCTAGGTGAGCTCACATATTTCCTAGGTATGCAAGTGATATACACAGATGAAGGAATGTATTTGACTTAGAGAAGATACATTCAGGATCTACTTCTCAAGTTCAAAATGGAGAACACTAAACCTGCAGATACACCTATGGAGATGAATAATAAACTTAGTGTTTATGAAGGTGAGAAAATTGAAGACATTAAAGATTATCAAAGCTTGGTAGGTTGCTTGATATATGATACTCATACAAGGGCAGCCATCTCATATAGTGTGGGAGTGCTTAGTCAATTCATGCACTCATCAAGAAGACCAAACATGGATGCGCCTAAGAGAGTACTTAAGTATCTCAAAGGTACAATCAATGAAGGTATATTCTATCCTTACTCTTCAGATCTGGATATAAAAATCTATTTAGATGCAGTTTGGGTAGGAGCTAAGGATGATAGAAGAAATACTTCTCGTTATTTAGCATTTGCAGATTTGAAGCTAGTGTCATGTTCCAAGAAGCAACCAATAGTTGCTTTATCTTTGACTGACGTAGAGTGCAGAGGCTTGACAATAGCAACTCAAGAGGCAATATGGTTAAAGGATTAAATATATAGATTTGGAACTTGTCAGTTCCAAACCTCACATATTTGGAGATAATGTAAGTTCCTTGCATCTAGTGACAAACCCTATTTTCCATGCAAGAACCAAACACATAGAGGTGCATTACCACTTCAAAAGAGAGAAACTCATGGCAAAGGAGATTGACATTTCGTTTGTTCCTACTGAAAATCAAGTAGCATATATGATGAAAAAGGCACTTGATGGAATAAAGCTTTGTAGATTCAAAGCTATGGTAGGTACTCAACCTATCAAAGGATGAAGACTCAAGCATACTTTATCTTGAGGGGGAGTTGTTGGAACATCAAGCTTACACTATGCTTGAGGTGGATTTGACCTATGTCAAAAACTATCGCTTGGATTACGGCTTAAGAATATCCGTTGGAGAGTTCTTTTAGCTATGCTCATTTATTGTATTTTTTTGAGAGATTTTTGATGGTTCATTTACCAATTTAAAAGCTTGAGCTTTGCACATGTAAAATTAGAAAAAGAGAGCACAAATCCCACGAATTTGTGGTTGTTGAGTTGCATTCAATCAAGTAATCAATCACCTAAAAGTAGATCAAACTAGATCTTCAGTTTTCCTAGATTGTAGGAAAGTGAATTGATTCCTTCCAACAACCATTCCCACCTTCATTTGAATTCAAAATCCACGTGTAGAAGTCATGGAGCACTTCTAGAGTTGATATAAAGACTTGAAATCACTTGTACAATACATGGAAGCAATATACATACACTCGTGACCATCATTGTCTTGCTCCTTCAATTTTCTGCATCATCTTCTTCACCAACAGTAATGTTGGAGAGGCTCTTGCTCTCTCTCCAGAGCTCTGAAATTGATGAGAGATGACTCATTCATGGGAGATGGCTTATTGGAAAGGTAGTAGTGTCTACTTTATGCCTCTAAACTTTCATAGCATTTGGTTTAGTGAATTGGGAGAAATTTCAGTTTTTCTTTCTCGAGGTCAATCTTTGCGTATTCCTGAAAAATAGGAGGTACCACTGTTGAGTGTCTGATTCATTCCTATATCATATTTTGCGTATTCCTTATACTTTTAAGCATTATATACATGCAACCCTATGTGTATCACTCCCATAAAAGGATTTTTTGTAATTGTAATCACGCTGGTTGCTATGGGCATTTGAAGTTCATTGTCTCTTCCATAGATAGTAAGTTTTTTGAGCTAATCGATGAGTGAACTTATCTCGACTCCTTCTCCTTGATGCTCCAAAGTAAATAGTGCATTTCTTTGCACTTATCGCATGCCTATAAGGTCTATTTGAGTCTCCATAAGCTCAAGGGCTGCTCTTGTGCCGGTTGATTGGACCAAACTTCATCACTTTGAAATGCACTTTTCTACCTCCAACAAGGTTCTCCAAGTTCTTTCAGAAACCCGCCTGAAAGTTAGCCTACATTGCTGTAGCTATAGCATCTTGGTATGCCTCATCACCATGATAGTTGTTTCATGGAATGTCCAAGGATTGGGCAAGCCTTAGTTTTTATGATACATGGCTCACCATCATCAAGGACTCCACGAGTTCTTGGTTGGTAGGTCTATTGATGCCCTTATGCTTCAGGAGCACCACTTGTCCTTGGGCCATACATGGTAGTGTAGGAAAATTTTGGTGATGCATGGGGAGGTCTTTTGCTAGGTATGGCCCCAATGCCTAATAGAGTTCTATTTGCATTTCTATGGGGGATTCATTATGGAAGTGAAAGGATAACCTTGCCGCCCAAGGAAGATTATGTCCCTAATTCAACTAACCTTGAAATCTCCACCTCTATAAATCAATACTCACGAGAGTTCTTAAGAGAGATTTAAGATGCGAAATGGGTCAAGGAGAGCAAGAATCCTCTACCCATTGAGATTGGGGATGATCTTCATGATCAATTTCCATAGGACATTTCCTTTATCTATGGACAATAAGAAGGTGCACAAAATAGTGAATGATTAGACTTTGAATCCAATTCTGTTTCGGAATTGCCTCAGTTTCCCCATGGGAGTCTAAGTCTATCTAGATGAGAGCCCCTACTATGATTGAAAGAAATGAGGATTCAACTAGACCTAAGAACACAAACATGGTAAAGAATGTGAAGGTACATTGTCATCTCACTTTAGAGGAGCTATGAAATTGAAACCAAAATTATGGACGCATATAGAAAGTCAAGTGCGAGAAGTAACTAAGCCACCCTCTTAGGTACAAACACACAAGAGAGTACCAAAAACACCATTGGACAAGATAGTTGGAGGTTATGGGAATTCTTTTATTTATTTTCCTATGTGGGTGATCTTGTAATTGGAAGTATGAATCTGAAATCTTATATAGTCTAGTGAGAGGGCATATTCTAGTGTTTCCCTCACATTTTGGCAAGACTACCTTGATCAAGACCAAGAACCATGGAGATTATTCATGAATAATTTTTTTCTACACTTAAATTTATTCAACAACAAGTCTAAGAGATATGAAAAAACCAATAAAGGACTCAATAGAAGAATACACAATGTGTAATCACAAAACTTCAAAGGAAAATTCAAGAGCTACACATCATTATAGTTCAGTCTTCTTCAAGTACCCCTATGGAAACGAATATGAAGAGAGGTCAAAAAGTGAGCATGCCCCAGAAATTTTATGGGACAAGATAAAAGTTTCTAGGATTTCTCTAACAAGTGAAACGGTTCATGAGAATGAAACTGGGTACCCAGATGATGCTTCTTTAGTAGTACTCAAAGGAACTCTATTATGCAGCCCTGCTCTTTCATGGTTTGCATGTATTCTTGAGAAGGATATGGATATTTTGTATGATTTCAAGTCCTTTGTTCGAGAGTTCACATCTTCTTTTGGAGATACCAATTGTTCACATCAAGGATATATGCTTGCCTCTACCTATGAATCAGAATTTAGCAAAATCATTTGTGATCTCACATGGCATGAAGATTATTTTATCAATCAATATTGATGGGGCTTATGTGATGATGTCAAGGACCTTGTGCTAATCATGAACAAGGTAAACACTTTGAATGAATTCATGAATCAATCAATTGACTAAGATAATAGGTTGTTCAAGAGAAAGCAAGAGAAGAAAAATTATATTCAAGATCTAGAATACAAGTTTATCTCTATTCCACAACAACATTTATTGTAAGAAAATCCACTAGAGCCCATGCAATTGGATAATGTCAAGGTCAGACGACTTACACCAAAGGAAAGAAAACATAAGTGGGATAATGGATTATGATTGTATTATGGAGATCATGACTACATGGTATTCAAATGTCCTAAGAAGAAGAAACAAGTTGTGTTCAAGACTTCCACGATCACCATCCCACATCAAAACAACCATCATCACAGTCAGAATAGGAGTAGTCTCCATCATGAGAATCATGCTCTTAATTTTGTACCTAGATATAGTTCAAACCCTTTCTAGCTTCATCATGGATATCCATCATCATTGTGTTCCAATACCACATATCAAGAACTCTACAAAGATGAAGAGCTATGAAGATTCAAGTTCTAAAAGATATCCTAGTCACATAACTACTCCTCATGGAACTCGTCCCTTGAGGGGGAGATGATGTCACAGACACAAATGAAACCATCTTGAATCTTAGATTCAATGTGAATTTCTATATCTCATGATGGGTCATAATTTTTTAAAAGTAATCTTACCATCGTGTTCGTAACTTGCCAAAATCCTAGGATAAAATGTTTGCTTGCAAAATTTTGACACCCAAAGGTCTTCTTTTGAATTGGTGGCATTATCGATGATATCATCAATTTTTAACCCCCATTCATGAACCACCCTTGAGAACCTATATAAAGAGGGGTTCTTCATATATATAATTAGTCTTGCTAATGCTAGCTCTAGGACCTCAAGAAGTCATGATCTCCAAGTAAGTACTTTCAAAGTTCCAGTTCAAGTTCTAGTCTTGTTCTTTGTTCTCATCTTGTCTAGTCCAGTATCCTAGACATCCTATCTTGTCTTCTTGTAATCTCGTAGAATAAGATCCTACCTAGTTATTTCTTCTCTCAATTTCATCTTCGTGAAGGGGTTCTTGTAACCTAGATATCTTGTTTCATACTTATGGTCCTGGGTTGTGGCATCTGTTGTATCATCTCTAGTCCATTTATCCATACCTATCAATACTAGGTTGTGGGACTTCGACTACCCCATCAAGTGCATTTCAAGAATGATGGATTCTATCACTATGGCTCTCTCTCTCTCTCTCTCTCTCTCTCTCTATATATATATATATATATATATATATATATATATATATATATATATATATATATATATAGAGAGAGAGAGAGAGAGAGAGAGAGAGAGAGAGAGAGGGCAAGAGATTCAATGCACGCTAGGAGCACACAAATAGACACACATTTAGGTATGTACACACATGCATACATAGGCACACACATACAATCATGCATCCACACACATACAGATACACACACATATATACATACACATAGACACACACACATACACATATGCACATACATAAACTCATACACACTCACATACATACATATACACACATAAGAGACACACACATACACATATATAGACACATACACTCACATACACACATACATACACATGTATATACACATATTGATCCTTTCAGCCCGGCCCCTATATCTCCACAGCCCAGCAATCCCCCTCCAGAAGTGACCACCAATAGCTGCTCTTGCATGTTGGATGTCTCCCTTCTTTGCTCGAAAAAGGAAGAAGACCTGCTCTCCTTATCTCTGCTTCGGGGGGCAACCTCCAAATCCTTTTCAACAAGGAAATGGCATCAACTGCCTTGTGATGTAGTGACCCTCCTCTATCCCCTATCTTCATGTGCGCCTCCTCCCTTGTAATGGATCAGAATCTCCTAGTTTAACAAGATCACATTTTCCTTCAACTTTTAGCCAAAAATGCTAAGAGGAAGTCAGGCCAATCAATGCTCGTTCTTCTCTTCCGTGCATTCCCATCCTCCTAAGAAATCGATCAGCTACACGCCCATGCATATGATAAAAAAACAAAGGAATCACTCCCCTTCATCTTCCTGACTTCCTCGACAGCAAAACTCTTGCTACTTCGGGCTTCTCCTCTACAATGATGGCCTCCCCAAAAAACACTCCCACCCAGAAAAAGATGGATTGAGCCTTTGCCTATTTCCTCTTAAGAGATCATTCCCTAGCTGCCCTGTGCGAACATAACCCCTCTGTTGCTCTGTCTCTGATAGAGGGTGGGCAGACCCCTGCCCGCCTTTCCCTTTCTTCTCCCTTCTAGTGTGTGACCAGGACCCCTCCAAACTGATCTGGCTCCTCTCCTCAAAACCCTACAGTCATACATATGAATACAAAATGGAAACCACAAAATCAACCATTTGTATGGCTAACATACTCCCCCCTTCTGCTCGCGAAGTCGTCCCCGACGAGCAAAAGTGTTCCTGCACTCAAATCATCCAACATGTGCTGATCACTCAATCAAATACAAACCTTTACCTTGCATGCCTATTCTCTCCTTCCCCAATGTAGCACCTGCAATCACCCTCATACAATCATCGGTTAGTACCAAAATCCAATCATTTCACTTACCATCTTTGTCCATCTTCTCGCATCTTCATCGCCATGTCCACCCGTCTGCAAACTCATCAAACGTATTAGATCATTTTTCATCAAACACCACATCTACTACCAAAATGAAAACCATCCATGTCAATCATCCATATCACACATATATACTCAACACACAGATTATGATCCCGCATCACACATGCATTCTTGTCACACACAACATACATACATGCAAGAACCACATCTTCTTTCCTTTATGCTACTCTTTTTCCGTCTATACATTCAGTTGCCTAATTTCTTTTCCATTTCCACTGAAATCCTCTTGCCCATTTTCCATGCCCCTTCTACCTAGGGTTTCTACTACCCACTTTTCTTTTCATCGACTCTTTACTTTTTCTTTCGCTTTTCAACTAAATTCCATGTTTGGTCACCACTACACCTCCCAAATTGATGGACACGTGGCCAATACCACTCAAGCCTAACATGAGCTTACTCCGACAAGATCGCTTATCATTGACATGCTTCAAGACATCGCAAGTACTTGCACAACCTAAGAACCAAAATGAGCAACTGACAAAAGTTCGCAGAAGAACAAAGCCACTAGCATGCTTGGATCTCTCAAGTCCAAGTCTTCCATAGACACATTGCATCCAAAACCCTAGCCAAGCTTAAGCTTCAATTCGACATGTCTCATTAGGAGTCCACACATTCCGAGATCCCCACAACACATACACATATTCCCATCCAAGCATCATGCTCTCTCGCCTCTCTTCTGTCCCCCCTCGAGAGAGGAATTTTCTTTTTCTCTTTTTTTTCTCTTTTTATTTATTTATTTACGTGTGATGCACAACGCTAGCCCTATGCAAAATTGACGTCAACTCGTGGCTTTGACCACCCGGCCAAAGGGACTCCACCCGCCTATCGGCCCACATAGGCACATAGCCACATACAGGTCGGGCCTACAACGAAACTAGCATCAGCTCGTGGCCTCGATCACCTGACCAAGGTTGTTTCACCTGCCTACTAGCCCACTGCAGCGCACCGACAACACACACATATACACAATCATTTCTTTCTAGTTTTTTTTTTCTTTTTCAATTCCAAAGTCTTGAGAATTAGGAGACAGAAGAAAGGCCCTTTTCCCAACCCAACCAATCACAACACATACATATATCCCCCTGTGGAAATCCCCATGAGACACATCTCCTCTCTGCTGCTACTCAAACCAAAATCTGACCACTAATGCCATGGTCAATTTCTTCCTCTCGAAACCCGAACACACTAACTACCTTGTCGACCTGAAAACCCTGAAAAATGCCACTTCAATCCTAGGCATACAACAAAATTGGTCCGCCCGTCCTCACATCTCTGACTTGCAATCCGCAAAGCAAACCCTAATCAGACTCAAGCCGTCCTTATCGACATCCATCGCATCATCTATTTCTTTTTCATCTCCAACCTCTACTTCGCAGAGATTCCACTTGACTTGATAAATAACCTAGAAAACTACCATTAGCCATTGTACCTCTTAGTGCCTCAAGCCTCGCCGCTAGGTCTCTTAATCCTTGCTTGTTGTACTCAATATCACTCTGGTATTGGAACATGTCATAGTCGATGCTTTTGAATCGATTCCATATTTGCTCCATTTCTTCATCTAAATCTCTCATCCTTTTTTCAGATCTGAGGGGAATATCCTCCCTCTTCTAAACTCCAACGATCAACTTCTCGAATTCCTCTCTAATCAACCTTTCCTCCCAAATCCTACTCATATTTTCTACATCTATATCATCTACCTTCTTCGACAATTCATTCTTCGTCCCTTCTAACTCTGCTCCGAATGCCTTCAACCTGTCCAACACTACTTTCAACTCTTCCTCCATTTTCCCCGCTCTTGGGTCCTCCACCTGTCCTCGTGTCTCGTCGTCTTTTCGATTCATCCACCTACCAAGCTTGCTACTCAGCCTTGCATTCTCTTTCTCTACTTGTCTCACTTTCTCATCGCTCTCTACTTGGGCACTTTTCATTCTTTCTAACTCCAGGCGGAACTCTTCCGCTACCTTACCCGCTTGCTCATCATATCTACGAGTCATCTCTCGCAATTTCTCCATTTCCTTTTCCATTCGATCGACTCTCTATGCCAAGTCATCTTCATATTTAGGGGAATCCTCCTCGATCGCAACACTATGGAAATCAGCTATCATCAAGCTAGTTCTTAGGTCTAAGACCACGTTTTCATGCTCAGACCTCGGAAGACCTTCCCTCAAGCTTTCGTTCGCTTTCAACTCCTTGTTTCTATTCTCCACAACTTGCAATTGTTCTACACATTTCGCGACGACCTCTCCTAACCTACCTTGACTTTCCTCAAGCTTTTCTACCTTGGTCCTCTCGCTATCCCGCTCTACCCGAAGCAAATTGACTTGACATTCCAAGCTCTTTATGAGTTCCATCAAAGCTTGATTTTGGGATTCTCTATCCTTGTCTCCGTTCACTCTTGCAGTCTCCGTCGACAAAGCGACTCCACTCATGTCAAATTCCACATACAAAGAGGATACACGTGCTTGCATAGCCTCCTTTTCCTGCATTCTACACATCTAGGGACAAAGTCCAACGGACTTGACACATGAGGGCAAAACTTTGCAATGTGTCTGATTTTCTTGCAGCACCAACACCGAATATAATTCTAGATTGGACCAACCCAATGGCATTCATATGCACGACTTCACATTGAGCGTCCAAACCCGCTTCGGCTTCTAGTCCATCCGAGATTCATCAACCTTCGGCCGACCTTTTGAAAGTCACTGACTTGCAGACTTTGCGACATCCTTCTACCTAGGCCAATGCACTCAATTTGGGCCACGGGCTGTGCCACACAATTGGGGCACCGAGCGTACTCGTGGCACGACTCTATGAGGAGTGCCAAGCCAACTCCCCAGTAGGATCACCAAAATGTTAGGTCCTAATGCCCACACAAAATATGATTATACAAGCCTTTATTTCACTCAAACCCCTTGGAATTGGTCCACTTGGATTACCTGGGGCCCATAATTATCCCTCGATCGATACTTCCTTTGTCTAAGCACTAGCTTGTATGCTTCTCGACAAATGCACCAAAATGTTTGCACTCTTAGTCCAAGGGAAAAGATGCACACGGAGGCCATTGGTTTGCTAAATTACTTGAAAACTTGAGATCGACCTATTGGCCCTCTTCCAAGTCCTCAATAAGGCATAAAGGACACTCCCCTTCTTCTCTCACTTCCTGTCTCGTGCTCTATCTATCCCTCGTTCCTCTTTTTCTCTCAACCGCTCTCTTTTATTCTCACATAGAGTTGCACACAATTACCCTTTTTGCTCTCTCTCTCTCTCTCTCACTGTCTAGCACATACTCACACTCCCATACACTCTTAACCACCTTTTTCTCACTCACCCACACAAACACCAGACCAATTCATTCATACACTCACAAACAATCATGACGAGTTCCACACACACACACATACGTATCAACACATGCAAATATCTAGGAACATGCACTCATGCTCGCGCCCGCTCCTTTACAAACTGTCTTCTACTTCATTCCCTTCCTCTCAATTCCCCTCCTTCTAACTCGATCTCACACCTCTCTCCCACGCACATGTATTCCCACACAATTTTCATTTCTCCTTCCCTCTCCTATTGGGATGCTAATGCTACATAATCTCCCAGCAATGTATAAACGGAAGGAAGCAACTAAAATAGAGAGACGCAAACTGAAATCGATTCACCTCAATAAAACATTCCTCCTTAATGCAAACTGCGCAGGTTAAGTTGGAACCAAAGATTTTGGGATAACAATTTTTTGTTCAATCATAGAGTCAACTTCCAAACGAATATCAAATGATAATGCAGCTAGTCCTCTTTGAAGGAAAAAAAAATGTCATGCTTACCATACATCTCATTCAAAACTTATGCATGCTTGCCGTGTGTCTTTGCAAGCAAAGTCTTCTTTGTATTAAATGTACATGATTTAACATCTACCGAGCAAGCCACCATGGATAACCGTTCACTTTTGCAAGCAAGCACAAGATGACCACTTTTCCACACATATTGAGAAGCAGCACCGGAAGCCCCTTTTCTTTGATAATTCCTCGATTATGAGATGCTCACGGCCAGCTGTTCTTCTCTTTTTGTTGAAGGTGTTGAGTTTCTCCACAGCCTACTGATACATAGGATGCACTTTGCTGATTGTCCCTTGTGCATGCATTAGCCCCTACATGCACTAAAACTGGAGAACTTCTAGTCAAACTTTACTTGCTAGCTATTAAAGTGTCGTCAATCCATTTGTATCTTGTGCTTCCAGATTTACCTCCTTCTCAAAAAACCAATCGAATGCAGCTGAACAACCTACTCTGACAGCTTGATGAAGAGGAGTGCAGCCACAACCATCCCAAACTCTGTGATTTATGCTAGCACTCAAAAGTAAGTCTGTGCATTCAAAACTCCACCTATAGCAGCTTCATGTATAGGAAGACTACGCTCATGATGTGCAATTGAAGCCCCTGCCCAAAGCCTCCAATACCTGATGTCTACTTCACGTCATTCTTATCATCTCTCTTGGCTTGTATCTGTAGGAGATCTTCTTCATACCTGTAGTATCTAATATATTCGACTCCCTTGTCTGCCACAACTCAAATCCCCTAGTCTCACATTCATCGCAGTTGAACTCTATGTCATATGATGTGTCAACTAATTTGCACACAAACTGTACTATTATTTCCTCAAGATACCATACAGTAGCAAGTTAGAGCTTTTTGCTTCACTACAAGCTTTAGACAACAGTAATAACATGTCAACAAATAGCATCTAAACGAGTTAAAACATCACCTCCAAATGAAAGTCCATCGAAGATCCCAGGAGTTGCATACTTCCTTTGTTGCTAATATTCGCCAAGCCTCCTCGCTACTTCTCTTCTCTTCGAGAGCAGAAAATGCCAAAAATGATGCGTCCAGAATGACCCCCCTTCTGATCCTATCACCTGGCCCCTGTATCTCCACAGCCCAGCACTCTCCCTCCGGAAGTGACCACCAATAGCTGCTCTTGCATGCTGGACGTCTCCCTTCTTTGCTCAAAAAAGGAAGGAGACCTGCTCTCCTTATCTCTGCTTGGGGGGGCAACCTCAAAATCCTTTTCAACAAGGAAATGGCATCAACTGCCTTGTGTTGTAGTGACCCTCCTCTATCTCCTATCTTCGTGTGTGCCTCCTTCCTTGGAATGGATCAGAATCTCCTAGTTTAACAGGATCACATTTTTCCTTCAACTTTTTGCCAAAGACGCTAAGAGGAAGTGAGGCCAGTCAATGCTCGTTTTTCTCTTGCCTACGGTCCCATCCTCCTAAGGAATCCATCAGCTACATGCCCATGCATATGACGAAAAAACAAAGGAATCACTCCCCTTCATCTTCCCAACTTCCTTGACAGCAAAACTCTTGCTACTTCGGGCTCCTCCTCTACAATAATGGCCTCCCCAAAAAACACTCCCACCCAAAAAAATAGAGATTGAGCCTCCGCCTATTTCCTCTTAAGTGACCTTAGATTTACACACACATATACACATGCGTACACACACACATATACACACATAGACACACATATACCACATAGACACACACACATATACATGTAGACACACACACATACACATACACATACACACACATACACACATAGACACACACACACACACATACACACACATACATACATAGACAGATACACACACATACACATACACATGCATACACACACACATATATACACACATAGACACACACATATGTACACACATAGACACACACACATATACACATAGACACACACACATACACACACACACATATACACACACATATACACACACATACACACATACACACATACACACATACACACATACACACATACACACATACACACATACACACATACACACATACACACATACACACATACACACATACACACATACACACATACACACATACACACATACACACATACACACATACACACATACACACATACACACATACACACATACACACATAGACACATACACACATACACACATACACACATACACACATACACACACATATACACACACATACGCACACATTTACACACAAACACACATACTCACATACACACACACACATACACACATAGACACATAGACATAGACACACACACACACACACACATACACACACATACACACACATACACACATACACACGTACACACACATACACATAGATTTACACACACACATATATACACACACATATATACACACATAGACACACACATACACACATAGACACACACACATACACACATAGACACACACACATGCACACACACACACATACACACATCACATACACACTTACAGAGAGACACACACACAAGCACACATCCATACACACATACACACACATATATACACACACACATATATTCACACATAGACACACACATATATACACACATGTACAAACATAGACACATACACACACATACACACACATACACACACACATACACACACACATACGCACACACATACACACACACATACACACACACACATGCACACAGATTTACACACACACACACATACACATTCACACACACACATATATTCACATACACAAGTATATATAGACATAGACACACACATACACACATAGACACACACACATACATACATAGACACACACACATATAGACACATACACACACATACACACATAGACACATAAACACACATACAAACACATACACACACATACACACACAAATATACACATAAATTTACACAAACACATACACATGCATACACACACATATAGACACGCATAGATACACACATAGACACACATATACACACATAGACACACACACAAATACACACACATAGACACATACACACTTAGACACACACACACATCCACACACATTTACCCACACACATTTACCCACACACATACACATGCATACACACACATATACTGATACACACGTATATACACACATAGACACACACATACACACATAGAGACACACACACACACACATACACACATATGTTGGAGGAGATGGTGCATAATCATAAGAGATACTTAGTGTAGCTAAAACCTGCTTGACACCTGCTATAAGTGATCGTTGGAGAGTGTTGTGGGCCTTTTTAGCAAACTAATATGCATGAATGATCACATATGTTGCTTGTAAGATGATGCAAAAATGATAGGATCAAAACAAATAGGTAGGCATATGATCCAATGTACAAAACTTGCTATTTTTGTTGAAACACCTACTCAGAGTTTTGCAGAACATTGATTAGCTTAACAAGCTACCATTCATGAGCGGAATCATCTAAAATGATAAACTATATGCAGAGAATTATTTTTGGCAAGTTTAGCAATCACCCGACTTTTACGGGCCTTGACAATCACAGACCAATGAGCACTAATAGAATGATATCTAACAATCACAAGAACCAATATCAATGAAACTTTGTAGGATCAAAGTAGAAAATATGCTAAAGATGTCATGCTTTAAATCACATGAAATGATGCAATACATAGTGAGAAGCAGCTCATACAAATTCACTATTCTGATGGAGTGTGATAGAGATATGAGAGTAGGAAGAATTGAACATGTATGTACTGATTGAAGTTAAAATTACAATGTCATTGGCAATAAGGCATTGCTCAATGAGTGAGGAATGAGTGAGCTATGTCATAAGCTCCTCTTCTCAATGAAAGTACATAGATATGATCTCTCAACCAAGAGATGCATGTGAACTCAGTGTATGATTGATCTCCATAGGAGTACCTACAACCGTAGTGTTTTCCATCTTAAACTTTATCAACATATCATGTATGTACTTCCTTTGTTTGATGAATATACCTAAATCTGTATACACAAGTTTCAATCCAAGCAAGTAGGTTAACAACCCTAGATCACTCATTTTAAATTCCTTGATCACTTGAGCCTTGACCTACTTGATACCATCAGAATCATTACCTGTAATAATGATATCATCTACATAGACACACAAGTAGATGACCTCTGATTTATTCTTCTTCACAAATAAAGAAGAGTCTTCCTTGCTTGCTTCAAAACCTTGATCCTGCAAATAGGTAACAAGTCTATGGTTCCAAGCTCTAGGAGCTTGCTTGAGGCCATAGAGTGCTTATCTAAGCTTGCATACATACCTGCTGTTTCTTCATCTTCAAAACTTGTTGGTTGTGCCATATATACTTCTTTTGATATCCAACCATTCAAAAATGCATTCTTGACATCTAACTGATAGAGATTCCAATTTTTTGATGCAGCAAGACTTACCAATACCCTGATTGTTGGCATCTTTGCCACATGTGAAAATTTTTCTTCATACTCAACTCCATGTGTTTGGGCAAATCCCTTTGCCACTAACCTTGCCTTGTACTTGTTTATAGAATCATCAGAGTTCTTTTTAACTTTGTATGTCCACCTTGAATCAATTACCTTCATATCTGGTTTCTTGGGAACTAGGTCCCAAGTGTGGTTTTCCGGCAATGCTTCATCTTCATCCTGCATAGCTTCTCTCCGCTCTTTCTTCTTCTTTGCCTCTTCAAATGAAGAAGGGTCCTCTGTCATGGAGTCTTTAGTGATGTACACACAGTGCTTTGTGATTAAGGATGCATCATATCCATACCTTATGGGCTTCTTACTTTCTCTTTGTGACCTCCTTAAGGCTTGATTGAAAGACTCAGGTAGACCCTCTAATTGTTTGTATTTGAACTTGCCTCTTTACTTCCATGCTTTGAAATCAATCTGCTCCTCATCTTCTGAGTTGATGTCCTGTGCTTGGTGTTGGTCTTCTTGAGTAAGGTATAAAAATCATTTTCCAAATCATATGGTAACTTCAGTTTCTTGCAATCATCTTCAAACCATGAATTATTCTCATCAAATACTACATCCCTACTAACTATGAATGCCTTGTTAGTGGGATTGTAAAGTCTATATCCCTTCTGATTCTAATCATACCCAATAAATATACATTTCTCAACATTAGGGTCAAGCTTCCCTCTGATTTGTGATGGGATGTGTGCATAGGCAATGCACCCAAATATTTTGCAATGATCCAATGAGGGTCTCCTACCATTCTAAGCTTCATATGGTGTCATACCGTGAAATGAATTGGATGGAAGCCGGTTAACCAAATAGGTAGCTCTACACATAGCCTTTGCCCATAAATACTTAGGTAATTTTTTTCTCATTTAACATAGACCGAGCTGCTTCAACAATTAACCTGTTCCTTCTCTCTGCCACTCCATTCAATTCAGGAGTATACCTAGTTGTTACTTCCCTCTTTATGGCTCTGTAATATAGAAATAGATCAAACTCATGTGAAACATACTCACCACGTCCATCAAAACTGATTCTCTTCAAGCTCCTTCCTGTTTCATTTTCAACTAGAGCCAAATACTTCTTGAAACATGTAAACACCTCATCCTTATGCTTCATAAAATAGAGAAGTGTCCACCTACTGTAATCATCAATAAAGAGACATAATACCTTGGACCTGAGATGGATGGATCTTTGCTAGGACCCCACACATTAGTGTGTACAGGCTCCAAATAATCTTCATGGATGTATCCTTTCTTGTTGAATGGTTGCCTATGAGCTTTGGCAAATTGGCAAGCTCCACATTTGTAAATCATTTGCTGCTTGATCACATTAGGAATGCCAAGCACACTTTGATCCCTGTAAATTTGCTTCTCAGTTCTCTCTCCTAAGTGCCCTAGCCTCTTGTGCCATATTTCCAACTCAGATAGGGTTTGGTCTCTATAACTGAATAGTGCCATGTTCCTTGTGCCTTCAACTTCAAAAGTAAACAATCTACCTGACTTCTCACCTTTGGAAATCCTTTTGAAACCTTGTTGGGAGTCTTCCACATATGCTCCATGCTTAGTGAACCTGACCTATAGACCTTTGTCTACAATCTACCCAGCACTAATTAGGTTTTTGGTTATAGTAGGCACATACAAATCTTTGCCCAAAATGTTCATGCTACCATCAAATGTCTTGCATTTCCAATTTGCTTGACTGAATGTTTAGTGTCATTACCTATTCATACCTCATGCTTACCCTTTGGTTCTTCAAGATCAGATAATAGTGCTACATTCCCTGCCACATGATTGGAACAACCTGAGTCAATGTAGAAAAGATGCTCATCATCTTTACCTTGCTTGGATGTCATGTTCATGATGAGAAGAGAGTCTTCTTGATCTTCAATGTAGTTGTTGAAGTCCCTTTTCCTCTAAAGCCTCCTTGATAGTTGTTATTGTTGTAACCTTGATTGAAGTTATGGTTGTAGTTGCCTTCACCATTGTTGTACCTGCCTCTAGTTTGTCCATAGCTTCCTCTATGGAAACCTCTTCCCCTTTGGTTCCTTATATTTTTGTAGCATTCTTCTATAGTGTGGTTGTTGAGACCACATATGTTGCATCGTGAATTGTTGTAGGGTCTCCCCCTACCTTGCTTACCTCCTCTGCCCCTACTTCTAGTACCTCTTCCTCTTCCTGCATAATTGGCTTGAGAAGTACTAGCCTCTTCATCTTGTTTCTAACTTTTACCTTTATCCTTTTCTTTATTCTTATCTGTATAAAGGGCAAAAGATTGGTTACCTCTTGACTTATCACCATTTCTGCTGAGTTTTGCTTCACGGGTGAAGAGTTATTCCATCAAAGTGTTGAGATCAGGTATCTGCATATCCATGTAGAGATCCATTGTAGTGGTGAAGGATTCCCACTTGTCATCAGCTTCAATTCCATTGATGATCTACCTCACGATGTGCTCTTCCTCTATCTCTTCTCCAATGCTTGCAAGTTGGTCTGCAACATCCTTCATTTTCGTTACATAGTCAGTGACTCCTTGCTTTGATTGCTACTTGAGAGTTGTGAATTCCATCCACAACTGATTCTTCCTAGCTCTTGTGTTGGAGGAGAAGTGTGATGAAAGCACTTCCCAAGTCTCTTGGGAGGTTTTACAATTTCTAACATGTGTTAACAAAAAATTAGAGATTTAGTTTAATAGATATGACCTTGCAAGAGCATCCTTTGCACACCATGTGGTTAGACTCTCTTCCTCTTCCCTTGTTGGTTGATTCTTGCTCCTGAAGATTGGCATGTCTTCATCTTCTGAGATGTATCCAAATAAGATTCTCCCTTGAAGGTATGCTTGCATCCTTAGGAACCATGTTGAGTAGTTGTTCCTATCCAACTTGTCAATGAAGGATGGAAAAACATCTCCCATCTTGATTCTTCTTGCTCTAATACCACTGTTGGAGGAGATGGTGGATAATCACAAGAGAATAGTTGATGTAGCTGAAAACAGCTTCACACCTGCTATAAGTGATGGCTAGAGAGTGTTATGGGCATCTTTAGATAACTACTATGCATGAATGATCACATATGTGGCTTGGAAGATGATGCATAAATGATAGGATCAAAAAGGTAGGCATATGATCCAATGTACAAAACTTGCTATTTTTATTGAGACACCTACTGAGAGTTTTGCACAATTCTCTACATAGGGCAATAATTAGTAAAATTCCTTTTGGGGAACATCAATTAGCTTAACAAGCTACCATTCATGAGTGGAATCATCTAAAATGATAAACTATATGCAGAGAATTATTTTAGCAAGTTGAGGAATCATCCCGACTTTTACAAGCCTTGACTGTCATAGACCAGTGAACACTAATTGATTGATATCTAAGGAGCACGAGAACCAATATCAATGAAACTTTGTATAATCAAAGTAGACACTATGCGGAAGATTTCACGCTTTAAATCACATGAAAGGATGCAGTATGGAGTAAGAACCAACTCATATAAATTCATTGTTCTGATGGAGTGTGAGAGAGATATGAGAGTAGGAAGTAATGAACATGTATGTATTGATTCAACTAAAATTACAATGTCATTGGCAATAAAGAATTGCTCAATGAGTGATGAATGAGTGAGCTATTTCATAAGATCCTCTTCTCAATAAAAGTACACAGATATGATCTCTCAACCTCGAGATGCACACGTGCTTTTCTTCTTCATCTTTTATAGTTTTTTGTTGCAGCCAAGGACATTAATTTGAATTCAAATCTCCACCTTAAAGTATTCCTAAAGTATAGGATTGATTCTCTCTTGACTCAACTACCAAAAATCACGAGATTATGTACTTCCTAGCTCTTCGTCGGTTTAATACCCTTTTACAATGAGTAATTGTAACTTCAAAGTTACAAGAGGTTGTACATATGAGCTTGCCAAGTGATATGCTAATACATCAATCTTATGAAAGTGTGTAGGCTTGGGCTTAATTGCGCCAACAACATACACACACACATAAACACACACACATAGACAGATACACACACATATATGCATATAGACACATGTAGAGACACATATACACACACATACACATACATGCATACATAATGCATATGCATATGCATACATACATACTTACATGCATACACACACATACACACACATACACACACATACACACACATACACACACATACACACACATACACACACATACACACACATACACACACATACACACACATACACACACATACACACACATACACACACATACACACACATACACACACATACACACATTCATACATATGCATACATAATGCACATGCATATGCATACATACATGCTTGCATACACACATATACACACATACACACACATACACACACATACATACATAGACACGTACACACACATCCACATATACACACACATATATGCATACACACACACATAGAGACACATACACACACACATACACATACATACAACATAATGCATATGTATATGCATACAATATACATACATACTTACATGCATACATACACATACACACACATGCATACATATGCATACATAATGCACATTCATATGCATACATAATGCACATTCATATGCATACATACATGCTTACATGCATACAGACACATACACAAACATACATACACATACACACACATACACACACATAGACATATAAACACACATACACACACAGATTTACACACACACATACACATGCATACACAGACACATATATACACACATAAATACACAGATAGACACACACACATACACACACACATACACACATAGACACACACACACATACACATACACACACATACACACACACACATATACATGCACATACACAAATAGACACATACACACTTACACACACTTACACACACATACACACACATATACACATACACACATACACACATACACACTTACACACACATACACACACATACACACATACACACTTACACACACATACACACACATACACACACATACACACACATTTACACACACACATACACATGCATATAGACACATATATATAGATACACATGTATATACACACATAGACACACACACACATACACACACATGGACACATACACACACATATATGTATACACACACATAGTAACACATACACACACATACACATACATGCATACATATGCATACATAATGCATATGCATATGCATACATACTTACTTATATGCATACACACACATACACACACATGCATACATATGCATACATAATGCACATGCATATGCATACATAAATGCTTACACACATACACACACTCACATATACACCTACATACACATACACACACATATATGCATACACAAACATAGAGACACATTTTTGGGGGATTCTTAGACAAGAAGGAGTTTGAGGGTTTGTAGGAGAAAATGAAAGGAGCAGAAGAGGAAATACACCTTGGAAGCTTCTGTCGATTGATTACAGTAAGACAATTACAATGTTTGAAGAAAAATACAAGCCAATACTTCTGTGCACAATCACACAGAGTGCTCAATTACAAAATACCCAATATCCCAAAGTCTTCTTGCCACCGGCCTCCTCTGCACCAGACCTCCACCTGCTTCAAGCTTATCCTTGTGCACACCTTGCACCAAGCTTCCACAAAGGGGGAGGAGTGAATACCTTCTGTCGGCACGCGCACACTGCAATGAGACCTTGAGATCCTTGGGGGAGTATAGCTTAGCACTCTCTGCACAAATCCTTAGTCACTCTCCATGCACCTTGCACTTCCACTTCTCTGCGTCGCACTCAGGTGACTCTTGCACTTCTCTCTCTTGCTTCCCTTAGACTATGCTTCTCTTGCTCACTCTAAGATTGGTCCAAGAATAGTCCTTGCCTTGATTTGAGTGTGTCGATCACGTATGCTCCTAACTGCAATGGTATCTTGGTGCTCACTTTGATGTCTCAAGATTGTCTTCACAAGTGGTAGCCAACGACTCATTGTTTTGTCCTGTAGTGACTTTAGACTAAAACCCAAAATTTTAATGGGGGGGCATACTTTCACCTGTGCGTACGTTGCCGCTTCACATACCTTCACATTTCCTTTTAAGTCTTCACTTTTGCACCTAAGGGGGGGTTCACCTGAACCTTCCAGAACACTTTAAAACACACTTTGAACCTTAGGGAAATTAGAGAAAATACCTCTGCAACCTGCAACTCACTTTCTCCAATTTACCCTTTGTGGACAATTAATTGTGCACTACCTGTGCACTTTGACACCTGCATTTTAGCACTTTGACTTTGCACCTGTTGACTTTGACCTTGACCTTGTTGACTTTGACTAGTTGACTTTGACCTTTTGACTTTGACTGTAGTTGACTTTGACCAACATGACTTTTATCGGCTCAACAGTTGCCCACCACCTAATGTGCTCTCCGTCTCAGAGAGCTATAGCCAAAACTTTGAGCATAACAGACACCAGGAAAATAGAGCTGCAAAAAACTTGAATAGTACATCGGAGCAGCAACCAAGTCCACCAAAAGCAGAATAGAACAAGCACCAGAGAAGAACCAAAAACTGGATTTTGCCATGGAAAAGCAAAGGGTTGCAATGGGAGGGTAGAAAGGATGGGGAAGGAAGGGCTGATGGGGCTGATAGGGATAGGTTCGGGAGGGTTAAGGATGTGGCTGGGCAGGTGTGTAAAGGGAGGGATAGGGAGAAGGATGATGGGGCTGGAGAGGGGAAAAATGATCAAACATGAGAGCTACAGAGGGAGCATATGGGGAATATTGAAACATAGGGTGAGAGGAGGGGATAATAGACAATGTGGCCAATGGAATGAGATAAAAACATGTGGTAATTGTGCGCAAAACATGAGGGTTTGAACCAAAAGTCATAGAAAAAGTGGGAATTTGGAAAAATAAAGTAAAAAACGGAGTCCAGAGGTGCCAGAAAACATGAAAATGACTCCAGGTTTATAAAAAACGGCCAACCGAGGCACAATCCCGAGCCAAAAGCTTTGAGCTGAAAAAAGTAAAAAAAATATATATATATATAAACAATATAAAATATTTTTGTGTTTTTTTTTTGAAATGTGAACGCCTATGCAGAAAAAATAAAAAGAAAAATAAATAACAGAATAATAAAATAAAATAAAACTTAAAATAATAATAAAAAAAATAAAAATAATAAATAAATAAAAAATAAAAAATAAGAAAATAAACAAAAAATAAAAAATAAAAGAGAAAAAATAAAAAATAAAATTTTTTTGGGGGTGGTGGGGGCAGGGGGGGGGTGTTTTTTTTTTCTTTTTTTTTTTTTATGCCTCAACCCGAAATTCCTGGGGGGGCCTTTTTTTTTGGGAAAATAACCCAAAAAATAGAAAAAATGAAGGAAAAATCCAAAAAAATGCCAAAAAATTCTGTAAAAATTCTCATGAAATTTTCTACAGGGCTAGACCCCATTTCTTTCATCAAACCACAGAGAGACTCTTTTATTCCTCCTATTTGGCAAGAAAATGACATCGGAAAGGGATAAAAAATACTAGAAAAATGCTAAAATTGCTAGAAAAATTTCCAAAAAATACCCAAAAGTTTTTCGTTTGCAGAGGTTATGAAATGCCTTCTAGGTTTGCTAAAAAAACCAGGAACAAGAATGAAATTGATAAAGAAAACATACTAAAACTGAGCAAAATGAGATGAGAAAGCTATGTACAACCTGGACAGATTTTGCAGTTCCAGGTGATCCATACTTCTTCAGTGTGTTGATGATAGGCCTTGAGCCTTGATATGTTGATCAGGGGCAAGGCCTCTCCTTTCAGCGTCTCTAACTCCACAGCACCCCAATTTAGCATTGTTTTGACTCTATAAGGTCCTTCCCAATGTGGAAGCCATTTTCCTCTCAGTTGTGTATGAAGATGAGGTCTATGGAGAAGAACTAACATGCCTGCTTCAATGTTGTTGTTCCACAGATGTCGATCATGTGCCTCCTTCCTCTTCATCTGAGTCTCTATCAATTGTTTTGTTGCTAGTAGATGAATCTCCTCCACTTTATGTAGTGCTCCTAGCCTCTGAGAGACATCACAATCCTTCTTTCCTTGCATGAATGGTATCTTAGGTGATCCATGTAAAAATTCAAAGGGCTCAATGGGCAATATGCCATAAACCAGTTGGAATGGAGAATATCCGGTGGCCTCTTTGTAGGCTAACCTGTATGCCCATAGTGTACCTTGATAAGCAATGCCCCAGGAAGTGGGCTATAACATACACTCCTTTCTTAACATTGAGATTAAATCCTTGTCGATTCAGCCTGTCCATTGGCTCTTGGATAGTAAGCAGAGGAGGTCCTATGTAGAATTCTATACCTATTGAAGATTTCACGCAGGACTTTATTGACAAAATGGGTACCCTGATCTGTACAAATTTCAAGTGGACATCCAAACCTGCAAATGATGCTACTATGAATGAAATCAGCAACAGTTTGGGCAGTGCAGTCGGGGGAGGCAATAGCTTCAGCCCACTTTGTCGCATAATCTGTAGCTATCAAGAGATATTTTTCTCTTTTTGGAATTGCAGGAGGGTAGATGGGCCCTAGAAAATCTAGCCCCCACTTCTCAAATGGTTGCCAGGAAGTGGAAACAATCAAGGGGTTATGCCTCTGCTTTGTTGGCTTAGGTCCACACCTCTGGCAAACGTCACATGCCTTTCCCCATTCATCTGCATCCTTAAATAGTGTAGGCCACCATAGACCAGCATCCAATATCCTCTGACTCATAATATGCCCTAGAAGGTGCCCACCACCTGTTCCTTCGTGTGTAGAGTGAAGGACTTCCCTCACTTCTTCTTCTTCCTAACACTTCCTAAACCTGTCATCCTTGCCCTGTCTATACAATTTATCTTCAATAAAGGTATATGGTCTACTCTTGATTAGCAGTCTCTTCTTTTGCACAACACTAGCCTTTTCTGGATACAACTCAGTTTTAATGAAATTTTTGATATCATAATACCAACCTTGAGCTTGTGTAGCAAACAGATGAGCATCTAGAAAATCATCATTGATTCCACTAGTTTGATTCATCATATTGATTCTGGATAGGTGATCCGCCATAACATTATCTTTACCTGGTCTATGGACTACAGAAAAATCAAACTCTTGGAAGAACAATAACCACCTCCATATTCTACCAGTGGCTTGTGGTTTGTTGAGTAAGTATTTTAGTGGTTGGTGATCTGTTATAATAATAAATTTTACTCCCAATAAGTAATGATGGAATTTTTGGACAGCAAAAACCATTGCTAGGGCTTCCCTTTCTGTAGTACTGTAATTCCTTTCAGCCTTGGTCAAGATTCTACTGGCATATTGAATTGGTCTGTCCACTTTAAATTCTTCACTAGGTTGGGTCAAAACTGCCCCCACTGCATAGGCACTGGCATCTACATGTATATGCAAGATTTTTGACCACTCAGGTGTGATCAAAATAGGAGCAGACACTAACCTTGACCGTAATGTTTGATATGCTTTTTCCTCCTCTTCTTCCCATTTAAAAGGTACTTCCTTACCTGTAAGTCTAGCCAGTGGTCTGGCTATCTCTGCATACATTTTTATAAACCTTCTATGGTATCCAGTATGTCCCAAGAAACTCTGAATCTCTTTAGGAGATTTAGGTTTAGTCAACTTTAATATAGAAATGATTTTGTCAGGATCCAGTGCCATACCTTTAGCCGACACCACATGTCCTAACAGAGTTCCTTCTGTCACAAGGAAATGACATTTGTTTGGATTGAGCTTTAGCTTAGTCTCCGTGCATCTCTTGAAAACATTCTGCAGCTGCCTCAAGTGATGGTCCAAACAATCTAGAGGAGTTTCTTTGTGAGAACCTGAAAACGAAGAGAAGTCATCCATGAAGATTCTAAGTGATTCCAGCAATAGGGGCCAAAAATGAGATTGACCGTTCTGTAAAAGGTGGCTGGAGCATTTCCGAGCCCAAATGGCATTTTTACATACACATATGTTCCCCAAGGTGTGATAAAAGCAGTCTTTTCACGATCCTCTGGGTGTATTGATATTTGATTATAGCCACTAAATCCATCCATAAAGCTATATAATGCATGCCCAGCCACTTCTTCAATGACCTGCTCTACAAAAGGCATTGGGAACCCATCTGGAATGGTCACCTTGTTGAGTGCTCTAAAGTCAACACAAATTCTGATTTTATTAGTATTCTTCTTTGGTACTATAACCATAGGTGAGAGCCACTCTGAGTGTTCTACAGGAATGATGATTCCTGCATCCTCCATCTCCTGTATTTCCACATAGACAGCTTCAACATATTTTGGATTAAGTCTATAACTCTTCCCTCTTATGGGTTTGGCTCCATCAACCAGAGGGATTCTGTGCTCTCCATAAGTTGCAGGAACTCCTTCTAAGTCTTTATAATGGTAGGCAAAAACATCTGTGTAATGGGTCAAGAATGACTTTACCTTCTCAAGGAGCCCTGGGTGGTTCCACAACCAAGTGGCCACCAAAATTGGCCGATTATTGTCTTGAGTGCCTAATTGTTTTTCTTGGGCAGGATTTCTCTCTACCATATTATCTTCGTGCTCATCTTCTACCTTGTTTTCTTCTACTAGCTTTTCATGCATTGCTTCATAAGCAGGTGTATTTTGGACTTCAATGTGTTCCTCCTTGTCCTGCATCCATCCTGCAGGAATTTCTTGAATTGGGAAAGAGCATTCTTCACTAGAATTTTTTACCTTGCCTTTAGCTTCAGTAACCTCCTTATCTGTGGTTGTCATATCCTCCTCCAAGTTGTATTTGAGGGGTGTCTTCCTGCCCCTTCTATGGTCTGTGTGGGCTCTCCCAATCCATCAACTTGGACTTTCTCCTTATCTTCACCATAACCTTCAGTCGTGCAAGAATTATTAAGAAAAATTCCAAAACAAGAGGAAGAGTTGCCTGCTTGGAGCCAATTTAGAATATCCTCTTCATCCTCGAAATCTATTTGGGGTTGATCCTCCGATTCTGTTTCCATGCATATACCAACTGTTTGCATCATGCTAGTGTTTCCTTGATTATCTGGGCCCTCTTCTAAATGAATCTGTGTCAGCTCTTGCCCTTTCTTTTGTACCCACATAGTGTCCTTGCCCCAATCATGAATGACACTTGCATGCCTCAGCCATGGTCGTCCAATTAAGAGGGGAAATCCTCCTTCAACCTGGGGCAATCTTAAAACCACAAAATCCAAAATGAATAGATTACCTTGTACTTCAAGTGGCTTACTTTGCTCTGATCTGCCAAAGTAACAGTGAAATTTGCAGGCCTTGAAGGGTGGAGTCCAACCTTTTCCATTGTATGTTCAGGCATCAAGTTAATGCCAGAACCACCATCCACAATAACCCCTTGAAATTCATGACCTTGGATAGATACTGTCAGCCGAGGACTTTTATAATCTGTAAGGGGTGCTTCCCCTACAATTTTTCCTTTATGTAAAACAGCAGTCTTTGCCACCAAACTTGTAGTGGAAGCTTCATCAATTATCTGCAATAACTCTGACCTGAATTTCCCATCCATCTTTATTAAATAAAAAATACTAACCTCCTTTTTCATGGACTTGAGTAGTTTTGAAGCCTCTGATTCCTTGAGAGCATGGGCTCTAGTTGACTTATCAAACTCCTCATAAGCCCTATTGAAGGCATGCCCAATGGCATCACTGGTGCATATCTCCTTTTTGACTTGTATCTTCACCTGTGGTGACTTTATCTTCAGATGGTTCTCTGTTTTGATTCCAGTCCTTAATCTTTGACCCTTGTCCTATGTCTGCTTGAGCCTTCCCCTTGCTTCTTGTCTGCACAGTCAAAGATTCTATTTCTTCTAATTGCACCATCCTGGTAGATGGTGATGGCTCATTGAACAGATCACACACTTCTTCTTTGTGCACCGAAATCATTTGAATATGAGGCCCGGATGAAGAGGCTTGATTCTTAGGACAACAATTTGTATAATGGTCTCTTGCATCAGGGCAGTTCCTGCAAGGAGGGGCATTTTCTGGTAGGGTGCACCTACTTTGATAGTGCCCGCATTCTCCACATCTGAAACAGATGATTGGCCTCCTAGGCCCATTTCCAAAGTTATTCCTCTGTCTAGGATTATAGTTGTTACCTTGATTTGGTGCAGCAGCCATCACATTTGCTGGTGTTGGGGGTCCTCCTTGTGTCCAGTATGTCGTTGCAGGCATTCCTCTTGATTGGCATTCATGGGCCTCATGGCCAACTTTCTTGCATAATTGACAAGTCACACTTAACAGAGGACATTCACTTACTATGTGACCTTGCTTGCTGCACATGGAACACCAAAGTCCACTCTTGATGCCACCTCCTTTGAGCTCCTGCAACTCTTGTCGCAGCTGAGCCAATTCCTCTACCTGGGCCTCCTCCTCCTTTTGGAGCTTTAGTGCTTCAATCTCCCTTCTCAACTGAGCACCAACATTCTCCTCCTCTTTGTAGGGCTTATTTCTTTTTAAGCCCTCCAGCTCTTTCCTTAGCTGTATCACTGGATCCTCCATTTCTGTACCATATGTTGGTTGGGAAGAAGTTGCTCCATACTGGTACCTTATCTGCTCCAAGCGTGTGGCTGTGCTGATGAACTCCTCTATGGAGGCTGTAGGTAACACTAATTCCTTTATTTTGCATTGGGTGGCCACCGGTAGGGGCTTAGCCAACCATTTCTTAACAAAAAAATGGTGTGGTGGATCTGGCAATTTAGCCATTAGTGCTTTGGCCCGAGTCACAAACTCTGGGAACTTTTCTTTTGGACCCAATCTTAAATTTTCTAGCTCTTCTATGATAATCTCCGCAGTGTTGCCATGGCTGGAACTGATTTTTAAATGCATCTTTCATCACCTCCCAAGTGGTAAAATGGTTTTCAGCAAACTGGCTGAACCACTTATCAGCTAATCCCTCTAATGTGGTAGGGAAGAGAATCAAAAAGGCATCCTCCCTACCCATTAGGCCTCTAGTCTTACATAGTGCCAAAAACCTTCTAATGTGTTCATCCGGATCCTCCTGACCTAGGCTTTTGAAAGAAGGAAACTTTATATTTAATCTAGAGAGTAAAGTTTCCAAGTCTACCTGACACGCCATGCTCTTGACTGATGATGTTGAAGATAGTGGACTGGAGGACCTTCTAACAACCTTCCTTCTTGTTTGCTTGCAGGTGACCCTCAATGTTTGGGACCGGGTTGCGGTCATGAGCAGCTCATAGCCCACTGAATATGAGACACTTGATAAGAATATTTACCTTTAGTTTGATGAAGTAGCACTGTGGTTCTGTCGACACTTGATCTCTTCTATGCTTTGCACTTGGTTTCTCCTAAGCTCAAATCTTCTTGGAGGTCCCACTGTGCGTGCCAAATTTTGTTGGGGGATTCTTAGACAAGAAGGAGTTTGAGGGTTTGTAGGAGAAAATGAAAGGACCAGAAGAGGAAATACACCTTGGAAGCTTCTCTCGATTGATTACAATAAGACAAATACAATGTTTGAAGCAAAATACAAGCCAATACTTCTGTGCACAATCACACAGAGTGCTCAATTACAAAATACCCAATATCCCAAAGTCTTCTTGCCACCGGCCTCCTCTGCACCAGACCTCCACCTGCTTCAAGCTTATCCTTGTGCACACCTTGCACCAAGCTTCCACAAAGGGGGAGGAGTGAATACCTTCTGTCGGCACGCGCACACTGCAATGAGACCTTGCGATCCTTGGGGGAGTATAGCTTAGCACTCTCTGCACAAATCCTTAGTCACTCTCCATGCACCTTGCACTTCCACTTCTCTGCGTCGCACTCAGGTGACTCTTGCACTTCTCTCTCTTGCTTCCCTTAGACTATGCTTCTCTTGCTCACTCTAAGATTGGTCCAAGAATAGTCCTTGCCTTGATTTGAGTGTGTCGATCACGTACGCTCCTAATTGCAATGGTATCTTGGTGCTCACTTTGATGTCTCAAGATTGTCTTCACAAGTGGTAGCCAACGACTCACTGTTTTGTCCTGTAGTGACTTTAGACTAAAACCCAAAATTTTAATGGGGGGGCCATACTTTCACCTGTGCGTACTGCCGCTTCACATACCTTCACATTTCCTTTTAAGTCTTCACTTTTGCACCTAAGGGGGGGTTCACCTGAACCTTCCAAAACACTTTAAAACACACTTTGAACCTTAGGGAAATTAGAGAAAATACCTCTGCAACCTACAACTCACTTTCTCCAATTTACCCTTTGTGGACAATTAATTGTGCACTACCTGTGCACTTTGACACCTACATTTTAGCACTTTGACTTTGCACCTGTTGACTTTGACCTTGACTTGACCTTGTTGACTTTGACCACTTGACTTTGAACTTTTGACTTTGACTGTAGTTGACTTTGACCAACATGACTTTTATGGGCTCAACACACAAACACACACACATACACATACATGCATACATATGCATACATAATGCGTATGCATATGCATACGTACATACTTACATGCATACACACACATACACACACACATACACACACATGCATACATTTGCATACATAATGCACACACATATGCTTACATACATGTTTACATGCATACACACACATACACACATAGACACGAAACACACATACACACACATATACACACATATTTACACACACACATACACATGCATACACACACACATATATACACACATAAGCACACACATACACACACACATGTACACACACATACACACACACATACACACACATACACACACATATATAGACATACATACACACATAGACACATACACACTTACACACACACATACACACACATATACAGATCACACATACACACATACAAACATAGACACATACACACTTACACACACACATACACACATCCACACACATTTACACACACACATGCATATAGACACATATATAACAAAGATACACACGCATATACACACATAGACACACACACACATATAGATACACACATATACACACGTGCATATACACATATGCATGCATACACACATACACATGGATACACATATATATACAAACACACATACATATATGTACATATACATATACATATATCAGATCACATGCATACCTGCCCACAAACATACACACATACATGCACATGCATATATATGTATGCATGCATAAACAACGCACACATACACATGCATACACATATACATATACATACACATACATATACACACATACATATACATGCATGCATACATATGTACACGTACATATATTTATTTCTAACCCATTTATTTTTATTGTATGGGTATTATGGATCCTAGAAGAGAGAGAAAGGCGAAGCTCACTCTGATAAAAATTCTTATGAGAACAAGAGTTCCGCGTGATACCTTATGGATCATCATGAACGAGTACTCAGGGATGCATGATGATGAGCTGGATTTTACGATCCAAATGCTTACCCAATGATCAGAGGAGGGCTCTTTTGCGGCTCCACATGGAGGAAGAGAACTATCTGCTTATAGGTATGTTTTTTTCACAAATTTTTTTGAATGATATTATGACACATATTTTTATTTATTTTTATCTATCTATTTTCAGGACACCTATACCACCTCCAGATCATGAGAGCAGAGCACAGGTGCCTATGAGGACATGCATAGGCACCCTAGGGCTGGAGTGCGATATAGAGCCAGAGGGGAATATAGCGTATATAGGAAATATTGGAGTTCAAGAGAAGAATGCGAGCATTATGCGAATCCATTGTCCACTTGCAGTGGAAGTAAGTGTAAGTTTTACATCTAAATTGAAATAAATATCTTATGTTTTATTTCCATGATTTCTTTTATTTTTGTAGTGAGCATAATGAGAGGGATAAAAAGTATGTACTTAGTTCACTTGAGACAGAGTTTGGGACTAGGTGGTCACATAAGTGGTGTCTAAAAGAGATGTGAACACTTATGGCTCATGGTCGTGATAATGCACGGTATGCATTGCTTTTATTCGTTATATTTATATGTGTAACTATATATATACAGACACACACACACATAATAACACATATATATACACATATATTTACATATATACTTATACACATATTTATATATGCACACATATATACACAAATGTACACGCACATAGGTCACATGCATACATGTGTATGTGTGTATGTATATTTATGTGGATATGTGTATGTGTGTTTATGTATGTATGTATGTATATGAGAGAGGCACAAAGGAGTGCGACTAGAGGTACACATACACACATACACACATACACATCCATACACACACATACATGCACATTTACACACACATACACATACATGCACATTTACAAATACACGCACATACATGCACATTTATGCACACACATACACATGCATTCTGTTACATGCATATAATGAATACACACATAGAAACATACACATACTCACATACACATACACATACACATACTCATATACACATACACATACATAATCATATGCACACACATAGACTCACATAATCATATTTACATACATATATACACATACACATGCATACACACATATAGATACATACACATGCATACAAACATATACACACATACATAGAGTGTGTATATATATATATATATATATATATATATATATATATATATATATATATGTGTGTGTGTGTGTGTGTGTGTGTGTGAACTAGGATATATATATATATATATATATATATATATATATATATATATATATATATATATATATATATATATATATATATATATATATATATATATATATATATATATGTATGTATGTATGTATGTATGTATGTATGTATGTATGTATGTATGTATGTATGTATATATATATATATGTAGATATATGTATATATATATACATATATATATATATATATATATATATATATATATATATATATATATACATATATCTATATATATATATATATATATATATATATATATATATATATATATATATATATATATATATATATATATATATATATATATATATATATATATATATATATCCTAATTCAAAAACCCTATTTCAAAAATTCTAATTCGGAAACACTAATTTTGATATCAGGGTTTTACAAAACATAATTTAGAAACCCTAATTCAGCCTTTTTGCCATGTGATTGAATATATGTACACATTGCATCTATTCCTCCAACCACCTACTGGAGAGATGTCTCTCCTCCCAACCTTATGCCTCTATATATAGCTACCGGAATCAATGAGGATCATAATATATATAAAGATACATACACATCATGTAGAACCACATACAGAGTGCATACTAACACATGTATACATATATCACACGTGCACACACATACATATACATGAGACACATATATGTGCATAGTTACACATGTATACATATACTACACATGAATACACACACATATGCATACATACATGGCAAAAATTTGTTCCTCGAAAATAAAGCTATATATAAAAATTTAGGCATACCCCCGAGCTTCATGTTCTAACTTAAAAGAACAAGGTTTCATCTCTCTAGTAGGATTCACTGATATTGTAGTCGAATAAAGAAGAATCTATTATCTGATATCCATTCAAATGATTCAAGTTATGGATCAATAACTAGAGTAGGATTTACTATCTAATCTACTCATATGTTTTCATTATTGCCATCATTTTGGTAAGACATCATTATATTCTCATGTTCATTATCCTTATTGATTTCATTTATTTCTTCTATTGTTAAATCTCTATTCTCATGAATGACATCATCTATTGATGGACTAATATCGATTTCTAGTAATTCCTCTTCATCATTAGTAGAATCAGCATGTAGAGAATTATCCTCTTCATAAAAAAGATTAGTATCATTATCATGTACAATGATTCTAATTTCTCTTTCAGATGTTGATGTATGAGTATCTCATGGTGAATCATCAAGAGGACTTTCTTTGATCTCTGTAACAATAAACTATTCAAACAATGACCTACCTCTAGGTTGACATTAGGGGAAAAAATGAACCCTGCATGGGCCTTTTAGATTAAGGGGTGATTAAGGATGGACCAATGAGAGGAGGGTGGTGGCCACATTCTACTCTATCATTTTACTAGACTAGGCCTAGGTTTCCCTTGGTTTGTGCTAGTCAAAGGCTCTAAAACCACTATGAATTCATGGTTTTTGTGAGACAAGTGGTTAGAGATTTCAAATATTTGAATCTTGGCCATTGGATGGTCCAACAGATCCAACGGATACTGTGATTGTGCAAAAGTCAAGGCTACTTGGAAGGTAGATCATTCGATCATTCACGAATCGTGTGGCTCTGATGTACTTCACAAAAGTAATTGCATGAGCAGCTATAGGCCGTCAGATTTACGCGCGATCTAAGGGTTGTGGATAACCTCAAGTCACCCAAAGTACCTTTTTGCATAAGCCCTTGGATGAACATTTCATCCGACGGCTACAAATGAGAGCACAAAATCGATCAGCTTCAAAACCGGATGTCCGTACGATCTTGGATAGATCCAACGACTGATATTCAAATCCGAACGACGCTCAGCTTGGAATCCAGACGTGCGTTCGATCTTGCAGTCATCGGACGGCCAGTATGGACTCAACCTTTTTAGATCAACATGAAATATGGTAGACCATTAGATTTTGGACAATGAAGGGTTAAGATAGACTGCGATTCTGAAGTTCTCTCTCTACTACGCTATTCGAAAATCTCATGCAATCATTATGGTCCCCCATGTCTTTTAATCGTGATTGTTCAAAAGAGCACATCCAATGGTCTGAATTAGATTCGTCCCATGATCCATTTGAAGCTTTTTTTCTCCTATATTTCAATAGAAAAAACCACCAGTGGTATTTTGTGTCCCCTTAATCCTTGAAAATCTTAATTTTAATCCCTAAAAATTAGGGATCCTTACAAGGCCCATGCAAGGCTCACTTTTTCCCCTAATGAACATGAATGACTTACCACCAAGGATGAGCATCAAGGTTTTTATAAAAAAATGCTTGTTCAATATGCCTAGGAAGAATATATGGTTCTCTAGTAGATCGCATTACCTTGGAAGAATCGATTGCCCAAACCCAGATAAATCCTTTCTCAATGTCGAATTACTACCTTTATACTCGGCTCGAAACCAATCAACCTTCAAAATGACCTATCAAAATAAATAAAAACACTAAACCATTATTAGGTGCTTAAAAAAATAATAAACTCTATCATAAAAAATATAAACTTTTTTCTACCTATTTGAATGTACAAAATGATATTTCATAGATACCAACAACAATTTCCACATAACGAAGTCCGCCATCTATAAGGTTCGTGTTTTTTGAGCTAGCACGTGATAGTTTCTTGAAAGAAGCAAAAATACTAGAATCCTCTATTTTACGTAAATAAATAGCTTTGATTCTAATATGTTGTCCAAAAGCCCACATATTATGGAACATTCAAAACTGCAAAAGAAATTAAATTAGTAAAGGGAAACTTATATACATATATGAAAAAAAACAAAATATTATTAAAATAAAAATACCTTTTGTTCACAACCTATCATTAACTCTCTCTACTCATATGAGATTTCTTCATTATTTGCATTGGATCATTGCAAACGAGTATATAGCCAATCTGTGAAAGAAGATATATTTGTAATCTCATTATTATTGAGATTATGTCTATATCTTTTGTTTCTCTATCTTTTACTTCAGAGATTTTGAAGTTCCTATTCGTACTCACTAACGAATGCTTGTATGCATTTGTTAATATATGCTACAAAAGTAGAAACATCATTTTTTTCTTGAAATGTAAATAAAAATGGAACTCCCTTACTTGATAATACCTCGTCTATTATTTTTGAAGAAGAATCATTGGTCCATGCACATGGAGCTTCTTCATGAACTCTTTCAAGATACTCATTAACATAGTACATGCACTCTTCAAGCATCCTACCCTTTGCCATGGATCCTTCTAGTTTCGCTCTTTTCTGCGCCCCTTTTAATATTCCCATAAATTGTTGGGCCCAAAACATCTATCGAGTGTTGACAACACCTGCAATCTCTATTTCATCTACAAGATGGACTAATAAATGAACCTGGATATCAAAAAATGAAGTAAGAAGCTCTTTCTCCATCAAACATAGTAGCTCTTTGCATTCACGTTTCTTTTGTGGGATCGATGTTTTCTCAATCTCTTTTGATGTAATCCACCTATACATATCATTAAGAAAATTACAAAGAAATTAATTCAAAAATAAAAGATGTCAAATATTCATATATATTAAATATAAAAGTATCATTACCTTATAAGAAATCCAAGATGATAGATCACATCTCGTACTCCTTTTGTTGTACATACATCGATAACCAAAGGTAAAATATGATTCAAAAAGTTATGCCAATTACGGGTCTTTAACCTAAATAAGCTCTTATCATCCATAGTAAACATGTTCTGGAAAGATGCTCCATATCCTATAGGAGTCTGAATCAATTGAATCCTATTTTTGATAGCATGTATCTCTTTTGTCGTAAGTACCCAAGGAGCAGGTGCATAAGTCATTTCCTATCGATGTCTATCAAAAAATGGCCATAACTTTGGTTTTGAGTTTTGGTCCTTCAAATCATTCCTTGATGCTATGTTGTCCTGTAATCCAAGAAGATGCTACTATAATGAATAACCAATATTCTTGAATATATTCAAAGGATCAAGAAGTGACATACTTTTAGCTTTTTCCAATACTCCAAAGAATACCATATTGATATATTCTCTACGAATGCCAATTTTCCTTTAACTCTCTTCACATTCTCATTGTCTTCATCATCATTGAAGATTTTTGATTCTAGATCTATCAGAGATCCATATGTCCGTTTTTTATACCAATCCACAGGTGTCATAGGTTTGGGACACTGACATGTTTCAAGCTTTCCATTAAAATGCACCGCTTCTTTTTTACATCTTAATGGATGATCATGAGGCAAGAATTATCGATGTCGAAGATAAATATTTTTGTGCAGCTTCTTACTATAGATTGATCTAAACCAATCACCACAATATGGACAAGCTTTATAACCCTTAGTAGATATTCTTGCATCATGAAAATGATAAAAATATAATTAGCTTAATTCACATTTATTTGTATGCATATTGAATAAAAAAAATACATTAATACCTGAACAAACAACATATCCTGGAAAATCGTGAATAGTCCGAGCCACAATACAATGAACCATAATATATCTTTCATTGATGCTTTTTGATACATCAATGACATTAATACCTCTCCATAACTCTTGAAGATTGTCAATGAGAGGAGCAAGATATATATTCATATCTTTAACTTGTATTTTTCTTGGGATTAAAAGTGAGAGCATTAAATGTTCCTTTTCAATGCTAAGATATGGTGGAAGATTGTAGTTTATGACTACCACTGGCCATGTTGACCATTTACTAGATTTCATGGAGAATGGATTAACCCATCTAATGCAACTCCTAAGTTTAGATTCTGTGGATTTTGTGCAAAATCAGGCCATGTAGAATCAATATTCTTATTTGAATGTGTATGTGGATGTGGGTATGCATGTATATGCATATACATATGCATATATGTATATGTATGTATGTGTGTATATGTGTTTTATAAGTGTATATGTATGTATGTATATGTATGCATATGTGCATGCATATATGTATGTTTGTGTATTTATGTATATATGTGTATGTATGTATGTATGTGTATGTATGTGTGAATGTGTATGTATGTATGTATGTTTATGTATGCATGTGTAGCTCTGTATATTTGATTTCATTTTTAATTTTCTTTTTGTTTATTGTGGTTTGCAGACTTTCATATAGATATCTAGACCACTGAATCGTTTAGCTCTGTCCCATTTTATAGTCAATCAATTACCTGCCTTGATAACTAAGACTTACATATTTGTTTACAAATATAAAGTATCAGTTAGCTATGGAGTTATTAGGTAGTTTGAAAACTAGGAGGAGCAAATCTATTTGGAAAGATTTGAAAGATGGATGACTAGTTTTAAAGGATGGGTAGACTGAAAGCATCCATTCAATGCAAGTTCTTATTCTTACCTTAGCTAAGGTAAAAATAAGAACCTGCATTGAATGGATGCTTTCTTTCTGCCCATACTTTAAAATTATTCTTCCATCCTTCAAAATCTTCCAAATAGATTTGCTTCTCCCATTTTCCAAATGACATAATACCTCCATAGCTAACTGATACTTAATATTTGTATGCAAAGTTCATAAAAGTATTAGGAAGATTCTAAAGACTGTGCAAACAATTCCAAAGGCGAGATGGACAAAATATTTTCATTCGATACAGGTATGTATAATTTGACCTTACTCTCATAACATGTGTATGTGTGTGTATGTTTATATGTGTGTGTGCATTCATGCATATATATATATATATATATATATATATATATATATATATATATATATATATATATATATATATATATATATATATATATATATATGTGTGTGTGTGTGTGTGTGTGTGTGTGTGTGTGTATGTCTATGTATGTACTTATATGTATATATGCATGCATGTGTATATATATAAATAGATAGAAAATAAAAAATTATACCTTAATAGTGTCCAAATAGATACATTACTCCATCCAAAATAATCTTGAAGATTGAGAATAATTAAGCTCGCACTTAGTCGTGTCAAAAGACTTCCTTCATATACATGCTTTAGGCATTCCTCTCGAAGATATTTCTCATTTTTACAAATACCAATGCTCTCACTATCATTTTGATATTAATCCTCAAAAACATCTACAATGCCATCATATTCATCATTGTCACAAAAATCTTGTACTTTATGTTCTTTTGAATATAGTTCTTTCAACCTTGCATATTCCACAGGATCACTTTTGCGTAGCCTCCTCATAGAAGCTTTTGATAAATGAGGTCTTACGGGCAATTGTAAATGGTGTGGTGGAATATCATCAACATCATACGTTGGAATCTACACACATGAATAAAAATAATTAGTATTCCATAAATAAATGAAAAGTAAACTTTAAACATAAAATTATAAATGTAAGTTATTAAATATGGATATAAAGTTTTCATTATCTCTCTAGCTAAAAGGTGCTCTTGGAGGTCTACGCCATCCATAATTCACTAATAACTCATCACCATCATGTAATGCAGTAATAACATTGACAAATATGTATCTTGCTACATCTCTACTCATGTATGGTGACTCATGACTATTTTCACACTCCTCAAATGTGCAATTAGTCCGTGAACTATTATGTAACACTCGAGTACTATTTATTAAACCTGCTATATTTCCATGCATATAAGGTCTTCCATCAATATATAATCTTTCATTTTTTGCATGTGAAATCCCTCTGCTAGTAAGGGATGCTGCATTCAAGCATATTCCATAAGTACTCATGCTTTGAACATAATGTGCAAGTCGATGCCACTCTCCCCATCCATATATAGGACCACAAAATGACATAAGAGTGACTTCAGAGTCCGAGTGACATACAAATCCTCTACAATAAAGAGACCACAACTAGCACTAGTAATAGTGGATGGAGCAATCATATAGCGATTATCCCAAAAGTTAATAACCTCTCCATCTAAAGGAAGTGGTCCTCTATTCCATCCTCCATATCTTCTTCTATCATCTGTTTGTACTAGAGAATGATCACGAGCTGGCAATGGATAATCTTCAGCCGTTTGAGTCTCTAAACCAGGAGGTAGAGGATTTATAGAAACATCTACTTCTAATTCATGAACAAGGATTGCATGATGTGTACGAGGTATATTAGCATTATGAGTATGAGAATTATTATTATCATCATCATCATCATCATCATCGAGCCAGTATTCTTGTATATCAACAATAATTTGATTTTTTATATGACATTAATTTATAGAAAAAATACATACCCAAGCATTATCACGTTGACCAGGTGGTGATGCACGCTCAAACGTACCATACGTTGCCTCATGTTCAATACATTCAAATCATGGTATTCAATACGTGCCATAGCAAGAGTTTTACCAACATATAATATGCTCATGATAGTGAAATTAATCATAATTCCTATCAGATGACACATGTGAATTCGTTGCATGGGTAGGAGGTGGTGGAGTGCCCTTTGACCATTCAGAATCTGATTCTGACAAGAGAAAAACATATATGAGCTATGTATCTATCAAATATATTTAAAATTAAAATTTTCATATACTTAAAGTATATAGTCCTTGCATGATTAGGAGACTGTGGTGGAGTTCCATCTGATTGATCAAAATCTACAAATAATGGTATTAGATATTTATAATCTGATTATTTACATACATAAACATTCACATATACACATTTACACATACACACATATTCACATATACACAAATACACATTCTTGTGGGATAAATGCATGTAATTTGTATGAATGTGTGTATATTCATGCATGTGTGTGTGTATGTATACATGTGGATATGTATGTGTGTTTATGTTATATGTATGTATATGTGTATATGTATGCATGTATGTATGTGTATATGTCTGCATGTATATGTGTATGTGGGTATGTGTATGTGTGTGTATGTATGTATGTATAAGTGTATGTGTGTATGTATATATGTTTATGTGTGCATGTATTTTGTATGTATGTATGTATGCATGCATGTATGTGTGTGTTTGGATATGTGTATGTGTGTGTATGTATGTTTATGTCTATATATATATATATATATATATATATATATATATATATATATATATATATATATATATATATATATATATATATATATATATATATATATATATATATATATATATATATGTGTGTGTGTGTGTGTGTGTGTGTATATATATAGTGCTATAAATATGTATATAAATATATATACAACAAATATATAGTATATATAAATATAAATATACATACAATAATATAAATATGTAAATAAATAGATATATATATTATATATATAATTATATATATATATACATGTATATATATATATATATATACATATATATATTAACTATATATGTGAGTATGTGTATGTGTGCATGTATTTAGTATGTATGTGTAAGTGTATGTATATGTGTATGTGCATGCAATATGTGTGTATATATGTGTCTCTATTCTAATTCTTTTTTTTTTTTGAGATTACAAAAGTAGGAGATATTGTGTGGTGGAAAAAAATTAAGAGGAGACCTAACATACCACCAGAGATGTGGCAGTTTTTTCGTAGACAGCTATGTCTTCAAGAGTCATTTCCTCAGCAGAAGGTATACAAATTAATAGTTTATATTTATAATTCTTATATGTTTTATTAATTTTTTAAATTTGATTTATATTTCTTTTCTATTTAAATAAATAAGTTGCTGCAAAGAAGAGAGTTGAGTCGGGCCATACATCTCACTTAGGCCAAAGGGGCCATCATGGTTTTGTAGCTACATTTGTAAGTATATGTGTTATTGTAAGTATATTTATTATTTTAGTTAAAATGCAAGAAGCTAATCTTTTTATTTGTTTCAATGCAGTGAAAGGATTATGCTAGATATCCTACAATGAGATGGAGTATGCTATAAATTTTGGATATTGGCTTTTGAGGAAGTATATGCGAGATCATTCGGATGCGTTTGTGAGTACTACTAAATTTCATATAAATATTTTATTTTTATGGATGTTTTGTATGTTTTACTTATTTATGTTTGTGATATGTAATACAGGAGTATAATGGAGAGGCAGATATGGATGAGGTGGAGAGACAGACACAAAAGGGATGATCTCGATCGTCACATAGTGCTCACACAGATACATCAGTTCATGCGGATGATTGTGATGATGAGGATGATGATGATGATGATGATAAGGATTCTTGATTACGACATTGGATATGTATTTACATTGATATATATATATATATATATATATATATATATATATATATATATATATATATATATATATATATATATATATATATATATATATTATCTTTATATTGTTCATTTCAGTTATGTTTTGAATTGTGTGTATGGTATTAAGTAATAAAAAGTCTTGTTCTATTGATGTTTATTATTGTTTATATTTAGCATGCGTTTTATTACTTTAATTATATAATTCATTCATATTTATGTGTGCTTGTGTGTATATAAAATGTATATATGCGCATGTAGGTATATATCTATATTTTTGTAGGTGTGTCTATATGCATGTATATGTATGTATCTATGTATATATATGTGCATATGTATATGTGTATATGCATGTATCTCCATGTGCATGTGTAAGTGTATGTGCGTATGTATGTGTATGTGCATCTGCATGTGTATGTGTGTATATGTATGTATGTATGTGCATGTATATATGAAAGTGTATGTGTGTATGTGCATGTGTATGTGTGTATATGTATCTATGTGCATGTGTATGTGTGTATGTGCATGTGTGTATATGTATGTATGTGCATGTGTATGTGTGTATATGTATGTATGTGCATGTGTATGTGTGTGTATGTGTGTGTACGTATGTGCATGTATATGTGTGTAATATGTGTGTGTATATGTATGTATGTACTGTTGGAGTTAGACGTATGCGGAAGCACGCGAACAGCACAAGGAAGAAGAAGAAGCTTGGACCACAACACACAAGACTGAATGTATTACTAGAGAATGTACAAAGATGAGTAGCCCATTAGGGCAATAGGCGTATATACAAGCCGGGGGAAAAAAACCTCCTAAAGAGGGAAAAAAGTGCCCCGGCAGTCCTAGAGTGTTCACACACATCACTACCTAAATATATCAACAAATCCCCCCTGGGAGTGATGCGGTGAACAAGGAGCTGGCACTCATGTATAAGGAAGTGCCAAGCTATGTGGAAATCACTCCACAAAAGGAAGTAAGCCCAAAGCTTTGCGGAAAGCTTCAAACTTCTCCCTAGGCAGAGCCTTCGTGAAAAGGTCTACAATGTTCTCCTGCGTGGGCACATATGCCAAGCTGATCTCCCCAGTAGAGAACCTCTCCCTGACATAGTGATAATGCACCTCAATGTGCTTAGTGCGAGCATGGAACACAGGGTTCCTCGCAACTGCCAATGCGCTCTGACTGTCAGTGAAGATGGTGGTGGCAGAAGACTGGCCAACACCCAAATCAGCCATAAGGCGTCTGAGCCACACACACTCAACAGTCGCTGTGAAAGCTGCCCTATACTCAGCCTCACAACTGGAAGTGGCCACCGTAGGCTGCTTCTTGCTCAACCAAGATATACATGAGCTACCAAGCATGAAGCAAAAACCACTGGTGGACACACGAGTGTCATAGCAACCAGCCCAATCTGAGTCAGAAAAAGCATGCAAATCTGGCGGTAGTGATCCCCCCTTGGGATAAAACAACCCAAGTAGCCGAGTACCACTCAAGTAGCGAAAGATGCGCTTAACCGCTTTCCAATGCGTGACTCCTGGGCAATGCATAAACCTGCTCATCTGTGAGACAGCAAACTGAATATCTGGCCGAGTAATGCATAAGTAAATCAAGCATCCAACAGCCTGCTGATAGAGAACAACATCAAATGCATCTCCAACATCATGAAGACTCAATCGTAAACCTGTCTCCATAGGAGTGGCAATAGGCTTACAGTCTTCAAGTCCAAAACGCTGCAATAATGTGTCAATATATTTCGTTTGACACAAAGCCATTCCACCATCAACGTGCATAAACTGAATGCCCAAATAGTGATGCAAATGCCCCAAATCAGACATCTCAAATGAGGCATGCAAATCAGCCTTAAAATCAGCAATATGTGTCTCAATAGGACCAGTGAGCAGCATGTCATCAACATAGACAACAATGATCAGAAGCACATCATTAGCATGCTTAACATATAAGGTGCTTTCAGTAGGACTGTTCTCAAAACCATGTGCAATCAGATAGGCATGTATCTTCTCATACCAAGCACGTGGTGCTTGCTTTAAACCATATAACGCCTTCTTTAACCTGCACACCTGGTTTTCATGCCCTTTCTGCACAAAGCCACGGGGCTGAAAAACATACACTTCTTCATGCAAGTCACCATTCAGAAATGTTGTTTTAATGTCCAACTGATGTACATTCCAACCATGATGGGCTGCAAGTGCACAAATGCTCCGAACAGTAGTCATACGGCATGTAGGTGCAAAGGTCTCATCAAAATCAATGCCTCTTTCCTGCGCATAACCATCTGCAACAAGCCTAGCCTTATACCTGTCAACTGTACCATCAGGTTTACGCTTCAGCTTGTATACCCACTTAGTGCCAATGGCCTTCTTGCCAGGAGGCAAGTCACATAAAGACCATGTACCATTCTTCATTATAGCATCATATTCATATTGCATAGCAGCCATCCAATTTTCTGAATTTTGTGCTTCATCAAAAGAAACAGGCTCATTCTCATCACAGAGACTAGATGCAGCCATAGCATAGCAATCTGATGCAAAGGAGGCACTATGAGAGCCTGAACGAGTACGATATGACAAAGGTGCATCTAATTTGCTGTCACGCAAAGTCTGCACCAGCCATTTTGGCATAGTTTTTGCCTGCTCAATATCAGCTCTCTCATCAACAAGTGCATCATGTAAATCTGCATCAAAAATGGAATGATCTGCATCATCATATGAAACCTGCAAAGGCTGAGAAGTTGCCTCATTAGGACCAGCACTAGCCTGTCCACCTGTAAAAAGAGGCATCAAAGTATCATACATGTCTTTGGAGCTAACAGATGTCTCCTTAGTACATGAAAGCAATGGCTGAATAGCATCTTCCACAAAGACAACATCACGGCTAACCAGAATGCGTTTAGTCTGTGGATGATACAGACGATAGCCTTTACTTTCAGAACTGTACCCAACAAAAATACATTTTACTGCCTTATCATCCAATTTTTTGCGATGTTGTTCAGGCACTAATGCATATGCTAAACAACCAAAAACACGCAGATGAGCAACAGATGGCTTGCGGTCATGCCAAGCCTCATATGGAGTGATAGACTGCAACGCTTTAGTGGGACACCTGTTCAGTACATATGCTGCACACATGACAGCCTCAAGCCAGAAACTATGTGGTAAAGCCTGACTTTTGACCATGCACCTCGCCATCTCCATGAGTGACCTATTCTTTCGTTCAGCAACTCCATTCTGTTGAGGTGTATACGGCACTGTACACTGGTGTTTTATCCCACGTTCAGCCATAAATGCATTAAAATCTGAAGACATATATTCCCCCCCTCGATCAGAACGGAGGGTGCCCATTTTACATGCTGACAGATTTTCAGCTAAAACCAAAAACTGTTTGAAGCACATGAACACTTCGGACTTTGCTTTGAGTGGATATACCCATGCATGCCTGGAAAAATCATAAATGAAAGTCACGAAGTAAAGGTAATTTCCAAAAGAGGGTGTCTGCATAGGACCACAGACATCACTATGTACAAGCTGCAATTTCTGCGTAGCCCGAACTGAACCATCTTTTGGAAAGGAAGAACGCTGCATTTTGCCCAAAATACAGCCTTCACAAACATGTTTTCCAGGTGCCTCATATTTGGGCAAAGAGGACACCATTTCAGATTTCTGCAGGCGTAACAAACTAGCAAAATTCAGATGACCAAAGCGTGCATGCCAAAGCTTTGCATCTGACATAGCCTGAGAATCATGAATTGCACATGTCGAATCATTCACAGATCTTTCATAGTCTATGAGCTTATACAGCCCATGACATAAAATGCCAGAAGCAATAATCACATCGCCATTTGAGAGATCATGGACTGTACACCTGTCATCAACAAATTTCACAACCAAGCCAATCTTGGCTAATGCAGAAACTGATAACAGATTCTTTTTGATCCCTGGCACAAATAAAGCATCTGACAAAGTGAAAGAACTACCATCAGCAGTAGTCAGAATGATCTTACCAACTCCCATAACAGGATAAGAGGAGTTATTGGTGCATGTAACAGTATTCCCTGTAGGAGCAGGCTCAAGTGAAGAGAAGAAACTGCGCTGCGAGGTAATATGTTTGGTCGCCCGACTGTCAAAGTACCAAACATCTGAGTCTACTGCAGACATGCACTGATCAGGAGAAGATGGGTCAAAACTGCAGACAGTAGTAAACGCCCATTCTTCTTCCTGCATAAGATTTGCAGACTCTGTTTTTGGTGTAGAGGCCTCTGCAACAACCATTCCAGCCTCTTTCTTCTTTGCCTCTTTAGCAGCCAGTTTTGGACAGTTCTTTATGATATGATCATTGCCTTTACAGTACTTACAAAACAATTTCTGCTTTTCTGATTTTTTCTCATCTTTGTCTTGGTTCTTTGAATGTGCAGCATTTGCAGATTTCTGCTTACTAGTAGAAGAGCTCCATTTTCCTTTGCCCTGCTGACTAGCCAGGAAAGCTTGATCTGCAACACGCATAATGGACCTGTTCTGCCTGGACTGATCTTCCTGCAATAGAACAGAGACTAATTCCTCAAATGACAAGGCATTCGGATTGCCTTTCATCATCAACCGAAGAGTAGAGGCAAAACTCTGATATGAATCAGGAAGACCATTCAGAATGGTCTGCACAAGTGAGCTATCTGGTATAACCTCATCAGCAGAAATCAATTGTTCCTTCATGTCTTTGATCTATGTAAGAAAACTGTCCATAGAATCACCTTCATTCATGTGCTCACTCTCCAACTATTTTCGGAGGTAAGCAACACGAGCCTCATTCCTAGCCTGGTACAAAGTGGTAAGTGTATCCCAAGCATCCTTTGCTGTTCTGCAAGAGCGAATGTGAGGAATAATGGCACGTTTGACAGACAAAGCTATCAATGCATGTGCCTGGGCATCTCTGCCATCCCAGCGAATCTGCTCTGCAGTAGGTGCAACAGAAACAGCAGCACGAACAGGAATCTGCGGAATATCATCTTCGACACCATCTTCATCAGCTCCAACACCTGTATTTGCAGTACCTATCGTTACAGGTGTAACAGGACGTCTTTCAACACCCTGCACAATGTTCCACAATCCTTTTGCAACCAGTACATGTCGCATCATATAAGCCCATAATGGGTAGTTGGTACCATCCAACTTATCCTCAACAGCCAACATACGGAATACATCACTGCTTTCAGCCATGGTCGGTGACTAAAATACCTTGATGCAGAAAATTGACTGTATCTAAAAAAGTTGAACGGAACTGCCCAAACGAGTTCTACTAGACCTGTAGCAGACTTCGAGACGCTTAAACTGGCGAACAGAAACTGGTATATACCTTTGGCACAAAAGGACGAAATAGCCTGCACAAGCGCTGCGATAGTGTGTTCGGAGGCCGAAACGAGCTCAGATCGCGATTTTGGCACCACAGAGCAAAGGTGTTTTGATCTCGGAAACACCCTGAGTATGCTCACCAAATTTCGTGCGAATCTGAGACTGCAAACGGAGGAGTGTCAACGGCGCCGTAGAAGAAGCGACGACCTGCTCTGATACCAATTGTTGGAGTTAGACGTCTGCGGAAGCACGCGAACAGCACAAGGAAGAAGAAGAAGCTTGGAGCACAACACACAAGACTGAATGTATTACTAGAGAATGTACAAAGATGAGTAGCCCATTAGGGCAATAGGCGTATATACAAGCCGGGGGAAAAAAACCTCCTAAAGAGGGAAAAAAGTGCCCCGGCAGTCCTAGAGTGTTCACACACATCACTACCTAAATATATCAACATGTACATATGTATACGTGTATATGCATGTATGTGCATGTGCACGTGTAAGTGTATATGGGTATGTATGTGTTTGTGCATGTGCATATGCATGTGCATATGCATGTGTATGTGTATGTATACATATGTATGTGCATGTGCATGCACATGTGTAAGTGTATATGCATATGTATGTGCATGTGCATATGCATGTGTATGTGTGTGTATATGTATGTATGTGCATGTATATGTGTAAGTGTATGTGTATATGTGTGTATGTGCATGTATATGTGCATATTTATGTATGTATGTATGTATGTGCATGTGTGAGTGTTGAAGCTCAAGGTCCAGGAAAAAGCATGGAAGCGCATCAAGGAAGTGGACACACAAGAAGAAGGAGCAAGTAGGGAGCTCCAAGAAGCACCTGTCAAATTTTTAGAAGAAATCCCTATAAAAATAGTGATTGTTATCACTAAAAACTATTGTAAATACCATTTTCCATTTTTGCAACTCCATTTTTTCAAGCCGAGGAGTCCTCGTGCTTGAGGAGTATTAGAACTATCATCCTACCAATTTTCATAATTTTTAGACTCCGTTTGAGCCCCCAAATAAGCCCTGGAACCTAATTTTTAACTAGGTCGGACACTAGGTCTGGACAGGGCCAAAAGCACTCAAAAAACTATAAAAAGGGCTAGAGAGCTCATTTTTGAGGCTGGCTTGTTGAAGTTTTGAGCTTTGTAAGAGATTTCTTTTGTAATCGAAGATTTCTTTTGTAATCAAAGATTTCCATTGTTCCACTCTTTGCTCTTACCTTGTGCGCATGTGTGTGTATGTGTGTGCATGCTTGTGTGCTTTCACTCACGCACTTGGGCCATCACTTGCTCATGGTCTTCATACCGGTCCTCACGTCTCCACGGATTGACATTTATGAGGTGAAGCTCCTCACATTGGTACTTGCCATTGTGTTAGAGTGACACCAAATTTGGCGCCGTTGCCGGGGAGAGAGCTTGGAGGACGAGCGTGTGAGGGTAAGACGTAGAGTAACGACATTGGAAGGTAAAAACAATCACCATTTTCAGTTCAGTTTTTGAGTTTTCCTTCTCCTTCATCTTCATCATCATCACCATCCCCGCCCACCTTCATCTTCTCAGTTTTCCCCATTTTCTAGAGTACATTCACCTCGTTTTTCACTTGTGGCTGTGAGAAAGAACCTTAGAGAGGGTGCAAAACGGAAACGCAGAAGAAATTCATCTCAATATACCCAAAAATTGAGTGAACAGCCCCGGACTTGATGTGACCTGCACCAAGTATCGTGAGTGCAATATGGCGGGTTTGAAGGGAGATTTTGCATCTACAAACCCATAGGAGTGACAAGGAGGACACAAGGTACTCATATTTGCAAAAAATTTTGAATTTGGACTCTAAAAAATCCAAGGGTCATGTTCTCACGCATTTGAGTATCGGGATATCTGGATATCGTGAACTCTTGTGGTCGAGTATCGCAATACTTAGGCTTGTCAGATATCGAATATCGTTGAGGAAGTTCTCGCGATACTTGTATGATATCTGTATCACTAAGTATTTCTCGCAATACTAGTGACATATCGGGTATTGTTGAGTTTTTACTCGCGATACTTAACACGTATCGTATATCGTGAAAGCTTCTTCCGCGATACTTGGGAGATATCATGTATCACTGAGTATTTCTCGTGATACTTGGGGAAGATTGAGTATCGTCAAAGTTTTCTGCGACAATTGTTGAATATTGTGTATCGTGAATTTCTTTTCTCGATACATGTGGTATATCAGGTATCGTGAGTTTCCTCTCATGACATTTGATAGATATCGTGTGTCGTGGGGTTTTCCCTTGTGACATTATCAAGTATCGTATATCGTGGATTTTGCCTGCGACACCTGACGAGTGTCGAGTATCGTGGACTTTGCTTCGCAACATTTGAGAGATATTAGATATCGTGGAACTCATCTGAGTGTTGAATATCGAGTATTGTGGAGTCAAGTGTCGTGATACGTGTCGAGTGTCATGTGTCGTGATTGATCAAGTTTCGAGTTTCGCCTACTCCAAGTGTCGTGATACTTCCCAAGTATCATGTATCGTCTGCTTCCAAGTATCGCCGATACTTACGAAGTGTCATGTATCGCGTGTTTTGAAGCAATCCCAGAGAGGTCCTGTTTTCCTATTTTAAACTCCAGAACCTTGAACTGACATAAATTTCTCATACGAAATCCGTTTGCAGTGATTTTGGGTGGACCCTCAGGTGGAGTAGGAAACCAAGGGGACTCCAAGGGATTTTGAGCAATACAAGGGGAAATTTTGGACTAGAAGAAAAAGCTTATGAGCCTGAGATCTGGTAGACACTTAGGCAAGGATAGGAAAAGCATTAGATCATCTGAGGCTATTGTCAACCATACAGCTAAGTCTTGGGCACAACAACTAAGTGGTTATCCCTACGTGCTAAGTTTCGAAACAAGTGACTCAGAAATGTCTTTCAACATGGAAAGACCCACACGTAGCTTAGGTACTTCCTACTTACAGACACCAGAAGGTCCCTATAAGACACAATTGGAATATATAAGGACCAACCAACTAGGTGCACGCATCTATGAGGATGGCTTGAGGTGATCAGTAGTCTAACTCAAAAATCCAAATCAACTCTTTGGATTGGAACACCCAGTGGTCAAGCTTGAAGAGGGTTCATACATTGATAAGGAGGGAACCATGTATGTGCTTACCAACTTACCAGATAGGATAGATGAGTTTGGAAATATCATTCCTGAGAATGAGATAGGAGACCTAGAGCAAGGGGACCTAGGATGACAATCCAAGACCCCTAGAGGTAAGTTAGTTTCTTCACTTTGTGGTGCCGAAATCGCGATCTGAGCTCGTTTCGGCCTCCCAATGCACTATCACAACGCTTGTGTAGGCTATTTTGTCTTCTTGTGCCAAAGGTATATACCAGTTTCTGTTCGCCATTATAAGCGTCTCGAAGTCTGCTACACGTCTAGTAGATCTATTCTGGGCAGTTCCGTTCCACTTTTTGAGATACAGTCAATTTTCTGCATCAAGGTATTTTAGTCACCGGCCATGGCTAAAAGCAATGATGTATTCCGTATGTTGGATGTTGAGGATAAGTTGGATGGTACCAACTACCCATTATGGGCTTATATGATGCGACATGTATTGGTTGCAAAAGGACTGTGGAACATTGTGCAAGGTGTTGAAAGACGTCCTGTTACACCTGCGACTACAGGTACTGCAAATACAGGTGTTGAAGCTGATGGAGATGGTGTCGAAGATGATATTCTACAGATTCCTGTTCGTGCTACTGTTTTTGTTGCACCTACTGCAGAGCAGATTCGTTGGGATGGCAGAGATGCCCACGCACATGCATTGATAGCTTTGTCTATCAAACGTGCCATTATTCCTCATATTCGCTCTTGCAAAAAAACAAAGGATGCTTGGGATACACTTACCATATTGTACCATGCTAGGAATGAGGCTCGTGTTGCTTACCTCCGAAAAGAGTTGGAGAGTGAGCACATGAATGAAGGTGATTCTATGGAGAGTTTTTTAACAAAAATCAAAGACTTGAAGGAACAATTGATTTCTGCTGATGAGGTTATACCAGATAGCTCACTTGTGCAGACTGTTCTGAATAGTCTTCCTGATTCATATCAAAGTTTCGCTTCTACTCTTCGATTGATGATGAAAGGCAATCCAAATGCTTTATCATTTGAGGAGTTAGTCTCTGTTCTGTTGCACGAAGATCAGTCTAGGCAGAATAGGTCCATTATGTGTGTTGTAGATCAAGCTTTCCTGGGTAGTCAAAAGGGCAAAGGAAAATGCAGCTCTTCTACTAGTAAGCAGAAATCTGCAAATGTTGCACATTCGAAGAACCAAGACAAAGATGAGAAAAAATCAGAAAAGCAGAAATTGTTTTGTAAGTACTGTAAAGGGAATGATCATATCACAAAGAACTGTTCAAAGCTGGTTGCAAAAGAGGCAAAGAAGAAAGAGGTTGGAATGGTTGTTGCAGAAGCCTCTACACCAAAAAGAGAGTATGCTAATCTTGTGCAGGAAGAAGAATGGGTGTTTACTACTGTTTGCAATTTTGACCCATCTTCTCATGAGCAGTGCATGTCTGCAGTAGACTCAGATGTTTGGTACTTTGACAGTGGGGCGACCAAACATATTACCTCGCAGCACAGTTTCTTCTCTTCACTCGAGCCTGCCCCTACAGGGAATACTGTTACATGTGCCAACAACTCCTCTTATCTTGTCATGGGAAATGGTAAGATCATTATGACTACTACTGATGGTAGTTCTTTCACTTTGTCAAATGCTTTATTTGTGCCAAGGATCAAGAAGAGTTTGTTATCAGTTTCTACATTATCCAAGATTGGCTTGGTTGTGAAATTTATTGATGACAGATGCAGAGTTCATGATCTGTCAAATGGCGATGTTATTATTGCTTCTGGCATTTTATGTCGTGGATTGTATAAGCTCATAGACTATGAAAGATCTATTAATGATTCGGCATGTGCAGTTCATGATTCTTTGGCTATGTCAGATGCAAAGCTTTGGCATGCACGCTTTGGTCATCTGAATTTTGCTAGTTTGCTATGCCTGCAGAAATTTGATATAGTGTCTTCTTTGCCCAAGCTTGAGGCACCTCCAAAACATGTACGTGAAGGCTGTATTTTGGGCAAAATGCAGCGTTCCTCCTTTCCAAAAGATGGTTCAGTTTGGGCTACGCAGAAATTGTAGCTTGTACATAGTCACGTCTGTGGTCCTATGTAGACACCCTCTTTTGGAAACTACCTTTACTTCGTGACTTTCATTGATGATTTTTCTAGGCATGCATGGGTATATCCATTGAAGGCGAAGTCCGACGTGTTCATGTGCTTAAAACAGTTTTTGGTTTTGGCTGAAAATCTCTCAGCATGTAAAATGGGCACCCTTTGTTCTGATCGAGGGGGGGGGATATATGTCTTCTGATTTTAATGCATTTGTGGTTGAACGTATAAAACACCAGTGTACAGTGCCGTATACACCTCAACAAAATGGAGTTCCTGAAAGAAAGAACAGGTCACTCATGGAGATGGCGAGGTGTATGGTCAAGACTCAGGCTTTACCACATAGTTTCTGGCTTGAGGCTATCATGTGTGCAGCATATGTACTTAACAGGTGTCCCACTAAAGCACTACAGTCTATCACTCCATATGAGGCTTGGCATGACCGCAAGCCATCTGTTGCTCATCTGTGTGCTTTTGGTTGTTTGGCATATGCATTAGTGCCTGAACAACATCGCAAAAAATTGGATGATAAGGCAGTAAAATGTGTTTTTGTTGGGTACAATTTTGAAAGTAAAGGCTATCGTCTGTATCATCCACAGACTAAACGCATTCTCGTTAGCTGTGATGTTGTTTTTGTGGAAGATGCTATTCAGCCATTGCTTTCATGTACCAAGGAGACATTTGTTAGCTCCAAAGACATATATGATACTTTGATGCCTCTTTTTATAGGTGGTCAGTCTAGTGTTGGTCCGAATGAGGCCACTTCTCAACCTTTGCAGGTTTCATGTGATGATGCAAATAATTCCATTTCTCATGCAGATATACATGATGCACTTGTTGATGAGGGAGTTGATATTGAGCAGGCAAAAACTATGCCAAAATGGCTGCTGTAGACTTTGCGTGACAGCAAATTAGATGCACCTTTGTCATATCATACTCGTTCAGGCTCTCATAGTGCCTCCTTTACATCAGATTGCTATGCTATGGTTGTGTCTAGTCTCTGTGATGAGAATGAGCCTGCTTCTTTTGATGAAGCACAAAATTCAAAAAATTGGATGGCTGCTATGCAATCTGAATATGATGTTATAATGAAGAATGGTACTTGGTCTTTATGTGACTTGCCTCCTGGCAAGAAGGCCATTGGCACTAAGTGGGTATACAAGCTGACGCTTAAACCGGATGGTACAGTTGACAGATATAAGTCTAGGCTTATTGCAAAGGGTTATGCGCAGGAAAGAGGCATTGATTTTGATGAGCCGTTTGCACCTACATGCTGTATGACTACTGTTCGGAGCATTTGTGCACTTGCAGCCCATCATGGTTGGAATGTACATCAGTTGGACATTAAAAAAGCATTTCTAAATGGTGACTTGCATGAAGAAGTGTATGTTTTTCAGCCCCGTGGCTTTGTGCAGAAAATGCATGAAAACCAGGTGTGCAGGTTAAAGGAGGCATTATATGGTTTAAAGCAAGCATCACGTGCTTGGTATGAGAAGATACATGCCTATATGGTTGCACATGGTTTTGAGAGCAGTCCAACTGAAAGCACCTTATATGCTAAGCGTGCTAATGATGTGCTTCTGATCATTGTTGTCTATGTTGATGACATGTTGCTCATTGGTCCTATTGAGAAGCATATTGCTGATTTCAAGGCTGATTTGCATGCCTCATTTGAGATGTCTAATTTCGGGCATTTGCATCACTATTTGAGCATTCAGTTTATGCAAGTTGATGGTGGAATGGCTTTGTGTCAAACAAAATATATTGACACATTATTGCAGCATTTTGGCCTTGAAGACTGTAAGCCTATTAACACTCCTATGGAGATAGGTTTATGATTGATTCTTCATGATGCTGGAGATGCATTTGATGCTATTCTCTATCAGCAGGCTATTGGATGCTTGATTTACTTATGCACTACAAGGCGAGATATTTAGTTTGCTGTCTCACAGATAAGCAGGTTTATGCATTGCCCAGGAGTCACGCATTGGAAGGGGGTTAAGCACATCTTTCACTACTTGAGTACTACTCAACTACTTGGGTTGTTTTATCCCAAGGGGGGATCACTAATGCCAGATTTGCATGCTTTTTTTGACTCAGATTGGGCTGGTTGCTATGACACTCGTGTGTCCACAAGTGGTTTTTGCTTCATGCTTGGTAGCTCATGTATATCTTGGTTGAGCAAGAAGCAGCCTACTGTGGCCACTTCCAGTTGTGAGGCTGAGTATAGTCCAGCTTTCACAGCGAATGTTGAGTGTGTGGCTCAAATGCCTTATGGCTGATTTGGGTGTTGGCGAGTCTTCTGCCACCACCATCTTCACTGACAATTAGAGCGCATTGGCAGTTGCGAGGAGCCCTGTGTTCCATGCTCGCACTACGCACATTGAGGTGCATTATCACTATGTTAGGGAGAGGTTCTCTACTGGGGAGATCAACTTGGCATATGTGCCCACACAGGAGAACATTCCAGACCTTTTCACGAAGGCTCTGCCTAGGGACAAGTTTGAAGCTTTCTGCAAAGCTTTGGGCTTACTTCCTTTTGTGGAGTGATTTCCACAAAGCTTGGCACTTCTTTATACATGAGTGCCGGCTCCTTGTTCACCGCATCTCTCACAGGGGGGATTTGTTGATATATTTAGGTAGTGATGTGTGTGAACACACTAGGACCGCCGGGGCACTTTTTTCCCTCTTTAGGAGGTTTTTTTCCCCTGGCTTGTATATACGCCTATTGCCCTAATGGGCTACTTATCTTTGTACATTCTCTAGTAATACAATCAGTATTGTGTGTTTGTGCTCCAAGCTTCTTCTTCTTCCTTGTGCTGTTCGCGTGCTTCCGCAGACATTTATCTCCAACAATGTTTCAATCATATGCTCAATGTTCTCATCATGTTCCATGATTTTGTTGTTTTTATAATTTTTCTAGGTTTTTTGGACAAAAGATTTGGACAATTGACTCTTATGAAGAAAATCTAATCTAGAATGTGGAAAACAAAGTGACAAACTATTGTACATGTTGGTTGGATGCGAGATGTCAAACCAATATCCACTGTTGTCCCGCTCAACAATGGATTCTATCCGAAATTTTGATCAGATGTAGCTCCAAACATGAATCGAGGTGCACAATCACTACAAGCATGCTCATGACCCTGAGTAACAATAGGTTTCTTTCTAATTGACAATTGATTCCTAGGATGATTCACTCCTACCATCATGACTTGATTGCATTCCATCCTTAGACTTAAATCTAGCATAGGTAGATCCATCATCCATGGCTAGTTTTCATATGACTCTCACAAATAAAGGGTTGACCTAAGAGAACTTCAGAGGGACAATATTCTTGAATAAAAAAGTGAAACTCTTCTGTGACTCCTCCTATGGATATGGGCACACTAACACAAGCCCCAAACAGGGTACCTACACCATTATCTGTAGTTCTCATACGCCATCCACAATCTTTATCCATGGGCCATCCAAACTTATCATAGACTTCTCTTGAAATCACATTGATTTCAGAGCCGGAATCTACTAATGCATTTACAGTGATAGTGTTCTTATCATTTCCTATTTTAACATGTATCTCTGATGTACCTCTAGACCAGGTTGAATAGTTCCTAACAAATTTTTATTAACATTTACTTCATCATCATCAAAGTCCTCTTCATCAGATTCATCAAAGTTTAAGGCTTCATTCATAGCTTGATCTTGATCTAGAGAATCTTGCATCTCAATATCTAGATTAAGGGGAAACCTCTTTCTTTTAATTAGGCCGACAAAGTTATCTTTACAAACAGACTTTGCAATAGAGAAAACTTGTTCTAAAGACATAGTCACTTGACTCTTAAGCAAAATGTCATCTAAAATCTCCATAGGATCTATTTTTCTCTCAATTTCTGAAATCAAGATGGCTTTAGGTTTTCTCTTTGGTTTCTTTTGTTTTTGCTCAGGATCTTGTTTTTGTTCATGTTCTCATGTTTGTTCTTTAGTTTGTTTTGATTATTCTTGTTTATCTAAATGCTTTGGTTCTGTTTTTCTTTGTGTTGTCTTCTTCCCTTTTTGTTTCTCCTCTTGTTTTTGTTCATTGGGTTGTGATTCTTGTTTTTTATCTTTGGATTGTGATGTTTCTCCTTGCTCAATGATTCTTTCTATTCCCTCTGAAGTTTGTTTTCGAGTCACTCTTCTCTCACTAGGCTCAGCTTCATCTCTTTTTCGTTTTTCTTCTACATTGGATATGTGAGAAATAAGAGATTGATCTTCTATCGGTGACTCCCAAGCCGTTATTCTCCTAATCTCATCTCGTGCTCTTACTAAAGCCTCTATGGAAAAGTCACCTTCCTTTGTGGGTTTACTTGATTCTACTTGTTGTTCATCAAGAGCTTCTAGTTTCACTCCTCTAGTTCCTACGTCCGTTATGGTTATATTTTCATAGTGTTTTTTCATTCCTTCCGTACCATAATTTCCTTGCAAAGGTAGCCTAGATTGATAGTCACATATTTTCTTGTCTATGTCTATTACTAGTCGTTGCTCCTTAGCAGCCTTCAATAGTTCACAATCTCTCAAAAAGTGCTCTAATAAATCACACCAAGGACACCTACGAGGGCCACGCACAAAACCATTTTGATTTTGAGGATTTTGATTAATTTGTGGTGGGAAATTTTGAAATTGAGTATTTTGTTGATAAGGAATTGCTTGAACAGGATAATTAGGATTTTGATAAGGCATTTGATGTATTTGAGGAGCTTGGGGAGTAGCATGTGCTGCTTGAGGTGCAAGAGGAGCTTCCATAGTATATAGTTGCCGATTTTGAAAATTTTGATATTAAGGATTTTGAAAAGTTGTTTGAGAAGCTTGAGGATACATGTTTTGATCCATTTGAGGATGTTGCACATGAGGATGAGGATTTTGCATTGAAGGATTATGCATTGGAGGAACTTGATATGCTTGAGTAGGAGCTACTTGTGGATTTTTATTGGTAGCTATAACATCTGGATTAGGCTCTTGAAAAGACATTGGGTTCATTTGATTTTGGAAAGTTTTTGTGTAATTAGATTGTAAAGCATCTATAGTCTTGGCCAAATTGGATTGTGTAGCAATAAGACTTTCCATTTGCTTAGTGAGAATTTCCACTTGATATTGTTCAACTACACTTTTATTTGGCTCTACTTTAAAACCTTGAGTAAGCTCCATCATTTGAGGAATAGGAGTAGAGTCAAAAAGCATAGCATGGGATTGTTCTTTGACTTGCTCCTTAGTTTGTGGAAGGCTAGCTTGAGGAACATTAGTTTGCTTATAAAGCATGGATTGTCTTTGATGTCTATGGGCTACAGCCTCTACTACTTTACGCACATTTTGACAATTGTCAGTAAGACCATAGCGTTTATCTGGCTCTTCTAATCGCCGTTCAACTTCACTACAAGTTTCATGATGAAGAAGCTTAAGAAAATTGATCACAAGATCAGGTTCCAAAGTTATCTTATCCTCATCAGGAAGTTGTTCATAGCGTCTAATATACTCATTTTGTAAGTGAGTAATAGAGCTACTAGGCTTTGAGGAATGACCCATCGTAAGAATCCATCCCGATTATGTTGGCTATAATCTTCAAGATAGAATCCTTTGAGCATCTCCTTTCTAAAATCACTCCAAGGAAGAGTATCATATTGAGTGACACGGTTTATGATACAACTATCAACAAATCGCTCAAAGAATGATATCAAAAGATGTTCAGGAAGACCAAAAATCATAGCTTGCTCTTCAAACAAATCTAAGTAGCTTGTGATGTTGATGCTATTGAGTTTTCCCTTCTCTCTTAACATAGAAGAGACTATTCTTTGGCCTTGTTTCTCAACAATAAGGGATTTGAATCCTTCCTCCATCTTACGTGAATGAGCAACTGATGGACAATTCTCTAGATCTCTCACAAATGCATTTACTTCACGACGAAGATGTGCACGATACTGTGAGAAATCCAGTGCAACACTCAAGAATGATGATGATGATATGATGAGGATGAAAAATATGAAACAAAGGATATGGATCACAGCCTCCCAACAAGATCAGCAGAAATATCACGTAGCATTTCACGTCGGGTTCAAATGTGGAGGTGATCGCAATCCACGTGGATCGGGTCCGGTCATGGCACACACAAGGTATATGAAGCTAATGAATGTTGGAAGGTTTAAGGATGTGAAAGTGAAATTAATGTTGAGTATGGAGAAGAGAGAGATGTTATGGGAATGGGAATGTAGGAGTGCAAGTTAGATTTATGAACATGAATGATAAGAATGAAAGGGAACCATACACACGAATCAAATTTGGAAGGAAGAATGGTCCATTGAAGGAGCTTCTTAAACACTTCCTAATTCTAATCCATATGCATAGTCTTCTTTGGATGATATGTATGCATGACGAGAATAGATGGAATCCTTACACATAAATCAGTTTCCAAAGGAAGAATGATCCAATATTGGAGCTTCTTATACACTTTCATAAACTAATCAATATATATGGGTATGTATGGATTATATGCATGCAAGTGAATTATGATGATAGAGTTTAATCACAAGCTCAATGAAACATCCTCACTGGTTCAACGCAATATTGCGGAGCCTTCTCACACATAGAAGAAAATAGAAGACACGAAAAAATACTTAAGAGACTGAGAGACAAGAGACAAGAGACAAGTGAGAAGTGACATGAATTAAAAGGATTTGAATTAAGATACCTGTATAAGATCGTCATGATACGTCAAGCTAAGCAATCTACTGATCAAAGGTGGTTCCGACCCTCAAACCATGACAGTTCAACCGAATGTCACACGTAAGAACATGAGTTCCACTTCATTGACCCTATGTATGTCTAGGCTTGTAACTTCTAACTAAAGAAGTCTAAGACTCATTAAAACCAGCTCTAACTCACTCACACACTCCACCGAGGGTGAGTCAAGATAGAGATGCTGGTTCAAGAGGCTATCCTAGATTGGAGTTCTAACTTAAATTTGAAACTAGGTACTATACTCATACTAGCCCACCTTGGATCCTCACTCGCTCAACCGAAGGTGATCTTCTCAAGGAAACCAATTCATCATATCTAACAATATTGTGGTCATGGTTGTAGCTAGGTAGAGTTGTTTAGACATGTTGGGTCCAATATTTTCTACATTACAGAGATGAAGATGGTGGGCATGAAAGCGAGTTTCTTTGTTGGATAGATCATGCATTCCTCAACTTAGGATGTTAGGCTCGATCTCTCTAAACAACTAACACGTAGATATTTTCCTTCTAAAGACAATCGGCAAGGTGATCAGATGGCAATGAAGTCGACACGATCCGTAGATGCTCCATGATGATAAGTTTTTATCAGCTTATGTCTCCTCAAAGACCAAGATGCCTAAAGACCAGCACCTGCAAGTAGTGATATTCACCTCCCTACCAGCTATTATATAGATACAAGCTAGAAAAATATTTTCCTTACAAGTTTGCACATGTGTGCCATGTGTGTGAGTTATCTTGAGAACAATGAGAGGCGAGTCAAATATGTGTCCCATGACCTCCTCCTTCCCCTGCATTGTGTTAAGCACTAGGTTGAGCTTCTCGCTTGCCTAGGACGTAGAGAATATCATACCGATCTTGTTTTGAACAATTTTCAAGCTTACTTTATAAAAGAGAATTTGATCATCATCAGAGTAGTAAACCTTGAGCTTATGCCAAAAGGGCTTTGATGAGGATTTTCTATTTGATTTTCAATCCTCATAGTGAAATTAACATCAATGGTAGGCTCTTTAAGGGCATTTTATCATGCGATTTATTAGGTAAGTTTCCTTCCCACTCCCATCATATTTGAATTTTAACTTTTAGGATGTTAGTGACGAGAATACTAGGATGGTAATGATTTTCAGGTTTTGGTTATATTCATGGCATTTAACGTATTCAATGATAAACGTTGGGATAAGTTTAGAAATAAAATATATGTGAAGTTCAAAGACGTATTGTTTATCATAAGAGCTTGTCGGGTAGGATTACACTGACTAAAACGTAGGATTATAATAATTAGCAACTCTTCATGAATCAAAGGTTACAATAAGAAAAGTTTAATTGAAGTATTTTTTCTTCTCAGGAAAGGTTTTCAAAGTTGTGGGATGTGTGGATAGGAATAGTAATCTATGGACTTCCCAAGAGCATATGGATTCATGTGTTGGGCTTGATGAAGAGAACTAGATTCCTATTAAAATAGTTTCTAGCCCTTCCATTGAGAAGGCATCGAACCCTACAGATGGATTCCTTTGTGCAAAAAATAGGCCGTTTCTGTGAAGGTGGTAAGCCTCTTTGTGACTTTCATAATATAGACGCTAATCTTCAAGCCAAAAGAGATGGCCGATGGAACATCCAGTGGTGAAGAGTGTGATGGAGACACACATTCAATAGAGCTTACGGACAACCCAAATAGAAAAAAAGAAAGTTTTGCCCCTATGAAAAAACATGCAAAGTGAAATGAAGGCTAGTGCCAGAGAATTCCAAGTTTAGTATTTTACAATAATACCTATAAGAGGAATACTATTTATTCTGCTTGTCTTACTCTTGTTAGGAAACTTTTTAAGTTTTGAATCTACGAGAATTTCAAAACTAGGAAAAGGATCTGACTTTGCATGCATCTACAATAGTTACCCAAGCACATGCAAATTAAACCAATGATGTCATCACAGAGTGGTTCTTAAACGGTCTCAATCCACAATTGCGGCCATGCAATGATATTACAATTAGAACACAAAATAGGTGGTTTTAAAGAAGACTTGGAATGTTTGAAATCTCTCGAAAAGTTGTGAAATGTTTGAGATCATTATAAAAGACTAGTAAAAGAGAAACTCTATAGAAAATGTAGAACACGTAGAAAAAAAAAAAAAATTAAAAAAAAATAAATAAATATATATATATATATATATATATATATATATATATATATATATATATATATGAACCATGGCTTTGGAGAATTCTTGAAACAAGCGTCACTGGAAAGTAAGAATAAAATAAATGTAGGTACAATTAGCTCCATACTCGGTTCATGTATACAGCTGGATGCTGATGTGCTCTTTCATTCATGAAATGTTATTCAGTTCAAATAAATTGTAGTGCGCAAAAGTCCCAAGACGCCAGGTCGACTGGTTGGGTCCCTCGCCTCTTGAGGCGGGGGCGAGGGTTCAACCCCCCTGCGCTGCGGGACAGTGTATCCGCCTTCGGGCGCGAATTCCGGCCTTCGGGCGTTAAACCAGCTGGGCCTCCGGGCCGTTCACATCGATGTATGGGCCTTCGGGCCGTTCACCCTGTCTGCCCCTGTTCTTGTGGGATAAGGGGGGTCCCATGGGTACTATGCCCTTCATTGTACAGTTGTTTCTCTTTCAAATTAAAGTCAGGGGGAGTAGGCCTCGGCCGAACCTCCATTTAAAAAAAAATTGTAGTGCGCAAAAAGGCATGTACCATAACGAGCGTACCATACCAACTTCTTATCGCAGTAATTATACGATGTTTGTATGCAATTCTTCTTCGTCTTCTTCTTCTTCTCTCTCTCTCCATATTTCTATCTCTCTACAGCAGCTTCGGCTGAGAGTCCCATGCCTTCGTTGCAACTTGTCATGTAAGAGGTCAATTATAGTGATTATGATAATCCTGCAGTTATTTAGCGCACAGAGATTGCTAACAGCATCCATAATTCGGCGAGCATCCCCATAACAGAAGCACATTAAACCATATATTTTGGTGAGTACTAAATAGAGGAGATCATTTCTGTCTTTCTGTTAAAGCAGCTATACATAGGCTAAAGATTATGACAGGTAAACCATATTTGTTCTAAGAATGGTGAGCTGTTGTTCGTTTCCTTGAGGGAATAGAGGAGCAATTTTCTTTTTCTTTCTGTTAAAGCAGTTTTATATAAGCTAAAGATAATGACAGACAAACCATACATATTCATTTTAAGAGTGCTGAGCTCTTTTTCATGCTGCCATGTGCTGCATGCATCACCCAGTGTAGTTATGCAGGCATCTTCCTCTTAATTGGCCATTAATATAGTACATATAACAGTACATGGTTGAGCAGGTCTGAATCATGATCTCGAGGAGATCGACGAACATAAGAAAGCGACAATCAAACGATTCTGTACTTTCTCTGCACATGTATGTGTGCATAATGCGTATCAAAGGATGTTCCTTAAAAAAATCCTTAAGTGAGGGTACTTTTGCTATCTACAACATGTGACAGGTAGTCTCCTTTAAAAAATGCAATGAAAACGCTTTTTGCGATGTTTAGTATGATGAACAGCTTCAAGCCTCAAGGAGTTATGTCAATCTATCTGTATATGTGTGTATCTCCTTTAAAAACTGCAATGAATATGCTTTTTGTGATGTTTTGTAGTATGATGTTCCTGCCAGAGAAAGATTTGTATGTGTGTACCTATCTATCTATCTGTGTGTGTATGTATGTGAACTAAAAATGCTAAAGGCAATTTATCGTTTCCAACTGTAATAGCGAGCTAAAGGTAAGCCTGTATATATATTTTACTGTCGAGGATCATGAAGACACACTTTTTGGTGGGTTTTTATACGTAAACACTCCAGTACGTGCACTGCGCTGCTTTTCATGAGAGAGAGAGAGAGAGAGAGAGAGAGAGAGAGAGAGAGAGAGAGAGAGAGAGAGAAATAACACTATCATAAAGGAGAGCGTGGTATGGCTTGATATGCTTTACGCGTCTTCAGAAATAAACGATAGATGTAATCCTCTCTATGGACTTTTTTGTACTACTTAAGCCATATATGTAACCCCCTCTACAGACTTTTGTGTACTAGTGGGGCATATATGTAACCTTCTCCAAAGACTCGTCCTAATGTCAATATATGATGAGTCATCTCTTGTATATTTCCAATGGTGGTAAGGTTCACCATTCATATACATGTAACATTCCTTTTTGAAGAATAATGGCATTGGAGTTTTATGATACTCACAGATATTATGGTATCATCATACTTACATTCGTCTATCTATGATCATACATACATTCATCTATCTATGATAGTACATCACGTTGCCATGATCTCTTGAAGCTGCATATCTTACTTAAGAAAATTTAGAAGGACGTATAAGAAACTCCTACTTGAGTTTTGGAGGGAATTACCTTCCACGTATCCTATGAATTCCCAAAACAGTCTATGAAATATGTTTTTGGGTGATTTTCCTCACGAGGATTGTCATTTGGGTCCTTCTTGAAATCCTCTATATGGAAATGTCTTGTACACCTAACCATGTACATAGTAAAGGGTGATGCATATTTCCTCCTCTCTTTTGGAAAACTATACTATGAGAAGATAAAAATCCATTGATCACAGGTTCTATTAGTTTTCTAGAAAGAAAGTCCTTCGTATGTAATGGAAACTCCTTATCCAGAATGAATTAGACCATCAAAGTTTTATCTTAATAACTTAGAAATTAGTTAACTTGTTCTAATTGTATTTGAATTTTGATTGGCGGACACCTCGGTCTACAATTATACAAAGTGGATATTGTTCCACTAGTTCTTCCATACTTGGATAGGGATTGGTAAGCCGATCGTCATTGGACTATGCAAAAGAACCAATCTAGAATAGAACTGAACTCGAGCATAATTGTCGCGTGCTTCAGGTCTTACCATCGTAGGCTTGATTGTTAATGAGTGACATAAAATGGATTCATACAAGAATGGAATAGACAGGATGCGAATGTGTTTGTATTAATGTTGAATGTATTATAGAGTCGGGGTGCTGAAGCGACTGTTCCTCTTACAATCCTCACAAAATGCCCTATAATATAAAGTATTATAGAATGATATAGCTGTTTAAAGCAAAGGTAGATATGATGTCATAGATAAATATTTTCCTATTGCCCTAGAGGCTCTTTAGGCACAGACTTCCACGAAGCTTCTAATATTTCCCCATAGCTTGGCAAAAATCTTGTCGCCTTGGCCACCAAGTGGAAAGGAAGAAGGAGGTTTTGATACAGAAGAAGAAGAAGAGGCGGAGTGAAATAGATGCGGTGCTTTATCGTTTGAGTGATTAGCCCTAATGTTTGCCTTGCAAAGATTCATCCCATCACTAGTCCTTGACTCTACATGATTCCCTGACAATGAACTAGTACCTAAAGAGGAGACCACTCGGAGCCCTGACCACTACAACCTTTGAGGATGTAGATCACGGTCAAGGAGCTTCCTTCTTCTTTACGATGTTGACGTTTGGAAGCTAGTCAGTTGCCATGCTCTACTCTGAACGTTCTCCACTTCTTCAATGCTCAACTTTTGGCCCTCTCATACAAAGCTCTCTCATACATTACACATTAATCAACACCCAATGCTTGTTGTCTTCCACTACCACACTAGAGCCTTTCCACTAAGACTTGCCTTCAAACTTTAAACTAATCCCTCACATCTACTCTCAGTATTCCTTGCTCTGACCACTTTGCCACAACTGCTTCTAGTTCCCCATGTGAGCTTCAACTCTACAAATAAACAACCCGAATTTCGCATTTATCGTGTGATGCTCCTCTATGTTGATGCTTCTTGCGGTCTCTGCTCTATGCACATTTAAGTCTCCTACCCTTGATGCCTACTCTCATGTATCTACAGATACACAAAACTATCTTCGTAATCTATTGCCTATCTCTGGCTCCTTTCCTCCCTATGCATGTGTGAGGCCATCAGTTACATATTATTTGTAATTTTTTATATTTTGGGTGAAGTGCCATACTGGCACAAGCATTGTAACTTGTTTATGAATTAATACAAATAAAGCTTGGACCCATGTAGCCTCAGGCATATGGCGAGTCCATAGGAACATGCATGGTGGAAGAGTGTAGTCGCAATATTTTCAATCTAATTGTGTTGTGCTCTTAGGTACTGTGTTGATTCTTGTTTGTTGAATTGTTAATCTTTAAATGTGGTGATTAATTGATTCTTGATAAGAATCGGTGTTAGAAGTTAGTGCGGTTAAATGTTGTTGCTAATCTTGAATATTAATTTAATTGTTAATCTTGTGCATGACCGGCTCTAAGTAAATTGAGAGGTACGATTACATGATCGGGTGGTAAAGTGTAAGAGTGCATGTTTATGAAGTAACCAAAAAGTATTCCAGAGTATTGTAATTCTATGATTTATAGAATCAATACTCGATTAATACTCAAAGAAGAGTGCTATAAGAGAGATATTAGCAAATGTAGTGTATTTCACTAATTGGCTTAACTGATTACCTTAGAGGTAAGGAGTGGGAAAATACCCAGGGACCCTATCCAATAGAATCCTACCATCCCAAGAACCCTGCTAGCCTATCCTAATCCGCTTTAGTCTCATCAGATAGAGTCGGATTAGGAACAAAGATTAACAGTCGCACCCTTTGTTGGAAGTGGAATCTAGTTTCTGAGAGAAGCTTACCATACATTTTTGAGCGGAGATTATTTCCTACATGTCGGTAATGTGCTCTGAAGAGACTTATCCCAAATATTGAAGCGATAAACAACCCTTGAGAGTGAATACTATGCTGGGGATGCCACCATGGCGTAATATTGAAGCTGTTATGTCTGAAAGGAAGGGCGTAGCGAGTAGCAGTGGATCGACATCACAACATTTCCTTGTTTCCGGTTTGCATAGTAAACCAGAATCCAATCTGGTATCCTCTTCTGTTGCTTCAATGTCCGATGTTAATACCAAACTCGGTGATCGTTAGGTTCCCTTTGGTAGTGATTTAGCATCTAGTGTCGATACCGAATTCGATGGAAGTCCGGTGCTCGCTGAAACAATATAAGAAGTTGTTGAAGATATTAACAAGTTTGATGAACCTATTTTTCAGATAGAAAATTGTAGTTCAGGGTTGAGTACCTCTATTCAACGTCACAAGTTCTAGAGTGAAAAAAAGGCTCTCTTCTCTCATTTCCTATCTGAAGAGTGGAACCCAACCCAGAAATTAAACCTTAAGCTTCCAGAAAACATATTTCCTAACCACAAATGAGAGTCAGTAGATACCCATGAGTCAAAACAACCAATAGACCCAAGTGTAGAACCCATGGCAGATACACAAAATGATAAGCAAGGACAACAGCAAAGAGGTCACCGAAGACAACGGACTGTAAAAGTGACCTATGCAAAATCTGGGGGTCTCCCAGGTTTCGATCCGGATGCGCATGTGTACACCTTTCAAATCAACCACACTGTATTGGATAATCTAGAAGACCAAGAATATAAGGCCATAGTGTTCCAGTCCAAATTAGTCAATGAAGCGGCTAGATGGCTCACTGAATTTGATCTCAATCATTTTCGACAGTTCAAAGATGTTAAGAATGTATTTTTCGAGCACTTTTGGTTAAAGATGAATGATACCAAGATATTTGATTATTTGCAAAATGCAAATTTACCCAACAATGTCATCATACAATGGTTCATAAACGATCGCAATCCACAATTGCAACTGATCATGATCATAGGTTGTGTTGGTGGCATGATGTTAAATACGGCCATTGTGATGACATTACAATTAGAACACAAAATAGGTGGTTTTGGAGAAGACTTGAAATGGTTGAAATCTCTCAAAAAGTTGTGAAATGTTTGAGATCATTTTAAAAGGCTAGTAGAAAAGAAACTCTATAGAAAATGTAGAACACGTAGAATATATATATATATATATATATATATATATATATATATATATATATATATATATATATATATGAACCATGCCTTTGGATAATTCTTGAAACAAGCGTCACTGGAAAGTAAGAATAAAATAAATGTCGGTACTATTAGCTCGATACTCAGTTCATGTATACAGCTGGATGCTGATGTGCTCTTTCATTCGTGAAATGTTATTCAGTTCAAATAAATTGAAGTAGTGGGCAAAAAGGCATGTACCATAACAAGCGTACCATACCAACTTCTTATCGCAGTAATTGTACGATGCCTGTTTGCAATTCTTCTTCTTCTCTCTCTTTCTCTCTCCATATTTCTATCTCTCTACAACTTGTCATGTAAGACGTCAATCATAGTGATTACAACTTGTCATGTAAGAGGTTATTTAGCGCACAGAGATTGCTAACAGCATCCATAATTTGTCGAGCATCCCCATAACAGCAGCACGTCAAACCATATATTTTGGTGAGTACTAAATAGAGGAGAACGTTTCTGTTTTTCTGTTAAAGCAGCTACACGTAGGTAAAGATTATGACAGGTAAACCATATTCGTTCTAGGAATGGTGAGCTGTTGTTCGTTTTCTTGAGGGAGTAGAGGAGCAATTTTTTTTCTGTTAAACCAGATTTATATAAGCTAAAGATAATGACAGACAAACTATACATATTCAAGCTCTTTTTCATGCTGCCATGTGCTGCATGCATCAGCCAGAGTACCTATGCAGGCATCGTCCTCTTAATTGGCCATTAATATAGTACATATGACAGTACATGGTTGAGCAGGTCTGAATCATGATCGCGAGGAGATCGACGAACTTAAGAAAGCAACGACCAAACGATTCCGTACTTTTTCTGCTCATGTATGTGTGCATAAATGCGTATCAAAGCATGTTCCTTAAAACATTTCCTTAAATGATGGTAATTTTGCTATCTACAACATGTGACAGGTAGTCTCCTTTAAAAAATGCAATGGAAATGCTTTTTGCAATGTTTTTGTAGTATGATGAACAGCTTCAAAAAGTTATGGCAATGTGATATCCTGCCAGAGCAAGATTCGTATGTGTGTATCTATCTATCTATGTGTGTATGTGTGTGAACTGAAAATGCTTAAAGCAATTTATCATTTCCAACTGAAATAGCGAACTACAGGTAGGCCTGTATATATATTTTACTGTCGAGGATCATGAAGACACACTTTTTGGTGGGCTTTTACAAAGTAAATCCCCCCCCCCCCCCCCCCCCCCCACCGCCCTGGCTTTTCTGTATGGAAAGCGAGGAGGTGATGCTAGTATTGGTATTCACTATATACTTTCCGGTGGATGTAAAATGACTATTGTTTCCTCCCTGAGTTCTGTCGCTGCGTGATTGATTGCATGTTGTTGGCGAAGTAAAATTCAGATGCCTTTTCTCGATGCCTTGCTGAACAAATCTTGAATACGACACAGTATTCAATTTAATATAGGACATATGCGCATTGTTAGAGGCATCTAGACACTCCAATACCTGCACTACACTGCTTTTCATGAGATAGTGTATGTGTGTGTGTTTGAGAGAGAGAGAGAGAGAGAGAGAGAGAGAGAGAGAGAGAGAGAGAGAGAGAGGTAACACACTATCACAAAGGAGAGTATGGTACAACTAGTGGCTGGACATGCTTTACGCGTCTGCAGAAATAAACGATAAATGTAATCCTCTCTATGGACTTTTTTGTACTACTTAACCCACTCTACGGACTTTTGTGTAAGACTCGTCCTAATGTCAATATATGCTGAGTTACCTCTTGTATATTTAGAATGTTGGTAGGCTTCCCCATTCATATACATGGAACATCCCTTTTTGAACAATAATCGCATTGGAGCCATATGATACTGACAGATATTGTGGTATCGTCATACATACATTCGTCTATCTATGATCATACATACATTCATAGTACATCACATTGCCATGATCTCTTGAAGTTGCATATCTTACTGAAGAAAATTTAGAAGGTCGAATAAGAAACTTCTACTTGAGATCTGGAGGAAATTACCTTTCATGTATCCTAAGAATTCTCAAAAAAGTCTATGAAAAATGTTCTGGTAATTTACCTCACAAGGATTGTCATTTGGGTGCTTTTTGAACTCCTCTATATGGACATGTCTTGTACTATTTAACCATGTACATAGGAAAGGACGATGTATATTTCCTCCTCTTTTTTTGAGAAATATACTATGAGAAGATAAAAATCGATTGATCACATGTGCTAATAGTTTTGTAGAAAGAAAGTCGTTAGTTTGTAATGGAAATTCCTTATCACCAAATTGATAAATTAGACCATCAAATTTTTATCTCAATAACTTGGAAATTAGTTAAATTGTCTTGACTGCATTTGAACTTTGATTGGTGTACAACTTATCTACATTTATACAAAGTGGATATTGTTTCGCCAGTTCTTCCATATACTTGGCTAGGGATTCATAACCCGATCGCCATTGGACTATGCAAGAGAACTAGAACAGAACTTAACTGAACTCGGGCATAATCGTTGTGCACTTTAGATCTTACCACCATATGCTTGATTGTTAGTGAATGATGTAGAACAAATAGAAACAAATAGAAACTGAATGGATTCATATCAGAATGGAACAAACAGGATGCAAATGCATTTGTATTAATGTCAAATGTATTAGAGAATTAGGGTGCTAAAGCAACTGTTCTTCTTACAATCCTCAGAAAATGCCTTATAATACAAAGTATAATAGAATGATATAGTTGTTTAAACCCAAGGTAGATGTGATGTCATAGATAAATATTTTCCTCTAGCCCTAGAGGATCTTTAGCCAAATGCTTCCACAAAGCTTATAATCATTCCCCAGAGCTCTGCAAAAATCTTAGAGAATCAGCCACCAAAAGGAGAGGAAGAAGGAGGTTTTGGTACAAAAGAAGGAGATGCCATGTGAATCAGACCTGATGCCAGGTCATTTGAGGGATTACCCCTAATGTTTGCCTTGCAAAGAGTTAGCACCTCGTGAGCCCATGACTCTACATGGTTCCCTGGCAACAAACTAGTACTTGATAAGGAGACCACTGTTGATATATTTAGGTAGTGATTTGTGTGAACACTCCAGGACCGCCCGGGCACTTTTTTCCCTCTTTAGGAGGTTTTTTTCCCCCGGCTTGTATATAAGCCTATTGCCCTAAGTGGCTACTTATCTTTGTACATTCTCTAGTAATACATTAAGTCTTGTGTGTTGTGCTCCAAGCTTCTTCTTCTTCCTTGTGCTGTTCGTGTGCTTCCAGAAGGCATGTAACTCCAACAATTGGTATCAGAGCAGGTTGTCACTTCATCTAGGGTGTCGTCGACACTCCTCCGATTGCAGTCTCAGATTCGCACGAAATTTGGTGAGCATATTCAGGGTGTTTGAGAGATCAAAACAGCTTTGCTATGTGTGCCGAAATCGCGATCTGAGCTTGTTTCGGCCTCCAAACGCACTATCGTAGCGCTTGTGCAGGCTATTTCATCTTTTTGTGCCAAAGGTATATACCTATTTCGATTCGCCAGTATACGCATCTCGAAGTCTGCTACAGGTTTAGCAGAACTCGTCTAGGCAGTTCCGTTCAACATTTTGAGATACAGTGAATTTTTTGCATCAAGTTATTTTAGTCACTCACCATGGCTGAAAGCAGTGATGTATTCCGTATGTTGGTTGTGGAGGATAAGTTGGATAGTACCAACTACCCATTATGGGATTATATGATGCGACATGTATTGGTTGCAAAAGGACTGTGGAACATTGTGCAGGGTATTGAAAGACGTCCTATTACACTTGTGACTACAGGTATTGCAAATACAAGTGCTGAAGCTGACGGAGATGGTGTCGAAGATGATATTCTGTAGATTCCTGTTCGTGCTACTGTTTCTGTTGCACCTAGTGCAAAGCAAATTTGTTGGGATGGCAGAGATGCTCAAGCACATGCATTGATAGCTTTGTCTATCAAACATGCTATTATTCCTCACATTCGCTCTTACAGAACAGCAAAGAATGCTTGGGATACACTTACCACATTGTACCGGGCTAGGAATAAGGCTCGTGTTGCTTACCTCCAAAAACAGTTGGAGAGTGAGCACATGAATGAACGTGATTCTATAGACAGTTTCCTAATAAAGATCAATGACTTGAAGGAACAATTGATTTCAGCTGATGAGGTTCCAGATAGTTCACTTGTGCAGACCGTTCTGAATGGTCTTCCTGATTCATATCAGAGTTTTGCTTCTACTCTTTGATTGATGATGAAAGGCAATCCAAATGCCTTGTCATTTGAGGAGTTAGTCTCTGTTCTATTACAGGAAGATCAGTCCACGTAGAATAGGTCCATTATGTGTGTTGCAGATCAAGCTTTCCTGGCTAGTCAGAAGGGCAAAGGAAAATGGATCTCTTCTATTAGTAAGCAGAAATCTGCAAATGCTGCACATTTGAAGAACCAGGATAAAGATGAGAAGTAATCATAAAAGTAGAAATTGTTTTGCAAGTACTGTAAAGGGAATGATCATATCATAAAGAACTGTCCAAAACTGGCTGCAAAAGAGGCAAAGAAAAAGGAGGTTGGAATGGTTGTTGCAGAAGCCTCTACACCAAAAACAAAGTCTGCTAATCTTGTGCAGGAAGAAGAATGGGTGTTTACTACTGTTTGTAGTTTTGACCCATCTTCTCATGAGCAATGCATGTCTGCAGTGGACTCAGATGTTTGGTACTTTGATAATGGGCGACCAAACATATTACCTCTGTTAAACATTAAACGGGGGACTAGCTGTCAGTAGCGCGTTTAAACATTTATTGGGTTCTTGGGAGTGGAAGGGGTCTGTTAAACAAAGGCCCTATACTTAGTTCCCAAATTAACCACTTCACACACAGCAATACACTGATGCTCAAAACTCTATCAAGACTCCGTTACACTTACAATCTTACAGTATTCAACCAAACTCTCTCACAGTTGACCGAACACACTACACTAGACTATGCAGTATCGTGATACAGAGTTACTTAATGAACTCAAGAACTGTTTCGAATACAAAATATTGTAACACTAGAGACAATAACAGTAATCCAACCTTCACTGAATAGATACAAACAATCAAACAAAAATCGAAGACACAGTAGAACTCAACAATCTCAAACACACAGTACTGAAGGTCCAGTACGCAACTTAACAAGACCCTTACTGTAGCTAACCTTTACCGTATGAGGACAGACCTCCACGCTGAAGACAATACAATACGACTCGAAGTTCTCAGAACACTACCGCAATTACACAGACTTCATCCAACAAGTTAGAGCACCTTACAAGAAAGAGCGACACCTCGGTACACTTAATCAATAGAACAATCGCAACTGAACACCGCAGAACAACTCGCTCAGACAAACAGTCTAATGATCAATTGAACATCTATGTAACTCACGAACAGAAACAGGTATCAATATGCCAAGATCCAGGCTACCGCACATCCTCAGCTTCTTATTTTCGGCCATCCAAGCAGCGCAACCCTCACCCCGAGGACCCATCCTTTGCCATGAAGAGTCTGCAAAGATTTTAGAGGACGATGAAGAAGATCAAGAGGAATTATTCCAACTCTTTCGACGAAAAAGAATTAGAATCAGTTCATCCGATAGCGAAGTACAAGGTTCAACCGCAAATGATAAGGTCGACGACAAAGAAGAAGAAGCAAACGAAGACGAAACTTTTCACGACACCACAACTACCATGCATCATGAATCTTCAGCACAGTCATCTTCAGAACAACAACAAGAACAGGAAGCTCCCACCGAATCTGACACAAGCTTGTCACAAGAAGCATCACAGCAACAATCGGAGCAGGAAAAGCAAAGAGATGAAGAACATATAATCAAAGAAGTTTTCGAGGAACTGCTTAAAGCAGTAGAGTCCACAGCTGCCGACACCGCTGACACACAACAAACCACAGAAAAGGTAACAGAATCTCACTCTATTCTTCCCACTCCCCCAAAGGAACCTCCACTCAACCCAATTATCTCTACTCCACCCATTCTTCCTGAAGAACCCACTGCCTCTTCTTCCTCATCCCCAAACTACTCTCCACCGAAATCCAAGCAGCTACTCACCACATCCTCATCTCAACCTCGTCCTCATCTTCCACTTCCTTCGATTCCCATGATCTCTGAGCTTGCAAACATGGGTCAATTGCTAATTCAGCTATCGCAGCAATTACCAGTACAGATGAAACAAGTCACTGATAGCATCTGAGAGGAATTCCAACACAAGGTAGATGTACTGGAGGCGGACATTAGTCCTCTACAAGAAGAATTAATAGTAGCCAAAGCCGAAAACCAAGCCTTACAAGAACAACTTAAGGAGTTACAAGCCCAAATGGCCAAACAGGTAGAAGTTACCGCTCAAAGAGATGCAGCACTGACATAGATCAGACAAAAAGACGAGTTACTAAATGATGCAAATATAGAAATCATTCAATTGAGGCAAGACCTACAGGATAAAGACGATGCAAGAATCGCTTTAGGGAATCTATTAGAAGAAACAAGACAACAGCTAGATGAAGCAGTACAGCGAGGCCAAGAACAGCATGATCTGGCTATGAAAACAGCTGAAGTACTCGAGAGATGCAAGATCAATTTATCAGAAGCTAACAGCATTCTCAAACGAAAATTGACCGTAGAAGCTCAACTACAAAAAGTAATATCAGATCTTCACAGAGAAAGAGATGCCTACTCCAGAACAATCCAATTCCAGAATCAGCAGATCGACAGAAAAGACAACCAACTCGACAATCAAAAAGAAAGATTGGCCAAGATGGATAAACAACTTGCAGAGATGAAAGTATCCAGGGATGCGGCCTTATCAAAGAATTTTATTTACAAGAGGCCTTTTTGTAGACGCAGACAGAAATTTTGCTGGCCAAAGTAATTTCCCTAAGTTCTGTCAGAACAAATGCACAATTAGTAGAACCTGGTACTTTGAAACAGATGTTAGAAGCTTTAAAAAAGAAAATCGCCCAAACCTTTAGATTAGCCAGATCCATGTATTTAGAAGGCATTATAGATGAACCGTAATTTTGATAAACCTGCGGGTTCGAGTCCACTGTGCGTGCCAGTGTTAGTCCGCCGCCGGATTAGAAGTTGTAAAAACTGAATCTTGTTCACACGAACGAAAGGTAATTGTTACACAAATACGTTGTAATCTTTATATAAAGCAATGAAAAAGAGACGCTCAGTGACGTTCGTTGGGATCACCAGACTGTCTGTCTGGGTGATTAAGCAGAACGCTGTTGTAGTGTCTGTTGAGTAATTCTGAGTATACTATTGTTGTTCTGTCTGGTTGTCCATTGATACCTATTTTTGTTCGTGAGTTACATAGACGTTCAGTTGATCGTTAGACCTCACAGCGTAGTTTCTTCTCTTCACTCGAGTCTGCCCCTACAAGGAATACTGTCACATGCGCCAACAACTCCTCTTATCCTGTTATGGGAGTTGGTAAGATCATTCTGACTTCTGCTGATGGTAGTTCTTTCACCTTGTCAGATGCTTTATTTGTGCCAGGGATCAAGAAGAATCTGTTATCAATTTCTGCATTAGCCAAGATTGGCTTGGTTGTGAAATTTGTTGATGACAGATGTGCAGTTCATGATCTATCAAATGGCAATGTTATTATTGCTTCTGGCATTTTATGCCGTGGGCTATATAAGCTCATAGACTATGAAAGATCTGTGAATAATTCGGCATGTGCAGTTCATGATTCTCAGGCTATGTCAGATCCAAAGCTTTGGCATGCACGCTTTGGTCATCTGAATTTTGCTAGTTTGCTACACCTGCAGAAATCTGATATGGTGTCTTCTTTGCCCAAGCTTGAGGCACCTGGAAAACATGTATGTGAAGGCTGTATTTTGGGTGAAATGCAGTGTTCCTCCTTTCCAAAAGATGGTTCAGTTCGGGCTATGCAGAAGTTGCAGCTTGTACATAGTGATGTCTGTGGTCCTATGCAGACACCTTCTTTTGGAAACTATCTTTACTTTGTGACTTCCATTGATGATTTTTCCAGGCATGCATGGGTATATCCATTGAAGGCAAAGTTCAAAGTGTTTTTGTGCTTCAAACAGTTTTTGGTTTTGGCTGAAAATCTGTCAGTATGTAAAATGGGCACCCTCCGTTTTGATCGAGGGGGGGAATATATGTCTTCTGATTTTAATGCATTTCTGGCTGAACGTGGGATAAAAACACCAGTGTACAGTGCCGTATATACCTCAATAGAATGGAGTTGCTGAATGGAAGAACAGGTCACTCATGGAGATGGCCAGGTGTATGGTCAAGAGTTAGACTTTACCACATAGTTTCTGGCTTGAGGCTGTCATGTGTGTAGCATATGTACTTAACAGGTGTCCCACTAAAGCACTGCAGTCTATCACTCCATATGAGGCTTGGCATGATCGCAAGCCATGTGTTGCTTATCTGCCGGTTTTTGGTTGTTTGGCATATGCACTAGTGCTTGAACAACATTGCAGAAAATTGGAAGATAAGGCAATAAAATGTATTTTTGTTGGATACAGTTCTGAAAGTAAAGGCTATAGTCTGTATCATCCACAGACTAAACGCATTCTGGTTAGCCGTGATGTTGTTTTTGTGGAAGATGCTATTCAGCCATTGCTTTCATGTACTAAGGAGACATCTGTTAGCTCCAAAGACATGTATGATAGTTTGATGCCTCTTTTTACAGGTGGTCAGTCTACTGCTGGTCCTAATGAGGCAACTTCTCTGCCTTTGTAGATTTCATGTGATGATGTAGATCATCCCATTTGTGATGCAGATTTACATAAAGCACTTGTTGATGAGAGAGCTGATATTGAGGTAAAAACTATGCCAAAATGGCTGGTGCGGACTTTGTGTAACAACAAATTAGATGCACCTTTGTCATTCCGTACTCGTTCAGGCTCTCATAGTGCCTCCTTTGCATCAGATTGCTATGCTATGGGTGTGTCTAGTCTCTGTGATGAGAATGAGCCTGTTTCTTTTGATGAAGCACAAAATTCAGAAAATTAGATGGCTGCTATGCAATCTGAATATGATGCTATAATGAAGAATGGTACTTGGTCTTTATGTGACTTGCCTCCTGGCAAGAAAGCCATTGGTACTAAGTGGGTATACAAGCTGAAGCATAAAACTGATGGTACAATTGACAGGTATAAGACTAGGCTTGTTGCAAAGGGTTACGCACAAGAAAGAGGCATTGATTTTGATGAGACCTTTGCACCCACATGTTGTATGACTACTGTTCGGAGCATCTGTGCACTTGCAACCCATCATGGTTGGAATGTACATTAGTTAGACATTAAAATTGGATTTCTGAATGGTGACTTGCATGAAGAAGTGTATGTTTTTCAGCCCCGTGGTTTTGTGCAGAAAGGGCATGAAAACTAGGTGTGCAGGTTAAAGAAGGCATTATATGGTTTAAAGCAAGCACCACATGCTTGGTATGAGAAGATACATGCCTATCTAATTGCACATGGTTTTGTTAACAGTCCAACTGAGAGCACCTTATATGTTAAGCATGCTAATGATGTGCTTCTGATCATTGTTCTCTATGTTGATGACATGCTGCTCAGTGGTCTTATTGAGAAGCATATTGCTGATTTTAAGGCTGATTTGCATGCCTCATTTGAGATGTCTGATTTGGGGCATTTGCATTACTATTTGGGCATTCAGTTTATGGAAGTTGATGGTGGATTGGCTTTGTGTCAAACAAAATATATTGACACATTATTGCAGCATTTTGGCCTTGAAGACTGTAAGCCTATTGGCACTCCTATGGAGACCGGTTTACGATTGAGTCTTCATAATGCTGGAGATGCATTTGATGCTATCCTCTATCAGTAGGTTGTTGGATGCTTGATTTACTTATGCATTACTCGGCTAGATATTCAGTTTGTTGTCTCACACATGAGCAGGTTTATGCATTACCCATGTGTCAAGCATGTTGGGAAAGATGGATGGATGCTCCAAGAGATTGAGTAGGTACTGCTAAGCCTGCTTTGTACCAGCCCTCTTTGCTTCAGAGTTGATAACTAGACCTCCTTAGCATTCCAATGACACCATAAAATGTCCTAAGTCCTTTGGAAATGATGTGTGCAATGATTGAATCAAAACAGATAACTTTGGAAGTCACAAACTCAAGAAAACCTTCTATTTATGTCTTGATACCTGCTGGGTATTTTGCTGAGTATGACCAGCACAGTAGGAATTGGAAAAATTCCTTTTAGGGGTATCTAATTAGCTTAGTAAGCTACCTATTCCAAGTGGAATGATGTAAAATGATAAACTATGCTAAGAGAAATCAATTTAGCAAGTTAAGTTATACCCCTGACTTTTTAGGACTGTAGCAGAAAATGACCAAAGATCACCTCGACGCCAATTACTCCAAAATGGCTGAATGGAATGTCTTCAAACTTTGACAGCACGTAGATTACTTGAAGCTGAATCCAAGAAGCTTTGAATCACTGCATTTGGTGGAGAATTGACCGAGATATGCCCTTGACAAGTTGACAGACTTTTGAGTAGACTAACAGAGAACTCAGAGATGGACAATGTGAATGTATGTATTAATGAACATCTGTATACAACTCCATTGGCATGAATATCATTGCCAAATGGTGTAGAGAGGTGTGGGCTATAGTGTAGACCTCACACACACTCAAAAATCAGTAATGTTATGCTCGGGAGTGCTCTCTCTTACCCGCGACTTTTCATGTCCATTTTTATAAGGAATGAGTAAAAATTCGAATTCAAATTCAAACTTTTGACTCCCTATGATCAAGCTCCTAAATGCTTGGAGATATTCTTTCAATCAAACAACTAATTTTTCCATGAATTCTTTTGGTAGGTGATTACAAGAGATTCCAAGTCAATTTGACTTTTACAATGAGGTAAAGTGGTAATTAGCCACTAGCATATGTTCCTATGCTTCTTCATGAGCGTATGGACTTCAATGTATCCTTTGAGCCAAATGTGTAGGCTTGTAATTTACACGAACAGCTCCCCCTCAAGCCAAACATTTTGGCTTAAGTCTTCATTTTGAATCTTCAAGTATATCCTGCAATCCAATCATGGATTTGAATCTGCAAAGTTCGGTTCCATCCAAAGCTTTAGTCAACAAATCTACACATTGCATGTTGGTTGATACATAGGTTAGTTGAATGTCCTTGCTTATCAATTTCTCTCTCACATAGTGGTAATGGACCTCTATGTGTTTGGTCCTAGCATGATAAATAGGATTAGCTGCAAGGTGAAGAGAACTTGTATTATCTCCAAAGATAATTGGTGACCTAGTATATAAACCCAATTCTGTATACAAAAGCTTAATCCATATTGCTTCTTGTGTGGCATTAGCTAGTCCTCTATAATCTGCCTCTATGGAAGACAAAGCAACAGTGGGTTGCTTCTTTGAAGACCATGAAATTGGTTTGTCACCTACAAAAGAAATATATCCAGAAGTACTCCTCCTATCATCCTTGCATCCTGCCCAATCTGCATGTGAATAAATTTTGATATCAATATCTGAAGTGTAAGGGAAATACAAACCATGGTTCTGTGTACCCTTGAGATACTTCAGAATTCTCTTGGTAGCCTCTAAGTGAGGTATCCTTGGCTTGTGCATAAATTGACTTAGCACACTAACTCCATATGCAATATCTATCCTTGTTAAGGTAGCATAGTTCAAACTACCCACCATACTTTGATAACATGTAATGTCATTGACTTCATCACCTTCATGGGCACTTAGTTTTAGGTTTACCTCCATTGGAGTGCTTGCTACTTTAGCATCTTGCAAATGAAACTTCTTCAACATATCCTGTATATATTTTTTCTAAGTGATGTATATCCCTGAATTAGTGTAGACTAATTCAAGTCCCAAAAAATACTTCAATAGACCAAGATCATTGATCTTGAACTCCTTCATCATTTGACTTTTGATATATCTAATTCCATTGACATCATTACCTGTAATGATGATGTCATCAACATAAACACAAAGATATATTACCTCTGAATTACTTCTCTTAATGAACAGAGAAGTATCTGCCTTGCTCATGACAAAACCTTGGTCTTGGAGGTATGTAGTTAACCTATAATTCCATGCCCTAGGTGCCTGCTTCAATCCATATAAAGCCTTTTTTAATTTGCAAACATATGTTACCTTCTTAGGGTCCTCATAGCCAGGAGGTTGTGACATGTATACCTCCTCTGAAATCCATCCATTCAAGAAAGCATTCTTGACATCCAATTGGTATATATTCTAATTTTTTGATGCAGCCACACTCACCAACACTATGATGGTTGGCATTTTGGCCACATGTGAGATACATAGTCAATGCCTTGGGTTTGTGCAAAACCCTTAGCTACCAATCTGGCTTTGTACCTATTAATTGTGCCATCAGAATTTCTTTTAATCTTATAGATCCATCTGGATCCTATTACCTTCATTGAGTCCTTCTTAGGTACTAACTCCCATGTGTCACTTTCTTTGAGTGCTTCAATCTCCTCATCCATAGCTTCTTTCCATTCTGATTTGGTAATTGCTTCTTCATATGATCCTGGTTCTTCATTTGACAAATCTTTGGCAAGATAAATAGATTGTTTAGTAACAAGAGATGTATCATACCCATATCTGATAGGTTTCTTGCTTTCTCTTTGTGATCTTCTAAATGGTTGAGTTGAAGATTCAGGTATATCTTCAAGCTTCTTCATCTTCATTTTGCCTTTGGACTTCCATGCTTTGAATTCTTCAAGGTTGATAGTATCTTCATCATCTGAACTTCAGGCTTCATTCTGAGTAGGTTCATCCTTTGTAAGACTTGGAAATTCCTCTTCCAAATCATAGGGTAATTTGACCTTCTTGCATTCATTCTCATACCAAGAATCATTTTCATCAAAGACAACATCTCTGCTTACCATGAATCCCTTATTGATGGGATTATAAAATGTGTAACCTTTTTTATTTAAATTATACCCAATAAAGATGCATTTTTCAGCCTTTGGGTCTAGCTTACCTCTTATGTGAGAAGGAATGTGTACATATGCTACACATCCAAATATTTTGCAATTTTCAAGTGAGGGTCTCTTACCATGCCATGCTTCATAGGGTGTCATGCCATCAAGAGACTTAGATGGTAGCCTGTTTATGAGGTAAGTGGCAGTGGAAACACTCTCTGCCCATAGATAGTTAGGTAACTTTTTCTCATTAAGCATAGATGTAGCTGTCTCAACAATTAATTTATTTCTTCTCTCAGCTACCCCATTCTGTTTAGGAGAATACCTTGTGGTTATTTCTCTTTTGATGCCTTTGTCCTGCAAGAAGTCTTCAAATTCATTGGAGAAGTACTCACCTCCTCCATCTGACCTTAACCTCTTCAAATTCCTTCCTGTCTGGTTTTCAACTAATGCAAGATATTTTTTAAAGCAATTAAATACCTCATCCTTGTGCTTCATGACAATACAGTCCATCTGCTATAATCATCAATGAAAGATACATAGTACCTTGAACATGAGACTGAGGGGTCTTTACTTGGTCCCCATACATCTGTGTGGACAAGCTCTAGGTAGTCTTCATGCATGTATCCTTTCCTTGAGAAGGGTAACCTGTGAGACTTCCCAAATTGACAAGCACCACACTTGTAAATCATATGTTGCTTGGATACATTAGGTATCCCAAGCACACATTGGTCCCTGCATATTTGTTTCAAGGTTCTTTCTCCTATGTGCCCTAACCTTTTGTGCCAAATCTCAAGCTCTGAAAGTGTTTGATCTTTATAATTGTATAGTGCAATGTTCTTTGTATCTTCTAACTCAAAAGTGAAAAGTCTACCTGATTTTTCTCCTTTAGCAATCCCCTTGAACCCATGCCTTGGATCCTCCACATATGCTCCATATTGGTTGAATTTGACCTGCAAACCTTTCTCAACAATCTGACCAACACTCATCAAATTTTTGGTAATGCTTGGTACATAGAGTACCCTGCTCAACAAATTCTGATTTCCATCACAAGTCTTAACATTTCCAACTTTAACTACAGAATGCTTTGTGTCATCACCTGTTTGGACTTGATGCTTACCTTTTGGTTCCTCAAGATCAGAGAGTAATGCTACATTGCCAGCCACATGATTTGAACATCCTGAGTCAATGTAGAATAGGTGGTCATCATTTGTACCTGACTTTGAAGTCATGTTCATGATTAGAAGAGAGTCATCCTGCTCCTCTATGTAGTTATTGTAATCCTTCCTGGATTTGAATCCTCCTTGGTAGTTGCCATTGTAATTATTGTTGTAGTTGTTGTTGTAGTTATTGTTGTATTCTTGGTGATGGTTGAATCTACCTCTTGACTGTGAGTAGCCACCTCTTTGATATCCTCTTCCTCTCTGATTCTTGTAATTCCTGAAACACTCATCTGTAGTATGATTTGATAAACCACAAATATTGCATGGTGAGGAGTTATAAGATCTTCCCCTACCTTGCTTACCTCCTCTGCCCCTTCCTCTTGATGATCTTCCTCTTGAGAGGTTGAACCTTCATCTTCCACCTTCTTGCTCTTGCCTTTATCTTTAGACTTCTTATCAGTGTATAGGGCAGAAGAGTTATTACCTTTAGATGTGTCTCCATTTTTGTTGAGCTTTGCTTCATGAGTAAACAATTGTCCCATGAGAGTTATAAGATTTGGAGTGTGCATGTCCATGTAAAGATCCATAGCTGTGGTGAAGCTTTCCCATTTGTCATCAGCCTTGATCCCATTGATCACTTGCCTTACAATCTGTTCTTCTTCAATCTCTTCTCCTATGCTTGCTAACTGATCTGCTACATCTTTAATCTTGGTCACAAATTCTGAAACACCTTGCTTAGGTTGCTTCCTTAATGTTGTGAATTCAATCCACAACTGATTTTTGCTAGCCCTTGTGTTGGAGGAAAAATATGATGACAAGGTTTCCCAAGTCTCTTGGGATGTCTTACAATTTCTAATATGTGGCAAAAGAAAATCAGATATAGAGTTGAGTAAATAAGACCTTGCCAATGCATCCTTAGCACACCATGTGTTGAGCTTTTCATGTTCTTCCTTGGTTGGTAATCCTCTTGCTTTGAATGAGGGCAATTCCTCATCTCCTGAGATGTATCCATAGAGACTCCTTCCTTGTAGGTAGGTCTTCATCCTCAGAGACCATGCTTGATAATTGTTCCTATCCAATTTGTCAATAAATGAAGGAGAACCATCTCCCATTTTACCTTGACTTGCTCTGATACCACTGTTGGGAAAGATGGATGGATGCTCCAAGAGACTGAGTAGGTACTGCTAAGCCTGCTTTGTACCAGCCCTCTTTTGCTTCAGAGTTGATAACTAGACCTCCTTAGCATTCCAATGATACCATAAAATATCCTATGTCCTTTGGAAATGATTTGTGCAATGATTGAATCAAAATAGATAACTTGGGAAGTCACAAACTCAAGAAAACCTTCTATTTATGTCTTGATACCTGCTGGGTATTTTGCTCAGTATGACCAGCACAGTAGGAATTGGAAAAATTCATCTTAGGGGTATCTAATTAGCTTAGTAAGCTACCTATTCCAAGTGTAATGGTGTAAAATGATAAACTATGCTAAGAGAAATCAATTTAGCAAGTTAAGCTATACCCCCGACTTTTTAGGACTGTAGCAAAAATTACCAAAGATCACCTCCACGCAGATTTCTCCAAAATGGCTGAATAGAATGTCTTAAAACTTTGATAGCATGTAGATTACTTCAAGCTGAATCCAACAAGCTTTGAATCACTGAATTTGGTGGAGAATTGACCGAGATATGCCTTGACAAGTTGAAAGACTTTTGAGTAGACTAACAGAGAACTCAGAGATGGACAATGTGAATGTATGTATTAATGAACATTTGTATACAAATCCATTGGCATGAATATCATTGCCAAATGGTGTAGAGAGGTGTGGGCTAGAGTGTAGACCTCACACACACACTCAAAAATCAGTAATTCTATGCTCGAGAGTGCTCTCTCTTACCCACGACTTTTCATGTCCATTTTTATAAGGAATGAGTAAAAATTTGAATTCAAATTCAAACTTTTGGCTCCCTATGATCAAGCTCCTAAATGCTTGGAGATATTCTTTCAATCAAACAACTAATTTTTCCAAGAATCCTTTTGGTAGGTGATTACAAGAGATTCCAAGTCAATTTGACTTTTACAATCAGGTAAAGTGGTAATTAGCCACTAGCATATGTTCCTATGCTTCTTCATGTGCGTATGGACTTCAATGTATCCTTTGAGTCAAATGTGTAGGCTTGTAATTTACACCAACAAAGCATTGGCAGGCGTTTAAGCACATCTTTCGCTACTTGAGTGGTACTCAGCTACTTGGGTTGTTTTATCCCAAGGGGGGATCACTACCGCCAGATTTGCATGCTTTTTCTGACTCAGAGTGGGCTGGTTGCTAAGACACTCGTGTGTCCACTAGTGGCCTTTACTTCATGCTTGGTAGCTCATGTATATCTTGGTTGAGCAAGAAGTAGCCTACTGTGGCCACTTCCAGTTGTGAGGCTGAGTATAGGGCAGCTTTCACAGCTACTGTTGAGTGTGTGTGGCTCAGATGCCTTATGGCTGATTTGGGTGTTGGTCAGTCCTCTGCCACCACCATCTTCACTGACAGTCAGAGCGCATTGGCAGTTGTGAGGAACCCTGTGTTCCATGCTCGCACTAAGCACATTGAGGTGCATTATCATTATGTCAGGGAGAGGTTCACTACTGGGGACATCAGCTTGGCATATGTGCCCACGCAGGAGAACCTTGCAGCCTTTTCACGAAGGCTCTACCTAGGGAGAAATTTGAAGCTTTCCGCAAAGCTTTGGGCTTACTTCCTTTCATGGAGTGATTTCCACATAGCTTGGCACTTCCTTATACATGAGTGCCAACTCCTTGTTCACCGCATCACTCCCAGGGGGGATTTGTTGATATATTTAGGTGGTGATATGCGTGAACAATCTAGGACCGCCGGGGCACTTTTTTCCCTCTTTAGGAGGTTTTTTTCCCCCGGCTTGTATATACGCCTATTGCCCTAATAGGCTACTTATCTTTGTACATTCTCTAGTAATACATTCAATCTTGTGTGTTGTGCTCCAAGCTTCTTCTTCTTCCTTGTGCTCTTCACGTTCTTCCGGAAGACGTCTAACTCCAACAACCACTTAGAGCCCTGACCTTTGCAACTTTTGAGGATGGAGATTGTAGTTTCACCGCTTCCTTCGTCTTTCCAATGTTCATAGTTCGACTTGAATGCTCAGCTTTTGACCCTCTCATACAACACTCAATTATCACCACCTGATGCTTGTTGTCTTCCAATTCCACACCACAACCTTCCCACTAAGACTCGCCTTCAAAATTTAAACTACTCTTTCACATCTACTCACAGTCTTCCTTGCTCTAATGACTTTGCCACAACTGCGTCCTGTTCACCATGTGAGCTTCAACTCTACGGATAACCAGCCCAATTTTTCATATATCCAGCGATGCTCCTCTCTATTGATGATTCTTTGCCATCTCTGCTCTATGCACATCTATGTCTTCTACCCTTGATGCCTATTGCCATGTATATTCGGATACACAAAACAATGTGAAATCTATTGCCTGTCTCTGGCTCCTTTCCTTCCTATGCATGCATCTAGGATCTAGATAGATGGTATATGGTATATGGCATATCTTCTTGGCTACCCATAAACCCTTTATATAGTGTGTCCCTCATTCTTTATCAACCACAACACTCCAAGATCTTCCTTCTTTATGCTAGCATTTTGTACTATGATTGTCACAACTTGCCACTCAAGACTATCTTCTTTGCATGGGTGGAAGATATAGAAATATCAGGTTCGTACTCTCAAAAGCACATTAAAGATAGGGAGTAGGGTTAACGACATGAAGTCCAATGGTATTTAAGGCTATGAACAGTATTAGGTGTAGCAGAAATAAATTGGAATTTAAGTTATTAGTGAATTTGAAAAACATATATTTGGGTGAGACTAGACTAAAAGTGCCACTTATTCTAGGGATCGAAATGGTCAGATTACTATCACCAATGAGACCACATAACTTTGGATTGTTAGGCCACTCAAATGGCTTGAAGTACTAGAAACAATGAACAGTGGATCGAAGAATACTAAAACTATGCTAAAAATTTTCAACATTCCTCAGATAAATAGTGCCCACCCCCAAGGTTTGCTCTGCCTCGAATCGGACACAAAAATGGCCTAATTGTGAGGACCGAAGAAAGGAGATCATTGGATTTTTGTTATACCTATATATTCCTTATTACAAGGTTTGAAAATGATGAAAATGAGCTATGTACAAGGTGATGTTGCTTCCTTCTAAGTGTGATACAACTTGAGCCTTGAAACATTCACTAACGGTAAAGGCTCATCTTTCAATTTGTCTATGTAGGCTCCCCCTTGACTTAGTAATTTTACTTTCTCATATCCCCATCTAAGTTGGTTTCGAAGTGTGTGGCATGATAGTTGTAAGCCTTTCTAGGCAAGGAATATTTTATTGCAATCAGTGCATCACTTAATCTTTCTTTGCCCATGCTTCTTACTAGACTAGAATAAACTAACTCTTAATAATCTTGATTTTTAGCATCTGGTAAGACATCCACACATTATGCTTTTGGCAAGCTCAATGTAATGGGCCTTGAATTTTTGGCCCCATTGTGGGTTTAAGGAGTTATTTCTTCTAACATTTATTTTCTTCAGCCCTTCTTCCACAAAATATATGAGTATGGCAGGTAGGAATTGACTTTCATCGTTCTAAGGATTTCATGTCTCCTCCCTTGTTGAATGTGGTTACCTTCACGAATGAGGCCTCTAAATATTTTGGGTGGGTCTTTTCATTCCACTCTTTAGTTTAAAGCAATCATGCCTTGGTCATTGCTAGTGCCTATGCACCATTACCTACGTAGGATGCTTTATATGCAATCCACACTTACAATATATTCTCATTGAGTGATTGAATGTTTCACAAGCTTTTCCCTGTCATCATTGTATTTTTTCTCACTTGAATTTCTTATGACTTTGTACACTCTATGGCATTGATTTGACGATGGTTACTCCATCCACTTCGATATTGATTCTCATGGTAGCCCTTCCCATTCAAGTTGTATCTTCATCCCTTATCGCACATCCTTATCTTAAAATCATAAATGATAGCATCAAAAGTTGATATAGAACATTGAATACATAACATATATGTATGATATAATTAGGATTTAAGAAAGCATATAGTGGAAGAATATTTTTGAAGAGAAAATTTCTCATGAAATATTTTTAGGTTTTTTACACATCATTGAATTGTATGAACATGTTAAAGAAAGCTTATTTGTAAAGAGTAATGAATAATGAGTTAACATTGATCCTAATTTTAGTAATTGTATAAGTACATGGTTATATTCTATATTTATTCTCTAATAACTCACTTGAAATACATGATATGTTGCATTCATTGAAGCGTTTTGAATTGGGAAAAAACTGATTGATTATCTAGTATTTGGAATGGATTGAACTAGATATAAAGAGAAATCGAGTGGATATTTAATTAATTGACTATCACCTAGTATGAACGGACTACTTCTACATTAAGGGAGAAAGCTCTTCTAGTTAAAAGCTATGGATATGTGTAGTCAAAAATACCTACTCTTTTGACATATAGTTTAGTATGCTGTTATTTATAGTTCTAGGTCGTTAGCCCTTTTCATGATAATAATCGTACTACTTATAATGGATGAGCATGTTATTCATTCATAAATAAATCATAGGATTATTTTACATCATAATTATTGTATTTATCCGAATGAACCAGATTTTATAGCAACATAGAATCTCAGTTGTGCTCGTTGTACCGATAGTCTTGAAAGATTACATATTTTATGGGACGTAATGCTTGTTCTATTATTAATACATATTTTTTATCAATATAGTTTAAAGACATTTGCAAGAAATTGAAGAATTTTTCTCTAAGAATCGGTATGGCTACTTTAATTTCACAACCATGGATTTGTTGAAGCATTGCATTCTATTCACCTAGAAGCTTATTGATAAGAAGATGAGAATAGTATCTTATGGGTTTGTCCCGATGGCCCCTTCTGAATATCTTATATAAGAGGATGTCTCACTAGATATGCACGCTAACTATATATGGTATAAAACATTTTGTGCATACGTTTTACATTGCGGTGCACTTGAAATAAGACTTGAATTGTAAATTTGATACATGTATACTCAAACTTAGATATTTTACTTTGGTTGGTCCCAAGAATGTTCTTATATTTGAATTTAATCATTGATAATGACATGGCGTGAAATGAATAATGGAGCTCGGGAAGGAAGTTCCATGATTAATAATACAAATTTCATGTTGATTGAGTATGTCTAGTATCTTGAAAGGATTGAATTAGACTTTAAGGGAAAATGAGACCTTCGTTTTTAAGTTACTGCTTCCTTGTATTGGACTACTTCTACACTTTGGGGAAAAAGTTTTCTCATCAAAAGCTATGGATAGTTATGTTTTCCAATAAATTCCTTCTCTTTCGATATATATATATATATATATATATATATATATATATATATATATATATATATATATATATATATATATATATAACCATGTTTTACTTAATGATGGTTAAAGATACACCCTATATATGTGTACAGACTTGTGTCTAGATCCATTAGTCTCTTCTTGGATTTTTTTTTATGATGATAGATCATACAATCTATATTAGGTGACAATGCTATTGTTTTACACAATAATTAAAGGATTTTTGTACATCATACTTAATTTCATATGCTCACTAACCTAGGTATATAGATCCAATTTCCATTTGATATTAGTATAATCTTTTCATATTTACTTGTCTACTTTAATAGAATTTATGTGTCCCCATGATGATGATGAAAAAAAGGATCAGATTGTTGATGAAGATTGACTTATTGTGCATGTTGATTACACAAAATTTTGCACTTTAACCATGGAAGGATAGTTATTGTTGGTGTTTCAATTTGTGAAAACTTTGTAAATATTTAGTAAATTGCACAAACATGTTACTAGTTAATAAATTTGGGCCCGTTGGAAGTATTTTTGTTTGCTGGCATAGCAATTATGCTTGCTTCAGATGTGTCTACATTCATAGTCAGTTCTGAATGCACTTCATAAAATGGGGAAGTTGAATAATTTGGTTCCTCAAAGGATTATTCTATTATTTTATTGCCATTCTTTCTTGCATTTGACACTACTATACTCTCTCTTAGTCGAGAAATGTTCATTGCACTACATAATATTTTGATGACTACTAACTTTACTACAAGAACAATCCAATTAGAAAGAACCCTTGATTAGTTTTCCTCTCGCGTTTTTTCTTTTTTTGTAGACTTAGCCATTGTTCACCATAACTTCCAATGTCATTAATCCATGTGGTACATCTCAGAGTGATAATGGTAGAATGTTCAAGCATAATTTCCATGTGAATGATGTCGTAACACCATGTGATTTGATACTAAGTATATTTCATCATGATTGTTTTAAATAATCATTAAGAGTTAAGTGATAGCCAGAGATCTATCATCACAAAGTCATTGCTTAAGCTAGCAAGATTTTGTGTAATGAAACTTGCATGATCTCCTACGATGATCAAATATTCTACATACAAGATGACAATCAATAGTTGGTTATCTTTTCTCATAACATATAGATTTGCATCAAAAGTAATTCTTTGAAATCCTAGGATTTGGACAAAACTATCAATTCATCGGTAGCACTTTCTTGGAGCTTGCTTAAGGCCATATAATGCCTTCTTAAGTCTACAACCTTTTATTTTCAATGAGATACCTCAAAATCTTGTGGTTGTGATACATATGCTTCTTGCTTGAGGTATCCATTTAGAAATGCTAATTTTACATCCATCTTGAATATAATCCTATATTCAACTTAACAATTAAGTAGTGTGCAAATTGTAGTTCATTGAATTTTTGTGCAAGTTTCCCTTGGACATCAAATCCTTCCACTTGTGAGAATCCTTGTGCAATAAGAAAAATTTGTACTTCTTTAAAGTATCATATGCTTTGTATTTCACTTTCATAATCTACTTAGTTCCAATGTTTTCTTTACTTATAGATCAACTCATTCCCAAGTGTCATTCTTTAATCTACTATCATATTTAGCCTTTATTATTGCTCTCCACTTGGGGTCTTTGAGTGCTTAATCTATAGTTATGGGTTCATTTATTGATACATAATTGTAGTCATAAGAACCATATTGTCAATATGATGGAAAGATCTTTGCTTCTTCTCAATCCTATTTGATTTATGTAGCCCATATGAAGATGACCTTGGAACATCAACTTAAAAGGCTACAATCATGAAAGAGCTATTGTGCCTACTTTGGTAGTAGCTTGCACTCTAGTAATAATCACTTGGATTTTCAATGAAGGAATTTTATTATGTAATGTCTTCTCTTCATCAATCTTGACTATCCATAGGAGCACACATACTGTGGTATTTCTTCACTTTATGAAATAATGGGTTTATCTTTGTTATCCACTAGGTGTACTCGCTCATCAAATACCACATCACAGCTAACAATGATCTTCTTTTCCTCTAGATCCCCAAGTCTATATGCTTTAAACTTTTCACTATAAATATTTTCTACTTTTTCATACTAACTTAGTCCTTGTTGATTTAGGTATATGTACATAACAAAATCATCCAAAATTTTTGAATTACATAACTCAAGTCCTTTTTACGAGAGTTCACTTCTTAGGGAGTAAGTACATGCAATGCCTTTGTGTAGCATCTATGCAGAATCTAGTCATTTGTATGAATTGCTTCTACCCAATATGAGTTCGGCATATCTTGAGCTTTGAGCATGCAATGGGCCATTTCAAAAAAGTTCCTATTCCACTCTCAACAACACCATTTTGTGGAGGTATATGGGCTCTAGTAAGGTACCTCTTGATTCTTGAATTCTATTCATAAGAATTCTCCTCCTTGATCAACACATAACTTCTTTGGTTTTCTACTTGTTTTATTTTCAACAATATTTTGCAACATTTTGAATTTTTATATGCATTAATAAAATACACCCACATCGTTCTACTATAATCATTGACAATCCGAAAAGAGTAGAGGGGTCCTCCCAAAGTTGGAGTAGGCATATTACCACAAACATTAGCATACACAAACTCTTGAGAAGCTTAAGATTGATCACTAGTCTCTTTTGAAAATGCTTTCCTTTGCTGCTTGCCAATCATCCAAGCTTCACATGGTTCTAGCAAATTAGAAACTATGGCTAAATGTGATACCATCTCTTTTGTTTGCATCTCTTTGAGAATGGAAAATCTGAGATTCCCAAAACACTGATGTGAACATCTTCTTGTTTCTTTGTCTTCTCTAGTAGTGATGCACATAACACATACAAGTAGTCTTTCCATACTCCTTTTCCTATAGTATTACCTCTTCCATCAGAAACTTCTACACCATACTTTCTGAAATTTTCCTCAAGGTAAGGATATGTTATGGAAAAAACTAATAATAAGTTTATTTGTAGAGTAGAAACATACAAAACATGAGAGAGTTTTCTACTTAACATGAGTTCCAATGATAAGAGAGATGGCTCATGTCCCTTTATCTTAATATTTGGAGTCCTTTCCAACCACTACATTGATAAGATCCTATAGAGACATTAAGCTCATTCTTGTTGTTCATGTGTGGAGATGATTCACTATTTAATATACAAGACTTGTCCACACTAGTCTAGGTAGATGTACATACCTCCTCTATGGCAACCCATTGTTCAAGTTTCGTGTTATTTCTCAATTCCCGATTCTTGCATGTGGATTTGAGAGTACCATTTCTCTCATCAGCTTGCATCTTCCTATAATCCTTAACGGTATGACCCTTCTTTCCATAATAGAAATTGCTTCAAGTGAACTTCTTCTTCTTTGGCTTCTTCTTTGAGCTATTACAAGAATCTTTTCCCTTTGCATTTGCTACGACTTCTACATCATTTGAACCTTGCATATTCTTCAAATGCATTTCTTTTTGCACAAGGACTCTATAGAAGACTTAATCTAACCTGAGTGTTAAGGGCATTTACAAGGCCATCATAATGTTCAACAAAAATTCCAACACACTTGTCAACTAGTTATTTAAGTATTATTGGAACATCAACAACAACCAATTGATCCAGTGAATGTTTAATTCAAGTGATAAAGTCTTTAGCCCTCTCTGACTCAAAGTGCTTCTCATTTGTTAATTGAATCTCTAGCTTTTGAATGCAAGAATGATTATTGCTTTCATATTAGTGAGCCATTATGACCCAAGCTTCATACGCATTAGTGGTGTGTTGGACGAATGCAAGATTTGATCGATCATCCATTCAAATTAGCTTTGAATCATGCCCTATTGCCCCCATGACATTATCGAGCAACTCATAAGAGTACAAAATTGCAAACATTTTGAACTTCCAATGTTTCTAAGTTCTTCCATCAAGCTAACCTTCAATAAATGTGGGTGGAAAAATGCAAATTTATGTAGTAATAACACTAGTAGATGCACCAACACCAAAAGATGAATCCATCACTCACACACTATGGTGATGAAAATAATATATATGTGTAAGTTTAGAAAGTAGTCATGTCTTCTAATAAATGCATAACTACTCTAATACCATGTAAGAAAATAGTTATGATAGTGAACACAAAAGTAGTAGTAGTAGTACAAAAGATAACATTGTATAGTAGAATTTCAAAAATGTGATACTAATAGCAAGTAAAAAGATAATGGCACTTTCCACCCATGAACTCTCAAGGTAGAATAGACAATTCTAGATATAGAGTTGGTAAAGTTATTCTCACTCAATGCAATTTCTAGGGTAGTGTAGAATTCATGTACATAAAGGCTAATGGAGAGGTGTGGTGCTTTGTGAATGTTTAGACATGGGTGGTAGGATGTGGGCGATCACCACGCATGTAATCCCCATATGTTTCTTAGGTCCATTCAATAGATCTAATCAAATATGAATGATTTTTTAGCTTCATAGGGAATATTCCATGGAATATTCCCTTTATCATCATGCGATGGGTGTTGCCCCTAGACCTCCCCGACCATGGATGTTCCGCACTACCTCAGACTCCAAAATTAGGGATCCTAGTAAGTCCCTTTCCTTACAATACCTTAAATGGCTCAATTTCACCTTAATCCAACATGCGAGTTGGGATTCCCATCAATTGATTAATGCACGATTGGATTCTCCTCATAAACAGAACTTTAAAGAATGTGCATTAGTACTAAAATAATTAGGGTTAGACATTGATGATATACTAATAGTATATCTATCGGTCTAAATAGGTTTATGAAGAAAATATAAAGTTCGTTTACGAAAAAATTCAAAGGAAATATCAAATTGTTGTAAAGAGTGAAGCTTTCCTTGTCACATGAGATATTTTTTATTCACGTTTTTTCTTGCTCCCTACTCATGTTTATTTTCTTTACCATAGGCTTCAAACAAAGCTAAAAAATAGGGAGTCGCAAATACTACTATCTAAGTTCCTCTCAACCAAAAATATTCCCAAAAATATCCATAAAGTTAGAAAATCTACTTGAAAAACGAGATGTTGTTTGGGGGTTTGGAAAACATAGATATTAGCTACCTAGCTAGAAAATTTGAAACCAAATGGATTCTCCATGTACGTCAATCCAATTTTATTTAGCTATCATTTAAACTATGAATCTAAATCTAGTAGATTTTGGGAAAGGGTTTTGTGTCATGGTTGAATGTACATTTCCACATATTGTTTTTTCCTACAATACTCTAAGCCAAAATAGTCATATCTCAATCTAATAATTTAATAAGCTTGGGAAAAAAAATTAAGCTCAAATGGACAAACGCAAATGTGATTGGATCCCCATTTAAGATATCAATAGTTGGCTGAAACTTTTCTCTAATATATCGAACCATCAGTTTCTACATACAACCCATAATCTTTTTAAGGGAATCATAGAAACGTTTTCAAATGATGATCAACCTCTAGGTTCAACATGAATGAATTTCCACCAAGTATGAGCATCATGGTTTTTATAAAAAAGATTCTTGTTCAATATGCATAGGAAGAATATTTGCTTCTTTTGTAAGTTGTATTATTTTTGAAGAGGCAATCAACCAACCATGTTCAAAATAACCTATCAAAATATAAAAAACAAAGCTTTATTATTATGTGCTTAAAAGAATAATAAAGTATATGATTAAAAATATAAATTTTGTTTACTTTTTTGAAGATACCAAAAAATATGTTGTCGATACCAACAACATTCCTTACATAACCAAGTTCAATATCGATAAGGTTTCTATCTTTTGAACTAGCACTTCACAATTGCTTGAAAGAAGGAACAATGCTAGAATTCTTTATTTTATGCAAAGAACCAATAACTTTGATTCTAACATCCACATATTTGTGCACTTTCTAGCATGCAAGTATTATAAATTATTAGAAGAGAAAGAAATATTATTTTATGTGGAAGAATAGAATATTAGTAGAAAAAAAATGCCTTTCTTTCACAATATGTCATTACCTCCATCTGCTCATATGATGATGGCTCATTATTTGCATTGGCTCATTGCATATGAGTATATAGTCAATCCATGAAAGAAGATATATATGTATTCTCAGTACTATGGAGATTACCTCTATAAAGTTTGTTTCTCGATCTTCTACTTTGAAGATTTTGAAGTTTCAATTTATACTCATTAAAAAATACTTGCATGCATTCGCTATTATACACAATAAAAGTAGAAATATAACTTTTTTCTTGCATTGTAAATTAAAATGGAGCTTCCTTACTTGATAATACCTTATCTGTCATTTTTGAAGAAGACTCATTAGACCATGGATGTGTAACTTTATGATCAACTCTTTCAAGGTATTCACTGACATAGTATATGCGATCCTCAAGCATCCATCCCTCTACCATGAATTCCTCTATTTTTGCTCTTTATCACACAACCTTTAAATATGCCCAAAAATCACTCGACCAAAAATATCCATCAAGTAACGATCGGGTAGTGATATTGACCCTTGCGTCAACATTTCGTACGAAGAATGGAACACTTTGCAAAGCAGATGTCTCGCCTAGGATCGACACAAAACTCGCCTTCTCATGGGACACGACACATCGAGCTCGCTTGGTCTCAAATGGCACAATGGGAATTGCCTATCAAAAATCCCGAACTTCAAAGAAACGATTGACTATCAGGTTAACCTCAACAAGAAGTGGTGCCTGTCATGGACGCGGCTTCGGTGGGACATGAAGTTCATGGCTATCTGGCACCCCCTCATAGAAATCAAAAAGTTTGTCCTCTTATGGCAAATTCTTCATCATGGAATCGGGACCAACCTTAAGGCTAGCAAACTTTGTGGGATCCCTCCCTGGTGCAAACGCTGCTACCGGTATATCGAAGATGTTCCACACATCTTCTTTACCTGCCCCAACTCCAACAGACTCTGGCAGATAGTTGGAAAGAAAATTAGACTTCAGAGACCCCTCAGTTGGCAACAAGCCCTGCTGGGAGAAGCGATCGGCTGCTTCGGGACTCTCTGGAATGCCATCAGAGGGGAGGTCCTATGGAAAATCTGGCAAGTTGTGCTCTCAACTTCGGTGACTCCCCCAAGGAGTGGTCAATTGAGAAATCGTTGTTCCTCCTTGGCAAAAGGATCGTTAACTGTAAGAAATCCCCCCCTTCAGACATCATCAAGTTCTCCTTTTGATCAATAACAAGCTTAAACCCAAGTGGGCCCCCCATGAGGGTGATGAGAGGGTGATTAACCTTCTTTGTAATGCCATCTAAGCTCTGTAAAAGCTTCCCATGCTTTGTGGGATTTGGGGGGTCCTGTGGGCACTAGTTCCCTTCTCTTGTACTTTTCTTTCTTTATTTAATTCAAGTCCGGGAGAGTAGGCTAATGCCGAACTTCCTTTATATAAAAAAAATATCCATCAAGTACTTACATTTGAACATCAAAAAAATGATGTTGGAATCTCTTTCTCCATAAGACATAGGCACTACAAGAAGTGAAGCTCTATAATGATAGTTAATGCAAAAAAATAGCATCACTTCATGATTGTGCATTATGTTGCATATAGCATCATGCACACACTATCAATTAAACAATGCCATTAGCAAGGTTTACTATAAGGTTCTTAATGAAATTTAGAGAGTGTGGCTTATTCCATGCCATCGCATATGCAATGCTAAGGATGCATTGCATATGTTATAGTAAAGGAGCATCCCATATGCAATGCTCCATTACCATCATATTTGCAAAGAAAATCTAATATTTCTTATACCTATGAGGACCCTTGCTTATGCGATGCTTGATTTTGATCATAAAAAGAAAAATGCATTGCTCTTCGATGGTCATTCTATGTGTGTCTGTTCAAAGAGAGAGCCAACATTCATATCTATGTTGCACTTATGAGCTCTCTCTTTATTTTCTTTTTTCTCTCTTTTTCTATGTCTTGGTTTCACTCTCTCTCTCACGTTCTCTCTCTCTTTCAATTTCTCTCTCTCTCTGACTCTCTCTCTCTATGTCAAGTTAGTGGTGAAGTTCACCAAGCATAATATATGGCTAATTATTGTAAGTACAATTTTCATTCTTTTGATATCATTTAAATTGTTTTGTTTTCATAAATTAACATACTTTGTAAGCTTGAGAAGCTTAAGTCCTAAAATCTCTCCAGGTAAAAAAGGCTTGAAAATCAAGAAACATATGAATGTTGTGTATGGAACTCACCTCCCATATCCTCTTCTATTTGAGGAGATGGTGGATAGATTCCAGAAATCAAGTGGTGCTCAAATCCCTGCTTCACACCTGTTGGAGGAGATGGTGGATAGATTCTAGAGATAAAGTGGTGCTACAAAATCCTGCTTCACACTAGCCAACAACAAGTTGTGGAGAGTATACTAGACCCCTTGAGCTTTAAAAAAAATCACAAATAATCACCTATGTGCTTTGGATCGTCTAATCAATGGATCAAAACAATTGAGTAGAAACTTCAACTAAGTGTCAAGACTTGCTGTTTTGGTCTCTATACATGTTCACTAAAATGAGCAGTGCTCTCAACCTAATAGCAATTGACTTAATTCCTTTTTCGAGTATCTAATTAACTTAGATAGCTACCAATCATGAGTTATCCCAATAAAAATAATCAAATGTACACTTAGAATGATGCTTAGCAAGCTGGAAGACTAGCTCGACATTTTCAGGCTGCTATAGTATGCAGACCAGTGAGCAGAGATGTGAAGATATCTCGAGACTGAGAAAAGCAATGACAATGAAAATTTTTAGCTATGAAATAGATAGTATGCTGAATCTATAGCATTTTAAATCACATGAAAGGATCAATTATGCACTAAGAACCAAGTCTAAGAAGATCATTGTTCTAGATGAACTTGACAAAGAGGTGAAGTAGGAAGTGATCAATGTATATATATTAAATCACATAGAAATACAATTACATTGGAAATGTAAAATTGCACAATGTGAGGGTAGTGATGGAGCTATGGAATTCACACTCTAATCACAAAAAAACTCCTCTCAATTGATCTCCAAATCTCACTCCATTCCAAGCGAGATTTTGATCCATTTTTATACCTAGAGTTGGAGCCAACTTTTGAATTCAAATTCATGTTCTCACCATAAGGTGAGTTCTCAACTTTAGGAATTACTATCTCATCAATCAACTACCAAGAGTTCGAGATTTGCTTCCTCCTAACTCTAGGTGGGGTTAATGCAATTAACACATGCACTTTTACAAGGATAAATGTAAATTGCTTTTTACAAGGGAATAGTCATATTTGACTTTATGAAATAAATGGTAGTTGTCCAAGTATGTAGGCTTGGACACATTTGCACCAATAGCTCCCCCTCAAGCTTTACATGCTTGGTCTTCATTTCTCTTTGATTTCCTACAATCCAATCATCATCTTGAACCTGTTCATCTTAGTTCCATTCAAAGATTTTGTGAGCACATCTGCACATTGCAAATTAGTTGATACATAGGACAATTGGATGTCCTTGCTAAGTAACTTCTCTCTTACATAATGATAGTGCACTTCAGTGTGCTTAGCCCTTGCATGACATATAGGATTAGCAGCCAAATGAAGTGAGCTAGTGTTATCTCCAAAAATCATTGAAGTATAATAATGTAATCCTAAATCTGTGTAAAATAGCTTGAACCAAATAGTCTCTTGTGTTGCATTTGCTAAGCTTCTATATTCTACTTCTATTGATGAAAATGCTACAGTTGGTTGTTTCTTTGATGACCATGATATTATCTTTGAACCTAAAAAAGATAAGTAGCTAGAAGTGCTCCTCCTATCATTTTTTGAGCCAGCCCAATCTACATAAGAATACATCTTGATAACCAAATCAGAAGTGAATGGATAAAACAACCCTTCATTTATGGTACCCTTTAGATATTTTAATATCCTTTTAGTAGCTTCCAAGTGAGGTTTTCTTGGTGTATGCATAAATTGGCTTAATGTACTTACTTCATAACATATGTCCACTCTTGTTAGGGTTGCATAATTGAGACTCCCAACAAGCCTTTGATAACATCTAATATCTTTAAGTAGCTCTCCCTCATGAGAGCTAAGCTTGTGATTGAGTTCCATGGGTGTACCTGCACTTTTAGTGTTCTCCATCTTGAATTTAACCAACATATAATGAATGTACTTCCTCTGAGTAATAAAGACACTAGAATCTGTATATACAAGTTCTAATCCAAGAAAGTATGTCAACAAACCAAGATCAGTGATGGTAGATTCTTCCATCATTTGAGGTTTAATTTTCTTGATGCCATGGGCATCATTCCCTATAATGATAATGTAAATAACTTCTAAGTTAATATTCTTTATGAACAAAGAAGAATCTGCTTTGCTAGCACCAAATACCTAATCCTACAAATATGTAACCAGCCTATGGTTCCAAGCTCTAGGAGCTTGCTTTAAACCATAGAGTGATTTCCTTAGCTTGCATACATGTTTTGGTTTGTCCTTGTCTTCATATCCTCGTGGTTGAGCCATGTAAACTTCTTTTGAGATCCATCCATTTAGGAATGCATTTTTAACATCTAACTTATACAAGTTCCAATTCTTTGAAGTAGAAATACTTACTAAAACTCTGATTGTTGGCATCTTAGCCACAGGTGCAAAGGTCTCCTCATAATCCACTCCATGGGTTTGAGCAAATGCTTTTGCTGCTAGCCTTGCTTTATATTTGTTTATTGAACCATGTGAATTTTTACTGACTTTGTAAATCCACATCGATCCTATTATCTACATGCTTAGTTTCTTGAGAACTAAATCCCAAGTTTTGTTCTCTTGAAGGGCTTCAATTTCTTCCTGCATTGCTTCTCTCCATTCCTTCTTCTTATTGGCTTCTTCAAATAAAGAAGGCTCTTCTGACATAGAATCTTTGGTCATGTATACAGAATGCTTGGTGATTAGTGATGTGTCATAGCCATACTTTATGGGTTTTTTACTCTCCCTTTGAGATCTTCTAAGTGCTTCATTTGAACTTTATCTTGCCCTAGGACTTCCAAGCTTTGAAGTCAATCTGCTCTTCATCTTCTGAGTTGACATCTTTTGATATTTGTGGCTCTTCTTCAGTCAGAGTTGGAAAAATTTGGAGCAGGATCCTCTAATCAATGGATCAAAACAGATGAATAAAAACTTCAATCAAGTGTCAAGACTTGCTGTTTTGGTCTCTACACATGTTTAGTAAATTAAAGAATGCTCTCAACCTGCTAGTGATTGACTAAATTCCTTTTGGGACTATCTAATTAACTTAGATAGCTACCAATCATGAGTTATTTCAATAATAATAATCAAGTGTACAGGTAGAATGGTCCTTAGCAAGTTGGAAGACTAGCTCGACATTTTTGTGCTACTATAGTATGCAGACCGGTGAGCAGAGATGTGATGATGTCTCAAGATTAAGAAAAGCAATGGAAATGAAACTTTGTAGTTATGAATTAGACAATATGCTGAATCTAAAGCATTTTAAATCACATCAAATGATCAATTATGCACTCACTACCAAGTCTAAGAAGATCACTGTTTTGAGATGAACTTAACTGAGGAGTGATGCAAGAAGTGATCAATGTATATGTATTAAATCACATAGAAATACAATGCCATTGGAAATGTTTAATTGCACAATGTGAGGGTAGTCATGGAGCTATGGAATGAGCTCTCTAATCACAAAAAAAACCTCTCAATTGATCTCCAAATCAGGCTCCATTCCATGCAAGATTTTGATCCATTTTCATAGCTAGAGTTGGAGCCAACTTTTGAATTCAAATTCAAGCTCTCACCATAAAGTGCGTCTTGAACTTTAGGACTTAGTTTCTTATCAATCAACTACCAAGAATGGAAGATTTGATTCCTCCCAACTCCACGTGGGATTAGTGCAATTAACATATGCACTTTTACAAGGATAAATGTAAATTGATTTTTAGAAGGAAATATTCATATGTGACTATATGAAATAAATGCTAGCTCTCCAAGTATGTAGGTTTGGACTCATTTGCACCAACAATGCCAGTCAAAAACAAGTTGTGGAGAGTAGAGTAGACCCCTTGTGCTTCCCAACAATCAAAATAATCACCTAAGTGCTTTGGAGTATGATCCTCTAATCAATATATGAGTATAAGATTCTACAATGAGCTAAAACTTGCTATGTTTGTCTTTACACATGCCTAGTAAAATGAACAATGCTCTCAACCTACTAGCAATTGATTAGATTCCTTTTGGGAGTATCTAATTGACATAGATAGCTGCCAATCACAAGATATTTCACTTTAAATGATCAAATCTGAGAAATAAACTTAGCAAGCTAAGGATGCATCCCGATGATTTGGGGCTTCCACAGTATGCAAACGAGTGAGAAGAGTTGTGAAGATATCTCAACATTGCGAAAAGTAATGGCAATGAAACTTTGTAGCAATAAACTAGAGAGTATTCGAAATCTATACCACTTTAAAGAAAATCAAATGATCAATTATGCACTGAGAGCAACGTCTGGAAAGTTCCCTATTCTAAGATAAACTTGACAGAGAAGTGAAGCAGAGATGTGATCAATGTATATGTACTAAATCACATAGAATTACAATGACATTGGTAATGTAAAAGTGCACAATGTGAGGATAGTGAAGGAGCTATACAATGAGATCACTAATCACAGAAAATCCCTCTCAATGATCTCCAAATGTGGCTCTGCCTCAGCACGTTTTTTATCCATTTTTATAGCTTCGAGTTGGAGCCAACTTCTGAATTCAAATTCAAGCTCTTACCACAACGTTAATCCTCAACTTTAGGAATTATTTTCTCATCAATCAACAACCAAGTAATTCAAACTTTGATTCCTCCTAACTCCATGTGTGAGTAGTGCAATTAACATATGCACTTTTACAAGGATAAAAGTAAATTGCTTTTTTACAAGGGGATAGTCATATGTGTCTATATGAAATAAATGCTAATTGTCCAAGTATAGGATTGGACTCATTTGCACCAACAGCTCCTCCTCAATCCTATCATGCTTGGCCTTCAATTCACTTTGATTTCTTGCAATCCAATCATCATCTCGAACCTATTCATCTTAGTTCCATCCAAAGATTTTGTTAGCATATTTGCACATTGCAAATTGGTTGATACATAGGACATTTGGATGTCCTTTCTAAGTAGCTTCTCTCTTACATAATGATAGTGCACTTCAATGTGCTTAGTCCTTGCATGATACACAGAATTCGCAGCCAAATTAAGTGATCCAGTGTTATCTCCAAAGATCATTCGAGTATAGGAATGTAGTCCCAAATCAATGTAAAGTAGTTCAAGCCACATAGCTTCTGATGTTGCATTTGCTAAGTCTCTATATTCTACTTCAGTTGATGACAATGCCAGAGTTGGTTGTTTCTTTGATGACCATGATATTAACTTTGAACCTGTAAAAGACAAGTAGCTAGAAGTGCTCCTCCTATCATCTTTTGAGCAAACCCAATCTCTATCATAATACACCTTGATATCCAAATGAGATGTGAATGGATAAAAGATCCCTTCATTTATGGTACCCTTAAGATACTGTAAGATTCTTTTGGTTGTTTCCATGTGAGGTTTTCTTGGTGTATGCATAAATTAGCTTAATGTACTTACTCCATAGTATATGTCCACTCTTGTTAGGATTGCATAATTAAAACTCCCAACAAGCCTCTGATAACTTGTAATATCTTCAAGTAGTTCTCCCTCATGAGAACTAAACTTGTGATTGAGTTCCATGGGTGTACATGCAACTTTAGTGTTCTCAATCTTGAATTTAACCAGCATATCATGAATGTACTTCCTTTGAGTAATAAAGATATGAGAATCTGAATATACAAGTTCTAATCCAAGAAAGAATGTGAACAAACCAATATCACTAATTTTAAACTCTTACATCATTTGTGCTTTGATTTGCTTGATGCCATTGGCATCATTCCTTGTAATGATAATTTCATCCACATAAACACATAGATAGATAACTTCTGAGTTAGACTTCTTAATGAACAAAGAAGAATGTGCTTTGCTAGCAACAAAACATTGGTCCTACAAATATGTGACAGGTCTATAGTTCCTAGCTCTAGGAGCTTGCTTTAATACATAAAGTACTTTCCTTAATTGGCATACATATTTTGGTTTGTCCGCATCTTCATATCCTGGTGGTTTAGCTATGCGGACTTCCTTAGAGATCCATCCATTAAGGAATGCATTTTTAACATCTAACTCGTAGAAGTTCCGATTCTTTGAAGCAGTTATACTTACTAAAACCCTAATTGTTGGCATCTCAGCCACAAGTGAGAAGGTCTATTCATAATCCACTCCATGGGTTTGAGGAAACCCCTTTCTACTAGCCTTGCTTTATACCTCTTTATTGAACCATCTGAATTCTTCTTGACTTTGTAAATCCATGTGGATCCAATTACCTTCATGCTTGGTTTCTTGGGGACCAAATCCGAAGTATTGTTCTCTTGAAGTGCTTCAATTTCTTCCTACATAGATTCTCTCCATTCTTCCTTATGATTGGCTTCTTCAAATGAAGAAGGCTCCTCGGACATAGAATCTTTACTCATGTATATAGAGTGCTTGGTAACTAGTGATGTGTCATAGCCATACCTTAAGGGTTTCTTACTCTCCCTTTGAGATCTTCTAAGTGCTTGATTGGATGATTCTTGAATATCTTCCAATTGTTTGAACTTTGTCTTGCACTTGGATTTCCAAGCTTTGTAAACTACTAGCTCTTCATCTTCTAAGTTGACATCTTTGGATATTTGTGGTTCTTCTTGAGTCAGGATTGGAAAATCACTTTCCAAGTCATAAGGTAGATTTATTTTCTTGCAATCATCTTCAAACCATGAGTTATTTTCATCAAACACCACATCCCTACTAACTCTGAATCCTTTTTTAGTGGGAATGTACAACTTATATCCTTTTTTATTTTGATCATAGCAAATGAATATACACCTTTCAGTTTTTGGATTAAGCTTTCCTCTAATCTATGAGGGTATATGTGCATAAGCAATGCACCCTAAGATTTTACAATGGTCTAAGGAAGGTCTCCTTCCATTCCATGCCTTATAAGGTGTCATTCCATCCAAGGACTTGGATGGAAGCCTACTAATTAGGTACGTGGTTGTAGAAACAACCTCTGCCCACAAGTAATTTGGAAGTTTCTTTTCATTCAACATTGATATTGGATTCTCTACTATTAGTCTATTCCTTCTCTCTGTCACTCCATTTTGTTCAATAGTGTACTGTTGATATATTTAGGTAGTGATGTGTGTGAACACACTAGGACCGCCGGGGCACTTTTTTCCCTCTTTAGGAGGTTTTTTTCCCCCGGTTTGTATATACGCCTATTGCCCTAATGGGCTACTTATCTTTGTACATTCTCTAGTAATACACTCACTATTGTGTGTTTGTGCTCCAAGCTTCTTCTTCTTCCTTGTGTTGTTCGCGTGCTTCCGCAGACATCTATCTCCAACAATTGGTATCAGAGCAGGTCGTCGCTTCATCTAGGGCGTCGTCGACACTCCTCCGTTTGCAGTCTCAGAATCTCACGAATTTTGGTGAGCATACTCAATGTGTTCCCGAGATCAAAATAGCTTCGCTGTGTCGTGCCGAAATCGCGATCTGAGCTCGTTTCGACCTCCGAATGCACTATCGTAGCGCTTGTGCAGGCTATTTCGTCTTTTTGTGCCAAAGGTATATACCAGTTTCTGTTCGCCAGTTTAAGCGTCTCGAAGTCTGCTACAGGTCTAGCAGAACTCGTCTGGCAAGTTCTGTTCAACTTTTTGAGATACAGTCAATTTTCTGCATCAAGGTATTTTAGTCATCGGCCATGGCTGAAAGCAGTGATGTATTCCGTATGTTGGCTGTTGAGGATAAGTTGGATGGTACCAACTACCCATTATGGGCTTATATGATGCGACATGTATTGGTTGCAAAAGGACTGTGGAACATTGTGCAGGGTGTTGAAAGACGTCTTGTTACACGTGCAACTACACGTACTGCAAATACAGGTGCTGGAGCTGATGAAGATGGTGTCGAAGATGATATTCCGCAGATTCCTGTTCGTGTTGTTGTTTCTGTTGCACCTACTGCAGAGCAAATTCGTTGGGATGGCAAAGATGCCCAGGCACATGCATTAATAGCTTTGTCTGTCAAACGTGCCATTATTCCTCATATTCGCTCTTGCAGAACAGCTAGGGATGCTTGGGATACACTAACCACATTGTACCAAGCTAGGAATGAGGCTCGTGTTGCTTACCTTCGAAAACAGTTGGAGAGTGAGCACATGAATGAAGGTGATTCTATGGACAGTTTCCTAACAAAGATCAAAGATTTGAAGGAATAGTTGATTTCTGCTGATGAGGTTATACCAGATAGCTCACTTATGCAAACGGTTCTGAATGGTCTTCTTGATTCATATCAGAGTTTTGCTTCTACTCTTCGGTTGATGATGAAAGGCAATCCGAATGCCTTATCATTTGAGGAGTTAGTCTTTGTTCTGTTGCAAGAAGATCAGTCCAGGCAGAACAGGTCCATTATGCGTGTTGCAGATCAAGCATTCCTGGCTAGTCAGAAGGGCAAAGGAAAATGGAGCTCTTCTACTAGTAAGCAGAAATCTGCAAATGCTGCACATTCGAAGAACCAAGATAAAGATGAGAAGAAATCAGAAAAGCAGAAATTGTTTTGCAAGTACTGTAAAGGGAATGATCATATCATAAAGAACTGTCCAAAACTGGCTGCAAAAGAGGCAAAGAAGAAAGAGGCTGGAATGGTTGTTGCAGAGGTCTCTACACCAAAAACAAAGTCTGCAAATCTTGTGCAGGAAGAAGAATGGGCATTTACTACTGTTTGCAGTTTTGACCCATCTTCTCATGAGCAGTGCATGTCTGCAGTGGACTCAGATGTTTGGTACTTTGACAGTGGGGCGACCAAATATATTACCTCGCAGCACAGTTTCTTCTCTCACTGGAGCCTGCCCCTACAGGGAATACTATCACATGCACCAACAACTCCTCTTATCCTGTTATAGGAGTTGGTAAGATCATTCTGACTACTGCTGATGGTAGTTCTCTCACCTTGTCAGATGCTTTATTTGTGTCAGGGATCAAGAAGAATCTGTTATCAGTTTCTGCATTAGCCAAGATTGGCTTGGTTGTGAAATTTGTTGATGACAGATGTACAGTTCATGATCTATCAAATGGCAATGTTATTATTGCTTCTGGCATTTTATGCCGTGGGCTGTATAAGCTCATAGACTATGAAAGATCTGTGAATAATTCGGCATGTGTAGTTCATGATTCTCAGGCTATGTCAGATGCAAAGCTTTGGCATGCACGCTTTGGTCATCTGAATTTTGCTAGTTTGCTATGCCTGCAGAAATCTGAAATGGTGTCCTCTTTGCCCAAACTTGAGGCACCTGGAAAACATGTTTGTGAAGGCTGTATTTTGGGAAAAATGCAGCGTTCATCCTTTCCAAAAGATGGTTTAGTTCGGCCTACGCAGAAATTGCAGCTTGTACACAGTGATGTCTGTGGTCCTATGCAGACACCCTCTTTTGGAAATTACCTTTACTTCGTGACTTTCATTGATGATTTTTCGAGGCATGCATGGGTATATCCATTGAAGGCAAAGTCCGAAGAGTTTTTGTGCTTCAAACAGTTTTTGGTTTTGGCTAAAAATCTGTCAGCATGTAAAATGGGCACCCTCCGTTCTGATCGAGGGGGGGAATATATGTCTTCTGATTTTAATGCATTTCTGGCTGAACGTGGGATAAAACACCAGTGTACAGTGCCGTATACACCTCAACAGAATGGAGTTGCTGAATGGAAGAACAGGTCACTCATGGAGATGGCGAGGTGTATGGTCAAGAGTCAGGCTTTACCACATAGTTTCTGGCTTGAGGCTGTCATGTGTGCAGCATATGTACTTAACAGGTGTCCCACTAAGCGCTATAGTTTATCACTCCATATGAGGCCTGGCATGATCGCAAGCCATCTGTTGCTCATCTACGGGTTTTTGGTTGTTTGGCATATGCTTAAACAACATCGCAGAAAAATGGATGATAAGGCAGTAAAATGTATTTTTGTTGGGTACAGTTCTGAAAGTAAAGGCTATCGTCTGTATCATCCACAGACTAAACGCATTCTGGTTAGCCGTGATGTTGTCTTTGTGGAAGATGCTATTCAGCCATTGCTTTCATGTACTAAGGAGACATCTGTTAGCTCTAAAGACATGTATGATACTTTGATGCCTCTTTTTACAGGTGGACAGTCTAGTGCTGGTCCTAATGAGGCAACTTCTCATTCTTTGCAGGCTTCATATGATGATGCAGATCATTCCATTTCTGATGCAGATTTACATGATGCACTTGTTGATGAGAGAGTTGATATTGATCAGGCAAAAACTATGCCAAAATGGCTGGTGCAGACTTTGCGTGACAGAAAATTAGATGCACCTTTGTCATATCGTACTCGTTCAGGCTCTCATAGTGCCTCCTTTGCATCAGATTGCTATGCTATGGCTGCGTCTAGCCTCTATGATGAGAATGAGCCTATTTCTTTTGATGAAGCACAGAATTCAGAAAATTGGATGGCTGATATGCAATCTGAATATGATGCTATAATGAAGAATGGTACATGGTCTTTATGTGACTTACCTCCTGGCAAGAAGGCCATTGGCACTAAGTGGGTATACAAGCTGAAGCGTAAACCTGATGGTACAGTTGACAGGTATAAGGCTAGGCTTGTTGCAAAGGGTTATGCGCAAGAAAGAGGCATTGATTTTGATGAGACCTTTGCACCTACATGCCGTATGACTACTTGTTCGGAGCATTTGTGCACTTGCAGCCCATCATGGTTGGAATGTACATCAGTTGGACATTAAAAGAGCATTTCTGAATGGTGACTTGCATGAAGAAGTGTATGTTTTTCAGCCCCGTGGCTTTGTGCAGAAAGGGCATGAAAACCAAGTGTGCAGGTTAAAGAAGGCGTTATATGGTTTAAAGCAAGCACCACGTGCTTGGTATGAGAAGATACATGCCTATCTGATTGCACATGGTTTTGAGAACAGTCCAACTGAAAGCACCTTATATTTTAAGCGTGCTAATGATGTGCTTTTGATCATTGTTGTCTATGTTGATGACATGTTGCTCACTGGTCCTATTGAGACACATATTGCTGATTTTAAGGCTGATTTGCATGCCTCATTTGAGATGTCTGATTTGGGGCATTTGCATCACTATTTGGGCATTCAGTTTATGCAAGTTGATGGTGGAATGGCTTTGTGTCAAACAAAATATATTGACACATTATTGCAGCGTTTTGGCCTTGAAGACTGTAAGCCTATTGCCACTCCTATGGAGACAGGTTTACGATTGAGTCTTCATGATGCTGGAGATGCATTTGATGCTGTTCTCTATCAGCAGGTTGTCGGATGCTTGATTTACTTATGCATTACTCGGCCAGATATTCAGTTTGCTGTCTCACAGATGAGCAGGTTCATGCATTGCCCAGGAGTCACGCATTGGAAGGTGGTTAAGCGCATCTTTCGCTACTTGAGTGGTACTCGGCTACTTGGGTTGTTTTATCCCAAGGGGGGATCACTACCACCAGATTTGCATGCTTTTTGTGACTCAAATTGGGCTGGTTGCTATGACACTCGTGTGTCCACCAGTGGTTTTTGCTTCATGCTTGGTAGCTCATGTATATCTTGGTTGAGCAAGAAGCAGCCTACTGTGGCCACTTCCAGTTGTGAGGCTGAGTATAGGGCAGCTTTCACAGCGACTATTGAGTGTGTGTGGCTCAGACGCCTTATGGCTGATTTGGGTGTTGGCCAGTCTTCTGCCACCACCATCTTCACTGACAATCAGAGCGCATTGGCAGTTGCGAGGAACCCTGTGTTCCATGCTCGCACTAAGCACATTGAGGTGCATTATCACTATGTCAGGGAGAGTTCTCTGCTGGGGAGATCAGCTTGGCATATGTGCCCGCGCAGGAGAACATTGCAGACCTTTTCACGAAGGCTCTGCCTAGGGAGAAGTTTGAAGCTTTCCGCAAAGCTTTGGGCTTACTTCCTTTTGTGGAGTGATTTCCACATAGCTTGGCACTTCCTTATACATGAGTGCCAGCTCCTTGTTCACCACATCACTCCCAGGGGGGATTTGTTGATATATTTAGGTAGTGATGTGTGTGAACACACTAGGACCGCCGGGGCACTTTTTTCCCTCTTTAGGAGGTTTTTTCCCCCGGCTTGTATATACGCCTATTGCCCTAATGGGCTACTTATCTTTGTACATTCTCTAGTAATACACTCATTATTGTGTGTTTGTGCTCCAAGCTTCTTCTTCTTCCTTGTGTAGTTTGCGTGCTTCCGCAGACATCTATCTCCAACATGTACCTTGTTGTAATCTATCTCTTTATGCCTTTGTCCTCTAAGAATGTCTCAAATCCATGTGAGAAATAGTCACCACCTCCATTAGATCTGAGCCTCTTCAAGTTTCTACCTGTTTGGTTCTCAACCAATGCCAAATACTTCTTGAAACAAGTGAAGACTTCATCTTTATGCTTCATGAAGTAAATTGTCCATCTACTATAGTCGTCTATGAATGAAACATAGTACCTTCATCCTGAGATTGATTGCTCTCTACTAGGACCCCACACATCTGTGTGTACAAGCTCCAAGTAGTCTTCATACATGTATCCTTTTTTTTTGAATGGTTGCGTGTGTGATTTGCCAAATTGGCATGCTCCACATTTTTAAATCATGTGTTTCTTGGACACATTTGAATGCCAAGCACACTCTATCTGTGCATATTTTCTTTAGTTTCCTTTCACCTATATGACCTAACCTCTTATGCCATATCTCTAGTTCAGATAAGGTTTGATCTTTGTAATTGAAGAGTGCAATATTTCTAGTATCTTCAACTTCAAATATAAAGAGTCTACTGAATTTCTCACCTTTTGCAATCCTCTTCAAGCCTTCTTGAGGGTCCTCCACATATGCTCCATGCCTTGTGAATCTAACCTATAAGCCCTTCTCAACAATCTATCCAACACTGATTAGGTGTTTTGTTATGGTTGGCACATATGATACCTTACTTAAGAGGTTCATGTTACCATCACATGCTTCAGCATTTCCAATCTTCTTAATAAACTGCCTAGTGTCATCACCTGTCTGGAATTCATGCATCCCTTTAGGTTCCTCAAGATCAGATAGCAATGCTACATTTCTAGCCACATGATTGGAAATCAATAGAGAATAGATGCTCATCATTTTTACCTTGCTTGGACATCATGTTCATGATCAATAGAGAATCCTCTTGGTCTTTTGTATAGTTGTTGTAGTCTCTTCTACCTCTAAAACCTCCTTGATAGTTGTTGTTGTTGTAGCCTTGGTTGTATTTATGATGGAAATTGTTTCCTCCATTATTGAATGTGCCTCTGGATTGTCCATAGCCTCCTTATGGTGTGATTTCATTAGACATCTCAAATGAGGCATGCAAATCAGTTTTGAAAATAGCAATATGATTCTCATGAGGACTAGTGAGCAGCATGTCATCAACATACACAAAAATGATCAAAAGCACATCATTAGCATGCTTAACATATAAGGTGCTTTCAATTGGGCTATTCTCAAAACCAAGTACAATTAGATAGGCATGTATCTTTTCATACCAAGTAGGTGTGCTTTCTTTAAACCATATAATGCCTTTTTTAACCTGCACACCTAGTTTTCATGCCCTTTCTGCACAAAGCCACTCGGTTTTTGCCCCTTCTAGTTTTCATGCCCTTTCTACACAAAAACATACGCTTCTTCATGCGAGTCACCATTCAAAAATGCTATTTTAATGTCCAACTGATCTACATTCCAACCATGATGAGCTCCAAATGCACAAATGCTATGAAGAGTAGTCATTCGGGAAGTAGGTGCAAAGGTTTCATCAAAATCAATGCCTCTTTCCTACGCATAACCCTTTGCAACAAGCCTAGCCTTATACCTGTCAATGGTTCCATCAAGTTTATGCTTTAGCTTGTATACCCACTTAGTGCCAATGGCCATGTTACCAGGAGGCAAGTCACATAAAGACCATGTACCGTTTTCATGATAGCATCATATTTAGATTGCATTGCAGCCATCCAATGTTTAGAATTTTGTGCTTCATAAAAAAAACACAGGCTCAGTCTCATCACAGAGACTAGAGGCAGCCATAGCATAGCAATCTGATGCAAAAGAGGCACTATGAGAGCTTGATTGAGTATGATATGACAGAGGTGCATCTAATTTGTTGTCACACAAAGTCTACACCATCCATTTTGGCATAGTTTTTGCCTCCTCAATATCAACTCTCTCATCAATAAATGTGTCATGTAAGTCTGCATGAGAAATGGAATGGTCTCTATCATCACATGAAACCTGTAAGTACTAAGAAGTTGCCTCATTAGGACCAGCACTAGATTGTCCACCTCTAAAAAGAGGCACCAAGGTATCATACATGTCTTTGGAGCTAATAGATCTCTCCTTCGTACATGAAAGTAAAGGTTGAACAACATCTTCCACAAAAACAACATCACTGATAACCAAAATGTGTTTATTCTATGGATGATATAGATGATAGCCTTTGCTTTTAGAACTATACCCAACAAAAATACATTTTACTACTTTATCATCCAATTTCCTACGATGTTGTTCAAGCACAAATGCATATGTTAAACAATCAAAAACACGCAAGTGAGCAACATATGGCTTGCGACCATGCCAAGAATCATATACAGTGATAGACTGCAGCACTTTAGTGGGACACTTTTTAAGTACATATGTTGCACACATGACACCCTCAAGCCAAAAACTATGTGGTAAAGCCTGACTCTTGACCATACATCTCATCATCTCCATGAGTGACCTATTGTTTTGTGTAGCAAATCCATTCGGTTGAGGTGAAAACAGCACTGTACACTGTTGTTTTTTCCCATGTTCAACCAGAAATGCATTAAATTTAGAAGACATATATTCCCCCCCTCAATCAAAATGGAGGGAGCCCATTTTACATCATGACAGATTTTCAACCAAATCCAAAAACGCTTTGAATCACATAAACACATTGGAATTTTCTTTGAGTGGATATACCCATGCACACCTAGAAAAATCATCAATGAAAATCACAAAGTAAAGATAATTTCCAAAAGAGGATGTCTGCATTCATCACTGTGAACAAACTCCAATTTCTGAGTAGCTCGAACTGAACCATCTTTTGGAAAGGAGGAATGCTGCATTTTGCCCAAAATATAGCCTTCAAAAACATGTTTACTAGGTGCCTCAAATTTGGGCAAAGAGGACACTATATGAGATTTTTGCAGGCATAGCAAACTAGCGAAATTCAGATGACTAAAGCATGCATGACAAAGCTTTGCATGTGACAAAGCCTGAGAATCATGTACTGCACATGCCAAATCATTCATAGATTTTTCATAGTCTATGAACTTATATAGCCCACGACATAAAATGCCAAAAGCAATAATCACATCACTATTTGACAGATCATGAGCTATACACCTATCATCAACAAATTTCACAACGAAGCCAATCTTGGCTAAAGCTGAAACTGATGACAGATTCTTCTTGATCCCTGGCACAAATAAAGCATCTGACAAAGTGAAAGAACTACCATCAGTAGTAGTTAGAATGATCTTACCAACTCCCATGATAGGACAAGAGTAGTTGTTGGCACATGTGACAGTATTCCTGTAGGGACAGGCTCGAGTGAAGTCAGTAAACTGCGTTGTGAGGTAATATGTTTGGTTGCCCCACTATCAAAATACCAAACATGTGAGTCTACTATAGACATACACTAGCCATGAGAAGATGGGTCAAAACTGCAAACAGTAATAAATGCCCATTCTTCATTCTACATAAGATTTGCAGACTCTATGTCCGATGTAAAGGCCTCTACAACAACCATTTTGACCTCTTTCTTCTTTGCCTCTTTAGCAACCAGTTTCGGACAGCTCTTAATGACATGATCAATTGCTTTACACTATTTGCAAAACAATTTCTACTTTTCTGATTTCTTCTCATCTTTGTCTTCCTTCTTCAAATGTGCAAGATTTGTAGATTTCTGCTTACTACTAGATGAGCTCCATTTACCTTTGCCCTTTTGACTAGCCAAGAAAGCTTGATCTGCAACATGCATAATAGACCTATTTTGCCTAAACTGATCTTCTTGCAATAGAACAGAAACTAACTCTTCAAATGTTGAGGCATTTGGATTGCTTTTCATCATGAAATGAAGAGTAGAAGCAAAACTCTGATATGGGTTGGAAAGACCATTCAAAACAGTCTTGACAAGTGATGTCAGGAAGGACTTCATCAACAGAGATCAATTGTTCCTTCAAATCCTTGATCTTTGTCAGAAAATTGTCCATAGAATCACCTTCATTCATATGCTCACTCTCCAACTATTTTCAGCAATAAGCAACACAAGCCTCATTCCTAGCCTGGTACAATGTGGTAAAAGTGTATCCTACGCATCCTTAGCTATTCTACAAGAGCCAATGTGAGGAATAATGGCATGTTTGACAAGCAATGCTATCAATGCATGTGCCTGAGCATCTCTGCCATCCCAACAAATTTGCTCTGTAGTAGGTTCAACAAGAACTACAACACGAACACGAATCTGAAGAATATCAGCATCTTCGATGCCATCAACATCAGCTTCAATACCTATATTTGTAGGTGTAATAGTACGTTTTTCAACACCTTGCACAATATTCCCTAGTCCTTTTGCAACCAATACATGTTGCATCATATATGCCCGCAATGGATAATTGGTACCATCCAACTTATCCTCAAGAGCCAACATACGGAATACATCACTACTTTTAGCCATGGCCACAAACTAAAATACCTTGATGCAAAAAAATGATTGTGTTTGAAAAAGTTGAACATAACTACCCTAACAAGTTTTGTTGAACGTATAGCAGACTTTGAGAAGCTTATAATGGCGAACTAAAACTTGCATATATCTTTGGCACAAAAAGAAAAAATAGTATGCACAAGCGCTAGGATAGTGCATTCGAAGGCCAAAACAAGCTTAGATCACGATTTTCGCACCATAAAGAGAAGCAATTTTGATCTCCTAATCACCCTAAGTATGCACACCAAATTTCATGCGATTCTGAGACTGTGACCAGAGAGGTGTCAATGACACCCCTGATGAAGTGGCGACCTGCTCTGATACCAAGTCTTGGATTTAGACATCTGTAGAAGCACGCGAACAACGCAAGGAAGAAGAAGAATCTTGGAGCACAATACACAATACTGAATGTATTACCACTGGAATGTACAAAGATAATTAACCCATTAGGGTTGTTGGTTTATACACAACCCGAGGGGACAAAAACCTCCTAAAGAGGGGAAAAAAGTGCCCCAACAGTCCTAGTGTGTTCACACACATCATTACCTAAATATATCGAAATCCCCATGAGATACCTCTTCTTTCTTTCAGCAACTCCATTCTATTGAGGTGTATAAGGGAAGTGTACACTAATGCTTTATCCCTATTTATCCACAAATGCATTAGAATAAGAAGACATGTATTCCCCCCCTTGATGAGAATGGAGGGTCCTAATTTTACATGCTAATAGATTTTCAACCAAAATTAGAAACTGTTTGGAGCACAGAAACACTGTGGACTTTTGTTTTAATGGATACACCCATGCATGCCTAGAAAAATCATCAATAAAATTCACAAAGTGAAGGTAGTTCCCAAAAGAAGGTGTCTACATTAGGCCACAGACATCAGTATGAACAAGCTACAATTTCTGAGTAGCTCGTACTAAACCATATTTTGGAAAGGAGGCACATTGATTTTTTCCCAAAATAAAGCCTTCATAGACATGCTTACCAAGCGCATCAAGTTTGGGAAGAGAGGAAACCATTTCAGAAGTTAGAGCTATTGTAGAGCTATCTAGGCCAATGAATGTCAAGGAAGTACAAGCCTTCATGGGGCATCGTGGCTATTATTGACGTTTCATTCATATGTATCCAATCATTGCAAAGCCTTTGTACTCCCTCTTGAATAACTTTGTGTGGATGGACGAATGTGAAAACGCCTTCAATGAGCTGAAGAGATGATTATGTTCAACACCAATCTTGACTATACCAGATTGGAACAATCCATTCCATGTTCATCTAGACACATCCAATTATGCTATTGGGTGTGTACTTGCATAACCTACTGGTGAAGGCAATATGGATCGTCCAATTGCTTACACAAGTAGACAATTGAATTTGGTTGAACAAAATTATACCACAATCGAAAGAGAAGGATTAGGCATGGTATATGCGGTTAAGAAGTTTAGACATTATTTTTTCACAAATTAAGTTTAAATGTTTTACAGATCATTAAGCACTACTATATCTAGTGAACAAACCTTGCGATACTAGAAAATTAGTAAGATGGTTTCTCTTACTGATGGATTACGACTTTGAAGTTGTGGTTAGGAAATGTAGGACTCACCTTAGGGCGAATCACCTTTTTAGACTAACTTCAAGAGAGTCTCCTTAAGGAGTGTTAGATGAACTTCCTGATGCTTACTTGTTCAATCTATAAGTAGTGCCTGAGTGGGCCAAAATGATAGTGCCTATTCTAACCCTTGGACCTAAACATCGTGTATTGAGAGCCAAAGATAAAGAAGTGGTGAGATCTCAAAAATATCACATACTAGTAGGCAATATGTATAAGCACACCACTCAAGGTATACTGGCTTGCTATGTAGATGAAGACGAGAATGCGAAGTGGTTCTAAATAGCACATGTAGGTGCACTACAACAACATCAATCTAGACATCGAACCCTACAAATGCTATGAAGACTAGGTGAGCATTGGCCAACCATGGAGCTAGTTGTCCATAAGTTGTGCAAGGAATGTTGCGTTTGTTGTATTAGACCACCTGTGGAGCATGCTACACTATATCAAGTCTCTCTAATACTAGATTGGAGTGAACCATTAGTAGCCTTTTTAAGGATGAGAACATTTTTCCAAGAGATGACCTTGGTTAAACAAAGAAGTACTAGGAGAAGCGCAGACAAAAGCCCTGGAACATATTAGAAGAATGAAACTAAGAAGATAGGGTAGAGATCACCCTAAGTCTGATATTCACGATGCTCCTAGATATCACATAGCAATGTGCCAAGCATCACACATACCTTCTCATAGAATAGTTGACCGATGTCCTTTTGTGAACCTAGAGGTAGGACAAGGAAATAGTGCAAGGAGTATAAGATCCTTGATTGACTCAGGCATAGCCACTTCCCACTAGTGTAGTTAGACTTCCTTACTGTCAAGAATTGCAATTAAGTATCAATCCTATAGAAGCATATCTCATAGGATTGGGAGGTGTGGAAACCCCTTGCATGGGCCAGGTGGAGCTTCCCATCCACATTCAACATGTTCTAATGAGAGTGAAGGTACTAGTGTGCCAAGATGAGGATCTCATGGAACCTCTTATCTTGGGGAAGTATTGGATCTATGATCATGCAGTCAACCTAAACCTAAGAAGTGGACTTCTTTAGGTCTAGGTGGATCAAAAACCGCATCCCAATTGATCTAGACAATCATGCACTGAAGGAACTAGGAAAGGCACCAACCTCTGGTCCTTCCAGCAGTACACATGAAGATAAAGATGTTGTTCTTGTCCAAAACCTTGTGATGTAGAAGGAGGTCATTCTCAACAAAGGAATCAAGGATCAGATGGAACTCCCTTCTTTTCAAAAGGTGATTGAAACAGAGCACACAAAGGAGCACAAGAAGTAGAGGAAGGAGACGGTCCATGCTCATAGTCAATGGAGTGAGCGAAGCAAGATGACTCAAATGGTGAAGCAGATTTGGATCTGCAAGGGTGAAAAACCCTCTACTCAAGAGAATGATCCCAAATGAGGTAATAAACCAACTACTCGGTCAAGGACTATAAAGAAAGAATACTTGGATTATTCTCCCAAAATGGGTCATTTTCATTTGGTTCCCAAAGTGGTCAATGAAGGCTAACCCCTATGCTAGACAAATCTGGGTGCCCAAGACCTGCTTACATGCTCAATTAGCTTCACATAAGCTCAAAAGCTTGAATAGCCACTTACAATCACATATATCATACACTTCATGGCAAATATCTGCACTCACGACCTCCACACCTCAAATCACACCTAGGATTATCAGGAAATGGATGGCGAAAAAGTACGAAATCCAAGATGACCTAGTCCAAAGACCTTTACATGACATCACTACCAAAAGATGCCATCTCACATAGAACATTTGGAGAGATAAAGTCTATAATAAGCCCCTTGACCCAACCTTTTAAACTACTGTGCACAAACATAGATGCATTTGAGTATAGTGCACAACCAGAGTATGCATATAGGAACATTACTAGCCTGCCAAATCTCACCCACACACGTGATACATCACTTGACTAACCTCTAACCTCAATAAAAAACATGATGGTATTGTAGAGGGAACACCATATTATCATGTTTCCTACGTAGTGCTAATGTGATTTTCTTCTTCCAACAGATAAGCATCAAACATTACCAGTGATATCATGGTTGATGTAGGAGGAACTAGTTCTCAAGCAGGCCCAAGTCATTAAGCAGTTGATATGGAGAGTTTGTGTATCATGCCTGAGACAATTGAAAGACTAGAGGAGTTGCACGCATACAAATTATACCGATATAGGACCCCTTGAGCGGTCATACCATGCCCATAGGCAAAACCTCTCACTAGTTTAGTGAAGTAATAGGACCTTTGGGCGAGGGCTCTTACCTCTGGGAGGTAGAGCTAGACTTCAATGGAAAGCACAGCAAGTACCATTTCTTTACATGGGAATTTGAAAAGTTACAAAATGCAAAAGCATTATGCGTAGTATTGCGGAAAGCAAGATTGGATGCATATTTCAGTGCTCAGCTTCCAAAACCCATTTTTGTGAGATGTTATTATCTTATCAATACCCTGACTCCTAGCAAGCACTCCCCAAGCATCAACCACTTTTGTGCTCCCATCTCTAACAGGGGGAAATGAGTTGAAGAGGTTCAAGTTAATCAATAACTTAGTGTGGGAGGCTTTGGATATGCGAGGAATGCACATCCACATAGAGACGAAGGTTCTAATACCAGACAACATGAAGAATCGAAACCTTACCACGATCAACCACATGGTGGCCATTGTCACGAGGAAGGAGATAAGGAATAGAGCTCACACACGCTCTCACTCTCAAGGAGAAGCGCACACACACAGATTGGGGCAAGGAAGAATGACCTTCTTCTTCTTCTATACATAAAAAGGAATGTACAAGAATGACCTAAAAAAAATAATACACCAAGTGCAATATATAAAGATCAGAACATAAGGAAAAACCTAATATCTGTGAATGAGTGAGCTGGCAAGGAACAAATGTGCCATCACTCTCGGTAGATAAATCTAATAAAGCTCAATGAAGTATCCTTGACATATACCGGCATGACCACTATACATGTCAGAGAGACGAAAAACTGGTACGTATCATCCTGGATTGTTAGCCCCGAAAATGGTTGGTTTTAATGCACTAATGTGGTTCTATTTGGCCAGGGAAATATGTTTGATTGCAGGTATTTGAAGAGTTAATCAATTGGATGAAAGATATTTGCAAACTACATGGCTACATCTTGTTCAGAGGGGAATGCCCTTGGTGTTTGGAGTTCAGATTATGGAAAATATGAGCATGTTTAGGATGCAATCATTTGTGTTGAGCAGATGCAGGTGGACAGTGTGCCCCCCAATGAAATAACACTTATTTTCTTCTTAAAAGCTTGTGGAAGCATTGGCGATATTGAGAAGGCTCAAGAAGTTCATGCAGAAATTAAGAGGAGAGGTCTGCTGCATGAAAGCATCGCTTTAAACAATGCTTTGGTGGACATCTTTTCAAAATGTGGGTGGCTTGCAACAGCTGAAGGACTCCTTTATAGAATCTCAGAGAGAAATGTAATCTCATGGACATCACTTATAGCTGGCTATGTTGAACATGGATTTGGAGTCGAAGGGCTTGATTGCTTTTGGAAAATGAGACACCAGTGTGTTCTTCCTGACGCTGCAATGTATGTTTGCTGGCTTAGAGCTTGTGTTGTTGAGGGATCTGTACTCATAGGGAAGATTTTGCATGTGGAGATTGATTCTCAGGGTGTTGGCCAGAGACATTTTTGTTGGAACTACTTTGGTGGACATGTATGTCAACTTTGGCTTCGTAGCAAGTGCAGAGATAGTGTCTGACAATCTTTCACTTCGAAACTCAACAATTTGGAATGCACTGGTTGCCGGATATTGTTACCTATGTTTGTTGTCTGAAGGCATGTGCCAATATTGGGGCTCCAGATAAGGCTCAAGAACTCCATGTGGAAATGGAAAGACGTGGGCTTCTGGATTCTAATATTGCAGCAAATAGATTGTTGGATGTCTACATGAAGTGTGGCTGCTTCAGCTTAGCTAGGGAAGTTTTTGATAGGTTTCATTGCCATGATGTGATTTCGTGGACATCATTGATAGTGGGATATGTGGAACATGGTGATAGTGAGAGTGCTTTAAAATGCTACCAGCAAATGCAAATAGAAGATTGAAAGATTTGTAGCTCCATGCAAAGTAGATACTATTGTTGGCAATGCATTGGTAGGCATGTATGCCAATTCTGGCTTACTTGCTAAGTCAGAACAGGAATTTGAGGCACTTGGTGTTCGAACTGTGGTTTCATGGAATGCCATGATCACTGCATGTGTTGAGCATGGCTACTTTGATAAAGCTCTTGTATATTTTGGGCAAATGGAAGATGAAGGAGGATGCCCATAATCTTCAAACGAGTTCCGTTTGCGTCCCGATTTTAAGGGGAGCACAACAGTCAAAGGGCATGTCGCAGATCGAGTGGCGGGGGAGGAGAATCGAGAGGAAGCCTATCTGGAAGGATAAGGGCTCCTAGCCTGTTATGGAAACCCACAAACGTAGCAATAATGAGCTGGGCATCTAGAGAGGAATTGACTTCAGCGTGTGCGTCTTGTTATATAGCTCTTCTCTACGCATTCAGAGGGGGGAACCACTGCTGCTTTTTTGGGAGGAGTTACAATCCTCGGTGGGGACTCTCCTTTGGCTGTCGTGTGTCTCCTGGGCAGAAGCGGGAAGGGGGAAGGAGGATGGACGCTCGTCGAGGGGGGACCTAGTTTTTTCTCTCTCGCGTTTTGTTCCATGCGTGAGTGCAGGTTGGCTGGAGGAGATATCGGAGAGCCGAGAGGATTCTCAGGAGACAAAATCAGAGAGAAAGGAGAGTGTGAAGCTCTCGAAGGTGGGGGTTCTGAAGGATTTGTGGTAGGAGGAGGTGAATCGACAATCTGTCCTTCTACAGGCAAAGAGGTCGCTCATTGGAGTCGAAGATTTTGGGTGTTTTGGACAATAACGTGGATGGAAGGCAGAAGGTGAGGACTTTTCTTCTCTAGACAGTTCAAATATCTGGTGCAAATCATCCAGGTTCTGCCTAAATGAGATGAGGATGCCCAAGATGGTTGGGGAATATTCTACTGGCCATTAACTAAACGCAAGTTTGAAGGAGAATGGGTTGCAGATCAGCCCTACAGTGGCTGCTATTCAGAAATGGAATCAATGGATCTTGAATTTGTTCCAGGAATGCTTTTGCCGTTTTGTCCTACATCAAGCATTAATCCTTCAGTCAACGACATTCCTGCCAAGAGGAGTAAGATAGCAGAATTACGACTTCAGCATCCAATTCTAACCATATTCAATGTGATATCATCGTTACGCTACAACAAGGCTTCTGATCGTGATTCAAAGAATCTATTCAAAACTCAAGTGGGACGGAGAGAGAACTTGTCTGCTTCACAGTTGCAAATGTTGAAGAAGTTGTTTGAAGTGATGGTTCCCATGGTTGATAATCATGCCCAGCTTCATGTTACACATTTCCGCAGAATGTTGCTTCTTGCTTGAATAGAACCCGATGTTGATCAGGTTTGAATAACATAGTTTAATCAACTATACATTTTCTCGTGAAGTTATCTAACTTGATGTTTGTCAAGTTTGAATAATGCAGCTATATCAATTATGTATTTATTGGCGAAGTTATGTGGGTGTGCTGGTATATACGTGAAAGTGAAAGTAGGTGTATAGGTGTGTGAAAAGAATACGGGATTGAGTGAGAGGGGTACAGGGTTTGTTTGAAGGAGTATGTCAAATTGCATGTGCATGTGTGAAGATGTGATAAGGAACGTGTATAAGTGAGAGAGGAATTAAGAGAATTTGAGGGGGAGAAAGTAAAATAGGAAGAGGTAAAGAGAGAGAGTGAGAGTGAAAAAGTGTGGATGGATGTATGTATGAGTGCATGTGTGCATGAGGGTGTGAGAGGGGATGTGTATGTGTGTGTGTGCATGAAGGAACGAGAGGAAAGGAGGAAAAAAAAGGAGGGGATATGTGCATGCGTGAGCATAAGAGTACGTGAACGAGTACGAGAAAGGAACTAAATTAAATTTTATTAAGGGCAAGAGTAAGAGAAAAGAGGGGAACCGAGAATTAAGTGGCACGGGTGCATGTGAGCAAGAAGATACCTGGGAGTACATTCACATACAATTTAGTGGTTTGAAGGAAAGCAAGTGAATTAATTTTGGGAAGCTGGAGCAAAGCATAAGCCCGTACATCCATCTTTCCCTTGGACCAAAAGAGCAAACATTTTGGTGCGTTTGCCGGGAAGCATATGCGCTAGTGCATAGCCATAGGAAGAATCTATTGTGAGATAATTGTGGGCTCTAGGTAATCCAAGTAGACCGATTCCGAGGGGTCTGAACAAAATAAAGTCTTGTATAATCACTTTTTCCGTGGGCTTAGGAGCCTATCATTTTGGTGCATCTACCGGGAATTGGCTTAGCACATCTCATAGAGAGTGCTACGAGTTCGCTTGGTGCCCCAATCGTGTGGCACAGCCAAGTCGATCCCAAATCTTCTTTGACCTTCATTAAAGAAATGGCCCAACAAAGGCAAGCCTGTGGTTTTGAGAAGACCAACATGAGGCAAATGAATTCTGGACAAAATAGGAGATGGATAGATTCTCATCCGACCATGAGACATCATGTGAACCGAGGGTGGCGATTTGGCCCGATATCAAATTATGTGAGATGCTGGTGTTGTGAGCAGATTGGGCATATAGCCAAATATTGCCCTCGTGTATGCACCCCGTTGGATTTTGTCCCCACATGTGCGGACTGCGGGAAAAAGAGACTATGCGAGCACGTGTGTGGCTCAAAAGAGGTGATTGACCTAAAGGTCGCAACGAATGAACCAGATAGGTGCTTATCCTCTTTGTATGTGGAAGTTGACAAAGGTGGAGTTACTTCGTCGACGGAGACTGCGAGAGCAAGTGAAAGCAAGGATACTGGATCTCATGATCGAGACTTGGTAGAACTTGTGAAGAGCTTGGAATGTCAAGTCAATTGGTTGCAGGTGGAGCGAGATAACGAGAGGATCAAAATAGAGAAATTAGAGGAAAATCAAGTGAAAATGGCTGAGATCCTAGGAACTTGGGAAAAGCAAGTACGAATGTTGAAAAACGAAAACAAGGAAAGGAAAAGAGTAAACAAAAGCTGGAGGAAAGATGGTGTGATGCCTGAGAGTGAAAACGTGGTCTGGGACTTGAGATCCGGTTTGATGGTAGCCGACTGCTTTGGAGTTGCGATCGAAGAAGAGCTCTCAAGAGACGAGGATGACCTGATGAGGAGAATCGAACGAATGGAGCATGAAATTGAGAAGGTACAAAGCATAATCTGTCGATACAGTGATCAAGCGGGTAAGGCATGTGACGAGTTCCACCTGGAGTTAGAAAGAATGAAAAGTGCCCAAGCGGAGAGTGATGAGAAAATGAGACGTGTAGAGAAAGAGAATGCAAGGCTGAGTAGCAAGCTCGGTAGGTGGATGAATCGGAAAGATGACGAGACGCGAGGACAGGTGGAGGATCCGAGAGCGAGGAAAACGGAGGAAGAGCTAAAAGTGATGTTGGACAAGTTAGAGGCGATAGGCGTGGAGTTAGAAAAGGCGAAGGAGTTGTCGAAAAAAGTGGATGATCTGGAAGTAGAAAATATGAGTAGAATCTGGGAGGAGAGGTCGATTCGAGAAGAGGTTGAAAAGTTGTCTGGCCAAGTCGGGAGGAGCGAGGAGGTTCCTTTGGAAATAGAAAGAAAGATGAGCCATTTAGAAGAGGAGAAGAAGAAAATGTGGGTTCGGTTCCATCAAGTGGATGATGAGATTTTTCGACTCCAAGGCAGTGATGAGCGAAAAGAAGAAGGGATAAGGGATTTAGCTTTGAAGCTCGAGGCATTAAGAGGTGTAGTAATGAATGGTGGCCTTCCAGACCGTATCGCCTGGCTAGAGGACAATATCAGCAAGCTGTCGAATCATGTGGAATCTCTGCGAGGCAGAGGATGGAGATGAAAAAGAAACTGGATTTTGGCTTGAGTGGCAGCAGAGAGGAGATATGTCTCATTGGGATGTCCACGAGGGGATATATGTGTGTGTGTCGTGATTGGTTGGGTTGGGAAAAAGTCCTTTCTTTTGTCTCCTAATTCTCGAGATGCGGGAATGAAAAAAAGATGAGAAAAATATATGTTTGTGTATGTGTGAGTGTGGCTACGCGCCTATGTGGGCTGATAGGTGGGTGGACCCACTTTGGCCGGGTGGTCAAAGCCACGAACCGACGTCGGTTTCGCATAGGGCTAGCTGTCTGTGTGTCGCGCGCTGCGTTGGGTTGGTAGATGGGTGGAACAAACTCGATCGGGTGGTCGAGTCCACGAGTCGCATCCAACTTCGGCGTAGGCCGGCAAGTGTGAGTAAATATGTGAAAAAAATGATGAAAAAAAGAAAAAAAATGTGGAAAAAATGAATGAGAAGAATTCCTCGCTCGAGGGGGGACAGAAGAGAGGTGAGAGAGCATGATGCTCGGATGGGAATATATGTGTTTGTGTTGTGGGGATTTGGGTTATGTGTGGGCTCCCGATGAAACATGTCAAATTGAAGCTTAAGCTCGGCTAGGGTTTTGGTTGCGATGTGTCTATGGAAAGCTTGGACTTGAGGAATCCAATCGTGCTAGTTGCATTGTTTGTCTGCAAACCTTCCAGAAGTGTTCAGTTTGGCTCTTAGGTGGTATGACAACTTGTGAAGTTCGGAATCGCGTCGACGATGAGTGATCTTGTTAGAGTGAGCTCGTGTTAGGCTTGGGTGGTCTTTGCCGTGTGTCCAGCAATTCAAAAGAGGTGTGCTGGTGACCTAGCAATAGAATTTAGTTGAAAAGCAAAAAAAAAAAAAAAGAGTCAATGACAAGAAAAGCGGGTAGTGGAAACCCTAGGTGGGAAGGAAATGGGAAATTGGCAAGAGAACTCGGTTAGAAATGAGACAAAGGGATCAGCAAAACGATCGTGTGACCGGGAAAAGTATCGAAAACAAAACTCGGAAATGGTTTTTGATGGTGTGTGTGGAAAGTGTGTTGAGTATGCATGTGGAATAGAGATTCTTGACGTGTTGAACGAATAGCCGAGAAGAGTGACGAGAGGGAATGTGGACATGTCTTCTGCTTGCATGTATGTTGTCGGTGATGAGAATGCATGTGTGATATGGGATCATGATGTGTGTGCTGAGTATATATATGTGATGTGGATGAAGGAAATGATTGTCTTTTCATTTTGGTTGTACATATTGTGATTTGATGAAGAAAGGTTCTAATGTTTTAATGAAGTTTGTAGACAGGTGGACATGTCGATGAAGATGCGAGAAGATGGACAAAGTTGGTAAGTGAATTGATTATATTTTGGTACTTACCGGTGATGGTATGAGGGTGATTGCAGGTGCTTCATTGAGGAAGAAGAGAATAGGCATACAAGGTAAAGATTTGTATTTGATTGAGTGATGAGCACAGGTTGGATGATTTGAGCGCAGGAACAATTTGGCTCGTCGAGGACGACTTCGCAATTAAAAAGAGGGGAGTATGTTAGCCCCGAAAATGGTTGGTTTTAATGCACTAATGTGGTTCTATTTGGCCAGGGAAATATGTTTGATTGCAGGTATTTGAAGAGTTAATCAATTGGATGAAAGATATTTGCAAACTACATGGCTACATCTTGTTCAGAGGGGAATGCCCTTGGTGTTTGGAGTTCAGATTATGGAAAATATGAGCATGTTTAGGATGCAATCATTTGTGTTGAGCAGATGCAGGTGGACAGTGTGCCCCCCAATGAAATAACACTTATTTTCTGCTTAAAAGCTTGTGGAAGCATTGGCGATATTGAGAAGGCTCAAGAAGTTCATGCAGAAATTAAGAGGAGAGGTCTGCTGCATGAAAGCATCGCTTTAAACAATGCTTTGGTGGACATCTTTTCAAAATGTGGGTGGCTTGCAACAGCTGAAGGACTCCTTTATAGAATCTCAGAGAGAAATGTAATCTCATGGACATCACTTATAGCTGGCTATGTTGAACATGGATTTGGAGTCGAAGGGCTTGATTGCTTTTGGAAAATGAGACACCAGTGTGTTCTTCCTGACGCTGCAATGTATGTTTGCTGCCTTAGAGCTTGTGTTGTTGAGGGATTTGTACTCATAGGGAAGATTTTGCATGTGGAGATTGATTCTCAGGGTGTGTTGGCCAGAGACATTTTTGTTGGAACTACTTTGGTGGACATGTATGTCAACTTTGGCTTCGTTGCAAGTGCAGAGATAGTGTCTCACAATCTTTCACTTCGAAACTCAACAATTTGGAATGCACTGGTTGCCGGATATTGTTACCTATGTTTGTTGTCTGAAGGCATGTGCCAATATTGGGGCTCCAGATAAGGCTCAAGAACTCCATGTGGAAATGGAAAGACGTGGGCTTCTGGATTCTAATATTGCAGCAAATACATTGTTGGATGTCTACATGAAGTGTGGCTGCTTCAGCTTAGCTAGGGAAGTTTTTGATAGGTTTCATTGCCATGATGTGATTGATTTCGTGGACATCATTGATAGTGGGATATGTGGAACATGGTGATAGTGAGAGTGCTTTAAAATGCTACCAGCAAATGCAAATAGAAGATTGAAAGATTTGTAGCTCCATGCAAAGTAGATACTATTGTTGGCAATGCATTGGTAGGCATGTATGCCGATTCTGGCTTACTTGCTAAGTCAGAACAGGAATTTGAGGCACCTGGTGTTCGAACTGTGGTTTCATGGAATGCCATGATCACTGCATGTGTTGAGCATGGCTACTTTGATAAAGCTCTTGTATATTTTGGGCAAATGGAAGATGAAGGAGGATGCCCATAATCTTCAAACGAGTTCCGTTTGCGTCCCGATTTTAAGGGGAGCACAACAGTCAAAGGGCATGTCGCAGATCGAGTGGCGGGGGAGGAGAATCGAGAGGAAGCCTATTTGGAAGGATAAGGGCTCCTAGCCTGTTATGGAAACCCACAAACGTAGCAATAATGAGCTGGGCATCTAGAGAGGAACTGACTTCAGCGTGTGCGTCTTGTTATATAGCTCTTCTCTACGCATTCAGAGGGGGGAACCGCTGCTGCTTTTTTGGGAGGAGTTACAATCCTCGGTGGGGACTCTCCTTTGGCTGTCGTGTGTCTCCTGGGCAGAAGCGGGAAGGGGGAAGGAGGATGGACGCTCGTCGAGGGGGGATCTAGTTTTTTCTCTCTCACGTTTTGTTCCATGCGTGAGTGCAGGTTGGCTGGAGGAGATATCGGAGAGCCGAGAGGATTCTCAGGAGACAAAATCAGAGAGAAAGGAGAGTGTGAAGCTCTCGAAGGTGGGGGTTCTGAAGGATTTGTGGTAGGAGGAGGTGAATCGACAATCTGTCCTTCTACAGGCAAAGAGGTCGCTCATTGGAGTCGAAGATTTCGGGTGTTTTGGACAATAACGTGGATGGAAGGCAGAAGGTGAGGACTTTTCTTCTCCAGACAGTTCAAATATCTGGCGCAAATCATCCAGGTTCTGCCTAAATGAGATGAGGATGCCCAAGATGGTTGGGGAATATTCTACTGGCCATTAACTAAACGCAAGTTTGAAGAAGAATGGGTTGCAGATCAGCCCTACAGTGGCTGCTATTCAGAAATGGAATCAATGGATCTTGAATTTGTTCCAGGGATGCTTTTGCCGTTTTGTCCTAAATCAAGCATTAATCCTTCAGTCAACGACATTCCTGCCAAGAGGAGTAAGATAGCAGAATTACGACTTCAGCATCCAATTCTAACCATATTCAATGTGATATCATCGTTACGCTACAACAAGGCTTCTGATCGTGATTCAAAGAATCTATTCAAAACTCAAGTGGGACGGAGAGAGAACTTGTCTGCTTCACAGTTGCAAATGTTGAAGAAGTTGTTTGAAGTGATGGTTCCCATGGTTGATAATCATGCCCAGCTTCATGTTACACATTTCCGCAGAATGTTGTTTCTTGCTTGAATAGAACCCGATGTTGATCAGGTTTGAATAACATAGTTTAATCAACTATACATTTTCTCGTGAAGTTATCTAACTTGATGTTTGTCAGGTTTGAATAATGCAGCTATATCAATTATGTATTTATTGGCGAAGTTATGTGGGTGTGCTGGTATATACGTGAAAGTGAAAGTAGGTGTATAGGTGTGTGAAAAGAATACGGGATTGAGTGAGAGGGGTACAGGGTTTGTTTGAAGGAGTATGTCGAATTGCATGTGCATGTGTGAAGATGTGATAAGGAACGTGTATAAGTGAGAGAGGAATTAAGAGAATTTGAGGGGGAGAAAGTAAAATAGGAAGAGGTAAAGAGAGAGAGTGAGAGTGAAAAAGTGTGGATGGATGTATGTATGAGTGCATGTGTGCATGAGGGTGTGAGAGGGGATGTGTATGTGTGTGTGTGCATGAAGGAACGAGAGGAAAGGAGGAAAAAAAAGGAGGGGATATGTGTGTGCGTGAGCATAAGAGTACGTGAACGAGTACGAGAAAGGAACTAAATTAAATTTTATTAAGGGCAAGAGTAAGAGAAAAGAGGGGAACCGAGAATTAAGTGGCACGGGTGCATGTGAGCAAGAAGATACCTGGGAGTACATTCACATACAATTTAGTGGTTTGAAGGAAAGCAAGTGAATTAATTTTGGGAAGCTGGAGCAAAGCATAAGCCCGTACATCCATCTTTCCCTTGGACCAAAAGAGCAAACATTTTGGTGCGTTTGCCGGGAAGCATATGCGCTAGTGCATAGCCATAGGAAGAATCTATTGTGAGATAATTGTGGGCTCTAGGTAATCCAAGTAGACCGATTCCGAGGGGTCTGAACAAAATAAAGTCTTGTATAATCACTTTTTCCGTGGGCTTAGGAGCCTATCATGGATCATCACATGTTGAGCTTGATATCTCAACACTCCCCCTCAAGCTCAGCACCATATCCTGTAATCCAAGCATCTCCCAAAACTTCTTCAACTTCTCAGCTCCAAGTGCTTTGGTGAAAATATTAGCAACCTACTCATTTGTTCTCACACAAACAAGATCAATATCACCTGCTAATGCCTTCTCTCTGATGAAGTGATAATGTACCTCGATATGCTTTGTTCTAGCATGGAAAATAGGATTCCATGCTAACTGTATGTTGCTAAGATTATCACAAATAAATAGTGATAGGCTTTCCCACTTCCACACCTAAATTTGCAAGTAGCATTTTTAGCCATGATGCCTCACATGTTGCCATTGCAGCACTTCTATACTCAGCCTCTGTACTCGACAAAGCAACAGTGGGTTGTTTCTTGCTTCTCCATGTGACAGCTACACTCCCAAGTGAGAATAGAAAACCACTAGTAGATCTTCTATCTGGAATGCTACCAGCCCAATCTGCATCACTGTATCCATAAACCTGCAAATCTACACCAGCCTCATAAAACAGTGCATAATCCAAAGTAGCACTCACATAATGTAGAGTGCGCCTCAGAGCATCCAAATGTGGCTTCCTAGGAACCTGCATAAACTGACTCTCAAGTCCAATAGTATAACTTAGATCAAGCCTTGTAATTGTGAGATATATAAGACTTCCCACAATTTTCCTATACATAGTAGCATTTTCCAATGCTTCACCTGATGTAGTATCCAACTTCAAATTCCGATCTAATGGCATAGAAATTGGCTTACAATCAGCCATACCATACTTTTGCAGCATATTCAAGGCATATTGCCTTTGCAACATCCATATACCTGTTTTTGTATGTATAAACTCGATGCTCAAAAAATAGCGCAACACACCAAGATCTTTCATGTCAAATTCTTGCATAAGAAGCTGCTTTACCTCTTTGATGCTTCCTTCATTATCACCAACTACAATCAGATCATCAACATAAATAGCCACAATAGTGATGCCATCATCAGCCTTCCTTGCATATAGTGAATTATCTGCATCACATATAGAAAACCCAATGCTGGTTAAGTAATCAACAATCCTTGCATGCCATGCACAAGGGGCTTGCTTCAGCCCATACAAAGCCTTTTGCAACCTGCAAACATATTCTGGATGCTTTGAATCTTCATATCCTGGTGGTTGGTCCATATATACTTCTTCCTGTAACTCACCATGTAGGAAAGCATTCTTCACATCCATCTGATGCAAAGTCCATCCTTTTGTTGTAGCTATTGCAACAAGTGTCCTGACACTAGACATTTTAGCTAAAGGGCTGAATGTTTCCTCATAATCAATGCCATATGTTTGTGCATATCCTTTAGCTACCAATCGTGCTTTATACCTGCTTATGCTAACATCAGCATTATGCTTTACCTTGTAAACCCATTTACAGCCTATGGGTTTCTTTCCTTGTGGCAATGGAACCAGCTTCCATGTATCATTTCCATAAAGTGCAGCCATCTCCTCATCCATAGCTTTTTTCCAATCTGCAATTCCAATTGCATCTTCAAACCAAGAAGGTTCAGCATCTTGTATTACCTTTGTCATGTACGCATAATGACGAGCCATGTAACTATCATATGTCAATCGTTGCACTGAATTCCTCATCCTCTCAGATCTTCTTGGTCCTAGGTCACTTCTCCTTGTATCATCTGCATGTGCCCTTCTTACTCCTGAAGTCTTCACAGAGAGCAATCCAAGTTCCTCATCAAGACTCTTTTCTGAATAGCTTGAATCTCCATCGTCTTCAAAACCTACACATGTTTTATGACCAGAAGAAAGCTTTTCTTTACCTTTCTTGGATGGATTTGATGAATTTGTTGGACTGAAATTTCCACGTAATCTTCCAGTCCATGGATTTGAGTTGGAACTATTGCTTGGTGATGCATCTGGTCCACTCAAAACCTGCGATTTTGCACTTGATTGTTCAGCATTTTCTTTGTCATTTGGTTCAAGATAGTCCTTCTTTGGCATTTGCATAGAAGCTTGACAATTCATCAAATACCACATCTCTGCTCACCTTCACCTGTCGTGTGAGTGGGTTATAACATTTGTATCCCTTTTGCTCAAGGGAGTATCCAATAAAGACACACTTTTTTGCTTTTGGATCAAGCTTCATCCTCAATTCATCTGGGACATGTACATATGCAATACAAACCAAAAACTTTCAGATGTGATAAGTTTCGATTTTTACCTGTAAACTTCTCTTCAGGTGTAACTTGTTGTACAACAGTAGTCCAAGTTCTGTTCATGATGTATACAGCAGTATGCATAGCTTCTGCCGAATAACAATGAGGCATATTCTTCTCAGCCATTAAGGCTCTTGCTATTTCTGCAATATGTCTATTTTTGTGTTCAGCAACGCCATTCTCTTGTGGTGTGTACCTGCATGAAAACTGATTCCGGATTCCATGATTTTTTAGAAAATTGTTGAACTCATTTGACATGTATTCACATCCTCCATCAGATCTTAATGTCTGAATGTACTTCCCTGTCTGCTTTTCCACCATAACTTTAAAATTCTAGAAGTGAGTGAACACCTCACTCTTCTCTTTCATGAAATATACCCATACTTTGCGTGTATGGTCATCAATGAAAGTAACATAAAACCTGCAACCACCCATAGATGTGGTCTTTGTTGGACCCCAAACATCTGTATGTACTACTTCTAGTACATTCTCACTAACATTCTTGTCATGTGGAAATGATGCTCTTGACTGTTTACCAAATTAACATGCTTCACATACCTTTTCCATTTCTGCAACTTTGAAATTTGGTAGTCCATGGACAATCTCCTTTGAGTGCATCAGTTTTAGCCTTTGCAAGTTTGCATGTCCAATCCGTTTGTGCCATATCTCTATATCTGCAATAACTCCTGCACCTCTTGCAAACATGGCTGCATTCATTTCAGGAATCTTCACATTTAAGGTGAACATCCTACCCACTTTGTTTCCTTTGGCAACCAATCGTCCATCCTGCTTGTACTCTTCTACATATAATCCATCAGCATTGAACCTGACTTGTAATCCCTGGTCAACCATTTGTCCAATAGAAACTAGATTCTTTGTTATATTTGGAACATGCAACACATCAACAAGATGTTTTACCTTCCCGTCCTCCATAGACAATGCTATGTTTCCTGTATGCTCAATAGGATGCAATGTATCATCATGTGTTTCAACATATCCAGGAACTGGCATTTTCTGCAAACTACTAAACCATTCTGCATGACTGGTCATGTGGTTTGAAGCACCTGAATCAACATACCAGACATTATCATTCGATTTTGAAACACCAGCAGACATCGTATTCATCATGTGATGTTGAACCATAAACAGCTTCTTAGAATCATCTGCACTTGTGGATGCATAGTTGTTTTGCTTCCTTTTGTTATTTTGATTCTTCAACCTGCAATCACGTTCAAAGTGTCCAGGTTTACCACAATTCCAGCATCCTTTACTATCATTACCTGAATCATTTCTTTGGAAATTTCTACGACCTCTTTGGCTCCCCCTGCCTCGAAACTATCCTCTTCCTCTACATGATTCTGTTGTTGACCTTGGTCTTGGTTACTGTTTCTTCTTCCACTTCCAAAACCTCTACCTCTACCTCTTCCTCTGCAAGAGTAGAATACATGTTCAGAACTGGGCTTTCCTTGGGAGTTTGAATCCTCACCAAGATTCTTTTCTTCAATAATCAGCACAGATACCACATTGGCAAAATTTGAAATATTTTCCCTAGTCTGTATGGAAGTTCTGAACTGCTTATATGTAGATCCTAAACTACGAAGGCATACTTCCACCTTATCATCATCATCTACATTCATGCCAATAGATGCAAGTGACTCACATATGCGTTTGATTTTTAGAGTGTAGTCACTTACCGACATGCTCTTCTTTTCCAATGTATGCAACTCGTTCTTGAGTTGCAATTTCTGTGCCTTTGTATTAGTCTCATACAAAGTGACCAGACTGTTCCAAGCCTATTTTGGAGTCTTGGCATCTTGTATGTGTCCAATCATGCTCTCCTATATGCTAGCAAATAGCCAATACATTACCTTTCGTGCTCCTTGATTCCATTTGTCATATGCTCTTAACTGGTCTGTAGTCTGATTCCTTTCTGGTAATTGCATAGCACTTTCATTCTCTCCTTCGATATACTTCCAGTAGCCTTTTCCCATCAGGAAATTCATCATTCTGAATCTCCAAGCATGGAAGTTGTTCTGGTCCAGCTTATCGCTCAAAAGCTGACTCATTCCATCTGTGTTTGCCATTTAACAATTCACAAACACTGCAAAACACTACAAGCAGCACTTCTGCTTGAACACTGTCGCACTATGATGTGACAGTTTGATCTCAGAAAAACATAGTTTTCATGTATCAACAGTACATGGAATCGCTTGAAATTCTGGATCTGGAATATATGAGTGTTGCCAAACACAAGGCAAGTTACAGTTTCTGGAACTAACCTGGTTTTTCTATGGGCCCCACCTTGCGGGCTTGAAATGGAGGTTGAGATGGCTCCGAAACTTTCATCTGACAAAAACAAGTGACCCTAAAGGGATAAGTCTCGAAAATATTTTGAGGTCTTCTTCCTTCACGCTCATTTTCATAGCAAATGGAGGTCGTTTGTGAAGTGCATTTTCTCCATGCCTTGCTACGTACTCTTCACCGTCGCCTTCTCCACGATCTCTCTACAGCCACGCTCGCTCTGATACCATGTCACGAGGAAGGAGATAAGGAATAGAGCTCACACACACACTCTCTCTCAAGACTTTGCGTGACAGCAAATTAGATGCACCTTTCTCATATAGTACTCGTTCAGGCTCTCATAGTGCCTCTTTTGCATCAGATTGCTATGCTATGGTTGCATCTATTCTGTGTGATGAGAATGAGCCTGTTTCATTTGATGAAGCACAAAATTCAAAAAATTGGATGGCTGCTATGCAATCTGAATATGATGTTATAATGAAGAATGGTACTTGGTCTTTATGTGACTTGCCTCCTGGCCAGAAGGCCATTGGGACAAAGTGGGTATACAAGCTGAAGCATAAGCCTGATGGTACAGTTGACAGGTATAAGGCTAGACTTGTTGCAAAGGGTTATGCATAGGAAAGAGGCATTGATTTTGATGAGACCTTTGCACCTACTTGCCAAATGACTATTGTTCCTAGCATGTGTGCACTTGCAGCTCATCATGGTTGGAATGTACATCAGTTGGACATTAAAACAGCATTTCTGAATGGTGGCTTGCATGAAGAAGTGTATGTTTTTTAGCCTCGTGGCTTTGTGCAAAAAGGGCATGAAAACTAGGTGTGCAGGTTAAAAGAAGGCATTATATGGCTTAAAGCAAGCACGACGTGCTTGGTATGAGAAGATACATGCCTATCTGATTGCACATGGTTTTCAGAACAATCCAACTGAAAGCACCTTATATGTTAAGTGTGCTAATGATGTGCTTTTGATCATTCTTGTCTATGTTGACGGCATGCTTCTCACTGGTCCTATTGAGAAGCATATTGTTGATTTTAAGGCTAATTTGCATGCCTCATTTGAGATGTCTGAGTTGGGGCATTTGCATCACTATTTGGGCATTCAATTTATGCAAGTTGATGGTGGAATGGCTTTGTGTCTAATGAAATTTACTGACACATTATTGCAACATTTTGGCCTTGAAGACTATAAGCCTATTGCCACTCCTATGGAGACAGGTTTACGATTGAGTCTTCATGATGCTGGAGATGCATTTGATGATGTTCTCTATTAGTAGATTGTTGGATGCTTGATTTACTTATGAGTTTGTTGTCTCACAAATGAGCAGGTTTATGCATTGCCCAGGAGTCAAGCATTGGCAGGCGGTTCAGCGCATCTTTCACTACTTGAGTGGTACTCAGCTACTTGGGTTGTTTTATCCCAAGGGGGGATCACTACCGCCAGGTTTGCATGCTTTTTGTGACTCAAATTGGGCTGGTTGCTATGACACTCGTGTGTCCACTAGTGGCTTTTGCTTCATGCTTGGTAGCTCATGTATATCTTGGTTGAGCAAGAAGCAACCTACTGTGGCCACTTCCAGTTGTGAGGCTGAGTATAGGGCGGCTTTGACAATGATTATCGAGTGTGTGTGGCTCAGACGCCTTATGGCTGATTTGGGTGTTGGTCAATCTTCTACCATCACCATCTTCATTGACAGTCAGAGCACATTGACAGTTGCGAGGAACCTTGTGTTCCATGCTCGCACTAAGCACATTGAGGTGCATTATCATTATGTCAGGGAGAGGTTCTCTGCTGGGGAGATTAGCTTGGCATATGTGCCCACGCAGGAGAACATTGCAGACCTTTTCACAAAGGTTGTGCCTAGGGAGAAGTTTGAAGCTTTTTGGAAAGCTTTGGGCTTACTTCCTTTTGTGGAGTGATTTCCACATAGCTTGGAACTTCCTTATACATGAGTGCCAGCTACTTGTTCACGGCATCACTCCCAAGGGGGATTTGTTGATATATTTAGGTAATGATGTGTGTGAACACTCTAGGACCGTCGAGGCACTTTTTTCCCTCTTTAGGAGGTTTTTTTCCCCTGGCATATATATACGCCTATTGCCCTAATGGGCTACTTATATTTGTACATTCTCTAGTAATAGATTCAGTATTGTGTGTTGTGCTCCAAGCTTCTTCTCCTTCCTTGTGCTGTTTGCGTGCTTCCGTAGACGTCTATCTCCAACATATATGTGCATATGTGTGTGTGTGTGTATGTGTATGTGTATGTGTGTGTGTATGTGTATGTGTGTGTATTTATATGTGTGGATGTATATGTATGTCTATGTTTATGTGTGTATGTGTGTGTTATGGATGTGTGTGTGTGTTTATGTGTATATGTGTGTATGTGTGTGTATGTGTGTGTATGTGTGTGTATGTGTATATGTGTATGTATATGCATGTATAAGTGTGTATGTATATGTATGTGTGCTGGAAGTAGTCAAGGAAGTTAAGGCCTTATGAGATAGTGAAGCCACGGAAGGGAGCCAGAACAAAGGGAGAGCCAAGCAAGACCAAGCAGGCAGAGAAGTCAATGAAGATCCAACAAGTAGGCCACCTAATTTTTCATGGAGAAATATTGCCTAAATAGTGATTTTAGTCACTTCACAACATTGTAAATACCATTTTGTGTTATTTCTACTGCATTTTGTGCAAGCCGAGGAGTCCATGAGCTTGAGGAGTATTAGAAGTATCTATGTACCAATTTTCATAATTTCTAGAGCTAGTTTGAGCCCCAAAATAGCCTAGGAACATAATGTTTAACTAGGCGGGACACTAGGTCTGGACAGGGCCAAAACCTAGTCAAATTCTATAAAAAGAGCTAGAGAGATCATTTTTTAGGTTAGCTTGTTAGAATTTTGAGCATTGTAAGAGATTTCTTGAGTAATAGAAAGCACTCCATTGTTCCTCTCTTTGTTCTTTCCTTGTGTGCATGTATGTGTGTATCCAAAATACATAATATATTCAATTTCCTCTTTGGTAGGATAAGGACCATAATCCATATGAGCCATTGAATTAAATGGAAAAGGTTAATGACTAGTTTTGAAATAAAATAAAAAATATAATTTCCTTGAGAGCGACAAGACTAAAGAAAAGTGGGCCACACATGAAGGGGAGGAATGGGTTATCAATCTTCTTTGTAATGTTTTCTAGCAAATTTGAAGCAATCCCTGCTTTGTGGCATACAGGGGGTCCCATGGGTGCTAAGCCCATTCACATGTATAATTTTCCTTTCTATAAATTAAAGTTTGGAAGAGTAGCTATTGTTGAGTTTCGTTTTGAAAAAAATATGCGTATACTTACAAAGGTAGCAACAAAATTATTACACCCCATTTGACCTAAGCATGATATATGACTTGATTCAATCCTCTCTCTTTTGCAGTAGGGTGTGTTAACTTAATGAAACAAAAGTACATAGATGAAATGTAAAATGTTCATGAAACATATAAGAATAGCAACTCAAATTAATATAAACTATTTTACATACCTCTCTTGAGGAACTATTTTTTGTAGATGTAGCTTTTTGCAAAAATATTGCCACTTTTGAAGTGGAACTTCATACCCTCTCTTATTTCTTTCTATCATGCAATATATCCTATTATTCAAATTTAAAAACGATGAATAAACAAAAAAGAAACTTTAAATTTATAAACATGCATAAATAGATATACACACGTACATACACACATACATAGACTTACACATAATACATACACTTACTTATACATACACATACACACATACACATGCAAGGGCCCAAGGCCATGGCCACGGGACCTCTTTTTACAAAATGAGATCCTCTTTATATAAGAGAGGAGAGGGATCTGTTGAACACAAGTGGCCAAAGGCTTCATTAACTAGAGATATTCTAAAAATAATAGGTAGTTGGGAAAATAAAAAAGAGAATCTTCTTATAGAGAGAGAGCTCTTTCCACATATCCAAAAGAGAGTTATCATTTCTAAAATAAGGTCAAAAAGTATCATTTTACAAAAAACGAAGGGCAGGGTTCAATTTTTATGGGTTTTCTCACATAAATAAGTAAGAGGGAGTTTCTATGAAGAAACTTGTATACAAAAGGAAAAAATGGGAAATTTGGGAGACTGCCACACAAGGCCTTGAGCCATCAAGTATCCTTAGCTCCGAGGAAGACCTCCAAGTACTTGATAGCCTTCATGGCTTCATAAGTCCTTCATAAATTCAGGGTTCCAACACCCTCCCCCACCTAATCTTTGTCGTCCTCGATAAAGCTGAGAAAAAGGGACCATGCATAACTGATCGAGGTCGTGTTGAGTCTTCAAAGTCTCCAAATCTTCAAGTCATCAAGTCTTTGGTGCTGAGTGACACAATCCCCTAGGGGGGCAGTGAGTTGCGCATACATCCTATTATGGAGCACAATGGTAAGTACCAACGTGAGGAGATCCACCTCATAAATGTCAATTCACAGAGATGTGAGGACTAGTATGATGACTGTGAGCAAGTGAAGGCACAAGTGGGTGAGTGAGAAGCACACAAGCATGCACACACATACACACACGCGTGCACACAAGGCAAGAACAAAGAGAGGAACAATGGAGTGCTTTCTATTACTAAAGAAATCTCTTACAGTAGTTGAAAACTCTAACGAGATAACCTAAAAAATGAGCTCTCTAGCTCGTTTTATAGTTTTTGACTTGGTTTTTGGACCTATCCAGACGTAGTGTCTAGCCTAGTTAAAAATTAGGCTCCTAGGCTATTTTGGGGGCTCAAACGAGCTCTAAAAATTATGAAAATTGGTACATAGATAATTTTAATAGTCATCAAGCTTTAGAACTCCTCAGCTTCTAGAAAATGGAGTAGAAATAATGAAAAATGGTATTTACAATGGTGTGAAGTGACTAAAATCACTGTTTAGGAAATATTTCTTCATGAAAAATTAGGTGGCCTACTTTTCGAACCTTCATTGACTATTCTACATGCTTGGTCCTGCTCCGCTCTCCCTTTGTTATGACTCCCTTCGGTGGCTTCCCTGTATCATAAGGCCTTGAATTCCTTGACTATTGCGACCACCCCCTCTCTCGCATCTGTCATCCCTGATAGACCCTTGTTGTCGAGAGTGCTTAATGTAATACTCAATGACATCAATGGCGAGGTGATGTTCTTGGATGCATAGTCCTCTTGCCAATTTTGTCATCGTCTGATACCAATCAGTTGGACTTGGAATGTCCAAATGTGGAAAGCATAACTGATCCGCATGTATGGCTTGTTCCACTACAAAGAGATGTAACAAATGTGTTGGTCTGGGAATGCAAATTTTGGAATGATATTCCTAGAACCCGATAGAGAACATTTCTTCAAAAGTCTACTTGAAGCAAGCAGGTAGATACTTGATTCATGCACGCCATGCCTATATTGTGTTTATGGAGGGGGTTTGGCTCATGTCCTATACCAAATCTCGGTTGTCTTTAGAAAATCCAGGGGCTGAAATGTATGGAGCTTGAATCTTTCAAAAGGTCTTGAATACTACCATCATGAGCTCGAAGATCTTCATACACATGTCTGATATGTGCTTTAATCAAGGAGACCAGTGTCGTATGGTCAAGACTCAAGATCATGTAGGCTATAGTGGGTGGCGCTTTGGGTGGAGCAAAATATGAATAGATGACCCAATTTGAACACCCTTTGTTGTTGTGGACTTTGATAGCAAAAGCTTGCTAAGATCTATAATGGACCATTGCACAATAACATGGGTTATATTCAACATAGAGTGGCATGGTGGCCCATGTGCACATCATTTCAAGGTAGTCCCTCAATAGTTGTTCACGCCAATTAGGTTGAAAATTTGAATATGCCCGTGCCTCTATGGGTAGATCATCGGGCTCAAACTGAGTAACAAAGGTTGGCTCTTTCCCTATATGCCTTTTAATCTCTGCATTATAATCGGCTAACAATATAAGGCATGTATTAGCTCTTGGATGTGGTAATGAGCCGTTGATTAGAGAGGTTCTTAAAATATGTAGACTTAAGGATTGTGTCTTCCATATTGGAGAGTGACTTGATTTGCACAGCTACTCTATCGTCATGGGTTTTTCCTATTTGCTCTATCCTCTTTAACCAATCTGGTGCTTCTATCTCAAAAGTGTCTTGCCCCTTGGCAATGACACATCCTCTAGGTATGGGCCTCCGCTCATATGGTTCTTCAAAACTCTTGGATAGGAATTTCCACCACTGTTTCGGGTTCTAGTTCTTCAATTGGAGAGGGTGGCCTTTCATAAGGTAGTAGGCGTGCTTATAGTTCTTCCACCTATTTCCTTAAGGCCTCAAAGTCTTCTATAGGTTGAGGGAGAATGGTGGTCCGTGGTGGAGATGTGTTAACATTGGCTAGCTACTTCTTGAGGTTTGCACATTCTGATTCCAACTTTTCATAAGACTCTAAAAAGTTGGCATGTTCCTCAAGAAGTATCCTTATGTCTTTTGAGGGAACAACTTGATACTTTGTAGGACTAATCTATGTACTTGAGGTCCCTTCCATAGCAACTTCAAGATTGTCTTGGTTTTGTTGTTGTAATCGTTTGTTCTCTTCCAATGCCACAAACATATGCTCCCATAGAAGACCTAGATTTCTTTGTAGTTTGGCATTGGTTAGGGTTTATGCTTGGAGCATGTTCTGTAGTTGTTTGACTTCTTGATCATCCACATTTGACATTTTGGACTCCATTTCTGTGTAAGCCTATTGTAAGGTGGTGTATTTTGCTAGGATTTTTTGGCTGTCGACCTCCAAGGTGGTGACTCTTGCTTGTAGTCTCTACAACTCTGCCTAGAAGGCAGCATTTCACTCCGTGAGTCATTGGTACTCTTGTTGTAGTTGAGATGCACACAAAAGGATTGTATGATGAAGACTATGAGGGAGAATGGAAGGATATAGGTTATTATCTGAGTACGTTTCAACCTATTCCAAGCTGGTCATCATGTCGATTCTGAAACATCAAGAAGAAGTCTTTCAACTTGTTCTTGAAAGATGGATATCTTTGGCGACATGCTAAAGGGAAGGTAAGAAATCTGCAAAGAGTGTTAGACTTAAGAAATTGTCAAGTGCAAGTTATGAGGGATATGCATGAAAGCCTATGGGCAAGTCATAAGGGGTTTGTAGCTAGGTATGAGAAGATTCGGGAAAGTTACTGGTGGTAAAGGATGTATGTAACTGTAAAAGAATTTGTGGGCACTTGTACTACATGCCAGTTACATTCCTCAGTCAAACATAGAGACACCTTACATCCGACCTATCCGCCTTGTATTCATTACAAATGGGTAGTCGACCTTGTGACGATGCCTAAAAGCAATAGTGGGATGAGATACATAGTACTTGCATGTGAAGATTTAACTAACCATGTTGAGGGTCTAGCACTTCATTCTAATACTACCTATAATGTATGCATATTTCTTTTAGAAGAAATATTATCTAGATTTGGATATGTTGAGAATTGGGTGATATTCGACTACTTGAGTCGTTGTATCCTAAGGGGGATCACTACTGCTAGATTTGCATGCTTTTTCTCAATCTAATTGAGCTGGTTGCTATGACACTCGTGTGTCCACTAGTGGTTTTTGCTTCATGCTTGGTAGCTCATGCATATCATGGTTGAGCAGAAGCAGCCTACTATGGCCACTTCCAGTTGTGAGGCTGAGTATAGGGCAGCTTTCATAGGGACTGTTGAGTGTGTGTGACTCAGATGCCTTATGGCTAATTGGATGTTGTTCAGTCTTTCTCCACCACCACCTTCACCACTAGTTAGAGTGCATTGGCAGTTGCAAGGAACCTTGTGTTCCATGCTCACACTAAGCACATTGAGATGCATTATCATTATGTTAGGGAGAGGTTCTCTGTTGGAGAGATCATCTTGGCATATGTGCCCATGTAGTAGAACATTGCATACCTTTTCATAAAGGCTCTGCCTAGCTGGGAGAATTTTGAAGCTTTCCGCAAAGCTTTGGGCTTACTTCCTTTTGTGGATTGATTCCACATAGCTTGGCACTTCCTTATACATGAGTGTCATCTCCTTGTTCATCGCATCACTCCCAAGGGGGATTTATTAATATATTTAGGTAGTGATGTGTGTGAACACACTAGGACCACTAGCGCACTTTTTTCCTCATTAGGAGGTTTTTTTCCCCAGCTTGTATATACACCTATAGCCCTTATGGGTTACTTATCTTTGTATATTCTAGATGGTAATACATTCAGCATTGTGTATTGTGCTACAAGCTTCTTCTTCTTCCTTGTTTTGTTCACGTGCTCTCGTAGATGTACTCCAACAGGAGATGGCAAGGTGTATGGTCAAAATTCAAGCTTTACTCCATAACTTCTAGTTAAAGGTTGTTATATGTGCATCATATGTACTTAACCGGTGTTGGACCAAAGCACTATAGTATATCACTCCATATAGGGCTTGGAATGGTCGCAATCCATCTATTGCTCATCTATATATCTTTGGTTGTGTGGCAAATACATTAGTGCCTAAACAATAATGCACAAAATTAGATGATAAAGTAGTAAAATGTATTTTTGTTGGGTACAATTATGAAAGCAAAGGTTATCATCTATATCATCCACATGCTAAATGCATTTTGGTTAGTCGTGATGTTGTTTTTTGTAAGATGCAATTGACATTCCTTTCGTTGTCGAAATGAGCAGATGAATTTCAAGTTGGGCTCACTTGTCTTGGAGGGCTGAGTTGGATGGACCATGCCAAGTACTAGTGTTGCAATGACAGTGCATCAGGGTGCTTCAAGAAAGCTAGGTGATAGAATGGAAACTCAAAGAGACAAATAAAATTAATGGAAATTGATCAGATCATTTACAGAATTTATCATCATAAAAGAGAATAAAAAAGCTAAATGAGATAAGGAAATAAATGTAGAGAAAATTGAAAGAGAAGAGCTAGGGGAACGTTTGAAACCGACTCATGATAAGTGTTCATACAATCATAATGCAAATAATGGAAAAATACATGTTACCAATTCAAAATTGATCATAACGTTGATTCATAATGTCCATCAGTCCTCAAAATCCTCCAATAAGCATGTCTGCAGAGCCATCTCCAAGATGAAAGAAGAATCACCACCAAGATGAGAGATGGCCACCCTCCATCAAGTATGTGTATACAGCCACCTCCACCATCGTAGATGTAGTGCTAACTCCAGCTTGTCCTTCAACTCCTCCAACTCTCCATCTCCTCCAAACGTGCTCCAACACTAGAGCTTGATCTTCCAAAGATGTAGATTGTCAAGATTGAGTGATTACATAATGAGCTTGTAATCTCTTTATATAGTTTGTGTGTCTATCCAAAAACATAATCGCGAAAAGCACAAAATCTACAATCGCATATGAAAACACCACACGAAAAAATTGCCACTGATTTGTTGCCTTACTTTGCTTTTCGTAAAACGCAAAAATAAATCCATGCTGCGTGGATTGGGATTTGAATCCTCCTTTTCATAAAATGCAAAAATAACTCCACGCTGCATAGATCAAGGTCTGAACCCTGGTCTACAAGATGCACTTTTCCACATTTATCTCTTCTCTTCAAGAGAATATAAATTTGAGAATGTATACATCCTTAAACTGATGACTAATTATTTGATATTGTTTCTAAAAATCTTGTACCTTTTTTAATTCAATCTTTATACATAAAATGAAAATTCTCTTCAAGCTCTATCAATCTGAATGTTTTCACAAGATTATATGTTGTTCAAGTTCCAACATCTTCTCAACCATCAATTTTCTCACTATACAAGTTCAATATTCTTTTTGCGATGTTAATTTTTTCTTCTCATTCTTCTCATCCAAGCACTACTTGGAAGGTTAAATAATGATTCATAATCATCATAATTGATTTCTTTAATTTTCATAAGAAATATTATTGCTACGTTTAGCTCCAAGGTAATGTAGAGATGTTAATCTATACAACATCGTGCACTAAGGAGACATCAATAAGCTCAAAAGATGTGTATGACACTTTGGTGCCTCTTTTTTAGGTGGACAATCAACTCGTGGTCGAAATGGAAATTTCTTAACCTTTATAGGTTTCACATGATTATGATGCCGATCATATCACTTTTTATGTAGATTTGCATGTACACTTGCTGATGAGAAGGCTTATATAGGACAGGCAAAAATTATACCCAAAAGGTTGGTGTAGACTTTGCGAGATAGCAAATTAAATGCACCTCTTTTATATCATACTTGTTGTGGTCCTCATACTGCTTCTTTTGCATCTCATTGCTATGCAATGGCTGCCTCTAATCTTTGTGACAAGAATGAACCTATTTCTTTTGATAAAGCACAAAATTCAAAAAATTAGATGGGTGGTATGAACTTAGAATATGATGCTATTATGAAGAATGGTACTTGGCCTTTATGTGATTTGCTTTAGGCAAAAAGGCTATTGGCACTAAATGGGTATACAAGCTAAATCATAAGCCTAATGGAACAATTGGCATGTAGAAGGCAAGGCTTGTTGCAAAATGTTATGCTCAAGACAGAGGCATTGATTTTGATGAGACCTTTGCACCCACATGCCGAATGACCACTTTTCATAGCATCAGTACACTTCAAGCTCATCATGGTTGGAATGTACATCAGTTGGACATTAAAAGTACATTTCTATATGTAGACTTACAAAGGTTACAAGCTGAACAAGGCATTATATGGTTTGAAGTTAGACCACGTGCATGGTATGAAAAGATGCATGCCTACTTGATTGCACAAGGTTTTGAGAACCATCCAACTGAAAGCACCTTATATGTTAAGTGTGCAAATGATGTGCTTCTGATCATTGTTGTCTATGTTGATGAACGCTTCTCAATGGTCCTAATGACAAGCATATTGCCAATTTTAAGGCTGATTTGCATGCCTCTTTTGAGATGTCGGATTTGGGGCATTTGCATTAATATTTGGGCATTCAGTTTATGCAAGTTGATGGAGGAATAGCTCTATCAAAATATATTGACACATTATTGCAACATTTTCAACTTGAAGATTGCAAAGCTATCACCACTCCTATGGAAAGAGGTTTATGGTTTAGTCTTCATGATGCTAGATATGCATTTCATGTTGTTCTCTATTAGAAGGTTGTTGGATGCTAGATTTACTTATGCATAGTTCAACCTTATATTTAGTTTGTTGTCTCTCAGATGGGCAAGTTTATGCATTGCCTTGGTTTTAAGCATCGGTAGGTAGTTAAGAGTATCTTTCACTACCTGAGTGGTACTTGGCTACTTGGATTGTTTTATACCAACGGGGATCACTACAGCTAGATTTACATGCTTTTTTTGACTTTGACTCGACTAGTTGCTATGATGCTCGTGTGTCCACTAGTGGTTTTTGTTTCATGCTTTGTAGCTCATGCATATCTTGGTTGACAAGAAGCAACCAACTATGGCCACTTATAGTTGTGAGGCTGATTATAGGTATCTTTCACAGTGACTGGTGAGTGTGTGTGCCTCATATGCCTTTTGGCTGATTTGGGTGTTGGTCAGTCTTTTGCCACCACTATCTTCACTAATAGTCAAAGCACATTGGTAGTTATGTGCCCACACAGGATATCATTGTAGATCTTTTCACGAGGGCTCTACCTCAGAGCAATTGAAGCTTTCCCCAAAGCTTTGGAGGCTTACTTTCTTTTGTGGATTGATCTCTTTCCACATAGGGGGATTTATTTAGGTAGTGATGTGTGTGAACACACTAAGACAACCAAGGCACTTTTGTCCCTCTTTAGAGTTTTAATTTTCCCTGGCTTCTATATACACCTAAAACCCTAACAGGTTACTTATCTTTGAATATTTACTTGGTATTACATTTAGTATTGTGTGTTGTGCTCCAAGCTTCTTCTTCTTCCTTGTAATGTTTGCATGCTTCCGCAGACATCAAACTCCAATAGCTTTATGCAAGTTGATGGGGGAATAGCTTTGTGACAAAAAACATATATTGACACATTATTGCAATCTTTTGGCCTTGAATATTTCAAACCTATTGCCACTCCTATGGAAACAGGTTGAGATTTGAGTCTTCATGATGCTAGAGATGAGTTCAATGTTGTTCTTTATAAGAAAGCAATTGGATGCTTGTTTTAGTTATGCATAACTCCCCTCGATATTCAGTTTTTTGTCTCTTAGATGAGTAGGTTTATCCAGTGCCCACGTGTCAAGCATTAGAAGGTGGTTAAGTGCATCTTTCTCTATTTGAGTGGTACCCGACTACTTGGATAGTCTTATCCAAAGGGGGGATCGTTACTACTAAATATACATGATTTTTATGACTAACAGTAGGTTGGTTGTTATGACAGTCATGTGTTCACCAATGTTTTTTGCCTTAAACTTGGTAGTTCAAGCATATGTTGGTTGATCAAGAAGTAGCCTACTATGGCCACTTCTAGTTGTGAGACTGAGCATAGGGCAGGCTTCATAATGATAGTTTAGTGTGTGTGTGTGTGTGTGTGTGTGTGTGTGTGTGTGTGGCTCAATTGCCTTTTGGCTTATTTGGGTGTTGATCAATCTTCTACTACCACCATCTTCACTGACAGTCAGAGTGCATTGGCATTTATAAGGAACTCTATATTCCATGTTTGCACAAAGAAAATTTAGGTTCACTATCATCATGTCAGAGAGAGGTTCTTTTCGAGTTTGGCATATGTGTCCACACAATGTAACATTGTAGACATTTTCACAAAGGTTTTACCTATGAAGAAATTTGAAGCTTTTCATAAAGCTTTGGGCTTACTTCCTTTTGTGGATTAATCTCTTTCCACATAGCTTAGGACTTGTACATGAGTTCCAACTCTTTGCTCATTGCATCACTATTGTTGATATATTCGGTAGTGATGTGTGGGAACACACTTAGGACTATTGGAGCACCTTCTTCCCTCTTTAGGACGTTCTTTCCCCTGCTTGTATAAATGCCTATAGCCCTAACGAGTCACATATCTTTGTACATTCACTAAATAATACATTCTACATTGTGTTGTGCTCCAAATGTCTTCTTCATCCTTGTGTTGTTCATGTGCTTACGTAGACCTAAACCTCCAAAAGTGCTTTATGTGTATTAGACAAAATGACATCATTTGGTTTTCCATCTTGGTTGTGAGTCTCCTTGAGCATGGGTATGTCTTGAGAGCCAAGTGTCTATAGTTGAAGGGCTTTGCATCTATAAGAATATATGGAACTATGCTGATTGGTTCCTACTTAGCAATCGTATTTAATCATGGGGTTGTGATGATGTGCACTAGATGTAGTTCATGTGTCATCCTCATCTCAAGATTCTAAGATATAAAAATGATAATAGAATTAAAGATATTTTGAGATTGGAGAATAATGTGCCTTTTCACCTTAAACATAGTCATAAGTTTTATATTTCTTTGTCCTTGATCAAGTAAGAATCTGAATTCCAAGAACTTTGGTACCCTTTGATGAAGAGAAAGAAGGCAAGCCTCGAGTGGAAAATCTCTATCAAGGTATTTTGACCAACATCCATGCCAAAAAGCTCAATAATTTACCTGCTTGATGTAAGTGGTTTTTCAATGTGGACAAACGTATTGGACCTCTTTTCTTCTCTTCTCCATTATTGCCAAAGTGTGAAAATGGGCTCAAAGAATCAGTTAGATCGATAGATGGATCAATTGGAAGCATGTTCCTGTGAGGTAAGATGATTGGTTTCTTGGTTTCCCTTGACAATGTGATTAAATGAAAGGCCCCCTAGAAGATCTTAAAGTGAGTATTTATTGAAAACCTTGGAAATATTCTAAGGAGTGGTCTATATAGAGAGCCAAATTACATATGGAAGAATTAAGAATCATAAGACGATAGCCCATTCTGACTTAAAATATAACCAACTTAAAGGAAGATGGATCCCACATGAAGGGGGTGAAAGGATGTTGGGCCTCCTTTGCATCTCTCTATATTTCTCTTTTACTTTTCCTTTTAATATACTTTTTTGTGTTACTCCATCCTCAGGAGATCTCTCTATAGTTCTCTTTTAATTTCCCTTTTAATATAATTTTTTGTGTTACTCCATCCTCAGGCAACCAAAAATGATCCATGGTGCTCTAAGTTGTAAGACCCCAATATGAGAAAAAGCCATTTTGAGGGTCCAAACATTTGCGGAGCCCGAACTTCCAAGTGAGATAAGGTCTATGCCTAACCATTCATGGTAATAGATTATCTTTGTGAACTTAGCAATGAGGTTAGGTAGGGCATAAACTTGTGGGAGATTGGTGAAAATAATGGCCTTATGGCATCCTACTGTTTCGCCATAAAGGGATCTTTACTGCACTTAGAAGTATTTTCTACACTTGTTGATCTATGTAATAGTTTCAATGGTTCCTCTTCACTTTGAATCTATATAGGTTGTTTCTTCAAATCCCTCTAAGCAAATTGTTAAGATGATCGCACAATTTTGCTTTCACATTCTTTTCATAAAAATCATTCAAAGGTGTCTTCAGTATTTACTAGAACTAGATATTGTTAAACATTCTTTTGTGCATTTCCTCGTCTCGAGAAGATCTTCAATGGTTTCCTTTGATTTTGAAAGTATACAGGCAGCTTCTTTCAATACATGCCGATATGTGTATGATTCCTGTAACATCCCTCGATTGAATGAAAATTAATACATTTTCATGAATCCACACATCCCAAACCCTTATCATCAGTTCTTAACTTCTACATGCATACAAGGGCCACCATCTATGTAACTTTTTGCATAATTTACTTGATCATGTTTCTCTTTCCTTGCAATATTTCCAGGTTTAGTGGAATTTTGCATCGTGTGAAACATACATGACATTCCAGTTCACTTCAATCTTAACAAAAGCGGGTTGCAAAAATTATTTTCTCTTTTGTTCCTCTCTTTTATGTGATCACATAGATAATGGAACATAGGAAAACTTGAGGTTTTTTGTTTTTACACCAAACAAACTTGAACTAGACACTTCACAAGAAAGTTGGGGAGAGTTATAAAGTTTATAGAGTTCTGTATCTTTATGGGGATCCACTTCCTTTTGATATTGTTTCCTTGCATTACAAAAAAATCATTACCTGTACTCGAAAAGGTGGCTTTTTTATATCAGTCTTGATTCTTCTTCCTAGGGCCTCTAAGAATTTTCCTAGGAAGATCTCTTTGAGTCTATTGTCACAATTTTTGCCATACCGTTTCTTCTAAATCTTTCACAAAACCCTCCTCCCAAACAGCACTTCAAAGCGTAGTAGTCAGCTTCCACCAAAAGAGCTTGAAGGGCACTTCACGAGACTCTTGGGGACCTCGAACCCCCTCTCCCACCATAGAAGGGACTGTATGGCAGCCATATCTAGGGTTTCCCCCCGCAGGATACCACCCAACCTTCGCTCCCTACTACATGCCCCTATCTCTGAAGCAGAAATCATTGAGGTCATTGATGCGCTCCCTCTCAGTAAAAGCCCGGGACCGGAAGGGCTCACTAACGAGTTCTTTAAATCCTTCAAGTTGGTGGTTGCCACCCCTCTTTGTCTGGTTTGGCAGGAGGCGCTCAGGTTCGGCGCACTTCCTTCTTGTCTCAACAATGGTATTATCAAGTTAATTCACAAAAAAGGGGAAAAGAACACAATAGAGAACTGGCGTCCTATTACGATGCTCCAAACAGGACACAAGATCATCGCCAAAGTCATTGCCAATAGAATCTCTTGCCACTTGAGAGTGTGGCTAAGCGAGGACCAAAAAGGTTTCATCAAAGGAAGGTCAATTTTGGAAACCATTATTGATATTTGGGAAGGACTTGAATTTGCAAATGAGTCTAAACAAGATGTGGTCTTCCTCAAGATTGACTTTGATAAAGCCTACGACAGGCTTGAATGGGATTATATTCTGTAGTCGCTCCAAGATCTTGGATGTAGTCATAAATTCACCAAGATGATCGCGACCCTTCTCGGAAACGCATCGACCCAAATTAACATTAATGGCAAACTTTCGAAGGTGATCAAACTTAGAAGATCTATCAGACAAGGGTGCCGATTGGCTCCCCTTCTCTTTGCCATCTCCACGGAGGGGCTTAGCAGGCTTGTGGCACACCAGGTGGAAGCTGGTACTATCAAAGGCCTCCGTTTGCCTCACGACCACAGTCAGATCACCATGAGACTTTTTGCCGATGATATGAACGCGTTTGTTCACAATGATAGTGCCAGCCTTGAGACGTTCTGGAGGTGTCTTGCTACCTTTTGTGAAGCCTCTAGATCCATAATCAACCACTCTAAGACCGCCTTTAGAGCTATTGTGGGGTCTCAGCCCGGCCTTCTCATTGATCATGGCGGCCAAATCATTCTGCAGGGCCAAATTTTTTGGCTTCTTGGGATCCCTTTGGGGTTTGGCGTCTCTATGGAACAGCGGTGGAACTGGGTGCTGGCCAAACTCGAAAAGAAGCTTAACTATTGGAGAGGTATGCAAATCAATCTTGCTGGTCGTGCGATGGTTATCAACACGTTCCTCCTTTCTTCTACCATTTATTTCCTTTCATGTTGGAGACCGAAAGAGCAAGATCTGTCCAAACTGGATAGTATTTGTAGAAACTTCCTTTGGACGGGCGATCACAATAGAAGGGGGGTGCCTAAAATCAAATGGTCCATCTGCACTAGCCCTAGAGATAGTGGGGGACTTGGTATCCTGGACATTGGGTGCATGGCTAACAAACTAGCAGCCAAATGGATGATTAAGGCTTGGAGAAATGGGGAGGCCTCGTGGGCCAAGTTGATCTTCAGAAACAAGAACAAGTTGGCTCTCATGGGTTTCCCAAACTGGAAGAATCTCGACATCTTGACCCTGCTGTTTTCCCCAGTCCCCGTCTTCCCGAAAGGCTCTAATCTTGTATGCTCCCTATGGAAGAGTTGGAATAAAGTCAAAAGCTACACAAGAATTAGTGAAGACTGGAAGTGGGCAGCCAGTATCAGATAAAACGACTATATCTGGTTTCCGATCCGTGGCATCCGGAGCGTGGAACCTTGGAACATTCAAAATGCCAAGAAATTATGGAACAAAGGTTTCAAAAAATGGAAACATCTCTGGAAACATGACACCAACCGCTGGATCAACTTCGAGGATATTGACCCTCGCGTCAACATTTCGTACGAAGAATGGAACACTTTGCAAAGTAGATGTCTCGCCTGGGATCGACACAAAACTCGCCTTCTCATGGGACACGACACATCAAGCTCGCTTGGTCTCAAATGGCACAATGGGAATAGCCTATCAAAAATCCCGAACATCAAAGAAACGATTGACTATCAGGTTAACCTCAACAAGAAGTGGTGCCTGTCATGGACGCGGCTTCGGTGGGACATGAAGTTCATGGCTATCTGGCACCCCCTCATAGAAATCAAAAAGTCTGTCCTCTTATGGCAAATTTTTCATCATGGAATCTGGACCAACCTTAAGGCTAGCAAACTTTGTGGGATTTCTCATCGGTGCAAACGCTGCTACCTGTCTATCGAAGATGTCCCACACATCTTCTTTACCTGCCCCAACTCCAACAGACTCTGGCAGACGGTTGGAATGAAAATTTAGACTTCAGAAACATCTCAGTTGGCAACAAGCCCTGCTGGGAGAAGCGATCGGCTGCTCCGCGACCCTCTGGAACGCCATCTGAGGGGAGGTCCTATGGAAAATCTAGCGGGAAAGATGTGCTCTCAACTTCGGTGACTCCCCCAAGGAGTGGTCAATTGAGAAATCATTATTCCTCCTTGGCAAAAGGATTGTTAACTGCAAGAAATCCCCCCCCCTTCAGGCATCATCAAGTTCTCCTTTTGATCAAAAACAAGCTTAAACCCAAGTGGGCCCCGCATGAGGGTGACGAGAGGGTGATTAACCTTCTTTGTAACACCATCTAAGCTTTGTTAAAGCTTCCCCTGCTTTGTGGGATTTGGGGGGTCCCGTGGGCACTAGTCCCCTTCTCTTGTACTTTTCTTTCTCTATTTAATTCAAGTCCGGGAGAGTAGGCTAATGCTGAACTTCCTTTATATTAAAAAAAAGAGCTTGTTGCAAAGAAATTGTCTTGCCTACATGGAGGATCTTGTGCAGAGTGTTTTGCACTTTTACACGATTTGGATGCAAAACACACAAAAACACACACACATACACACATGTCCAATGTCTTCCTTTGCCGCAATACATCTCTTACACCATGGTGTGGACTTGCACAGCTTGCACACGTTAACCCTCTCCGCTGGACACAACCTATTTACTGTTTCAAGTGCACATCTTCAGTTATAGTAAGCACTTTATAACTTCCCATGTCAAATGTCATCTTCAAGTCGAAAAATTCATGTGATTATTTTGTATATACATATGTGCCCCCTTTATATACTTAGTACAGCATCACATAAGTAAAGAGAACAACTTTTTTTGTTGTCATAATCTGTTTTATGTTACCAGTCAAGCTCATGTCAATTCATGAAGCAGAAGACAGTAAACTGACTCGATTCCTCTCCCTCCACACATCTGTTATCCATTTATCAGGTTGACATGGAATATGGTTCGCAAATCTAAAAGTAATGTTCATAACATCTCACCTCTCCCAAAGCTACTTCTCTCTCTCTTTTTCATATGCCAATGTGGATGTATGGGTGGTGAAACATTCCACTTACGGTTTGAGGCAGGGAAAACTCCTAATTTTGAAAGCTGAGTTCCAGCTTCCACCTTGTTGCTGCGTACTCAGACTTGGTTTTTTGTCTTGTCGGGCAACCAACAGGAACGTCACACATTTGGTGTGTGTGTGTGTGTATGAGAGAGAGAGAGAGAGAGTGAGACACACAGAGAGACCATGGGTAACGATATTATCAGCCCCTATCAAGTGTCCTCAATAAAAGCACTCGCATATGTGCTGTCTAGAGGGGACGCTGGTTATCGGTATTACAGCCATACATGAAACTTCCTGGCATGGGCCTTCACCTGCCTCCTTGCGCCCTCATCGTCACGTGACAACTTGTCTGTTCCGAATATATCTTTTCTCAATCGCGGAAAGAGAATGCTGATAAAGATCCCAGAACGTGCAGCTTTCTCTTCTTTTTGCTTTTTCTTTGAGCAGGAAAACAGCCTATCTGGATGCAATCTGCATGTCCAGAACTTTAAAGATCAATATGAGTTGGATTCAATCGACCTGCACATGATCGGTCTACACAACTTGGGGTGTACACCATCTGTCTTATTCGTGAGAAGGACAAAGAAACGCGATACAAAGACGGATGCGGCGGTGAAAGGAAAATGGAGGGATTACGAGGAGGGACTCTCCATAGCCGAATAATATCAGACAAGCAATGGGGAACGTTGTGCGAGACAGAGAGGCAAGAAAGGCATCAGACCAGATGTGGAAAGAAGAGATTATTCTCGACAGCATAGAAAGCCAAAGCTTGATCTCTACAACGCAATAAAGTGAGGATTAACGTAGCAAGGAGAAAACGCGTAGATCTTTTTCTTTCTTCCGGGAAGCAGAGAGAGAGGACAAAGAGAGGATGAGTAATGTTTTTGTTTTTTTGAGAGTACAATGAATTGGTAAGACACACACTCGACCTCGTAAGTAGAGGCACCCATCTTGGGGCACTCTGAGGCATCTAGTCCTAGGTGGGACTTGAACCCTGGCCATCTGCCTACGAGTACAAGGCACATCTGCTAAACCACACGTGCTGGATAAGGATGAGTAATGTTCCTTGGGATCATGTATGAGAAAAGATCTGTAGTGAACATATTATCTCAATGTGGTCGGGGCATAAAATTGTTTGAAAGCAGGGCATATAATTCCCTAATAGCAGCGACCCAATTGCATGAAGGCAAATTGCAAGGCTTACAATGGAGGCACACAAGTGTCCAAAAGCTAAGCATATAGTTATCCGAATAGGAAGCGATTATAAGATCAATGATATTTGGACTTGTAGCTCGAAAATAAGAGGCAATATGGTCCAAAGAACAGCTAAGTGCAGCAAGGGCATACAATTTTCTAAAAGAGAAGGGATTTAAAGAGCAAAGATGATTGGATTTAGAGATCAAAGATGATTTGATTGGGTTTAAAGATGGAAGATGATTGGACTCAAAGATCAAAGATGACTGGATTGATGCTCCAAAAAAGCCTTGATTTCACATACACTGAAGGCAAACTGTTTTTAAATTGATGCTCCAATGGAGATTTCTCATCTACCATCATGCTTTCACATGTGGGGAAGAATCAATAGTCTTTGTATTACACCTCACGAAATATTTGAGTGTGAATTGCTCTTATGTTGGATTCAGACTAAGCAACGGCAGCACTCTACTGCATGCTCAGTCCAATAAATTGAGGACATGTGTATAGTCCCACCTCAAGTCCATGTAGGTTGGATTCACACAGCCTAGTGACACATTGGCTAGATCCACATGGAAACATCTTATTGAACTCAAAAAAACTTGGTTTGGAGGACACTAGACTCTAAGGAAACTTGCCCCCCCCCCCCCCCCCGAACACAAATGTGCCAGACTGACAATGTTATTCTATTCATCAACACATATGTTTCATTTCTTTTTATTTCTAAGTATACTACCAGTCTATCTGAATGCTTCAGTGGTGGCATCAAAAAATGCTCTAAGTTCCATGCTACCTTCTGTGAACTCACCCTCACACTCTACAGTGGAACAACAAATAATCATACTGACTATGCATGCGACACAAATCATCTTTTAATGTTCTTACCCTACCCCCTCCCCCACCTCCCAGCCTGAAGGATGGTTAAAACTATGTTTCATGCCAAGAGGATGGTTCCAAGGGCATTTGAATATGTAAATCCATTCTTTGTAGTTCATTGAACACCCCAAAGCTTATTAATTTTGGACTTGCACCTAAGACTACTTATGCTTTCTCTAGTAAACATATGTTAAGTGCAATTTCTAATGTCATAATTGTTTCTTCCATCATGCATAGTCATAGCTATGTTCCAATTTTTTAGTCTATTGATGAGTTACATCTTGCAATAAGAGGTCATGTCGTAGTTTTCTAAAACGTCTAGTTACACATGATCGTGGTGGCTTTAGATGACACGTCTTTCTGAGTTTCAAAGTCTACTTTGACGCACTTGTGTGCCAGGGTTGACTTTGTTCATAAATGAAAGCTAGACTAAGAAGATGGAATCCTACAACACAAAAGAGTGTTTGAGAATGATTTCTTTGAGAAGAGTAATATTGTTTTTCATTCACATCCAAGCAATGCAACCCCTAATAGTTAAATGAATACCAATTGGTTGAAAGGAATAAGGAGAGAATATGATGGCCCAAAGAGATTGGTTTTTCTAGCTTTCCTAATGTACCAGTTAAAGAAAATTAGAATGCATTTCTAGAACAGAAAAATAATAATATTGGCTACTAATGCATCTTGCTATCCATTTTGTAGCCATTCTGGTTGTGATTTTATGGGGATTGTATACATAGGCCATATTTTTTCTTTGCATTTACTAGGTAATTCCTAGTATTTCCAATTGAATGATTGATTTTTTTTCTCGTTGTAGCTAGCAAGAAAACTAACAAGTTAAAGTTGTACAAATTATAACAATTAAGAACAAAACGTCTACTAGAGTGGTTGCACCAAAGATAATATGAAAATGTAGTAATTAAGAAGAAAACCTCTACTAGAGTGGTTGGGCTGAAGATAATATCATATAAAAATCCATTATCTGATATTTTATCATACCCTAATCCATATAAATCCCTAAGAGTCTAAAAACCTTATTTGACTAGAAACATTACAACTTCTAGCACATTGTATCCAATCTCACTAACTCGATCAAGACACTTTATCTCTAGAAGGTTGGGCTGAAGATGACATCATACGAAAATTTACTATCTAAATTTGTTCATGCCCTAGTTTGTTCATGGTAATCATAAATTCCATATGAATTTCTAGGTGTACACCCATAGTAATTGATCATGAAGTAATAGCACCAGGTCATTGAAATGAGAGTAATAATAGATCAATCTTCTTTTCAACATGTTTCAAACTATATCATAGGAGACGTACAATAGCTAGAGACTACAAAGAACTCGGAAAACCTTGACAGGTTGTATTCTACAAGAACTAAATCTAAGATAATATAAATAAGAAAATGATGTTAAAAACCTAAACAAGATCCCGTACGAATCCTCCAAAAATGACTATGCTCCCAGAGGTATGAGAGGCATTAGGATTGTTTGGATGCATGCTCAAGGATTATGACCTTAGGTTTTGTACAATCGATTGTCTCAATGAAGATAAAAATTCAAAGAATCAACAACTACCATATGTGTAAGAGATAAATTATAAAACTTTTGATCATCCCTAATTATCATTGAGAAAACGAGCATGCAAGTTTCCTCTTTAAAGGAAAAAAAGCCCCAAGTCTTTTATGTAAGGAAAACCAGAGGAGCAAGAAATGCAATAGGAATGACATATCTCTCTTTCAGAGGCAGTCCTTTATGTGGAATTGGTGGCTGCCACATCGCATCTTGTGATGCACATTTCATTGAGAATAGTAGAAGAGAGAGAGTAAGAGAGGGATATGGATATTTCTTACATCATATGAGAAAAAAATAGAAAAGCTGTTTTCAGAAAGTCTAAAATAAACTCCTACTATAAAATTTCTTGAATTTTTTTTACTTCTTGTAGTGCATCAATGAATCCTTATTGGAGTTCATACTTCACTCTCCATGTATGAAAAATTTCATCCTTATGACCTCTATATGAGCTTCCCAAAAATTGAGATTTTCAATTTGATATATTGAAAATAATACCTAGAATGGGCCTAGAGTAAATCTTCTCATCTCTCAGGTGTGCTCGGAGAAGGTGGACTTATCCCACATGGTTTATAAAAATGCAGAGAGCAAGCTACTTATAAGCTAGTGAAAGCATTCATTTATCACCTTCATGAAGAAGAGGAGGAGGAGGTCCCCTTGTGAGAGGGAAGCATGCCTTTGGTCAAGTGCATGGGTGTCTAGTCTGCACAATGGATGATGCTTTGTGTCCTTCTTGTGTGTGTTCATGTTACCTAAGCTCTGATACTAATGTCAAGTTGGTCCTCAAATGAACCTCCCTACTTTTGCAACCCTTAACTAAAACTCCTTTTGTTAGTATGACATTGAAGCACATAGAAATATGTCATCGCCCCCCAACCATCCTTTGTGTGCCATTTTTCATGAGATTCTCTACATCCTCTCTCTCTCTCTATCTCTCTCTCTATCTCTCTCTACTTATCTCTCTCTCGTGCTCTTCTGAATGGAATGTTTTTCGTAGTTTCAGCCAAAGCAACAATTTGAAGTAAAGTTTTGAAGATAAAGGGGTCCACCAAGAATGTCATTTTGTGCCATGTTTACCATGAAGAGTATATCAGATCCCTTGGATAATATCAAGCAATAAAAAACATCATGTGAAAGAGTTTCAAATCTTGAGAGGCACTACACTTGGCATGCCTATTTTATAGCAGTTTTATATAATTTACACATTTTTTAAACGATTATTCGTATTGCACCCCCATTTCTGTAAAGGCCAAGGATTCCTTGATACCACTTAGTTTATCGCTATCATTTGAAATTTTTCTACTTATTTTAATATCCATTTTTATGTCCCAACTCGATATAGGATTTTGTTTTTTAGTTTCTCATCAAAATGCATCTAGAATGGTCATTTCCGTAAGTATAAAGGACAAAAACCCTAGTTTTAAGTAGAGTTTTTGAACAAAAAGAGGGTGAATCGTTGTGCGTCTTGCTACTTCGGATCTTATTTCTCTTCTTTTTCTTTATTTCTAGCTTTTGTGGTGTTCTTGAACCTTCCCAACCCCATCTCCAACTATGGTAAGTTTTCATTCATGCTGGCATTGTGTGTTTCTCGCTATTTGGTTGTGTTGCTTATCTTTCTTCAAGGAGTATTGTTTCTTCTAAGAGGCATGTCTCCATACACTTGAGTAGGGTAGTATTATTTGGATTGAAATTAAAATTGATCTAAACTACTAGAAGCTAGTTGTGATTTGATCTATTGGGTCAACAAAAACTTTTGTCATCATTGTTGGGGACTTTTCTCTTGTTCAAGTTCTCCATCGAAGCTCAAAGTCTTGAGAAAGTTCATAACATGAATTGTTGAAGGTGTCGGTTGCACTCTCTTGAGATCTTGGAGTGATGTTTATTTGTTTTCATTTTCCATTGAGCTCATTAGAAAATAAAACGTGACTTCTTGGAGTAGTGTAAGGGGAGAGAAAATGAGTGTGTGCTTCATATTCATCTATATGTAAGAACTTGTGAGTGGTAGATAGCCTAACAGGTCTTGAGAGGTCCAAATTGAAGCTTTAAAGTAGTTGGCATCGAGATTAAAGCATAGGTCTAGAATCTTTGAAGTATTGAGGACTCACATCAGATTTATGTGTAGAGACATCAATGGAGTGCATTTTAAAGAGTGAAGGACACTTTGGTTGAAATTTTGTTCCCTACTGGATATGAAGGATAAGAGGGAGATAATGGATGCTTCATGTAGAGTTTGAATTGAAAGAAGTTGGAGAAGCTTGGAGAGGCTTGGAGAGTTGAGTTGTCAAGTGGTGAAGTTGGTCTAGCAAACTAGCATAGGAGCAGCCCTAGCTCTTTTGATATGTAAAGTAGAACATGTAGGCTTGTGGTTAGTGAAATAAAACCCAATAGGTACTTTGAAACATCAACAAAAAAAATTTTGATGCAAAATAGATAAACTGCACCTTGACTAGCTCATAAACACCTTCTAAAAATGGATGGAAGTTGTGACTTTCAAACACTGAGAGCAGCTAGAACAGTAACAATTGGAAAAAATCCTCTTAAGGGATTATCATACATACGGATGGCTTGCTTAAATGCATAAAAGCCCTAATTTATAACAACCAACGAAGGAGCAATCACCTTCACATTGATTAGGTGTCATCCTGATTTTTCAGGGATGTGTAGAGAATGACCCCGAGACTGTAAAACTTATATTCCTCTGAAAGTAATGAACCAAATGACTTGAAAATTTGTAAACATAAACTAGACAATTATATATGTCATTGAATGCTTAGACACTAGATTTCAAGATCTCTAGAGAGAGTAGCAATCTTTTCAATTTAATTGAGTCTGAGGAAGAGGGCATAGAGAACAGAAATGGTATCAAGCAATGATCAAAGAGCATATGTATTGCTTAAAATCAACAATCTACTTAATGTAAAAATGTTTTGCGGACTTTATATAGACTCTTGAGGATATGACTATGCCCTTTGTTCCTCGATTTGAACTCAAAATTAAGCGGGTTTGATAGTTTAGATTGACTGGAATCTTTCCTACAATCTAGGAAAAGACAAAGTTGAATTCATATCTACTTTTTGATTGAGTGATTGAGAATTAATCCCAAAGAATTCTAATTCGTGGCTTTTAGGCCTTTTATTCTTCCCTTTTACAAAGGTCAATACCTTGAACCTTACAAGAAATGATCATAAGTGATCAACCAATTAATACAAAGAAAATATGTGCACATAAGTGCTATTATTTAGGGCATATATATGGTTAGATGGTGTCATACCATCCAAATAATGGATTTAATGTAGAAAACATCCTCTTCATGCATAATTCAAGCTTGATGTTTGAACTTGAATGAGGGGGCTGAGCCATTACAAAGGATTTAGACAGTAAAGGTGTAGATAGCAAACTGAGATTCTCTACATCCTTTCTCTCTCTCTCTCTCTCTCTCTCTCTCTCTCTCTCTCTCTCTCTCTCTCTCTCTCTCTCTCTCTCTCTCTCTCTCTCTCTCTCTCTCTCTCTCTCTCTCTCTCTCTCTCTCTCTCTCTCTCTCTCTCTCTCTCTCTCTCTCTCTCTCTCTCGTGCCCTTCTGAATGGAATGTTTTTGGTAGATGAAACCAAAGCAACAATTTGAAGTAAAGTTTTGAAGATAAAGGGGTCCGCAAAGAATTTCATTTTGTGCCATGCTTGCCATGAACAGTATATCAGATCCCTTGGATAATATCAAGCAATAAAAAACATCACTTGAAAGAGTTTCGGATCTCGAGGGGCACTACATGACTTGGCATGCCTATTTTATAGCAATTTTATGTAATTTACACATTTTTTAAAGGATTATTCATATTGCAACCCCATTTTTGTAAAGGCCAAGGATTCCTTGATACTACTTAGTTTATGGCTACCATTTTGAAATTTTTCTACTTATTTTAATATCCATTTTCATGTCCCAACTCGATATAGGATTTTGTTTTTGAATTTCTCATCAAAACTCATCTAAAATGGTCATTTCCATGAGTATAAAGGACAGAAACCCTAGTTTTAGGTAGAGCTTTTGAACAAAAAGAGGGTGAATCCTTGTGCACCTTGCTAGTTGGGATCTTATCTCTTCGTTTTCTTTATTTCTAGCTTTTATGGTGTTCTTGAAGCTTCCCAACCCCATCTCCAATTATGGTAAGTTTTCATTCATGTTGGCATTGTGTGTTTCTTGCTATATGGTTGTGTGTTGGGCTGAGCTTTCTTCAAGAAGTATTGTTTCTTCTAGCAGCCATGCCTCCATACACTTGAGTAAGGTAACATTACTTGGATTGAAATTAAAATTGATCTAAACTACTAGAAGTCAATTGTGATTTGATCTATTGGGTCAACAACAACTTTTGTCATCATTGTTGGGGACTTTTCTATTGTTCAAGTTCTCCATTGAAGCTCAAAGTCTTGGGAGAGTTCCTAATACGAATTGTTGAAGGTGTCCGTTCCACTCTCTTGAGATTTTGAAGTGATGTTTATTTGTTTTCATTTTCCATTGAGCTCATTAGAAAATAAAAAGTGACTTCTTGGAGTAGTGTAAGGGGAGAGAAAATGAGTGTGTGCTTCATATTTACCTATATGTAAGAACTTGTGAGTTGTAGTAGCCTAAGAGGTCTTGAGAGGTCCAAATTAAAGCTTAAGAGTAGTTGGCATGGAGATTGAAGCATGACCTACAAGCTTTGAAGAATCCAGAACTCACATTAGATTTATGTCTAGAGACGTCAATGGAGTGCATTTTAAAGAGGTAAGGACACTTTGGTTGAAATTTTTTTCCTTATTAGATAAGAGGGCGGTAATGGATGCTTCATGCAAAGATTGAATTGAAAGAAGTTGGAGAATCTTGGAGAGGCTTGGAGAGTTGAGTTGTCAAGTTGTGAAGTTGTTCCAGCAAACCAACATAGGACCAGCCCTAGATCTTTTGATATGTCAAGTAGACGGTCTAGGCTTCTATTTAGTGCAATAAAACGCAGTAGGTACTTTGGAACATCAAAAAAACAAGTTCGATGCCAAATAGATAAATTGCACCTTGCCAAGCTCACAAACACCTTCTAAAAATGAATCCACGTTGTGACTTCAAACACTCAGAGTAGCCACCATAGTAAAAATTGGAAACTTTCCTCTTACGGGATTATCATACATAGGGTTGGCTTGATTTAATGCATAAAAGCCCTCATTTATAACAACCAACGAAGGAGCAATCACCTTAACATTGATTGGGTGCCATCCAGATTTTTCAAGGATGTGCAAAGAATGAACTCGAGACTATAAAATTTATTTTTCTTTGAAAGTAATGAACCAAATGACTTGAACATTTGTACCCATAAACTAGATAGTTATATCTATCTATTGAATGCTTAAACATTGGATTTGAAGCTCTCTAGAGGGATCAGCAATCTCTACAAGTTGATTGAGTCCAAGGAAGAAGGCATAGAGAACATAAATGGTACCAAACAATGATCAAAGAGTATATGTATTGCTTGAAAGCAATAATCTTCTTAATGTAAAAATGTTTTAGAGTCTTTATATATGCTCTTGAGGATATGAACATGCCTTTTCTTTATGGATTTGAATTCGAAATTAGGTGGGTTTGGTAGTTTAGATTGATTGGAATCTATTGCTACAATCTAGGAAACGAGAAAATTGAAGTCATATCTACTTTTTGATTGATTGATTGAAAACTAATCCCAAACACTTCTAATTCATGGCTTTTAGGCCTTTTATTCTTCTCGTTTACAAAGGTAAATACCTTGAACCTTGCAAGAAATGATCATAATGATCAATCAATTAATACAAAGAAAATTTATGCACATACACTACAAGAAAAAGGGGGGTGTAGCGACGCCCCCGAATCGGGAAAAAAACGAAAATCGTCGCTTATGCGATGAAAGCGTCGCATAAGCGACGGTAAAAAATCGGATTTTTTTTTTGGCCGAGCATCGTCGCATAAGCGACGGTAGCGTCGCTTATGCGACCCAACACCAAAGCGTCGCTAAAAGCGTCGCTAGTTAGCGACGCACTTAGCGACGTTGGCAAACTGCAGAGCGTCGCATATGCGACGCTCTGGAATGTAAAAAAAAAAATTCAATTCTCCAGGCACATTTGTGCCGGGCCTTGAACGCAAGAGCGAGAGAGAGAGAGAGAGAGAGAGAAAGATCGCGCGCGACAGGGAGAGAGAGAAGGGAGACGGTTGACAGGTATGCACACACACACTTACACACACACATATACACGCATAGACACACACACACATACGCATAGACACACAGACACATACACACAAATACACACACATAGACACACATACACAATGCATAATTCATACACATACACACATGCACACATAATGCATACACATGCACACACATATACACATGCACACACATATACATGCACACACACATACATATGTACACATACATATACACGCATAGACACACACACACATACGCATAGACACACACTCACATAATGCATACACATGCACACACATATACACATGCACACACATATACATGCACACACACATACACATGCATAATGCATACACATACACACATGCACACATAATGCATACACATGCACACACATATACACATGCACACACATATACATGCACACACACATACACATGCACACACACACACATATGTACACACACACACATATGTACACACACATATACACGCATAGACACACACACACACACATACGCATAGACACACACACACATACACAAATACACACACATAGATAGACATACACAATGCATAATGCATACACATGCACACACATATACACATGCACACACATATACATGCACACACACATACATATGTACACACACATATACACGCACAGACACACACACACATACGCATAGACACACACTCACATAATGCATACACATGCACGCACATATACACATGCACACACATATACATGCACACACACATACACATGCATAATGCATACACATACACACATGCACACATAATGCATACACATGCACACACATATACACATGCACACACATATACATGCACACACACATACACATGCATGTTACCGTTAGTGTCCATGTGAAAGGCCAAATGGCCAGTGGACACTTCTTTGTATATGTTCTTTAATAAAACATATAGTGGCCTGGTCAGTCACAGACTGTAAGTTCGACCGCATTTGTAAGACCTAAGAAGTCTGTCTTCGTGCTCCCTGTGTACTGCGTTTTCTGCGTATTCTACAACCTCTGTGCGGAGTACTGTGTGTGGTGTCAGGAGCTCGGTTTTCTACTTCGAGCATATCGTCGTGGAGCTCTCGAGAAGGAGAGTGCAGTGTGGTGCATCGCCATCGAAATACTTCACTGGTATCAGAGCAGTTCGAGACAAAAAAGCTTTGTTCCTTTTGTGCGAGCGAAGCGAGCACCCCCCCCAGGCTTTCGACTAAGGCGGCGACCAAGGCATAGACCTTGGCATACCTTGTCATCCGAGTCACTGAAGTCACCGTTGGCGCCGTTGGCTGCGCGCGAGGGAGGACCTCAACGATCAAGGAATATAGAGGTTCCCGGTACTTCCCGGGAGGTCACCCATCCCAGTACTGTTCCCCCCAGAGCTCGCTTAACCGTGGCAATCTCTTGCCACTAAGCTACACTCTTGTGGTGTTTGAAGAAGGGGAAAGACTAAGGTTGACATTACCTTGAACAAGTTTTGGTCCCTCAAAGCTTCATTTTTGCTTTTAAAGCCTATTTCTGAAGCAATTTTGGGGTGTTTTTGGAGCCATTTCGGAGTACTTTCGCACGTAGTTCTCTTCACACAGCACCAAGAATATCAAGAAGAGTGTTCCTTGTACTTCTCAGACAATAAATATCAACCTTTGGGGCTGTATTTTCAGCCACACTCGTAAAACTACAGGTTTCTCGAGGGGTTTTCAGTTTTGGTGGGAGCACTCGCTGCAAATTTATGCAGGTTTTTAAAGCCTAAAACATCAGAGTTGACAGACACTTGCAGGTGTTATTGGCTAGTTTTTGGGCTGTGTATTTAGCCATTTTAGTGTCATTTTACTGCATATATTGAGCACATACACACCATGTACGCTTCTGTGGACACCGCTTATGTACGTCCATGTGGGCATTGATATAGCGGTTACGTTCTTTGCATAAAGTCTTTTACGTTTGATAAAGAGGATCGTGGTGAGGTTTTCTTAACTGGGAGACACCCAGATGTCGGGGTCTCTTCGGTGATGCAGGTGGAAGACTTACCCAGCCTTGCCATAGGAGATGTATGATAGTTGTTCATAGGTGCTCGATAAGCCTAGTTGGCTTCTATTGGGTAACTGATTATATGCAGTGGAGTCAGTGATTCACTATGCAGGTAGACATGTCAGTACTTGCAGTTTTATGATACTTTGACACTGGTCATATGCTAATTTTGCAGAGGATACTCTGGCAAAATTTTTCCAGATTTCTGGTTTAGTCAACTATATAGTGGTCGATTTACTCCTTAATACACTTATTTGTTGGTGTTTGGACTCTTCTAGCGCCATTATCATTCTACTCAGTTCTCTACGATCATGGCATCAGAGGTCTCAGGCACATCCGGTGGATCAGGGTCTAGTGCTAGCGTTCCGAGGAGGAGCTATAACTTGCAGGGCAAAGACCATTTTGAGATCCGAAAATTTGATGGCTTAAATTTGCTCTATGGAAGAATCAGATTAAAGATGTGCTGATTCAAAGAAGGCAATGGAAGCCAGTAAATGGGATTTCAAAGAAGCCTGCTGACATGGATGAAGATGATTGGGATGAGTTAGATGAAATGGCCAGGTCTACCATTCGCTTGCACCTGGCAGATAATGTTTACTTTACAGTATTAGACTGTGAAAGTGCAGAGGAGCTTTGGAAGAAGTTATGCAATACATATGAAAAAGAGACGGCATCAAATAAAGTATATCTGATGAGAAAATTATACGACCTTCGTATGAAGGACACAGATAGTGTTGCTGCTCATCTAAATGAGTTTGATGCCATATTCTCCCAGTTACAGGCTCAGAAAATGGATATGGACAATGAAATGGAAGCAGTATTGTTGTTATGCACCTTGCCATCATCATGGGATACATTTTGCACAGCTATTAGCAATAGTGCACCAGGTGGTAAACTCGTCTATGATGACATATGTGGAGCACTCTTGAGTGAGGAGATTTGTAGAAAATCTATGGTTGGCACTCAGAGTGGAGATGCATATAATGTTCGTGATTCTTACCAAGGAAAGAATCAACAGCGTGGCAGGAGCAAGAACAAGGAAAAGAATGGTCAACGGAATAAGAGCAGAAGTAAATCAAGGAAGAGGGATATTGAATGCCATTATTGTCATAAGAAAGGACACATGAAGAAAGACTGTTATGCATTAAAGAATGCTAAAGGTAAAGGACAGAATGTTGATGGGCATGTTAAACAGTTACCTGCACCATCTACTTCGACTGTGAAGATTGAAGAAATTAATGCTATTTCTGATGATGCTAATGTGTTGACACTTGATAGTACTGTGCCATCTGAGGCACTTATGGCTGATTCTCTTTCCCACACCTGGCTGCTAGATTCTGGTGCTTCTTTCCATGTGACACCACATAGAGAATGGCTCTCTAATTATGCAGCAAAGTCTCTTGGTACCGTGAGACTTGGTGACTCTTACCAGTGTGATGTTGTGGGGATTGGAGATGTGGTTGTGCAGTTCATTGACGGTTCAAAATTTACTATGCATAATGTACGCCATGTACCTCAGTTATCACGCAGTTTGATGTCAGTTGGTCAACTTGATGACCTTGGTTACAAGGTGGTCTTCTATGCTCAGTCCTTTCGTATATCAAAGGGCAATATGGTTATTGCAAAAGGAAGGAAAGTTGGCTCACTTTACCCTTTATTTGTATCACAGAAAGAACACTTGTTAGCTGTTACTGAATAGCCTATGGCTTGTATTTGGCATGGTCGTTTGGGCCATATATCTCGTAGTGGAATGGAAAATATTTCTCGTTCTGGCTACTTACCTGTGTTATCTTTCTCTGATTTTTCATTTTGTGAGCATTGTCAATATGGAAAGCAAACCAGAAATGTGCATAAAACGCACATTGACTCTTCAATTCAGCCTTTAGATCTTGTTCATACAGATGTGTGTGGTCCTATGCCCACTAGGTCCTTAGGTGGTTCTCTTTACTTTGTCACTTTCATAGATGATGCTACTAGAAAAGTCTGGGTATATCCTATCAAATCGAAGGATGATGTATTCCCTACTTTCAGAAAATGGCTTGCTTCAGTTGAGACTGAAAAAGGAACTAAGCTTAAGGCTTTACGTTCAGATAATGGGGGTGAGTATACCTCACATGAATTCAGCCTTTTCTGTCAATGTAGAGGGATTCGTAGAGAGTTTACAGCTCCTTATACCCCAGTACAGAATGGTGTGGCTGAGAGGATGAATAGAACTATTCAAGATAGAGTAGTCTCTATGTTGCATCATGCAAACCTCTCACAAGGTTTTTGGGCAAAAGCAGTATTGACTGCAGTTCATGTGATTAACCTTTCACCTAGTACTGCCAAAGGTCTGAAAGTGGCACAAGAGTTATGGACAGGGAAACCACCATATTATGATCATCTTCGAGTTTTTGGGTGTGAAGCATATGTTCATATACCCAAGAATCTTAGACAGAAGTTGGACCATAAGTCAAAGAAATGCATTTTTCTTGGATATGGTCGAGAAGGACAATTTGGATATCGCTTATGGGATCCTGAAACACGGTCAGTGATCAGAAGTAGTGATGTCAATTTTAATGAGTCTAAGATGCATAAACAGCCGATTAAGGAGGTTGAAGTGAGAAGAGTGGTGTTTGAGGATACTAGTCCTCCGGTTAGCATGCATAAAAATGTTGCACATAGGGATGTTCAAGAGAATGTCCATTCAGATCAGTCTGCACATGTTCCTGTTCAGCAACCATTGAGACGTTCTACACGTGTCTCATATCCACCTGATAGATATGTTCCAGGTTTAGATTTTGTTATGCTAACAGATGCTGGTGAGCCCTCTTGCTACAAAGAGGCTATGCAGACAGAGGATCATGTCAAGTGGGAGCGTGCCATGAAGAGTGAGTTGGATTCTATTCACAAGGATGGTACTTGGGACTTAGTACCTTTGCCAAAGGGCAGGAAAGCTTTACCATGTAAATGGGTATATAAGCTGAAATTCACATCAGATAGTGCTTCTCCAAAATATAAAGCACGACTTGTTGCAAAGGGTTTTAAGCAACAACATGGTGTTGATTTTGAGGAAATCTTCTCTCCAGTGGTCAAGATGACTACTTTGCGCATGTTGCTTGGATTCGTTGCAATGGAGGACTTAGAGCTAGTCCAAATGGATGTGAAAACAGCTTTCTTGCATGGAGATCTTACAGATGAGATCTATATGGAACAACCAGAGGGTTATGTATTTCCTGGCAAGGAAAGTCTAGTTTGTAAGCTCAAGAAGAGCTTGTATGGACTTAAACAGTCTCCTAGACAATGGTACCAAAAGTTTGATGCTTTTATGAAGTCCCAAGGCTATTCTCGCAGCAATGAGGATCATTGTCTCTACACAAAGAGATGTTCTGATGGCAGCTTGATATACTTGATACTTTACGTCGATGATATGTTGATTGTTGGGAAGTCCTCTTATGATTTGTCAATTCTCAAAAAGAAGTTGAGTCAGACATTTGATATGAAGGATTTGGGGGATGCCAAACATATTCTTGGCATGCGCATTACTCGTGATAGGAGTAAAACATGCATATACTTGTCTCAAAGTGAGTACATATCCAAAGTACTTCATCGATTCAATATGCAGGGTGGAAAGGCATTGAGTACACCTTTACCCACATATGTGAAATTGAGCAAGGATGACTGCCCCAAATCAGATGAGGAAAAGGAATTCATGACCAAAATTCCCTATCAGTCTGCTGTTGGTAGTCTCATGTATGCTATGGTAGCTACGAGACCAGACATTGCATTTGCAGTGGGAGTTGTGAGCAGATATATGTCTAATCCTGGCAAGAAACATTGGGAAGCAGTCAAAATGATTTTGAGATATCTGAGTGGCACTAAGGACAAGTGTCTATGCTTAGGTCGAGGGAAAGCATCCATTATTATTGGTTACACAGATTCTGACTATGCTGGTTGTGTAGACAATCGTAAGTCTACATCAGGGTACATTTTTCATTTTGCTGAAGGTGCTATCTCTTGGAGATCTCATCTTCAAGAATGTACAGCTGTTTCCACCACAGAAGCAGAGTATGTTGCAGCAAGTGAGGCATGTAAGGAAGCATTGTGGCTTTCTCGTCTTGCTTGTGATATGGGTTTGCCTCAGCATGTACCTCACTTGCTCAGTGATAGTCAGAGTGCCATTGCTTTGGCTAAGAATCCGGTCTATCATGCAAAGACCAAGCACATTGAGGTGAGGTATCACTTCATTAGAGATTGCTTAGCCACTGAGAGCATTATTCTTGAGAAGGTTCACACTCGAGATAATGTTGCAGATGCTTTGACTAAAGCTCTACCGCAGGATAGCTTTCGACACTGTTGTCACTTGATGGGGGTTACTTGATTCTTGATCTTACGCAGTCACTTGTATAATGTGTAACATGCCCATCAGGTGGGAGGTATAGTTTGTATACTTACACTCAGGTATTCTTTACCATTCTTTCTTTTTTAAAGTGACGAAGTAAAGGTAATTTCCAAAAGAGGGTGTCTGCATAGGACCACAGACATCACTATGTACAAGCTGCAATTTCTGCGTAGCCCGAACTGAACCATCTTTTGGAAAGGAAGAACGGTGCATTTTGCCCAAAATACAGCCTTCACAAACATGTTTTCCAGGTGCCTCAAGTTTGGGCAAAGAGGACACCATTTCAGATTTCTGCAGGCGTAACAAACTAGCAAAATTCAGATGACCAAAGCGTGCATGCCAAAGCTTTGCATCTGACATAGCCTGAGAATCATGAACTGCACATGTCGAATCATTCACAGATCTTTCATAGTCTATGAGCTTATACAGCCCACGACATAAAATGCCAGAAGCAATAATCACATCGCCATTTGAGAGATCATGGACTGTACACCTGTCATCAACGAATTTCACAACCAAGCCAATCTTGGGTAATGCAGAAACTGATAACAGGTTCTTTTTTATCCCTGGCACAAATAAAGCATCTGACAAAGTGAAAGAACTACCATCAGCAGTAGTCAGAATGATCTTACCAACTCCCATAACAGGATAAGAGGAGTTATTGGCGCATGTGATAGTATTCCCTGTAGGGGCAGGCTCGAGTGAAGAGAAGAAACTTCGCTGCGAGGTAATATGTTTGGTCGCCCCACTGTCAAAGTACCAAACATCTGAGTCTACTGCAGACATGCACTGATCATAAGAAGATGGGTCAAAACTGCAGACAGTAGTAAACGCCCATTCTTCTTCCTGCACAAGATTTGCAGACTCTGTTTTTGGTGTAGAGGCCTCTGCAACAACCATTCCAGCCTCTTTCTTCTTTGCCTCTTTAGCAGCCAGTTTTGGACAGTTCTTTATAATATGATCATTTCCTTTACAGTACTTGCAGAACAATTTCTGCTTTTTTGATTTCTTCTCATCTTTATCCTGATTCTTCGATTGTGCAGCATTTGCAGATTTCTGCTCACTAGTAGAAGAGCTCCATTTTCCTTTGCCCTTCTGACTAGCCAGGAAAGCTTGATCTGCAACATGCATAATGGACCTGTTCTGCCTGGACTGATCTTCCTGCAACAGAACAGAGACTAATTCCTCAAATGACAAGGCATTCGGATTGCCTTTCATCATCAACCGAAGAGTAGAGGCAAAACTCTGATATGAATCAGGAAGACCATTCAAAATGGTCTGCACAAGTGAGCTATCTGGTATAACCTCATGAGCAGAAATCAATTGTTCCTTCAAGGCTTTGATCTTTGTAAGAAAACTGTCCATAGAATCACCTTCATTCGTGTGCTCACTCTCCAACTGTTTTCGAAGGTAAGCAACACGAGCCTCATTCCTAGCCTGGTACAAAGTGGTAAGTGTATCCCAAGCATCCTTTGTTGTTCTGCAAGAGCGAATGTGAGGAATAATGGCATGTTTGACAGACAAAGCTATCAATGCATGTGCCTGGGCATCTCTGCCATCCCAACGAATCTGCTCTGCAGTAGGTGCAACAGAAACAGCAGCACGAACAGGAATCTACGGAATATCATCTTTGACACCATCTTCATCAGCTCCAACACCTATATTTGCAGTACCTGTCGTTACAGGTGTAACAGGACGTCTTTCAACACCCTGCACAATGTTCCACAATCCTTTTGCAACCAGTACATGTCGCATCATATAAGCCCATAATGGGTAGTTGGTACCATCCAACTTATCCTCAACAGCCAACATACGGAATACATCACTGCTTTCAGCCATGGTCGGTGACTAAAATACCTTGATGCAGAAAATTGACTGTATCTCAAAAAGTTGAACGGAACTGCCCAGACGAGTTCTGCTAGACCTGTAGCAGACTTCGAGACGCTTAAACTGGCGAACAGAAACTGGTATATACCTTTGGCACAAAAGGACGAAATAGCCTGCACAAGCGCTGTGATAGTGCGAATCTGAGACTGCAAATGGAGGAGTGTCGACGGCGCCCTAGAAGAAGCGACGACCTGCTCTGATACCAATTGTTGGAGTTAGACATCTGTGGAAGCACGCGAACAGCACAAGGAAGAAGAAGAAGCTTGGAGCACAACACACAAGACTGAATGTATTACTAGAGAATGTACAAAGATAAGTAGCCCATTAGGGCAATAGGCCTCTGAGCCATACACACTCAACAGTCGCTGTGAAAGCTGTGATATACACAGCCTCACAACTGGAAGTAGCCACAGTAGGCCGCTTCTTGCTCAACCAAGATATACATGAGCTACCAAGCATGAAGCAAAAACCACTGGTGGACACACGAGTGTCATAGCAACCAGCCCAATCTGAGTCAGAAAAAGCATGCAAATCTGGCGGTAGTGATTTCTCCATACAGTTGAGTGGGGTAACGTTACTTGGATTGAAATTAAAAATGATATACATGACTAGAAGCCAGTTGTGATTTGATCTATTGGGTCAACAACAACTTTTGTCGTCATTGTTGGGGACTTTTCTATTGTTCAAGTTCTCCATTGAAGCTGAAAGTCTTGGGAGAGTTCATAATATGAATTGTTGAAGGTGTCAGTTTCACTCTCTTGAGATCTTGATCAAGTGATGTTTATTTGTTTTTATCTTCCATTAAGCTCATTAAAAAATAAAAAGTGACTTCTTGGGGTAGTGTAAGGGGAGAGAAAATGAGCATGTGCTTCATATTCATCTATATGTAAGAACTTGTGAATGGTAGATAACCTTGCAGGTCTTGAGAGGTCCAATTTGAAGCTTTAGAGTTGTTGGCATAGAGATTGAAGCACAAGCCTACAATCTTTGAAGTATCGAGAACTCGCATCAGATTTATGTGTAGAGACATCAATGAAGTGCATTTTAAAGAGGTAAGGGCACTTTGGTTGAAATTCTATTCCCTATTGGATAGAAAGGATAAGAGGGATGTAATGGATGCTTCATGTAGAGATTGAATTGAAAGAAGTTGGATAAGCTTGGAGAGGCTTGGAGATTTGAGTTGTCAAGCGGTGAAGTTGGTCTAGTAAACTAGCATAAGACCAGCCCTACTCTTTTGATATGTAAAATACACCGTGTATGCTTGTCTTTAGTGCAATAAAAGCCAATAGGTACTTTGGAACATCAACAAGAACAAGTTTGATGCAAAATAAATAAATTGCACCTTGACTAGCTCACAAACACCTTCTAAAAATGGATGGAAGTTGTGAATTCAAACACTAAGAGCAACCACCATAGTAACAATTGGAAAAAATTCTCTTAAGGGATTATCGTACGTAGGGTTGGCTTGTTGAAATGCATAAAAGCCCTAATTTATAACAACGAATGAAGGACCAATCACCTTAACATTGATTGGGTGTCATCTCGATTTTTCAGGGATGTGTAGAGAATGACCCCGAGACTATAAATCTTATAGTTCTTTGAAAGTAATGAACCAAATGACTTGAACAATTGTACACATAAACTAGATAGTTATATCTCTCCACTGAATGCTTAAACACTAGATTTGAAGCTCTGTAGAGAGAGGAGCAATCTCTACAAGTTGATTGAGTCTAAGGAAGAAGGCATAAAGAACAAAAATGCTACCAAGCAATGATCAAAGAGTATATGTATTGCTTAAAATCAACAATATACTTAATGTCAAAATGTTTTGGAGTCTTTATATAGACTCTTGAGGATATGACCATGCCTTTCTTTCATGGATTTGAATTGGAATTTAGGCAGATTTGGTAGTTTAGATTGATTGGAATCTTTTCCTACAATGTAGGAAAATAGAAAGCTGAATTCATATCTACTTTTTGATTGATTGATTGGGAATTAGTCCCTAACACTTCTGATTCGTGGCTTTGGCCTTTTATTCTTTCCTTTTACAAAGGTAAATATCGTAAACCTTACAAGAAATGATCATAAGTGATCAACCAATTAATAAAAAGAGAGTATGTGCTCATAAGTGCTATTCTTCAAGGCATATATATGGCAAATGGTGCATACCATCCAAATGATGGACAATAATGGTGTAGAACTTTTCTAGGGCAACCATTTTATGCACATTTACTTTTTCTTGAATTTTAAGGTGAGTGTTGAGAGTTCATGGCTGAAGCAAAGAACTCTTACATTATTGGCACCAAAAGGATGCGCTTAATAGAGATAGGCAATCATCAAGTTTCTAGCACAAGTGCTATCTAGAAACGTTGGTAGTTGAGAACTTGGTGATTTCTATTCTCTTAAAGGTTTGAATTCAACAAATACTATATGAGTAGAGGTAACCAAGTTCATTAGCCTCAAGAATCACAAATTTTGTATATGATTACAAGAAATATATCTGAAGCATAGGTACTAGGTAGAGAAGTTGATTTTTGCATGGGGATGTCTTCTTGGAGTTTTTTAGTTTTTCTCATGCATGTAGAGTACAAGAAGAGGAAACATAGTGCCTTAGCATCAAAGATTCATGTTTACATATGTTTGCAATCTTCAATGTCTATATCTTAGAGTCTTAAAGAGAAATTGGTATTTGCAAGTGAGCATCTGTGAGTGATTTCAAGGGTTACTTTTGGGGGAATATAGCTGATGAGATTAAATCAAAGACATAGGCATCAAACAATATAAGAATGACAAAGAGATGTAAAATGTTTGAAGTTTAGGGCTTAGGAGAGGTCTTAAGTTTGAGGCATAATTTTTCTTGGAATTTTGTAGAAAATTCGAGACATAGAGTGCACTGAGGAGTTAGCCAAATGATTTGGTATCAAATAATTTTACTTTAAAGTGTGAATGAGAAAAAGAAAAACTTCCATAGACAAGGACTCTGTAGGGATACCAAAAAATGTACGTCTTTCTATTCCTTCAAATTCGAAGCCTTTTGGAAGCACCAAGACATAAAAAAGTGATCCAAACTATATTGCATTGGAGAAATTCAAGTTTAATAAGCCTTTTAAAACTTCTATATCCATGATCCTAGTGTAAATGCAGAGATGTGCATGGAAGTTGCTAACTGCAGCTGAGTGCATCTAATTTCTTTTGAGGCTTTATAGGGATCAAGGGGCTTGACATAACTTATGAGCAAAAAAATTCATTTTTTGTAGAAATGACTTGATGGTTTGATTAAGGTCTTTACATCAAAATATGGAGCACAAGATGCCTAGATCTTCCACAATAATTGCATGTAAACGTCTAGGATGAGTTGTTGGAGCCATGTTTAGGAGCATTGCTAGAATGATTACTAGAGTTCTTGGCCTTGTTGAAGGGACCTTTAGCTCTCATAGTAGTTTCTTTTGATGTTGAAGACTTTGCTTGTGAGTCTTGGAGGACCAAAAGTCTTCACAGTTCCTTCAAATTTAACACTTGACTGTCGTAAATTGTTGTATAGTGGGAAGAGGCTCTTTAAAGTACATTATATGTGGAATAACTCCGTTTGAAGGAGAATGAATACAATGGTAGAAGCAAATGGAAAGGTACCCAAATACAATGAGATACAAGTAAAATAATATGAAAATGGAGTATCTCCTCCATAGAAAATGGAGATGCATTCATGGGGATACAAATAGAAATGAACTTGACAAACTCAAGTCGTCAAGAGTGGCAAGAAGGAATTCCATATGGAGCAAGAGGTTCAAACCAACACTTATTCAATAAAGTGAATAGCTTTAACTAGTACACGATGTGTATGTGATGTCTTTCTACTCCTGAATTGTTTCTTTTGATCAAGCCCATTCACGAACCTTTTACATTTCTGATACTTAAACTTCTTTTTTCTCTAAAGATTATTTTTTCTATGTTCAAACAAACTATTTTTGTTATGCAAAGCATGATTCCATAGTTCTATTGATCATTTCGGAAATTTACCTCTACCCAGCATTGGATGGAGTAATAATTTGAATTATTCTAGCAAATGTAGGATATTTACAGATTTATCAGTCACTATTATGAAATGGAAAGAATAAATAAACTCTAATAAATTGAAAACTGATAGCATCTTAATTCCTACATCAATGCATTATGTGTTCTCTTAGAAACAATATGTTATTGTGATGCACCAACCATCAAAACCAAATATATCCATACAAGCAAAAGGAGGGAGTGAGACCAATGCCTTTACAGAAAGGAATCTCTTTTTCTTTGTCCAGTCAAGCATTACTAAAGCTGCATATGAGTTGATTTTAAGATGAATGGTATTTTGTTAAGGAAAGTATATTATCCTAAAGATCCTGATTTTCCATGATCAATAATGCTTTCAATAAGGAATATTAGTGTTCTTTCTAATCAGACATGTCCAAAAAGCATTACTATCAAGACTTCTACAAACCCTTTTAGCAACCGTTCTAGTTGTAAGTCTTCAAGAATCAAGAATTTCAAGTGTCTCGTTGGAGGGGTTCAAATAAGACAAAAAGTAAGTGATACTAGGAAGATTATGAAGCTTGAGTACAAACAATACAACACGATGGGGTTTCTTCATGTGTATTTTGATTACAATACTCGCAATTCTAGTCTAAATATCCGTCTCTAAAAATATTGATTTACGTATGGACATCACAATACGAAGCAAGCCTTCGTATGCACAAATCTATATAGTAGGAAACTAGATAACCCCAAAAACAACATTAGCATCTCATGCATATGCAAGCCATTGTATGCCTACTTTTGCACATGCCTATGCAATATGAGCTAGCACAAAGCTATACACAAACACCTTGTTCACAAACCTTTACATAAACCTTTGAATAAACATCATAATGCTAAAATTGTACATAAATTAATACATAAACATCACAATCACCAACCATTATATAAACATCAAAATCATATTTAACCTTGATCGAACAAAAGTAATCATAATCTTAATCAAACTTGAGAAATGTGAATATAAAAGAAAAAATCTCATCTATAAATTTTAAATATAAATACATATCATCCATATGATGCCTGCGAAAGGTATATCTCTCTGTATAGAAAAATGGCATATATGGTACAAATGCAAGAAACTACTACAAATGAGACAAAATACAAAAATGTGTATGAAGAGGCTGAGAATCGAATGAAGCAAAATGTGAAGGAGTACTTTGCAATAGAAAATAAAATTGTATGAGTAAACCTTATGTACTAAAAAGACAAATGAGACAAAAATAGAAAATATATACCATCAAGTCATATCATCCTCCTCAACATCGATACATAGCACTCAAATTTTCCCATATGATGGGAACTCCCATGCTCTTCAAATTAATTAGCACCTTAGTATGGCCCTGCAATACCCATCTTGCTCCTCTACACGTGTAGGATGATGAACAGTGACTATAAACTACATACAACAACTAAAAAAGCATAATTAGCAAAACAAATCATGCTTATATATACAACAAAAATAAACAGAAAATACTTAAAAACTCATGGAAAAATTTCTCTAATCAGTCGCTCCCTAAATGAGAGGTCTCGGTACTTTGTAGACATGAAGCCTCTCTCTCTCTCTCTCTCTCTCTCTCTCTCTCTCTCTCTCTCTCTCTCTCTCTCTCTCTCTCTCGTCAATAACAATTGAGATCATGCATCTCCTAGAATAGTGTCTCTTATTCATGTTCAATCATAAATGAGGGTTTCCAACGCCCATCAAAAGAAACTCTCCTCACTAAGTCACATCGATATTCCAGAGTTTAACCCTACCCATTTTCTATCCATCTACAAGAAATTCGTGGGCATCCAGATGCTACTTCATAGTCTTGATAAATATATTAAATATTGCAATTCAATCTATCTATATCCTACTCCCTCCAGTGAATGGTTGTGCAATTCTTATACTGCGCCTCATCGAGTGATTATA